>OW203747.1:2712323-3912323 GCA_934045075.1 Yponomeuta sedellus
AAACACGTACCGAGGAGAAGCTTTGTTAATGAAAGTAATGTAGGGAATTAAAGGCCTTCGTAGAACCGCTAAGATGGGCGAAAGGTGTGACCAAAGGTGTGGCTGCGGCTCAGCAGGTCAGTGGCTCGACGAGTTACAGAGTTTTCCGTGAAAAGATACCGTCTTGTTTTCTAGGAAGATACCGTGTTGTTTTCTGGGAAGACACCGTGTTGTTTTCTTGGAGAGGACACGCTGTTGTTTTCTAGTAAGATACTGTGTCGTCTCCTAGGAAGATATTGCGCGATTTTCTATGAAATGATATCGTCTTGTTTTCTGGGAAGATACCGTGTTGTTTTCTATGAGAGGACACACACGCTGTTATTTTCTAGGAAGATATTGTGTTGCTTTTTAGGAAGATACTGAATTATTTTCTAGGGAAAGATACTGTCCAGTTTTCCCAGGAAGATACTGTGTCGTTTTCTTTTTCCGTGATAGAGAACTAGAGGGATGGAACTGGGGTGGCAGGCTCAGGAATGTTGATAATGCACTTCTAGCACCCGTTTAATTTGTCCCAGGTTCAAGCTGGAGCGTCTGGTGCACCTGCCTTTCTTCGCACGCGTCGTGACCGGTTGCTTCGTGCGCATCGGCATTGGAAACAACAACGGGAACCCCGTCTACAGGGTAAGTTTGCTTCCTTAACACTCACAGAGTGAAAATAATCCCCGTAATGGTTCCAATTTCATACTGTGTAACTTAGATATTTAAGTTTTTCATTTTCTGGCTATATTAGTCCACTGCTGGACATAGCACTCCCCTAATGAGCGGCATACCGCCCTGTCTTTAGATTGCCTCAGCCAGTATTTGCCTGCTAGTGGCAATTTTTCCGAGCACTTCCGTACTTCGCAAGGCACGTTAAGGCGTTGGTGCCGGCTGTCATGTAATGGCAGTCGTTAAGCCATGTCAGAGGCCTTATGGGCGGCTTGATAATTTCTGACAGTAAGGCCTACCACTGTTTGTAAATCCTCCACCAACCCGGACTTGAACCCCGTTGTGAGCAGCCATCCCACCCGGAAGGTTGGAGAATGGTCAAACCGTTCTGCGATGCAGGAAGAGTCCCGTGCCCCAGCAGTTTGGACATTTCGAGGGTTGATATTATTGCACACATGCATTTTGAGAGGACATAAAAAACTCCCTCCGACCAGGTGGGATGACGATCTGCGAAAAACTGCCGGCAGATGCTGGATGCGGCAAGCTGAAGGCAGGGCGCTATGGCGCTCATTAGGGGAGGGCTATGTCCAGCAGCGGACTACATAATATAGCCTGAAGAAGAAGAAGATGGAATTTTAGGACCCCGTAAGGGTATAGGCCTCCTCCAGTCTCTTCCAACTATCTCTGTCTTGCGCAAGGTTTTGCCAGGCTTTTGTGTTGGCCGTCTTTTCTACATCATCAGCCCAGCGAGTGCACGGTCTATCTCGCCTTCTTTTTCCTGGCGGTCCTTTCCACGATGTTGTCCTCTTTCCGTCGATCTATCTTTTGCTATCATGTAAATTATTACGATATCAACCCTTGTATGTCCCCATTGTTGGGGCACAGGTGTCTCTTCCTGCATCGCAGGAAGGTTAGGCCATATTCCACCACGGGGGCCAAGTCCGGGTTGGTGGAGGGTTGTAAGACAGTGGCGAGCCTTACTGTCAGAAGTTATCAAACCGCCCATGAGGTCCCTGACATGGCTTAACGACTGCCATTACATGACAGCCGGCACCAGCGGCTTAACGTGCCTTGCAAAGCAGAAGAGCGCTCGGAAAAATGCCACCAGCGGTAGTCACAGGACAGTCACCCATCCTGCACCTTACCGCGCCTGTTGTTGCTTAACTCAAGTGATTGATTCCAATCACTCGGTGAATTCTGTAAATTCTTTACGTTGAAATAAATCGAATTGAATAAGTTGTCGTTATACCTTCCTCGGGGAAGAGGCCCGTGCCCCTCGGTGGGGACATAATGGGTTGTTAATGATGAATAAGTTGTTTACGTGTGGAAATTGTTCCGTCAGGTGGCAGAGATCATCGACGTGTACGAGACGGCTAAGGTGTATAATTTGGGCAACACGCGCACCAATAAGGGCCTGAAGCTTCGCCACGGCACGCAGGATCGGGTGTTCCGACTCGAGTTCGTCAGCAATCAGGTAAACATTGATTATATTCTTTTTAATGCACTAACCCGTGCTAAGGACACTTTTAAAAACCTATTTAGAGGCTAAAAATTCCACCCATGCCGGGACTCGAACCCGCGACCTCTGGCTAACCGTGCCAGCGCACTGTCAACTGAGCTAACGGCTCTCTGTATTCTGTACGTAATACAGATAGTAGTTAGTTAGACCTGAGATTTCGGCAGTTAGCCTTATAGTTGGGCCTTGTACGTAGCAAGCGCTGAGGTACGCTAACACCTCAGAAAATAGGGTTTCCTTACGATGTTTTCCTTCACTGTTAGCGAGTAGTATTGCTACTATAATTTCACAAATGCACATAACTTAGAAAACAAAGTCGTTGGTACATGCCGGGGTTCGAACCCACGACCTCCCGATTGAGAAGCCGGCGTTCTACACCGGTTTGCTACCACCGCGCTACAGAGAGTATTGTAAAGAGGTTCGAAATTTCACTGATGCCTTTGAGTCGCCCATTAGCTCAGTTGGGAGAGCGCTGGCACGGTTAGCCAGAGGTCGCAGGTTCGAGCCCCGGCATGGGTGGAATTTTTAGCCTCTAAATAGGTTTTTTTGCGCTACTTTGAACAAAACCTTTTTAATTTCATTTGCGTCTAGCTTCACACTAGAATACCCTGTGTCGCGGGAACCAGAAATAGCGACCACGCAAACATAAATAAACATATATTAGATAAAAAAACTTATCACATTAAAAAACGACTTCAAGACTTCACTAAAAACAGAAGAGCTCAGAACTTCCTTTGACGAATTGAGTTTCACAATCAGTTTGATAAGTTTAATCCTATTCCTTTCCCAGGACTTCACAGACAGCGAGTTCCAAAAGTGGTACAAGGCGATCACGGATGCTGGCAAGAAGCCTCCCACCATGGACTTTGTACGGAGCAAGATCTTGGAGGTGAGACTAAGCTTTGCTTAAACGTTATTACTTGACTTGACGCAATTACTAAGAGGAGGGATGCAGGGAAGGAAGGAAGGCGGTAGGAAAGGAGGGAGGGAGGGATTGAGAAAGAGAGAGAGAGAGAAAGAGAGAGAGAGAGAGAGAAAGAGAGAGGAGACAGAGAGATTGATTGAAGAAAATACAGAAGTTTTTTTTTTTTCATTTTCATTTTCATTTATGCATAACAGTTTGTTGGCAGATGCTCTTGGTTTTACAGTTTAAAGTATTTTTACATGCTATGATAGGTACATAGAGATGGGGTAGAAAACGGAAGGAGGGAGCGATTTGGTATTAGCAGTAAGTTACAAATGTAGGTGAGAAAATAATTAATTATTTAAGAATGTTTAAATGTGCGAACAAGAGAAAAGAGTTAACGTCAAAATTTCAACAGGATTCTATTACATAGAACTACAATTTGTGGTTTACAATGGCATTTAGTTGTACCTACCAAGGAGAATTTAATTCTCCTCGGTTGTACGTTGTAAAGTCGACTAACTGACAATATAAACAACTCTTACGAGACTCGGTTGCGCAATATACAAATAAACTACGAATTGTACTTAGCACCAGGTGTATGTATGCCTATGATCAAACCTTTGTACATATTAGAATTAAGTTTGAAAATGGAATAGTTATTTTCTACAATCCAAATTCATTCAATTACATTGCAACACTAACCTCTTGAGGTGCTCTGCCTGAGGGGCTAGGTTTATGCGCGACCCGGTGAAATACTACCCGGGTTGGCGCTTTAAGGGATGCCTATGGGGACTACTCACAAATGACTACGCTTGGATCCCAAAAACCGACACCATTTAATGTACACAGACCTAATATTTACGTAATTAACCCTACACACTCAAATTGTCTCTCACTTAACCTACCACTGGTTTTAACCATTGTCCCTGTATTATCACTGTCTTTGTCACACCACCGACACTCACACGACTTAACTACTGATGGACACTAGGGGCGACTTGTTCACTGTTACTAACTGCTGTACTTATTCCTGGTGAGAGGTACCTACGACTCTCAATGATCCTGGAGCGGCCGATATCGGGATCCCCAACATACCGCTCTCAAGATTCCCTATTATCTGGGGTGGCCACCATCGGGAACCCCAACGTGCCAGCACCCAGAGGCTAAGGCGGGCACACGAGATGTCCTAGGCCGGCTACTATCGGGAAACCAACATGCCATGCCCTAGGACATTTCGTGAGCGGCATCGGCTAACCTCGGATGGGCCCACAGAGGCGGACCACTGTACCGCTTCCGGCGATCAGCCGATGTGCCCTCACCTGTTCCTCAACCCTCTACAGATCGGGATCCCCTCCAACTGTCTTGAAGCCCTACTGGGACTCCCACAGCGAACCAGAAACCCCTTAAAGTCACACCGGGACCGGACCTACGGTGAACGTCTTTACTGGTAGTGGGAGCCGCTCGACTGAGCTAGCGCTGCGCCTTTTATATTCGCGTCGCCGCCGTGCCGCGCCTCCCGCCAGTCATTGCTGACGTCACTGCGTGCGGCGCCCCGCGCCGCGGGCCGCGCTCCGCTGGCGCCTTGTCACGCCGTGCCTGCGTGGTGCTCGTGGTGTGGCTGGTGACGTGGTTAGCTACGTCACAACATTTTACATCATCTACAACATTCTTTCCACTTTGTAGGTGAAAGAAGCTCTCATGTACGAGTTCAAAGAAGAAGACGTCGAGAAGATAGTGGCCGAGAAGGACCGCTTCAGGTCGCACCCCACAAACTATGCCATGAAGAAGACACAGCTCATGAAGGAAAGAGATGTTGCTCAGTTACGGTAAGAATGGTTACACCTTATAATACATTTTGGTACTCATTTATTTATAAGACCGCCTTTGGCCTGGTGGGACCGAGTGATTGGAATCAATAACTTGGGTTAAGCAACAACAGGCACGCTTAGGTACACGATGGGTGATCGTTTCGTGACTACCAGTAGTGGCATATTTTTCGAGCGCTTCCGTGCTTCGCAAGGCACGTTAAGCCGTTGGTGCCGGCTGTCGTGTAATGGCAGTCGTTAAGCCATGTCTGAGGCCTTATGGGCCGCTTGATAACCTCTGACATTTTAAACGGCCTCGGTGGCGCAGCGGTTTGGCACGCTGACTGTAAAATCGAATGTCTCGGTTGCGATCCCCGGCCCAACTAGGAAACGAACTTTTCTAGTTTGTCTTGGGTCTTGGATGTTATCTATGTATTTATTGTATTAAATCTATCGTCGAGTGGGCACCAGTAACACAAGTAATTTAGTTGTACTTAGTATAGGGCTAACGAGATCTGTGTAATATACCCATTAATATTTATTAATATTATTTATTTAGTAAGGCCCGCCACTGTCTTACAATCCTCCACCAGCCCGAACTTGGCCCTCGTGGTGGAGTATGGCCTGACCTTCCTGCGACGCACGAAGAGACCGCAGCAGTGTGCACATACAAAGTTTGATATCGATTGATGTAAACGCAATCTCCATCGTTCCAGAGGTGACGACGAGCAAGTTCTGGACCTGAACGCCAAGATCCAGGAACTAGAGGAGCGCGCCAGCCATCTTGACAAGACCAGGACTTCCTCCATTCAGAGCATCAGCTATATTAACAACCGGAACAGAAAAATGAACGTGGAGTCCGCTGAGAAAGCTATCATGGAGGAGGTGAGGAGACTATACCTATTTTTTTGTCAATAATCGCAATAAAAATAATTGTTATTACTTGGAAATAGGCAAATTAGAACAATGTCAAAGATATAATATAATATTTTTTAAAACCTATTTAGGGGCAAAAAATTCCACCCATGCCGGGACTCGAACCCGCGACGTCTGGCTAACCGTGCTAGCGCTCTCCCAACTGAGCCAATGGGCGACCACCGGTATCCGTAAAATGTCGAACCTCTTTACAATACTCTCTGTATTACGTACAGGCAGCAACATCTGGCTGAAGTAATTTGCGTCACTTGTAGTTAGGTTTTTACACAGAACATAAAAAAAGAGTAGAAGTAGCGACATGACACATTAGTACGAAAACCAGTGTAACCAAACTGATACTTACAAACCAAACGCACACTACGAATGCCAACCTGCCATTGGTAAATAAAGTCAATGCCGAAAAGGTGTACATCATAAAAATTTCAATTAAAATATGCACCTTTTCGTAATGTTAACAATGATCAAAGTCAAATGACAATGATGAAATTAAGGTTGACATTTTGTAGTAACGCTACTCTACACTAGATGGAACTACCGCCGCGTCGGACCGAAAAGAACTTTTACCTAGTAAGACATAAAGTTCCAAATTGAAAAACAAGTGCATTCTCAGTTTGGGATGGGACAATGCGAGGTCTAGTTTGTCGATAGGGAGAACCTATCGACAAATTATACTCGTACAGTTCACGAATATGAATACTGGCATTTTTAGCTATTTCTTTTTTGCCTGCGGGTTGACTGGTAGAAAATGCATCTTTTCTACATTACCTTTTTGCATTATAGTATATTTCATTACAAGTGCAGAAAGGCTGTCATTGCAAAGAGTTCCGACAAGTTGCAATGACGGTTCCGCACGTGTACTGAACGATTATTTTTAATACAGTTGCGAAAAAAATAAGCAATTTAATAAAGAAAAAATATTTAGAAAATGGCGCCAACCGTAAAAAAATACCTATATAAGCAGAGATTTTTTTTCTTCATCCATTCTAGGAAGCAAAGGGAACTATGCCCATACAGCCAAGACTTCAGAAGAATTTTTGTATTGATATGAAATGAAAATGAAATTTAATGAGATGAAATGAAATGAAACCTAACTTAACTCATTCAATCAAATCATTAAATCTGATATCGTAGCTACAAATTAGTAGCTCATAAAAACGTCTATGATTTTTTTTAGTAAAAACTTCATGGTTGGTTTTTCTTTTATAGACATTATTTTAACAGTTGGGAAAGAAAACGCACGAGCGCGGGAAAGGTAAAAAAAAAAGCACGAGTGTGTAATAGCCCACATCCCGCATGCTATACGTCCGTGTAATACGCCACTTTTTGAGCAACTGTATTAAAAAAGAATTAACACTAATAGGGTACATAGACGCACAAATAAAACAATGTGGTAGATTTCATATTTTAAAATGTTATCTCTTATTTAAAACTAGCTTTAACCCGCTGCTTCGCGGGCGTTAGAAATTATAACACGGGAAATATAATGTATTCTACGACTCAATTCAGATCTTTGTCTATCTGTACGCCATGTTTCATACGTTATACTAATTTTATTGACGATGGTACTAATATATTTCATTTATACGCAAGAGTCTAACCTGGAAGTGAAGCACATTTTTTCTGGTATTGCTGCATCACATAAGTGCCACCTTCCGCCATTTTTAGTGTTTATGAAGTGTTCATGAAAATGCTTTGAATATATTGTGTTCATCGTCGTTTTGAACCAATTTTGCCTTCCTGTCGCTGCCATCCATTTTAATTTCGTATACGGTTCCTTAGAAAACTAAACGAAAACTCACTTCCAAATTGTTTTGATTCCGAGAGGGTTGTTGTAACATTGCCTCGGTTTTCTGTTGTCAAAGGGGTAAGATGAAAATTACTTCGATAGTTTCTTAGATATTTCAGTCACTGATAAACTGATGAAGAAAAACTATATCGCGATCTATGTGCTCATGTCATATATTGTATGAAAATAGTATTGTATGAGCTCCAATGACAGTTTTCACATGCACAACGACCAGCCGGCGACCGGAGCTCATACTTTACTACTTTACCGGGCCCGGCGACCGGACGGCGACCGGGTGCATGTGAAAAGGCACTTAGGAAGTAGGTATAAAATAACAACAATTATTTTACCTACTTAGACGAATTGGAATTTACAATACCTAAGTACCATTAAGTATGTAGGACTACTATGTCATAGACAATTATCGATAGATTTTTATCATGTGTGCCCCCATCCGTAATTGAGTAGAATTCAAATTATGACAGAAATTTCTAGAGAAGGTACACTTTCTTCGATGAAAACTTAACTTTACTAACCAGTAAATAAAGATGGTTTCACTTTTTCATTTTCGGATTGGTTTCCGTGTTCATGTCTTTACAAATTTAATTAAAAATACAATGAAATACGTCTTACCGATGAAATATTACGGCATGATCGGTATATTTTAGTCCCCAGCTTTTATTTTTGCTCTCTAGCACAGTACAACAAGGCATTTTAATGAAGTTTTCACCATTTTTTTCTTTACTAGAAGCGCACGGCAACTGAAGTAAACAAAACTGTCACCGACTACGCATAGGCAATACATTGCTAATGTGAGGCACGCGGGCACCGCCCACTTACGACTTCTACTCTTTTTTTATGTTCTGTGGGTTTTTACATCGGAATGATATCGCTGTACCCACATGATATCCGATCTAAAAATTCTGCCCATGCTGGGACTCGAACCTGCGACCTCTGGCTAACCGTACCAGCGCTCTCCCAACTGAGCTAATGGGAAAGTGCCGGCATCAGCGAAATTTTGAACCTCTTCATAATATTCTCTGTATTATTTATTTAGCCTCTAAATAGGTTTTTAAAATTGTCCTCATTTTTGTTAAAAAAAGAATATAAAAATGTGTTGTAGCTTTCCCCGTGAAAGGGTTAAAAGACGAACCTCCTTCAACAGCTGAAGGAAGTCCAAAGATCAATAACTCTGTCCGTCGCTAGCTGTGCCTTACAAAAGTCGAACCTCCTTCGACAGGTGAAAGCGAACAAGGGCAAGAAGATCGACGACCCGTTCACCCGTCGCAGCACGAAGCCTGTGATGAACTTCTCCAAGTCGCAAGGCAGCCGCACGCAGCAGCTGGACGCGGCCGCGCTGCAGCTGCAGCAGGACCAGCTCAAGATGCAGGAGGACCTGCTGCAGCAGCAGCGGGAGAACGACAGGCTGCAGGCGGTGAGTGCACAGCTCTGCTAGCGTGGGGGCAGTCATGGGAGGGAGGGAGAGTGCTGTGACAGCCTTGGTAGGACTGGCAGCTGCAGCAGGACCAGCTCAAGATGCAGGAGGACCTGCTGCAGCAGCAGCGGGAGAACGACAGGCTGCAGGCGGTGAGTGCACAGCTCTGCTGGCGTGGGGGCAGTCATGGGAGGGAGGGAGAGTGCTGTGACAGCCTTGGTAGGACTGGCAGATGCGGGAGGACCAGCTGAAGATGCAGGAAGACCTGCTGCAGCAGCAGCGGGAGAACGACAGGCTGCAGGCGGTGAGTGCACAGCTCTGCTAGCGTGGGGGCAGTCGCGGGAGGGAGGGATAGTGCTGTGACAGATTTGGTAGGACTGGCAGATGCAGGAGAGACTGCTGCTGCAGCAGCGGGAGAAAGAGATGCTTCAGGTGATGTGTGGACCGAATCACAGTTTTGGTAGCGTGGTGACAGTCATGGTAAGGAGTGATAGTGCTGTGACAGCCTTGGTATGTCTGCAGCAGCTGTGGCAACATAGGAAGAGCTGCAGGAGGAGCTGCTCGCCAGCAGCTGGAGGAGAGGCTCCAGGCGGTGAGTGCACCCACTAGCAGCTTTGGTAAAGCCGTGGCAGCTGTGTTAATGCATTGATGACTGTGGTAACACAGTGACAGCTGCAAGAGGAACTGCTGTGGCAGCAGCGGGTGAAGGAGAGGCTCCAGGCGGTAAGTGGACCCACTGTCAGCTGCTGTAGGGCCGTGACGGCCATGGTAGGTGGCCGTCACGGCCCTACCGCGTGATTGTTTTGTGACAGCCTTGATAGGACTGTGGCGGCAGCAAGAGGCACTGCTGCGGCAGCAGTGGGTGAAGGAGAAGTTTCAAGCGGAGAGTGGACCGAGTCACAGGTTTTGTTGGCAGCCTTGGTAGGACTGTGGCAGCTGTATTATTGCATTGACAGCTGTGGTAACGCAGTAACAGCTGCAAGAGGAACTACTGTTGCAGCATCGGGAGAAGGGGAGGCTCCAGGCGGTGAGTGGACCGAGTCACAGCTTTGGTAGGGTAGTGACAACTTAGTAGGGTGTAAATTATTGCGTTGACGGCTGCCAAAGGAACCGCTGCGATTGCAGCGGAAGAAAGAGCAGCTTTAGGCGGTGAGTGGACCGCGTGGCAGCTTTACCTACTTTGTGTGTTTTTGGTAGAATAGAGATGCCATATTAATATGTCGAAACAACTTCACCGGAGTCAGCTACTCGAGTGACGTCGCAGACGTGTGTGTGACACAGTTCATTATACTTGCACTAACTGGTTCCGATGTTCGTTCTCAGGAGCAGCCGGCCGAAGCCCCGAAGGCGGCGGCGGAACCGGTCACCAAACCCGCGGCCCCCGACACCAACAGTCTTTACTCGCTGCACGACTTTGACATCAGCATCGACCTAGACATGCCCATAGCCAGTGAGTATCACCATCCACCTAGTCGTGCTCACAGCCAGTGAACATCCACCTAGACATGTTCATAGCCAGTGAACATCCACCTTGTCGTGCTCATAGCCAGTGAATATCCACCTAGCCATGCTCATAGCCAGTGAACTTCCAGCTAGACACTTTCATAGCCAGTGAACATTCACTTAGACATGTCCATAGCCAGTGAACATCCACCTAGACATATACATAGCCAGTGAACATCCAGCTAGACATGCTCACAGCCAGTGAATATCCACCTAGACATTATCATAGCTAGTGATCATCCACCTAGATATGCTCTTAGCCAGTGAACATCCACCTAGACATACTAATAGCCAGTGAATACAATAACTGTAGTCACGGTACGATCATCCATCCAGCACCTGACCGCGCCTGTTGTTGCTTAACCCAAGAGATTGGTTCCAATCACTCGGTTCAGGCCACGAGCGGATTGATGGAATGAAATAATATTATTAATATTTTTGTTCGTTTGTTTCGCAGAAGTAAACTCCAACATCCAGCCCAAAGCGCCGACCACAAAGGTGAAAGAGACGGGCCCGAAAAGGTCACTGAATCTAGAAGAGTATAAGAAACGACACGGTCTGATTTGAGTACCGCTAGCCATAGTATTTGTACCGCTTATCCTAGTTTAGTCGTACTAATTTAGTACCGCGTGAGTACTGTCTAGTACCGGTTGACATTTTTTTTTTGTTACTAAAGTTCGTACGGTGTGGGCTGCGTGTTATTAAAATTTAAAAAAAAAAACAGTGTTATTTAAAAAGCTCTGTTGCTCTAAAATACTCCTCAAACGCGGTTTAACCATTTACCAGGCAATGGTTTAAATTGAATCTTATCACTTTAAAATATTGTCCAAAATCAAAAGGGTTAAGGAGTCTGTCGTAATGTCTTTAGAAATTGTGTTTTATAGAGGTAGAATATGTACATAATATGTACTCATAATTATAATTGAAAGATAATATTATTATCTTTCAATTAAAATAACCTGTATTCAAATCTGTTAACCAGTTAGGTACCTGTGATGGCACAGACAGACAAGCGTCACACTTCTAAACCCTTCATATTTTTAGGGTCGGGTGTTAAAAAAACCGCTCATCGAACTTTACATTTAATTCTCTGTCTTTCGCAAATTCGTTCGTAATACAACCTTGTAGTATGAACGCATCTTCTTCTTCTTCAGGCTATATTGGTCCACTGCTGGACATAGCCCTCCCCTAATGAGCGCCATAGCGCAAGGCTGTGCCATCATTGAGGGGCTAATGCACATAATCCCCACGCTGGGCATGCGGGTTGGGGATCGCAGGGGGCGCTGCTGTTTGTGTCACTTAGTCGTTTTACGACACCCACGTGAAGAATTTCTTAAGAATGAACGCTTATAAAGGTCCATATGCTGTTGCCTGAGGTATTTGCCTTTGCATCTACGTCATGTGCCATCTATCGACTATAGGCCCGTAGCGTACTTAAAAACTACAAATGAAAATTTGTCAAATACAAATGCAGTCGTTTAGTAATCCCACGACCGTACGAATTTTAGTCCTTAACAAGCTTTAGTAAGTAAACACTGGTACTTGTCTAATTAGTTATGTATTGTATACAATAGTTAAAACTATGATATTTAATTATAAAAAATACAAATTAAGCCCCTAGGATTAACGTTTCGTACTTTATATTTATGTTTTAAAAATACTGCAAACCGAATAGAATTTACTGTTAAAAATCATTCGCAAAAGTCACGAGATTTTTTTTATGTTGCCTATAAACGTCCCACTGCAGGGCAAAGGCCTTCTCTCAGAGAGAGAGAGAGAGATAGTATGGGTTTAATTACCACGCGTGCCCACCGCGGATTGGCAATTTCAAGCGCCGATGTATTTGAACACCTCTGTCACTCGGGTTTCCTCACGATGTTTTCCTTCACAGTTAGCGAGTGTTATATATTTCAAGACCGGTGGAATCCCGGCTTCTAGGCCGGGACGCGGAAGGGTCGGCGATGGACGTCCCAGATTAAGCGACAGCAGATTAACAGATTTTATAGTTATATTCTTTTTAATGCACTAACCTGTGCTAAGGACAATTATAAAAACCTATTTAGAGGCCAAAAATTCCACCCATGCCGGGACTCGAACCCGCGACCTCTGGCTAGCCTTATATTGTGAGCGTTACTCTCTCTCTCTCGCTCTCTCTCGATCTCGCTCTCTCTCTCTCTCTCTCTCTCTCTCCCTCTCCCTCTCTCTCTCTCTCTCTCTCTCTCTCTCTCCCTCTCCCTCTCCCCCTCTCTCTCTCTCTGTCTCTCTAAGAGAGTATGGTCTGCCTGCAGCCTGTGCCCTACAGAGGGGCGTCTATAGGCTACATTCTTATTTGAAAAGTAAGACTTACATATTTTCCCACACGATTAGATATCATTTTCTGTATGTGTCCTATCATTGTAACCTTTTCATAATAAGAATTAATGACCTAGTGCTAGCAAAGAACTTGATAATGATTATCCTGATCCTTTTTGTAGAAACGCGAATCCTCAAAACACTTGGGGGAAACGTGTTTTTGTAATCAATTAAGACCATAATTCTTTAAATATTTTGATGATTTTTATTAACGGTTTTCAATTCAATTCAAATCATTTTATTTCAACGTAAAGAATTTACATTCTGTTTGCTGAATGTCAATGTACAATGTAAAATGTAAGCCGCCGCCTTCGGGCCGTATTGTAGTGGAGAAAAAGGCAGCGGAAAAAAAACTCTGACCATCTTTTCTCAAATCATCTTAAAACAAGTTTCTTTACCTGGGGAGAAAAGCTGATCAAAATTCCGCTTAGACGCGCGTCACGTGACGTGTTTATTTCATGCCTCTAGAGCGCCTTGAAGGTTTGATACGTGTGTGGGCTTAGACTTGGGGCCAGTTTCTGAATTGAGAGTTTCCACCGACCCGGACTTGGCCCCCGTGGTGGAGTATGGCCTACACCTTCCTCAGGGACGAGACCCGTGCCCCTCGGTGGGGACATAATGGGTTGATGATAATGAAATACTAAACTGTAGTGCTGTCTCTTTCGATTTCTTAAAAAAAGAGCGTGAGAGAACGCTACTTAAGTATTTACTTATTGAAATTCTCAATTCGGAAACCGACCCGTAGAGCAGCAATGAAATGAAATCGCCACGTTAGTGCAATTATCATTGTACTGCAATGCGTTAACAGAATATAGGGCCTGGGAGCCAATTCTCACTTCATTAGCAATAAGTCGTATACGACTCAAAGGCGTGTTACTTGAATTCTGCGTATAATGTCGAACGACAGCCACTTATAATTACGACATTGTGACACCTCAAAGCGAGCGAAATTTACCAAATTTGCGCCTACGACTTTGCGTGAATACCTCAAATTTTGTTTTATACGACAAATGTCTAATCTTCGAATATTCTGCGTCTACGCTTTCGATTCGCAAGGGCGAGAATCGGCTCCCTGGTCGCTATAAAGTTATGAATTCATTGCTATGAAAATCATTGCTATCCCTTGTTTAAGGGGCGCTAACTACGACCACAGCGCCACCAGTGGAACCAATGGAATAAAAATCATTACTTGCAAGTGATGCAAATTACTTCAGCCAGATGTCGCTGCCTGTACGTAATACAGAGAGTATTGTAAAGAGGTTCGAAATTTCACTGATGCCGGTGAGTCGCCCATTAGCTCAGTTGGGAGAGCGCTGGCACGGATAGCCAGAGGTCGCGGGTTCGGATCCCGGCATGGGTGGAAATTTTAGCCTCTAAATAGGTTTTTAAATTTGTCCTTGTAACGTTGCAAACCTCTTTACACCATTTTTATTTCTTTTCTATCTATCATTTTCAAATATTTAAATTATGTACGTCACTCATTCTTCGATTTCCCTCATTTTTCACACTACTACTTTACGCTTTGACCAGATCTGACTTTTTACCTGCTTCTCCGTTTATCCGTTTTTATCCAGTTTTCTGTTAATATTACTACAATTCTACAAATAAAACCACACCTAAAGTCGTTCCAGAGTTTATTTATTAATTATTAAAGTTATAAAACGTTCCATCCTTAGCACAGGTTAGTGCATTAAAAATAATATAATCCTAACTTGTTTTATAATACGCTTTTATCTTAAAGTGAAAATGAGAAATCTTAGCAACTGTGATAACTATTTTTAGAATCTACAGTCTAGAACCTAAGTTCAACAGGACATCGATTTCCGACGGAAACGACCGTTTTTAACGGAAATCGATTAAAGTCTTAGGATATTTATATATTCGCAGCGGTTTAGCACGCTGACTGTAAAACTGAAGGTCTCGGGTTCGATCCCGGCCGGGTTAAACTAGGAAACGAACTATTCTAGTTTGTCTCGGGTCTTGGATGTCATCTGTGTATTTATTGTATTAAATCTATCGTCGAGTTGGCACCTGTAACACAAGTCATTTAGTTGCAAGGCAGGAAGGTTAGGCCATACTGCACCACGGGGGCCAAGTCCGGGTTGGTGGAAGATTGTAAGACAGTGGCGTACGTTACTGTCAGAAGTTATCAAGCCGCCCATAAGGCCTTTGACATGGCTTAACGACTGCCATTACATGACAGCCGGCACCAACGGTTTAACGTGCCTTGCGAAGCGCTCGGAAAAAATGCCACTAGCTGTAGTCACGGGACGGTTATCCTGCACCTGACCGCGCCTGTTGTTGCTTAACTCAAGTGATTGATTCCAATCACTCGGTTCGGCTAGACCACGAGCGCTTCATGTCCATGAATATTTATTATTCATTAACATTCTAGGCTGTATGTTTAAAAATAGTTATCACAGTAATTGAGATGTGTCATGTTTGCTTTTTGAAAAAAAAAAACGTGTTATGAAACAAGTTACAATTTTTATTCCATTGGTGGCGCCCCAAAGCACCTTAACTACATCGCACTTTATGTATGGTCCCTCCATTTTCACATCACACCATAAGAAAGAGAAAGTGTACAAAAGTAGAACACAAAAGCAATATAAAATGCCCTAATAGTTATACTATAATGACTTTTAAATGGTCAGCAAAACACTTGTTACTCGCTGTAATATTACGCTAAGATACTGTAAGCGTGTTTTTTATACGATGTATGTTATAAAGAAGTAAGTTTACTTATAAAAATACGATTCCTTAAACCACTTCTCAGACGCTGTTTAAGTGCCTCAGTCCTGACCCTGAAAATAACCATAGATATCAACTGTTGTTTTCAAGGTTAGGCGGCTTGAAAGTATTACGTAATGCAATCTGATGGAACAAGTCTTGTAAAATATTACGTTTCGTCACAGAGGCAGGAGAGGGGTACGAACGTGTACGGTCGCGGTCTAAAAATGTTTATCAGTTTTCAAACTAGATTCTTTAGCACACTGTGTGCAGTAAAGTCTAAAATGCTATATCTAGGTACGTATTACTTTTTAATAGTTGTAGCATCGATTCAAACAAAAAGAGTATTCATGACGTTTTGACGATGAAACTCTTTTCTTTATTTAAAAGTTGACATAATTGAATTCTTCACAATGACATTTATCAAAAATACTAGGATTGAAATAATAGAAATTGATTGTAAAACCATGGCAACCTCGCTTGGGTGAATCTCTATTGCTTCTTCTATGCTCTATGCCTAATCAAATCACATAATATCATCGACCATGTGGCATAGATTTGTGCATGCAATTACCAACCTTAAGGTGGTAAACATTTTCAGACCGCGAGTGTACGTAACGCAGTTTTTTTTACTAGTTTTAAGCCGGGTCCAGACTCTTGTTCCGTGTAAGGCAACACGAATCCTGAGTGTAGACGCACTAGGAGCATTGAGGCTGGGCGCATGCTGAGACGCAGGCGACGCAGCACAGCGCAGCGTAGGGTAGCGCAGATTTTGTAAAGCATGGAACGGCATCATCGCGTACGCTGCGGCGCAGGCACGCGCGACGCAGATATGTGTCTGCCCTGCTTTGTGTCTTGCAGTGCCGGCACAGATTTCTGCGCGACGCGTGCACGTCGAGGCGTGTTTAGTTTACTAACAATTTTGTTGCAATGACAGATCATTTATTTGAATTAGTTCGCTGTGAACCTTGTTTGTTTGATACAAATCATCCAGACTTTTCAAAAAAGATATTGAAAGAGTTATTATGGGTGAGAATTGCCAAGGAATGGAGCGAATAGTTGCATCGCAGCATGCGGTGGGCCTATGTCTGCCTCAACTGCCCTGCCCTGTACTGGACTGTGCTGCGTCGCCTGCGACTCAGCATGCGCTCAGCCTAAATGTAGCGCTCGTATTGTCGTTTGCACACACGATTCGCGTTGCATTTCACGTTACACGTCACACGCGTCTGGACCGGGCTTTAGGCTTCGCACGCATAACGATGCTTGCAGCGCGATTCGTTCAGAAAAAAAACTGACATATGGAGGTGCACGCACTTGCGACAAAAAAAAATCGCGCAAACATAATTCCCCAACCAAATCAGTACGCGATTTGAAATCCGTCGGAAAACTGTGCCAGTATGTTAACTAGGTGCCAGTATGTAAATTTATGCTATGAACAGTACAGTTGTCATCAATTTCAATCTACAGTTTTCAATTGAACCCAATGAAGGTACGATGGTGGGCAGTGAAATTTATTAACATTGAAAACAGGTGCAATTATCGCGAAAAAAGCCAAAAGCTACTTAAATTAGAGTAAGTTAGTCAATTAAGTGAATAGATACACTATGTAAAATCTGCGGAGGGGACGCGTGGTCATTAACCCCATTCTCTCTCTCTCTGAGAGAGTAGGGGCTGCCTACAGCCTGTGCCCTACAGTGGGACATATGTAAGCTACATTATTATAAACATAGCGGCGATATTATTCGCAAAGCGTGCTTGATTTGTACGTAGGGAATTAAAATCTCACAAGTTGGCAACCCTTTTCACTTGTTATGCGGGGAATCCCTCGACTGTATGATACTTAACGTTTATGGAGGGAAAGGGGTACAGAAAACGTTACGGCGCGTTACATGGGGGGGGGTCAAAAACTTAAAAAAAATGCACTATGGAATACTTCCACGCCCCCCTAGCTTGAGGATGTTAAATATTTGTGGTAAAATGAAGGGTGTAACCACAGATTGCTTTAAATTACCTCTGAGGAGTGTTTCAGAGGAAACTTGTTTTTTTTTTCTGAATAACGACGGTAGTTTGCAAAGTAATACTACATAAAAGTAGCAATTTGAAGTGGTCAGTTCTGCCTAAGCACCGTCAAACGATGGGGTAAAGAGGTTCCAGACATCTGGGACAGATTGCTGGTAGCTGCTGGATGAGGTTGGCCAAAGACAGGTGGCGTGCCTTGGGGAGGCCTATGGCCAGCGGTGGACGAAAATGAGCTGACGGATTGCGAAGCAATTTGAAAGTTAAAATCAAATCTTCAGACACGCACTCTGTAGGACTGATTGCATAAAATCTGTACAGTCGGCAGTAAGTCGATATTTCTGTGGAAAAGTAGCCGGTATCGTAAACTACAGTCTATTTATTCTTACTTGTCCAATTTAGTAAACAAGATTCTACCCGTAAACTAACTTTTTAGTCCAAAACTGCCATATTTCCATAAATGAAGTAACTTGGAACACTCTTTTAGATAACACGCTGCCAATTTTATAAACATAGTTCATGAATTTGCGAGAAAATGTCTAGTTTAGGCATCTAATCTCAATTTTATGGTTAGAGTCTTGTTTACTAAATTGGACAAGTAAGAATAAATAGACTGTAGTTGAGTACACGTTTGTAAAAGTCGATTTGCTGTCGACTGTACTAAACCAGGAGATTTTGCCAACATTCTGTAGTTTCTGAATTGAGAATATCACTTAGTAAATACGAGCAGTCTTTTTGATAGAAATGCCGAACCCACTAAAAGATGTTGTTAAGCTGGCTTACAAGAGGAATGTAAAAAGCAATCAATACCCGTGACCGCATGTCCACCGCTAGTGGCATTTTTTCCGAGTGTGTAAATGTGTAAATGACTCTGTCGTGTTATTTTATTTTTATGTCACAAATGTCTAAGCATTCGGATACTTTGCGTCTACGCTTTCTATTCGCTTGGGAGAGAGTCGCCCCCAACCCCCCCCCCCCTGGTCTCTGCCTACCCCTATGGGATAATGGCGTGAGTTTATCTCTTTTTATAAATGTATAACAGATACACAGAGTCATTGAAAGTTCTGAAAAGTGACGTCCTATGAAGGTTTTTAATAATGTCAGCGGCATTATTACAGTAACTCAGGTATAAGGTGTCCTTCTCTCTCTTCTAATAATGAAAAAACGAGACAGAACGATACTGTGGTATTTACTTTGTGAAATTCTGAATTTATTAAGAAATCAGCGTTTTCTGTAAAAAATATCCCACATCGTGACATAAGTACCTACTCTAACGCTTAATTAAATCGAGTTAAAAAAGTTATTTAAATGCGATACTTAGTGAGTAGCAGACAAGAGGCAGTTTTAGTCGTATCGCAAAATGTTTAGTCATTTGCGAAACGACTGACTTGGCTGGCCTCAAACTAGTTGTAATTACTTTTGTATTTAGACTATTTTACACCGACTTTCTGAATGGGACGTCTACAGCGTGATTTTGAAGTCGTTTGCAATATTTCGAGGAAATGTTCTCTTTGTTATGACAAACAGTATTATTGATGATTTAACAGTGTCTATAAACATATTTGTAACTATTCGTTATTCAACCTTTGCTTCGAAACTGTAAATCCAAATTCGTAAATGAAAAATTGTGTAAGTTCTGTAACGTAATTTTTTTTTTGTATTATATAAAATGTTTATGAGTATCTTCCGTTATGCGTAAACATGTAAAGATTAATGGAGTTGACTGACGCCGACCATAAGACGCTTAGCCGTTATTTTTCCATTTTGGTTCTGATATTCTTGTTTATGGTTAAGTGAACAAATTGCGGGAAAAAAGAATTGTCACTCCATCTTTAAACAACATATTTTTTAAAGATATTGGTTAAAGATAATGTCGCCTTAAAAATGTCGAATAAATTCAAGGTCACCCTGTAGACATGTCTATAGTAAACTACGCTTGCTAATGTTCGAATTATCATAAGTACATCATTTGAAGTTCTTTAAATTACGTTTTTAACTCTAGTGTAAATTAATACTCAAAGTAGAGGTTTTTTTTTTAAATTTCACTTTGATTGTCTGTTCAGAAACCGTGTTGTAGTTATTATAATTTTATGAATAGAAACAAAATACCTAATAGTTAGCGTATTGATTTATTTTTACTATTATTTATTTAAAAAATTAAAATGAACAAAAAAAATCTCCTTTAGTAGAATGTCTAATTTTACTGAAATGTACATGAAGTGTAATTCAATAATAATACATTATGGCTCAGATGAGAATGGAAGCTTGAAATAAACGTTATGAAAAGCAATCAATCATGTATCTTTTATTTATATACATATAGCTGTGTCCGCGGTGTTACCCGTGGTTTATAGATTTTCCCATGGGAATAAGATATTTTCCCGCAGTAAAACGTAGCCTATGTGTCAATCCAGGGTGTCAGCTAACTCCATAACAAATTTTAGTAACAAATATTATGTATCAAATGACTTTAAATACAAAAATTTAATATTGTTCGTCTGTGCGCAAATCCATGCGCAAAACCTAGCACTAACCTGCCTAAAACTTTACTACCTAAACAGCAAATTAAGAGACAACATTAACTGACATCCGCGTGCAAATAAATTATACCGAACTCGAGGGTCAGCGTCAGAATGACCGGTCACTACTCGTATTACCGTCGGAAATTGTGACGAATATTTAGTGCCCTATTGCTTCTATTTGCTTCCTCTAAGTAGAGAATTTCTTCCATCATATTTTAGAAGAGAAACAACATTTAAGGGTGACCGTACATCCTGACGTCAGGTTGACCGGTCACCTAGGCATATCACAAAACTTTCGAGGAATCACTGAATAACTCCTAGGGCAGCTATTAGTGCCCATTTGCTTCCTTCATATTTTTAAAACTCCGCACCTGTTGCTATTATGGATACCAAAATATCAATAGGTATAGTTTAGATCCAGCGCCTGAAAGAATGAAAATAACAACGACGCTTAGACTCAAAATTGCTATGGCTATATACTCAGGTGCTACTAAGTGTTAGTCTTATCTAAACTATATTGATATTTTGGTTTCCATAATAGCTACGGGTGCGGAGTTTTAAAAATATAAAGGAAGCAAATGGGCACTAATTACTGCCCTATGAGTTATTCAGTGATTCTACGAAAGTTTGATGATATGTCTAGGTGACCGGTCAACCTGACGTCAGGATGTACGGTCACCCTTAAATGTGGTTTCTCTTCTAAAATATGATGGAAGAAATTCTCTACTTAGGGGAAGCAAATAGAAGCAATAGGGCACTAAATATTCATCACAATTTCCGACGATAATACGAGTAGTGACCGGTCATTCTGACGCTGACAACTCGAGGTGACCAGAACATTAACCCAGTGACGCTTTCTGTCGTCGGCAATAGTAAGTGCCTAAAGCATCAGCCAACCGATATTATTTATGGTGGTCTGTCCTTTCTAATTAATAGTTCAGACCTAGAGTCCACCGCTTTGGGTAAGTTGGTTGAGGCTTAACAGCTAACTACTAACTCGTGTACGCACTTTCTGGGTTATTTAGGTACCTACATAGTTGCTTACCTAAATAAGTTGAGATTTTAAGAAATAACCAGCTTTTGCCCGCGACTCCGTCCGCGTGAACTTTAATTATTCAGCATATTCTGCAACCCCGTTAACTCCCTAAAGGGTTAAATTAAAAAAAAACGACGAAACTCGTGTACAATCAATTGTGTTGAAGAGTATTTATTTTAAGTTTCAAGAAAATTTGACATTCTTTATACCTCCCATACAAATTTTGGCAACCCTGTTCGCCCCCTTAGGGGTTGAATTTCAGTAAATCCCGTCTTATTTCTTGCCTACGTTATATATAGACCCTCTGTGCAAAATTTCAGCTTTCTAGGTCCAACGGCTTGGGCTGGGCGTTGATAAGTGAGTCAGTCAGGACTTTGAATTTTATTTATATGGAGAGTTATCTTTTAATAATGACTTACTTTTTGACTTAAGTTCCTATGTCCCCTGGATGGGGCAAAGGGCATCCACAATGATTCGCCATCCCTCACGGTCTTGAGCTTCGCGTTTCGTTTCGCTCCACGTCTTGCCGATAGTCGCCGCCTCTGCGATGATCGTCCGTCGCCAGGATTGCTTAGGGCGGCCACGTTTACGTTTTCCTTGGGGATTCCAGTCGAAGGCTTGCCTCGGGATGTGGTCGGGGTCCCTTCGGAGTGTGTGGCCGATCCAATTCCACTTGCGACGTTTGATCTGCTGGTCGATTGGGGTCTCACCGCAGCGATCCCATAGGTCCACGTTGGTGATTTTCTCGGGCCAGTATATACCCAGAATACGGCGAAGACAGCGGTTGATGAAGCCGACGCGAGATGTCTTTGGTGACTTTCCACGTCTCACATCCGTATAGCAACACGGTTTTGACATTGGACCGGAATATTTTGAGTTTGATTCTCCTGGTCAGTTTCCGTGATTGCCACACCGGACGAAGCCGCGCGAAAGTTGCTCTCCCCTTGGCGATTCTCGAAGCGATGTCATCTTCGGTCCCTCCTGTTTCCGATACCACGCTACCGAGGTAAGTGAATTTGTGGACCCTCTCCACCGCCTCTGTGCCGATGAGCAACGGCGATGAACTCGTCGCTCCGCACCTCATCTCCTGAGTCTTCCTGGTGTTTATTTTGAGTCCTGTCTCCAAAGCCTCTCGCCGTAGCTCATCCAGTTTGGCTTGCATGTCGGCGCGTGTGTGGCTCAATAGGCATAGGTCATCGGCATAGTCCAAGTCCTCTAGGACATTGGACAGTCCCCACTCTATGCCGCGGCGCTTGCCGTTGATGGTCTTGATCATTATGCCATCCAGGACGATAAGGAAGAGGAGAGGTGAAAGGAGACACCCCTGGCGGACACCCGCATGTACCGGTATTTCTTCCGAGACGAGGCCGTCGTGTGTCACTCTACAAGAATAGTTCCTGTAGATGGCCTTAATCATGTTGGTGATCTTCTCGGGGACTCCAACTTCACGTAGCCGTTCCCAGATGTTGCGCCATCGCAGCGTGTCGAAGGCTTTTTCAAAATCAACGAAGGTCAAGTACATTTCCCTCTGCCATTCTGATGCCTGTTCGAGTATTATGCGCAAGGTGTTGATCTGGTCCGTACACGATCGGTAGGGTCGGAAACCAGCCTGTTCATTGCGCAGGTGAGGCTCGACTGCCCCCGACAACCTGTCTAAGATGATCTTACAGAGCACCTTAGAGGGAAGCGAGAGCAAAGTGATGCCTCTCCAATTGCCACATTCACTGAGGTCTCCCTTTTTGGGTACGGTGATTAGAAGGCCTTTGGTCCAGTCGTCGGGTAACTCTTCGGCTGACCAGATCTTCCTCAATAGTGGGGTCAGTGCGTTGGCAGCGGTAGATGCATCAGCTTTCAGCATTTCCGCTGTGATGAGGTCGACTCCTGGAGCTTTCCCGGTCTTCAGTGATAGGATCGCCTTCACTACTTCCTCTCCTGTAGGGGGAGACACATCAATGTCTAGGCATTGTGCGGGCAAACTGACACTAGGCGTCGCAGTGGTATCGGGGTCGTTCGGGACTCGGAAGATCTCCTCAAAGTGCTCCCACCAGCGTTGTAGCTGCCCCTCCGATGTCACGATCAACTGGCCTCTCTTGTCTTTCAGGGGCTTCTTCTTCCTCTGGTTCCGGTCTCCGGCCAAGGTCTTCGTCGCCCTGTACATCTCCCTGAGATTTCCGGAGTTGGCAGCGCGTTGGGCGCAGTCCGCAATGCAGTCAGCCCATACTCGTCGGTCATGACGGGTACTACGATAAATTCTCTTGCGAATTTGCCGATACTGCAGCCACAGATCCTCGCGCACTGCCTCGTCGGTAGTTGCCAAAAGTTGAAGATGGAGTTGGCGCCTTTCTTCAATGAGGTTCCAGGTTTCCTGTGACATCCAGTCCTCACGTGAGTGTGTTTTGTGTCCAAGAACTACGGAGCTGGTTTCTGTATAGGCCATTTTAATGTGGTTCCACTCCGTGTCGACAGATGTAGTGGAGTCCGTTTCAAGGACTGAGAAGCGATTTCGCAGTTCCAGCCTAAAGGCGTCGCCAACGTCTGGGTTCCGCAGCTTGTTGACCTCAAATCGTTTGCCTACCCTGGTGTTCGCGCTGGCAGTTCGAGCTACGGCTACTTTGAGTCGCACCTCGGCTACGACTAGGTGGTGATCGCTGTCAATATCCGCGCCACGGCGGTTGCGAACGTCGAGCAATGATGAGATCTTTTAATAATAATAACTTCCTAACTCTTGAGCGGTAGCCCAGTGGGTAGAGCAATGGACTCGGAAGGGAGAGACCCAGGTTCTATTCCCAGTGCAGGCATGTACCAATGACTTTGTTGTCTATGTAATGTACATTTGTGAAATTATAGTAGCAATATCACTCGCTAACCGTGAAGGAATACATCGTGAGGAAACCTGAACGTCTGAGGTGCTGAAATACCTCAGCGTTTGAAATTGCCAAACCGCTGTGGGCACGCGTGATAATTAAGCCCTCTTCTGCAGTGGGTCGTTTATAGGCTACATAAAAATAGAGGCATATGGTTTGCAGCCGTTGGTGCCGGCTGTCATGTAATGGCAGTCGTTAAGCCATGTCAGACGTGTTATGGGCGGCTTGAATACCTCTGACAGTGAGGCTTGCCACTGTCTTACAATCCTCCATCAACCCAGACTTGGCGCCCGTGGTGGAGTACGGCCTAACCTTCCTCCGATGCAGGAAGAGACCCGTGCCGAAGCTTTGGGCACATACAAGGGTAGATATCAAAATGGTTTAGGTACTTGGTTTACTTCCACCATTGAATTCAAATTCAATGCCTCCACGTAAATATATTAAAAAAATGTCCACCCACGTCGAGAAATAAAAGAAAGCCAAATTAACATCACGCTTTTATTTCAAAAAGAAAATGCTATCTATGACATAGCAACAAGCCAAAACTTTGCGTCCATTTGGTTACTTATTTCTAAAAAGTTATTCACTTATTACTTATTTATACAACTGCGATCTTATTCACAAAACACGGTTCCTCTAAAACTCCCTTCAGAGACAGTTCAATAGAATCTGTGGCTACGTTTTTCCCTTCTCTACAGACTATTTAAACTGCCTCTGAGGAAAGCTTTAAGGACTAAATAAGACCGTTATTTGTTAGGGTCACGCACGCTTCAAGTTTAACTATATTGTTACAAAACAAATTATATTAGGTGCTTAACCTAACTATTAGGGGTTAAAGTATGAAATTGCCGTTTTATTGCAATAGGTTCTTTGAATTGACATAGAATCTTCATGGTTTGAGGTTTTCGAATGAAACTTTTTTCAAATGGTTTCTATGATGTTCTTTTTTTTTAAAAATGTGAAACATTTGAATATCGACTTTCAATTGTTTATGTTATTCAATTTAGACAAGAAAGATGGATACTGCGAAAATTCGAGTGATTTTTGAATACGAGTTCCGACGCGGAACTAACGCGGCAGAAACAGCCGTTAAATTTCGACTTAAAGAACGAGGCACGAGGAAGACCGCCCACACGCTCGTGGCTCGTTCTTTAAGTCGAAATTTCCATCGCGAAAGCGTTTAAACCACAATCGCACGGTGCGTTCATTAGTAGACCCCTCTCCAAACGCAACATTGATATTGCGGGCTGTTTCTTTCTGCCGCGTTAGTTCCGCGTCGGAACTCGTATTCAAAAATCACTCGAATTTTCGCAGTATCCATCTTTCTTGTCTAAATTGAATAACAAAAACAATTGAAAGTCGATATTCAAATGTTTCACATTTTTTAAAAAAAAGAACATTATAGAAACCATTTGAAAGAAGTTTCATTCGAAAACCTCAAACCATGAAGATTCTATGTCAATTCAAAGAACCTATTGCAATAAAACGGCAATTTCATACTTTAACCCCTATTATATAAATTATTAATTACTTACGTATTACAATAAATAACAATAGGTATGTACTTAAGTTTAATGGTCATATAATACACACTTAAGATATTTAATTTTTTTATTGTTTATTTTAACTTATTTATATATCAATACCGACTCACGAGCGATTAAAATGTTATTAAAATTATTTATAAAATGGTGTTACTAGTAAACAATTATAGTACCAAGACTGGGCTCAAAGGAATAATAATTTAATCTTATGCCGAAATTGACGACGAGACGACGACGAATTGACGATTTTTTCTTGCAACGGATAAGTATGCTACTGGTATGAACAAAGGCGTTGATGTCAAACTTTATGAAAAATCTTTTAAAAACGTGTTATTAATAATAATAATCGTTATCAACCCTTGTATGTCCCCACTGCTGGGGCACGGGTCTCTTCCTGCATCGCAGGAAGGTTAGGCCATACTCCACCACGGGGGCCAAGTCCGGGTTGGTGGAGGATTGTAAGACAGTGGCGGGCCTTACTGTCAGATGTTATCAAGCCGCCCATAAGGCCTCTGACATGGCTTAACGACTGCCATTATATGACAGCCGGCACCAACGGCTTTACGTGCCTTGCGAAGCACGGAAGCGCTCGGAAAAATGCCACTAGCGGTAGTCACGGGACTCTCACCCATCCCGTAACTGACCGCGCCTGTTGTTGCTTAACCAAATGATTGATTCCAATCACTCGGTTCGCCTAGGCCACGAGCGCTTCTCGTATATTGTATCAATCTCGTATATTGTATTATATCAATAATAATAATAGTAATAATTTATTTATCTGTCATGTAATGGCAGCCGTTAAGCCATGTCAGAGGCTTTGTGGGCGGCTTGATAACCTCTGACGGTAAGGCTCGCCACTGTCTTACAATCCTCCACCAACCCGGACTTGTCCCCCTTGGTGGAGTATAGCCTAACCTTCCTGCGATGCAGAAAGAGACTCGTGCCCCAGCAGTGGGGACATACAAGGGTTGATATCGAATAATAATAGTTAGTAAAGTGGTTTTATTTAGAAAAAATATGTTTTTATCATGAAAGTGTTATTGTCTATATTTTGTCCTAAGTTTTAATTATTTGTGTGCGGGTAGCTGTTGTTGCAATAAAGGATTTTCTTTATTTCTTCCAGTTCCTTTCTTAAATTGATCTTAAAAACCTATTTAGAGGCTAAAAATTCCACCCATGTCGGGATTCGAACCCGCGACCTCTGGCTATCCGTGCCAGCGCTCTTTCCAACTGAGCTTATGGGCGACTCACCAGCATCAGTGAAATTTTGAACCTCTTTACACTATTCTCTGTATTACGTACAGAGTCGCCCATTAGCTCAGTTGGAAAGAGCGCTGGCACGGTTAGCCTGAGGTCGCGGGTTCGAATCCCGGCATGGGTGGAATTTTCTGCCTCTAAATAGGTTTTTAAAATAGTCCTTAGCATGGGTTAGTGCATTGAAAATAAAAACAGTATAAATTGATCTTGCTGAAGGATATCAGACTGGCTTATCCGTTGCAAAAGTCGACGTAGCTATGCAATAGCAATAAAAACGAACACTTTTACTGTATATTTGAGGCAATCACTAAATGGAACGTAGGTTTGGCAGAAAGTATGAAGTTTTAATTGCGTTGTAACGTATTTTTTGTATTTTCGCAGGTTTAGCACGAACATTATTACGAGAATTAGTCACTTAATATCTACTTCAATACAGATTTACAAATGAAAAGACGGAAGATTAATCGATTACAAACTTGGTACAATCGACAGCACATCAGGCCTTACACACGTGCACTGTGAGTTACGTGGTCAATTTTGCGACTAAAATATAGAGGTTGGCCACTCAAATTCAAGCCACTTAAATGCATAGTTTTTCAGTAGACTGAAATTAGTAGGGCAATGACGCAATCATTGTTTCATTGACACTATTGGTAGTCTACTTACCAATCATATAAACCGTGCAATTTAGGTTACTTGGCGACTCGCGCGGTACTCTTTGCGAAGAACATTCGCGAATCGCCAGCGCGAGAGTTGTCTATTTAATTTGCGCGGGTTATACCATTGGATTGACATTTTAACGCTATTGCTTAGTAGACTACGACATGTAGGCATATAATTGCTGTTTTTGTGTTAATATGACTCTGTTTCACGACTGATTTGCTACTATACTTCGGGCTGACTTCATTTGATTTTGACTGGGGTACCTATTCTACAAATTCAGGGCCTCAGTAAAAAAAAATCTATACAAAGGTTTTTTTTACAGACGAAAGGAAGCCCATTAATTAAATACTTAAATTGTAGGTAATCGGTAAATCTGCGCAGTCCTGACTTTAAAAATAACAATCGTTTTATATGAATTTACCTTACTTTTTTGTCTGGTTATAGAATATGGTTCTGATATTTATTGTTTGTGCTTTGTGGTGTAGCAAATAAACTTTTTACCTACCTATCTATGTATGTATCTATGACTTCACCAGAAGGGCCGAATAATGCATTTTTAATGCATCGTAGAATAAATTTTGTCGCTTCAAGTCTACGCTTTTAAACCTTCTAGCCGAAAATGGTATGAAAAAACTCGCCAACATCAGAATCGAGGCTTAGTTTATCCATTTTCACGTTTTCGAAGTGTCAAAATATGTATGTACTTAATGTAACGACCCCAAAGTGACGACTTTGGGTCGTTACATTAAATCTGACGAACATTAAAGAAACTTCGTACAGTCTATTTATCCTTACTTGTCCATTTAAGTAAACAAGATTCTACCCGTAAAGTATAGCTTTTTGTCGAAAAGTGCTATATTCCCGTAAACGAAGTAATCGGAGAGACTATTTTAGATAACACGCTGCCAAGTTCACGAACTTACGAGATAATATCTAATTTTGGCATCAAATACCAATTTTGAGGTTAGAATCTTGTTTACTAAATTGAACAAGTAAGGATAAATAGACTGTAGTTTCTCCCCGGGTACATCAGATTCGGGGCAAGAGGCCAATACCTAGTTTCTGTCTACCCTTCCAAGATATAAGCATTAGTTTATGTATGTATTATAAACATGATCGATATCAACCCTCGTATGTCCCCACTATTGGGGCACGGGTCTCTTCCTGCATCGCAGGAAGGTTAGGCCATACTCCTCCACCATGGGGAATCCGAGTTGGTGGAGGATTGTAAGGCAGTGGCGGGCCTTACTGTCAGAAGTTATCAAACCGCCCCATAAGGCCTTTGACATGGCTTAACGACTGCCATTACATGACAGCCGGCACCCACGGATTAACGTGCCTTGCGAAGCACGGAAGCGCTCGGAAAAATGCCATTAGCGGTAGTTACGGGACGGTCACCCATCCTGCACCTGACCACGCCTGTTGTTGCTTAACTCAAGTGATTGATTCCAATCACTCGGTTCGACTAGGCCACGAGCGCTCCACGAGCGAATTCGATTACAATACGCTCGTGAAGCGTTATAAACACACACATTATCAAACTCTTTCCAATACGCAATCCTTCAGTGAAGTAAGCTGCACACGAAAAATCCTCATTTTGTTTTTTCGAAACAACCCAATTACGGTGTCGTTGCCAAATTTCCTACTTTTCCGTGAACAAACTTCATATAAACTTATTCCATTCTAGGTAGATATCAGTTCCCCACGCAATATCTAATCAAGGTGGCATTGCCAACTATCCCACTTTTCCATGAAAAAAGTTCCAATGAGTTCATGCAAATTTGTCCTAGTAGTTGTTTGTTCACAAAACATAAAATTACGTTGCCATTGCTTTGCGAAGTTCCAATGAATAACGACCGGGTTGGTGACGCCTGTCATGTAATGGCGGAGGCCTTATGAGCGGCTTGATTCTGACAGTAAGGCCCACCACTGTCTTACAACCCTCCACCAACCCGGACTTGGCCCCCGTGCTGGAGTTTGGCCTAACCTTCCTGCGATGCAGGAAGAGACCCGTGCCCCAGCAGTGGGGACATACAAGGGTTGATAACGAATGTATAACTATGTATGAGCATCGCGATTCATTAAGAAACACTTCAGTTAGTGGTAATCACCCCAACATTGGCCTGATAGATAGTAAAATACACCCAAAACTGATAGCATTGTCAACTTTCCAACTTTTATATAAACAAAGTTCCAAAGAGTTCCATCCTTTTTTTAAAAACCTATTTAGAGGCTAAAAATTCCACCCATGCCGGGATTCGAACCCGCGACCTCTGATCCGTGCCAGCGCTCTTTCCAACTGAGCCAATGGGCAACCTACCGGCAACAGTGAAATTTCGAACCTCTTTACAATACTCTCTGTATTACGTACAGGCATCAACATCTGGCTGAAGTACAGTTAATGGGAGACTCAGTTGGAAAGAGCGCTGGCACGGATAGCCAGAGGTCGCGGGTTCGAATCCCGGCATGGGTGGAATTTTAGCCTCTAAATAGGTTTTTAAAATTGTCCTTAGCACGGGTTAGTGCATTAAAAATAAAAATAGTATAATGACAATGAGTTCCATCCCTTTTTGTTTAGTTGCTCAGAAAACGTCCAATTCCGGTGGCACTGTTCAGTGCCACTACTCCTTTCCAGGTCACGTGTGCTGGTAGTGCAAGTGTGCCAGCGGGTGCTCGTAGAGGGGGTAGAGGTGCGCGGGGTGCGCGGGCGCAGGCGCGGGCGCCGGCGGGGGGGCGTCGCTGTCGTCGTCCGTCGAAGAGTCCAGCTGCTTGTCGCCCGTGCCGTTGCTGAGAAGAGAGCGAGAAAGAGAACTTTAGTTTTCGCTTTTAGACTCACTTGGTGAGCCGGTGGTCTTAGTTCTAGATTTGAATTGTTTTGGTTGAAGCTTGTACCTACAGAAAACTAAGGAGAAGATTTTAAAAACCTATTTAGAGGCTAAAAATTCCACCCATGCCGGGATTCGAACCCGTGACCTCTGGCTGTCTGTGCCAGCGCTCATTCCAACTGAGCTAATGGGCGACTCGCCGGCATCAGTGAAATTTCGAACCTCTACAATATTCTCTGTATTAGGTACGTACAGGCAGCGACGATAGGTTTTTAAAATTGTCCTTAGCACGGGTTAGTGCATTAAAAATAATAATAATCATGTGTTTACAGCGATATCATTCCGATGTAACCCTAACTGCAAAGTAGGTAGGTACTCGGGGCTGCAAGTGATGCAAATTACTTCAGCCAGATGTCGCTGCCTGTACGTAATATAGAGAATATTGTAAAGAGGTTCGAAAATTCACTGATGCCGGCGAGCCACCCATTAGCTCAGTTGGGAAGAGCGCTGGCACGGACACCAGAGGTCGCGGGTTCGAATCCCGGCATGGGTGGAATTTTTAACCTCTAAATACTTTGGTTTTTAAAATTGTCCTTAGCACGGGTTAGAGCATTTAAAAATAATATGATAAGAAGAAAATTGTTAGTGAGTGAAATATATTCAGTGGCGCGCCACTAAAGTTGCGGTATCAACTGTTTCATATGCACAAAGCGTAGCATGTGTTTGAGTATATAACAACAAAAAATCATTGGCCCCTCCTGCATCTACGTAATGAGACGGGGCGGTGGCATCTTCACTCGCACTAGATGGTTGAAGGGATTGCTCGGGCGCTGCAGTGCCTGGGACTTTGCGGTATTGCGACAACAAATTCGCAAATGTACGTAACTATGAAATTAAATCGACATAGCTCAGAGAAATAGCGAGCTGAAGTAGCAGTGAGCTGGCCATGTCTCGCGAAGAACCGACAACCGTTGGAGTAAACGTGTTCTTGAGTGGAGACCGCGACCTGGCGACCAGGTGGAATGACGATCTGAGAAAAACTGCAGGCAGTTGCTGGATGCGGCAAGCTGAAGACGGCGCTATGGCGCACATTAGGGGAGGGCTATGTCCAGCAGCGTGGTGTCGGCCTAGAGAATAGCACCAACCCAAATTCTCACCGCGGGTGTCGTAAAAGGCGACTAAGGGACACAAACCGGCGGGTGGGCAGCAGCGCACCCTGCAGTACAATTCCGCCAAACTGCGATCCCCAACCCGCATTCCCAGCGTGGGGATTATGGGCATTACCCCCCAATGATGGCACAACCTTGCGCTATGGCGCTCATTAGGGGAGGGCTATGTCCAACAGTGGACTAATATAGCCTGAAGAAGAAGAAGATGGAAATTGAACAAAGTCATTGGTACATGGCCCCCCTGGGGATCGAAGCTGGTTCTCTCGCTTGTGAACAAGTCCATTGCTCCACCCACTGGGCTACCATCGCTTCAACAACAAACAAGCAAACAACAAAGGCTATTATTCGGTAAGGTTCCCGATCGTAAACTCTCACAGCACGTGAAACCGACTTCCTTGCACGCAGTGACTAATGAGTGCCGTTTCTCGTCACTATATTTACACGGATTTTAATTACAACACCTACAAATTTTAATAACATTTGTCGTTCATATTGCAAAATGTCACAAGTAAAAAAAAACATGATTTTCGTTTTTACCCGACTTCAAAAATGGAGGAGGTTATAAATTCGACGCGTATTTTACTGGGCCTAACGCGTATGGCCTAACCTTCTTGCGATGCAGGAAGAGACCCGTGCCCCAGCAGTGGGGACATACAAAGGTTGATAACGTGCGTATTTTACTTGTTTTTTCATCTAAATGAAGGAAAACTTGATTCTGAATGTAAAAGTGTAAGACACGCTAGTAAATTATACTTATCTATGTGGAAAACATTATAACCTCAGCCTGAGTAGGTAAGGATTGTGATGTCTGACTATGTTTGTAATCATTCATGCAAATTTCGAAAGAAACGTTTTGGCATTTGCAATATGAACAACGATATAGGAAAAATCTACTCTGTTACTTCTACTCTACTCAGTTACGGTGAACAATACATCCATCAGTCTACAAAGAAACACTGACTAAGAACAACCTGATTCTTAAAAACCTATTTAGAGGTCAAAAATTCCACCCATGCCGGGACTCGAACCCGCGACCTCTGGCTAACCGTGCCAATGCTCTTCCAACTGATCTAATGGGTGACTCACCGGCATCAGTGAAATTTCGAACCTCTTTACAATACTCTCTGTATTAGGTACGTACGGGCAGCCAGGAATTAGTCTCTAAATAGGTGTTTAAAATTGTCCTTAGCACGGGTTAGTTCATAAAAAAAAATAACCTGATTCTTTTGCAGAAAACCGTTACTAAAACCTAAGCCTAGGCACTGAAACTCGCCCGCCTGTGTACTTCGCAAGGGCCAGCCACAAAAAAGCACCTCCGTCATTCAGGAAGACCTTCAAAACCGACTCCCGACGGAGAGCAAACAAACTGGAGCGTCGCTCCCACTGGGCAAGTTGACGTATTCGCGCCGACAGTACACCCCCAGGACAAACTGAAACCCGACACCGCCGCCATACTGGCTGCACCACAGACTACGGACAGGAGGTCGGCTCTACTGAAGAAGTGGCATAGAAGACTTAATCCTTCAAACACTAGGTACATCACTTACAAAATTTGAGCTATTACGGATCATGTTGCGAACGATTATTGTTCAACGCCAATAATAACTTTATAAATATTGTACAGTTCATTATTTAGTTCGTAAGTTTACCACTAGATGGCGCTGAATGCATTGTGAATCTTAGTAGGTTTGTTTCCTTTTTGTTGTACATAAACTTTGGAAAACTATAAAAACATTCTACGTTCGGAACCTGGGGTTGCATTTTTTGACCCCCTGGTTAAGGGGTATTTTTTACGAGTTTGTATAATTATATATGTTAAACCTATTCTGTACCACATGATTCATGAAGCAATAAACGAACTTGAACTATTATTATTTATTTTCCATGTTTTAACTCCTAATACAGGGATCAAAAACATAAAATAAATGCCAATTTGCAATAATAGGACTAACAAAGGGTTTAAAGGTACATAACAAATTAATAAAAGAACAGTGCAAAAGTATGAAAAAGGAAGAGAAACATAATATGCTAAAGGCACTTTAAAATACGGTAATATTTACAGACCAATAGTACCTAATGGTGACAGAATTTGAGTTAAAAGAAAAAGTCAATAAAAGAGTGCCGCTTGAACCTTGATTACGACGAAACAGAAATGCTATTGATGAGATAAACTCATATTCACGCACACACACACTCGCACGCGCACACACACATTTCCTGTAGTGTTTTTAATGTACCAAATATTAAGATAAGTCACTGCATTTCTTGTACCTATGTTGTGCCTATACGAGTGCTGCTACTTATGTATGCGGAATAGAAAAAATAAACAAATGTATATGGCTAAATATGCTTTTATTGTTTTTCAAAGTATTCTCCACTATGATAAATGCACTTTTGCATTCGATGAAACCAATTTGTAAAACACTTTTTCCACTCTGATTGAGGTATCTCCAAAACGTGCTGTTTGAACGCATCTAGGGGATCTTCACGGGTCGAAAATCGTTGACCACGTAATTTATTCTTTACATTTGGGAATAAATAGAAATCATTGGGAGCCAAATCAGGACTGTACGGTGGATGACCCATCAATTTTATTTTTTGACCATCCAAAAATGTAGTTGTTTCCTGAGATGTATGACAGCTGGCATTGTCATGGTGAAGTATGATTCTGCGTCGCTGGTTGTTTGGCGTATTTCTTCAAATACTTCCGGCAAACAAATGGTCGTGTACCACTCAGAATTAACCGTTCTGCGATTCTCCAGTGGTATTGTAGCCACATTAATACCAAAAAAGCAGGCCACCATTTGCTTTACAGTGCTTTTTCCACGAGCCACTTTCGTAGGGTTCGGCTCATTTAGAAACACCCAAACTGTTGATTGTTGTTTAGTTTCGGAATCGTACGCGTAGATCCAGGATTCGTCACCTGTGTCGATATTATAAACAGATTTTGAGTCGCCTCCGTTGAATTTTTTTAAGGTTTTCTTGCACCATTCGACACGAGCATCTTTTTGATCCTGAGTTAAGTTGAGCGGGATCCAACGCGAACAAATTTTTTTTACAGACAAATGTTCATGTAATATTCTATGAATGCTCGTCATACATATACCCAGAATAGCCTCTATCTCGCGATACGTAACATGGCGGTCTTGCATTATTAGTTTTCGCACAGCTTCAATATTTTGTGGCACAACCACTGATTTCGGGCGACCTTCTTTAACTTCGTCCATGAGCTTACTGCGCCCGCAATTAAACTCACTAAACCAGTGATACACAGTCGTTTTTGATGGAGCTTCACCACCAAAAGTCAAAGTTAATTGATCTACGCACTGTTCTTGCGTTAAACCACGTCGAAAATCGTAATAAATCATAGCACGAATATTTTCACGAGTGAGTTCCATTTTTTCAGCGATATGACATTTTAAACCCAACAAAAACAAAACACTAACGTATATAAGAGAAAAATATTAGCGGCCAGTATTTAAAAAAAGAACGAATTTGACCATGGAGGTCAGACATTGCGTTTAAAATTATTGGAATCCCAGATTTCGCATACATAAGTAGCAGCCTATGTATACGAGTATACTGCTAAAAGTCCGACCACGGCTGTGCAAAGGATCTCTGGCTCCCATAATACAGATCATTCTAGCTTGGGAGTCAGAAGATTCACCAACTTAATTCCTTGTCAGCCATCTGTTATTATAATGGAGAAAAAAAGGTAAAGGTCTCGTCTGACCAAAGTGGCCAGACGGACGCCCTCCGGCTGAGGAGTCCAAGCGGCTGGAGGTCAGGGCGACAGCGAGAGAAAACGCCTGACTATCCGGGCTGTATCAAGCAGCACCGCCTTCTGCATGATAGCCGGAAGCATGCCCACACGGAGTTCCAATTATTATTAATAATACTTTATTGCACCATAACATCTGTTCACTCCTACTTTATCCGTATTTAACCTTTTGTATGTTATTATTATTATACAGCCTACTAATAAATTGATCTTTAAATCCATCCATCACCAACCCATTATGTCCCCACCCGAGGGGCACAGGTCTCCACCCTGAGAAGGGCATAGGCCATACTCCACCACTAGGACAAGTTCGGATTGGTGGTGATCTATTGCTTCCTACGAATCCTCGCTCGAAAATGGTCATTCTTCAATAGGAGGCGAAACTGACTTATCTAATGAGACAAACACTGTAATTTTCGACAATATCAGCTGTATCTAGCTGGTAGGACGTGGTCATAACTAGGTAAGTACCTATTAATTATTTTTTCAGATTTTGAATACCATAGAGAGTAAGTAATTCATCCTTCTCGGTAAGGAACGGTTTGTAAATTAAGAATTTTATTAGTACCTATGTAACGGTGCAAATCTCTTTGAAACATTTTTTTTATATTTCTTTAATTCTAATTAAAACCTATTTAGAGGCTAAAAATTCCACCCATGCCGGGATTTGAAACCGCGGCCTCTGGCTATCCGTGCCAGCGCTTTTTCCAACCGAGCTAATGGGCGACTCACCGGCATCAGTGAAATTTCGAACCTCTTTACAATATTCTCTATATTACGTACAGGCAGCAATATTGTAAAGAGGTTCAAAATTTCGTGAGTCGCCCATTAGCTCAGTTGGAAAGAGCGCTGGCACGGATAGCCAGAGGCTGCGGGTTCGAATCCCGGCATGGGTAGAAATTTTAGCCTAAATAGGTTTTTAAAATTGTCCTTAGCATGGCTTAGTGCATTAAAAATAATATATTCTTTAATTCTGTCTTCCATTTTCAAAATTTAAAATGACGTCACCCATTTTTTTTTACCATTAAGACTTCACATTTCTACTAGACCTGACTATTAAATCTTCTGTTGCCTGCTTATTCTGTTTTTATCCAGTTTTCTGTTTATTTTATAAATAAAATAAATTAGCCCCTTTTTGAATAAAGCACAAAGTTGAAGTCGTACCAGTTTTATTATATAAAACGCTTCACAACATCACAATTAAATACATAAGTAACTTTCTGTCACGTGTTTTTTCTGAGAAATCCGAAGAGTGAGTCGCCCATTAGCTTAGTTGGGAGAGCGCCGGCACGGATAGGCAGTGGTCGCTGGTTCGAGTCCCGGCATGGGATTTTTTAGCGCTGGATTGACTTAACGATTTCAATTATTATCTCAAATTAAAAGATGTTTGAATCACCGGACTTCTCTGTAACGCCGCATAGGAATTATGATAATTCCGTTAGCCTGAAACCTATTGATTTTGCCACTAAGCTAATGCATGTACCATTTTGCGCCCCTCTTTGTTGTTCAAAATGTAACCTGACACCGTCCGCCATACTGGATATGTCTGTTAGATGCGCGGTATGTATCGTGGTGGTGAATGGAAAAATATGAACAAGGTACGTTTTTGCTAGTGGCATTTTTACCGAACGGTTCCGTGCTTCGCAAGGCATGCTAAGCCGTTGGTGCCGGCTGTCATTAAGCAATGTCAGAGGCCTTATGAGGGGCTTGATAACTTCTGACAGCAAGGCCCGCCACTGTCTTACAATCCTCCACCAACCGTACTTGGCGCCCTTGTTGAAATATGGCCTAACCTTCCTACGGTGCAGGCAGAGACCCGTGCCCCAGCAGTGGGGACATACAAGGAGTCTCTTTTAAAACTCTTTTTTCTCGAAGGAAAATTGTTTTAAAAAAGCGCAAATGTACAAATATATCAAGCTAATTTCGGTAGACGGGCCTTCAAGGGACGTCTCAGGCGGACATACTTCAATAAAACAGGGGATGTAGTTACCTATTAGCAAAGGGCAAGATAAAATGTACAAGAAACGGGCGTGTCTACAACGCCTAATGAATGTTGAAGAAGCGAAAGAGATCTGTTAGGATCGTGACAAGTGGCATACCCTACTCTCTGCCTGCCCCTCTGGTATACAGGCGTGACTGGATGGAATGTTGGTTTTGAAGTTATTAGGGTTCGATTCCCACTGGGGGCCTCAGGTTTCCTCACGATGTTTTCCTTCACGGTTGCCGAGTGTTATTGCGACACATTCACAGATGTACGTAACGGGCGTGAACTTTGACTGCCACGTTGGTCTAGCGGTATCACGTGTGATTACCATCGCGGAGGTCGTGGGTTCGATGCCCAGTGCGGGCCGCCGTACATTTGGCCTCAGTCTTGATGTGTTTTCGTGTCTGTGACGGCCTTGCCTGGTTACCATGGTACAGGGTATCCTAGTTTGGGACCAGGTCCAGTGATAGTGTGGAAGTTATTTATATTTTACTTCTGGCTGACCCAGCGAACTTCGTACCGCCTAACAGTAGACTCTTTTATATTGCTCTCCGTAAGAACCATCCTCGTAGTTCAAGGAATATTCTTAAAAAAGAATTAGCGAAATCGGTTCAGCTGCTCTCGAAATTTGCGCTTACCAACACATTCAGCGATTCATTTTTATATTATAACTTTACTATTAATCGACGCGTTAACTGCATGGATGGGTGATCTATGCCTAACGCTAGTGGCAATTTTCAGTGCGGTTCAGTGCTTCGCAAGGCACAGCTGCCGTCGATAGATAGCAGTCGTTAAGCCAAGTCGGAGGCCTTAGGGCGGCTTGAAAACTTCGGAGAGTAAGACCAGCCACTAGTATTGCAAGCCTCTACCAAGCCGGACCTGGCACCCGTGGTGGAGTATGGCCTATACCTTCCTCGGGGAAGAGACCCGTGCCCCTCGGTGGGGACATAATGATTTGATGCTGAACTTGACTCAAATCACCCGAAATAAACGATGTTATAGAAAAAATTACGGCTTCATTTTGATGCCATTTAATTTCACCGCAAAAACTAATGTGCATTGGAGCGTCCATTATGCTTTGTTGAGTCGCAATGGGATTAAATGCAATGAGGAAGGAAATCGGCCGGAATGCAAGGTTTTTTTAAATAAGTAATGTATAAGACATAAAGACTTGTGGTGTTATTTAAAACTAAGAAAAATATAAAAAAAAAATGAAATGAAAATGAAAAAAAAATACTTGTACCCTACACCAATCATTTTACAACCAAATCGTGGCAAGTGGCAGTCCCTGGTCTCTGCCTACCTGCCCTCTGTGTATGCCCGTTATGTATTTATACATTTTCATCATTAATAACAATTTCAGATCATTAACTTCTCATCTGACTCATCAAAAACTCTTATCTGCACGAATATTAACAGTTAAACACATGTTATTGACACTCCGCAGAATACTGCCCTTCATCATGACTACCCAGACTAACTAAAATCTGGTGACCCCCAATCCCACGGCACTACTTCAACAATACCACAACCAAAAGAATCACAACCTCTGCGGCAAGACCTACCATTTCGTTCTGCAGTTGTTTATAAAGCGAGCGGGACAGAGATACAAGTTAGACAGTGATAGCTGCATGTAACTTGATACCTTCACATCTGCGTCCCTATAGAGAGCGTCCAGCCCCCGTAGCATGACAACACAAATGGTGAATGGTAACGTAATTTTTGAAGAAGACTCTTGCTTGCTAACTTCTCTTGGAAATTTTAAAAACCTATTTAGAGGCTAAACATTCCACCCATGCCGGGAAACCTCACTGCAAAGTAGGTACTCGGGGCTGTAAGTGATGCAATTTACTTCAGTCAGATGTCGCTGCCTGTAAGTAATACAGAGAATAGTGTAAAGAGGTGCGAAATTTCACTGATGCCTGTGAGTCGCCCATTAGCTCAGTTGGAAAGAGCGCTGGCACGGATATCTAGAGGTCGCGGGTTCGAATCCCGGCATGGGTGGAATTTTTAGCCTCTAAATAGTTTTTTAAAATTGTTCTTAGCACGGGTTAGTGCATTAAAAAGAATATAGTTATCTTTGTAACAGATTGTTAATAAACGCGAAACCTTTGTTAATCGGCCAAATTTAAAAATCGAAATTTGAAAGATTAACTCACTGGTCTAGCGGTAGGTATGACGCCTGATTGCCATGCCGAGGGTCGTGGGTTCAGTTTCCACTGGGGGCCGGTACATTTGTACAAGTGGCCTCAGTCTGGGTGTATTTCGATGTTTGAGACTTCCTTGCCTGGTTACCATAGCACAGGGTATCCTAGTTTAGAATAAGGGGCGCTATTACGAGTATGTAAGTGATGCGACGTCCATTGTTACGAAACGAGACAAAAACTTGTCAGAATCTTCTTGAAACTTGTCCAACAATATCTTCGTAATGTCAAGTCCAGGGCCGGATCTACCTAAGGGCTGCTTGGACTGCAGCCCAGGGCCCCGAGGTTACAAGGAGCCCCCCAGATCCCGCTAAAAACAGTAGGCGATAATTTGAATTTAAAAAATGGTTGTCTGTAAAGTCGGGTTACGGACGATATTTTTACGTGATAACGTATTTATGAATTGATTTAGGGGAGGATGTTTTCATACTGATTTCGTTTTTTTTTATATTCTATCACTATTTCGTTTTCTCTCTCACCCAAAAGTTGTCTGGAAGAGATTGCTACCACAACAATAAGGTCGCCTTTTGTATTACTAATACTCGACTAGATTTAATGAATATTTATGTTTTTTTGTGAAATAAAGAGTATATAATAATAATATATCATTATAGAAACAGTTTCTATTCTAGGGTTATATATACATGGCTATTAGTTGAGTACATAGATAGGCCCCTAAGTAGTTTCAGCCCAGGGCCCCACAAATTCAAGATCCGCCCCTGGTCAAGTCGATTTTGTTTCTGACTGTCGGTTACCATTCTCGGCACTCATCTTGGGGAGACTTTTCTCATGTTCAAAGATCGTTACAATATGGATTGAATACTTTCATATGAACTTCCTATTTTTATAAATCTATCCTGCCATTCGAACCATTAATGTTTAATGTTTACCTGTAGAGTGGTACCCACGATACAGGCTTGCCTAGTGTGGGGCCGCAGTAAAAATTGTATCGATAAATATTGTTTATCTACTGTTCTACAATTGTCAACATATATAGATACTTTAATGTGTCACTAATGGTTAATAAAGATTTTTATATATTATATTTAAATGCCCGTTTCTCGAATTAAGTATCAGATGGTAACTGTTCCATCGCTCAATAGGTACAATTTTCTCGACTTTCGCAACATTTTCTTGGATGACTGACGTCGATGGACGGCTGCTACGATGTTCGTTATCCGTGCTCGTTAAAATAATTTCTTGTATATTGAACCCTAAGTTAATGTTTATACTATTTTTATTTTTAAAGCACTAACCCGTGCTAAGGACAATTTTAAAAACCTATTTAAAGGCTAAAAATTTCACCCATGTCGACTCGTACCCGCGACCTCTGGCTATCCGTGCCAGCGCTCTTTCCAACTGAGCTAATGGGTGACTCACCGGCATCAGTGTAATTTCGAACCTCTTTACAATATTCTCTGTATTACATAAGTACATAGATAACTATCGAGGATAATTGCGATTTTTGCCCGTTTAATATATGTTAATCTGCTGTCGCTTAATCTGGGACGTCCATCACCGGCCCTTCTCCGTACCGGCCCTAGAACCCGGGATTCCGCCGGTCTTGAAATCCCTCAGTTAGATACAATTTCCGTAAGTCCATTGCAAAATCGAAGGAAGGGCATTGTATGTATGTACAGTCACGAGCAGTCACGAGTGTATGCACCTCAGTAACTTCTCAAAGTCAAAATAGTAAATTTCTCATGCATCGCCGTAAACGTCGTTAGCTAGATAATTCCCCGAACTGTCCTTAGGCGTCCCGAAAATTGCTGTGTGGTGTCGGCCTAGAGAATAGCACCAACCCAATTCTTCCCGCGGGTGTCGAAAAGGCGACTAAGGGAAACAAACCGGGGGGTGAGCAGCATCGCCCCCTGCAGTACAATTCCACCGAACTGCGATCCCCAACCCGCATGCCCAGCGTGGGGATTATGGGCACTACCCCCTATGAGAGCACAACGTGGCGCTCTTTAGGGGAGGGCTATGTCTACCAGTGGACATAGTATAGCCTGACGACGTCCCGAAAATTAAACATCGCTTGCTACTTAGGCGTTCCAAAACGTTATCGACAGGCCCACCCAAAGCAAACGTAACGCCCGAATAAATACCAAATAATAGACAACAAGATTTAAGTGGAGCGAACGTATGTTTTCGTTTTTTTGGTCCCTTTGTTTCGCTTCTTCCCGACCGGGGCCGAACCCGGGACTTCCGCCTGACTGAGCCAGCACAGATGCGCCGTGGTGATGGGATTACGATAAAATTGGGCCGGCCGCTTGATTGTTATCGATGGACTTCAAGTCTACATCAGGACCGCGGGTTGCTAAAAATCACGGTCGATTTTGCAGACTCTACCTAACCCATCTACTTAACTAGCATCCGAGTGGCCCCTTCACCCATCTAGTGTGAATGAAGATGCCACTGGACGCTGCATTTTAGGTTCTGGGAAACTAGCCACAACAACGTTAAATTAACTTTCTAAATTGGTTCTGCTGCCCAAAAGGGCCCGACCTACAAACCTCCGCACAGCGTTGTCAGGAGATAGTGTTCGGAGCAAATAGCAAATCCCAAAAACTAAATTTAACTTGTTCAGAACTTGTATGCAAGTCTTCAATTAGCCCGGATTTCGAATTGAAATAGCCTTGTTAGCCGGGTGTATAAATCATCTCATTACGTCGATGCTTATTACCCCCTATGATAGCACAACGTGGCGCTCTTTAGGGGAGGGCTATGTCCAACAGTGGACTAGTATAGCCTGACGACCACGACGACGACGATGCTAAGTTTCCACTAGTAATGCGTCTGTATAGAGTTATAAGCCGGCTTTTGACTATTGGATGTAATATAAAATATATTATATTATATATAATAAAAAAATCAAAAATATTTATGGACATATTACACAGATCTCGTTAACCCTGTACTAAGCACAGCTAAATGACTTTTGTTACAGGTGCTAACTCGACGATAGATTTAATACAATAAATACATCCAATCCAAATAAATACAAAAGATAACATCCAAGACCCGAGACAAACTAGAAAAGTTCGTTTCCTAGCTAACCCGGCCGAAGATCGAACCCGAGACCTTCGGTTTTACAGTCAGCGTGCCAAACCGCTGCGCCACCGACGCCGAGGCAAGGATAATAATTATATTATTATATCTTGAGATTATAATAAGTTATCGCTCGTCATTGGTTTTAGACTTCATTATTTTGTAGGTTGTCTGGATGAAATTCCTCTAAGCAATAAGGCCGCCAGTTGTACTGTATCTTTGTAATTATTTTGTGTTTGTTTTGTCCTAGTGTACAATAAAGAATATTCTTGTCTTATCTTTATTACAAAGAGATATTAAGTTGTACCCTTGTGGTGGAACTATTGCACCATTGCCCGGTAAAGGATTAACACTATAAAATATTTCATTTCAGGGTTTTAATAAATGCTGAAAATTTGAAATGGTGTTGCACGTTCAAAAGATATGCCGCAGGTTTTAGGTGTATGAATTCGCTAATGGAAACTTTGCAAACTTTTTTTGTGCTGTGAAGGAATTCGCACGAGGATATTTTACATTTTTTTTTATATTGTAAATCCGAATTGGTTGTGTTGCCTGCCTATTTAGAAGATACGTCACCGGTCTCAAGCGAAGGAATTCGCTCATGTAAACTTTACAGGTTTTTTTTAACTGAAAAGTTTGTGGTTTTCCTACGCAGTTAACTATGGCAATAACTACTTTAATGGCGCCTATTTACGTGCCAATATAGGGCACCGGCCTACTCCTATAGGTCTACTGAAGTAGCAATAATGAGTAATTGCCATTAACAATGTATTAAAATTAGGAAGCCCTAACCCGGCAGAGATAATATTACACGAGTACGCGACACCATTAGAAAAATGCGCTGACAATACAACGATACAGATGATTTTGTATCGAGTACACGTAGGTATACTTCGTGTCAGAGACACTTTCCTTGGGTGTACACAAGTCCTTGAGAAATAACGTCATAATATGGAAAAACTTAATGTCTATTCGTAGCCCATACTTGTAGTTTTCTATGAAGTTTCCTATGTACGTCCCACAAAGAGAGTACGGCACAGGTATTCTCTTAGAAAGAGAGAGAAAGAGAGGTGTTATGTATTAAACGCGTCCAATCGCGATTATTTATGAGGTTAATACTAACAAGTTACACTAGAAATAAAATACTATTTTTTACAGAAAAAGGGGGTTATTAAGCCTATACTCTCTCTCTCTCTTTCTGAGAGAAGGCATGTGCCCTGCACTAGAACGTTTATTGACTACACACATTTTTTTTAAAATCTCGAATATGAAAACAACAGGGTTATAAAAGAAACATATCTTCTATAATATAAAAATGAATCGCTGAATGTGTTGGTAAGCGCAAATCTCGAGAACAGCTGAACCGATTTTGCTAATTCTCTCTTTAGCATATTCCTTGAAGTACGAGGATGGTTTTTACGGAGAGAAAATTAAAGAATCGATGGTAAGCGGTACGAAGTTCGCTGGGACAGCTATAGTTTAAAATAAAACTTTTCGCTAACTTTGAGTGTTTACACTCCGTATATGTGTTCCGGTGTCTGAATTGAGAATTAGACTAAGTTAATAATTATGTAACGTTCTGTCCTGCTCTTTTCTGAGAAATTCGAAGAGACCGCACTACGATTAACTTAGGACAATTCTAAATTCAGAAACTGACCCTGTGTGCCATGAACACTGTGTGATGACACCGCCACCATACTTTAGTTTGTTTACATTTATGGAAAGTATATCTGGTTCATATTGTACAGTATCGGATGACGGAATGGTTCCAAATCGTCAACCAGCAATAAGCAGAATATTTTGCAACGCCATAATAACTTGTGCTAAAAACAACAATACCAAAGACAGCAGTAGGCAAAAATAATTTCGTATCAGACATTCCGTTAAGACTATTATATACAGGGTGGTCAAGTATTGTTCCTACGCGGTAGTTCTACTCAGCAAACAAAATGAACGACTATGTCCATCCATAACGCGTTCACTGCATTACTCACGCCTGCCTGTATCATTGAGGGTCTACCACTGGTCACGAGGTTTGCCAATATGGCTAACCTCTTTCGCTTTATGAAAATGAATTTATTCATGCGTGGGTACGTTCGTTTGTTCGTTCATGCGCTCGATCATTCGTTGGTGCGTTCGTTCGTTCGATCTTGCGTTCGTTCGTGCGCTCGTTCGATTGTTTGTGCGCTCGTTCGTTCCTTCGATCGTGCGTTCGTTCGTTCGCTCGTGCGCTCGTTCGTTCATTCGTGCGTTCGTTTCATCGTTCGTTCGTTCAACGTTCGTGCGTTTGTTCGTACGTTCTTTCCTTGGGTCGTTAATGCATATACTTTATTTAATTCCATACAACATGCAAATGAAATAGGTAACGCAAAACCATTTTTTTAGTATCAATAGAACAATGGCCGAAAGGACAACATAACATATTTTAATAACATCTAAGTAAAACGTAGGCTCTCATGGCAGATGTTGCGCTTTGTCTCATGCGGGTTTCCTCACCCTACAAAGACGTAAATAAGCACAAAGACAACTCACCTATCTTTGTGTTCAGCTTGTCTATCCCGTTGTCTTCTGTTCTTGAACCAATTTGAAACCTGAAACAGTGAAATTAAGGGTCAATATGTAATACACAACAGTGCAAAAATAAAGCCCCTATGATTTTATTGCTTTTTCGAGAAGAGAACAGAACAATAGGAGAAACGTTTTTTTTTCTTTGGTCGTAGTCGTATTACTTTGGAAATAATAGTTATTTTTAAGTTTAAAAGTTGATTTTTAGAACCGGACGTGGCGTAGGCTAGTAGGCAACATAAAACATAATCTTTGCCTCTACTTGACTTGACTTGTAAAGACTTTACTTGAAAAAAAACTTGTAATTGCAACGTCATGCAATATCCTTGTGCCTTTCGCCTTTCGATTCGATTCGACACACCACAGACTAAAAGTTGTTGACAATTGACATTTAAAAAAAACCTATTTTGAGGCTAAAAACTCCACAAAAAAAGAGGTTCGAATTTTCACTGATGCCGGTGAGTCGCCCATTGGCTCAGTTGGTAAGAGCGCTGGCACGGATAGCCAGAGGTCGCGGGTTCGAATCCCGGCATAGGTGGAATTTTTAGCCTCTAAATAGGTTTTTTAAAACTGTCCTTAGCACGGGTTTGTGCATTAAAACTAAAAATAGTATAATTGACATTTTACTTTTTTTTTTGGGTGTCAAAGGCGTAGATACCACGCTGTAGAGCCGCTGCCGGTGTTTCTATATCATTTAATAATTTGTCATTTGTCTCTGAAATAAAAGTATGTGCAGAAAAATCTTGGAGTATTTATCTTGTATTCCTTGAAGCTTAGTCTCCAAATGGTTTTTTATTTTAGCTTAATATTTTTTTGAAATGTTGTCATTTCAGTCTGTACAACCGTCATTTCAGTACAGTCCCTATTTCATAGAACCACTATCAATGGTGTCCTATGACAATTCGACGTACAGTGAAAAGCCGATTAACCCAGACATTAACAAGTAGGAAGACAAATTAGTACTAATTGGCTACGAAATGAACATCCAATTATCGTAATAATCTACGCGTTGTCGTTTTATGAAACGTGGCCAGTTTTAAATTCTTGTTGCAAAGTCGTTATTGATGTACTGTCGGGTGTACATCAACATTGACCTCAGACATTCAGATTTCCTCACGATATTTTCCTTCAAGGTTAGCGAGTGGTATAGCGACTACAACTTGTACGTAGAAAATAAAGTCATTGATACATGCCGGGATTCGAACACACGACCTGCGGAATGTGAAGGCGGCATTCTACCGCTTCGCTACCACCGCTTAAGCTACCACCGCTTATATTATATTATATAATATATAATATAATTTTTAAATTTTCATACGAAAGTAGTGTAGTAGGAGTTTCTGGACATGTGGAGAGGATGCAGGAAGAAAGATTGACGTAACAAATATATTGCCAATGAGAGTGGAAGGGCTGGTAAGGGACGTCCCAGGCAGACATACATCGACCAAATAGGAGATGTATTAGCAAAGGAAAAGATAAAAAGTACCCGGAACCGGCGTGATGTTATGTATGTATGTATGTATGTATGTATGTATGTATGTATGTATGTATGTATGTATGTATGTATGTATGTATGTATGTATGTATGTATGTATGTATGTATGTATGTATGTATGTATGTATGTATGTATGTATGTATGTATGTATGTATGTATGTATGTATGTATGTATGTATGTATGTATGTATGTATGTATGTATGTATGTATGTATGTATGTATGTATGTATGTATGTAGTAGAGTAGCGTGCACGCTTGGTAAAGTCACGAAAAACTCAGTCGTAGTCAATTTGCGAACACAACAGTCATCGGATACCTCAGAATCTCAGGTTTCCCCACGATGTTTTCCACACTAAGTAAACTTCGGTATTTAATAAAGAATAGGCTTGCAGTAGAGTAGCACGGACCAAGAGTTTTCGATCGCGGATCGTATTTTATAGATCTTTTGCCAAGACGTAAGCCGTACGTAAGCGTATTAAGAAATGAGCTGTTTCTTTTATAAAAAAAACTTTATCCTGACCGAGTCGTCCTCATAACAGGATGTTTGAAATAGTGAGTTTCAAACTACGATCTTGATCCACATCAAGATCGTAGTTTAAAACTTACTATAACTGTTGATAGACTTTGGAAGAAAAGATCGCAATATGTACACTTTTTCAATTTGTAAATATTGTGTCTTCTACATGTATTTTATGTGTGCAAAGTAACCTATTGGCTACTACGCGCACCAAATTCTGAGCGATTGTCTAACTGTCAAATTCCATAAAGGTTGCTATCGAGAACGTCAAAATTACGTCACGATTTGGTGCGCAAAATGAGGCCCTAGTGCGAGAGAGTTAGCAACATCAAACATATATTTTGAGCAACCTGCGGTTCTTTTGTTTTGAATAATAACATTCTGGAACATGGAATACAGTGCTAAGTAAAATACAAATCACACGCCTTATCACTGGACTTGACCGCGGACGTAGTGAGTGTTGTGTGTCGGCCCGCTGCGAAAAACTGAAAGTGACTTGAGGGTAGACCACTTCCCACTGTAGACAATAAATTGACTGTACTCGCCACTTCAGTCAACCCGGCAACTGCAACGCTGCCAACACGTCGAGGATTAATTCAATTACAATTTACCTAATAAATAATCGCGATTAGACCCAATATATAACTAACTAATACAATAATTTTCTGTACCTTGAATAGCAATGTATAATATAAGCCGTTGTTTCAGATCGATATTTTTTTTGAATTTGGAAGTAGCCTGGCTACCCATAGCAGATGGAATCATAGTTCAGGAGGCAGTAACCTTTTGTATTACTTAATGATTCGCGATACTCATACATAGCTTAGTTATATATTAAACTGGTAAAATTAACGCAATAAGGTATAACGTAGTCACCTTAATTGCCGACGTTTCGGCAGCGATGCGTAATAACGTTTAACCTAATAAATAATCGCGATAAGACCCGTTTAATATATAACCAGCAAAATATTTTTTAATATTTTTTAAAAAAAAAATTTTTAATTTCATTTAGACATAAGCTCGAGGTCTCGTAGCGCGAAGCGCACTTCTCCACAAACAACCTGCATCAGTAGTTGTCGGTATATTTTTTAGCTGGTACGTAACTCAATCCGGTGTAAATATGAGGAAGCGAGCGGCCGAGAGCGTGTCGGGTGTCGAACCGCAAGCCTGTCCCAGAGAAACCGTCGGTTGCCGTTTGATTTGTCAACCGTGCATAGGAGATAGGATGTTTTCTGAACCTAAAAACTTGAAAAAATATTCTCCATATAAAACCTGAGCGCTCGTGGCCTAGTCGAACCGAGTGATTGGAATCAATCACTTGAGTTAAGCTAGAACAGGCGCGGTCAGTTGCTGGATGGGTGTCCGTCCCGTGACTACCGCTAGTGGCATTTTTCCGAGCGCTTCCGTGCTTGGCAAGGCACGCTAAACCGTCGGTGCCGGCTGTCATGTAATGGCGGTCGTTATCAGAGGCCTTATGACTTGATTACTTCTGACAGTAAGACCCGCCACTGTCTTACAATCCTCCACCAACTCGAACTTGGCCCTAGTGGTGGAGTATGGGCTAACCTTCCTGAGATGCAGGAAGAGACCCGTACCATAGCAGAGGGGATGCCCCCACTGCTATGGTACGGGTCTCTTGGAAATCGTATCGTATAAAAGCTGTTAGTTAGTTAGACCTGATTTTTCCGCACTTAGCCTCATAGTTGGGCCATTGTACGTAGCAAGAGCTGAGGTATCTTAACGCTTTAGACACTAGGGTTTCCTCACGGTGTTTTCCTTCTCCGTTAGCGAGTGGTATTGCTACTATAACTTCACAAATGTAAGTACATAACTCAGAAAATAGAGTCATTGGTACATGCCAGGATTCGAACTCACGACCTCCCGCGATCATTGTATAAAACCTAACGGCATTATTTGCAAAAACACGATTGATCTAAAGCGCTCCTCAGAGGCATTTTATTTAATTTGTGGTCTTTACACTTGTGGTACGCATTTTCCTTGTAAAATGTAAACCTAAGAATTTTCGGAGTTTATTTGGTGTGTTAAATAATAGTACTTTTTTTTTAAATCCGAAAATTACGAGAATGGCAAAACTTTTTTCACCTAAAACTTTCGTCAGCACTACTACTCGCTAACGGAGAAGGAAAACGTCGTGAAGAAACCTGAGCGAATGAGGTGTTCTAATACCTCAGCGCTTGAAATTGTCAATCCGCGGTGGGCACGCGTGGCAATTAAGCCCATAAACTCTCTCAGAGACGTTTACAGGCTATATAATTAATGCACTTATACTAGATTTCTCGTCATTATAGAAACTCGGGCCTTGATTCTGTTAGTGCATTACAGTACCATGAAAGATACATGGTCGGATCACATGACGTGTTTTTTCATACCATTGACGCCTTGAAGGTTCGAAGTATGTGCGCGTGTAGACTTGAAGCAGCAACGAAATTAAATCGCCATGTTCATGCAATCCGCTACTTGACTTTTTTTCAAGTAAGTCTTAATACTCGTCATAACGTCATTCGAAACTACGTACCGGACCCGTATTAAGAAGTTATAGTAGGACTAGCACTGGCTAATTGTGAAGGAAAACATCATGAGGAAACCCTAGTGGGCCAATCTTCTTCTTCGGCGTATCCTCATGGCTGTGGGACGTGACTATGGGGCAGCTTCCGCCACCAGATCTCTCCATTCGTTCCGATTATGCGCCAGATGTATGGCTGCCTATAGGGTCCCCCCCGAAGCTTTTGTTACGAGGTCTGTCCAACGCGTTGGTGTTCGTCCTCTGCTTCGTTTCCAAGTGGGTCAACCAACATCGAATTAACTACGAAACTACGAATTGTAGTTTGTATTAAATAATAGTAAAGTTTAACATCACCAACAGTCTTTATCGTCCGACATTGTTAGTGTAGTGTGTCGCAACCCTAATAGTGCTTTGTGATGGATTATTGAGGGTAGTCTGAAACCTTATCAGCCGAAGTTGCGAACGGGTACCAGCCTCAGTCTTCTCGTGACCACGATGACTGTAACGTCGTCGAAACGTCGTAAAATAGCAATAAATTACTACGCGATTAAGCCCCGAAAATATTCTAACAATGTTTTCAAGTCGCGAAAGTGTAAAATATGTTATAAACTTATATATTCTCTTTAAGTTACCTGAACAGTGGTCAGCCCTGTGGTCTCGGCGAGCTCCCGCTTCTCTCGCGGGGAGGGGTACGGGTTGTGCATGTACCAGTCGCGCAGCACTGACCGGGACTTCTCCTGCCGGGAGAGAGGCCTCATTAGTGACGATTAAATAGGTATGGCTAAGACAAGATACCGTTTGTATAACCAGAGTGCTTAGTGCGAGTTTTTTAACTACTCGATCGCGTTAACGTAAACTCATATTTCTATGGCATCGAGGAAGCGCCACCTAGCGACAAGTATGGAAATTAAAATTGCTGTGTGCGAGTTGTAATGGTTTACGTTGAGAAGTGAACACGTTTACCAGCCAAAATACGAATAAACGCGAGTGCGAGTTGCACTGTGACAGCGTTTTGCCAGTTCGAACGGTTAACTTACTCGTACTCACTACTCAATGCTCGATTAACGCGGTAGTAAAGTTATTCGATTGGATCTGTCAAACTCGCACTAAGCACTCAGAAAAGTGTGGATATGTGAACAGAACAAAACATGAGTTACAAAGTAACGTATGTCTAAAATGAATAAAATGCATTGTTTTCACATACTTTAATTTATTTTAGTAGGTGCTCGAATGACCGCCGACTTTTTCAATACAATATTCAACACGGTTAGGTAACGGTCTTACGATTGCATTTTGTATGAAAACAATGCATTTTATTCATTTTAGACATCATGTTTCATACAGACATTTACTGCTTAAGACCTACACAATCGATATCTAAATAGAAATAGTGTAGGTTTTTTTTTCAAAACAACCGGGTTCGATTCCCGAACGGAGTACAGATGTTTTTTAAAATGTATGAATGCAGTTATTTTTGTTATTAAAATCGATGACATGGTTCCTCAGAACAGATCTTCGTATGTCTTATAGTTTCAGAATTTCCCATACTGACCGATTTGAATGAGACACCCTGTATAGGAAGCATGGTATTTATTACGTTGGGGAGTCACTGGATGCAGGCGGCACAAGATCGAGAAGTTTGAGGGCGGCTTCTGTCCTGCAGTGGGCGTCAAATAATTAATGGTGATAATGATGATTCATTACATAACCAACTAACCAAGGTAATAACGTTTTACCTACTAAATAATCGCAATTGGACCCGTTTAATATGTCACTATGTATGAGCATCGCTAATCTTTAAGAAGTACATAACCATCTGTTTCAAATTACAATTTAAAATGTCCAGTAGGTGCCGCCTTAACAACAACATTATTTAATTGGAAATTGGACACTGTGGTGAAATTTTTGGGCAATTTTTCGTTGACTACATCCAAAACTAAGGACTTTAAACTATACTAAAAAACTATACTAGCTGAAATCTAAGGCATCGCTAAGATTTTTTACTAACGCCCTTCCTGAAATCTCTATTCTCTGCCACAGAGCATTTGCTACAATGATAGCTACAGTGCAAGAAATCTAAGATGTATGTGACTGACCAGACATGTCTCTGCATAATTACTAAATTCTATTCTTGCATCATTCCTTTGTGCCTGGGATATCAACGGCTTAGTATATACTACATACGTATATACTTAATATAGACTTCAGCGTCGGAGTGGTCCCTTCACCCATCTAGTGTGAGTGAAGATACCACTGGACGCTGTATAAATCATCTCATTAAGTAGATGCAAAAAGGCCAATATTATTATATACTCCTTCTCTTCTTGATATACCGTCTCCTATCATCTCGTTGGCAACCAATCTGTCTATTTTGCTTTTCTAGCTCGCTACTACACACAGAAAGAGCTCCTTGTTTACCGACCACCAGAACATTAGTTTGAGGACCAGCGTACTCCATTCAAATTGTTGTTGTGTAGCCATCATATCTTTGGTCTCCCCAGAGTCCTTCTTCCTGGAATCTGGCCTTGAATAATAAGTTGAAGGAGGCAGCTCTTGGTCTTACACATTATACGTTGTTACGAGCCCAAATCTCGTACTTATTTACTTAAATCCTGATGTCCCTTAGGTCTTTATTAGGTTCTTCATCATCATCATCGGCCTACGGTTGTCCACTGCTAGACATAAGCCTCTCCCATTGCACGCCACTGAGCACGGTCCTCGGCTACTCTCATCCAGCTCTTGTCAGACGCCCTGCGAAGATCATCGCTCCATCGAGTCTGAGAATGTCCTACACTACGTTTACCGATCCGCGGTCGGATGACTTCGTTTCGAATTCGATTTTTCAGAGAAACCCCGAGCATAGCCCTTTCCATAGCACGCTGAACGACTTTAAATTTATGGATCAGCCCCACCGTGAGTGTCCACGCTTCGGCACCGTATGTCATGACGGGTAGGATTAGGTTCTTAAAGATCTCCAATTGTGGCAGTCTTGAACGTGGACTTCGTGGTTCTCCCATTCCAACCCGACCTTTTCGGCTCTAACGTCGGTCGGTGTTTCATTCTCCTTCTCCGGAGGTTTCCACAGGAGTCTCTGATTGGTTGGATGGTGTTCTGTCTCCCGTACAAACCTTAAAGCAATACGACGTCTCCTCCCCATCCCAGATTGTTCGGGGCAGCGGGAACTTGCGACGCACGCGGTATTTGCCCACTGCACCGAGCGGCCGCCCGCGCAGCCTCTCCGCCTCCATGTAGTGAGCTGGTGGGAGAAATGCATTTGTTAGTCCCTAAACTTTGTCGTCAGCCTATGTTCGTGTGCGGGTGTAAGCCTCCCGCAAAGCATGCAGAAAAGATAAAATGTCCTGGTCATTGATGGGGTTTGGTAGTCGTGGTAGAGGTTATTGTAGTAGGCGGATGCAACTCCTAATATCAGCCTATGTTCGTTTACAACTGGATATAGGCTTACCGAAAAGCAAGCAGAAAAGATTTCCTGGTCATTGAAGGGGGTTTGATGATCATGGTAGAGGTTACTGTTGTGGCGGATGAGCGGATGGCTTAGTCTGTAACTCTTATCATCAGCCTATGTTCATCTCCTAATGGTCATTGGGCCGCCACAGGACACACCGAAAACGCGTGCTGGTCATTGCAAAGGGGTTTTGCCGAGTTTGGTGATAACCGTAGAATTTACTTTAGAACGGGGATTGGTTTTGCCGCAGCACAGTTTTCCCCTATTATTGTGAGACATTTGACTAATGCTTTGGCATTTAGGCTTGTTAATGGCAATCATGAAATCTTATTAGGTTTACATAATGGCAACTGATGTATTAGTTTTTAAGATGATTTTAGAAAAGATGGTCAGAGTGGAGTTTTTTTTCCGCTGCCTTTTTCTCTACTACAATACGGCCCCAAGGCGGCGGCTTACATTTTAAATTGTACATTGACATTCAGCAAACATATGAAATAAAATGATTTGAATTTGAAATTTGGTTACTATGTAACTCTTGTCATCTGCCAATATGCGTAAAACGCTTGTACTGTCTCGTTGCTAAGTTTTAAATTGATACGGAATCGGCCCATTTACAGATATCTTAGTTATTAATAATATCTTAGCTACTTCTTTTGCCTTGATTCACTCTCGGAGTATAAGCATTTTTTTCATCCATGTATACTTATACTGCGATATCAACCATTGTAAGTCCCCACTGCTGGAACACGGAACACGGATCGCGGGAAGGTTAGGCCGTACTCCACTACAGGGGCCAAATCAAGGTTGGTGGAGAATTGTAAGTCACTGGCGGTCCTTACTGTCAGAAGTTCTAAACTTCTTTTTATAGTCGTACAGTAAGAAAACTTTCTGCAGCACTGAGCTCATCTTTACCTTAGGAGCTGGCCCTGGTTGTGCGGACCAGAGGTAAAGTTTTCTAAATATCCTTAAATTTCTCTCCTCCTTTCCCTCCCAAGGTCAAGGCCTTCGTGGCCTTGAGCATGGAATAATGATGTTTTTAGTCAGAATGTTTCTGCAAAAACTAGCTCACCTTTGAGTCTCAACGTTTCCAGATTCCCATGGTTGCGCGGACTGTAAAGCTCCTTGAAGTATTCCCTGTAGAGGCCACCGTGGCTTTGTCCTTCGCAATGTTCTTAGACAAAAACTTTCTGTAAAATCAGACCCACCTTTGAGCCACAACGTTTGCAGCTTCCCGTGGTTGTGCGGACTGAATGTGTGGGACTCCAGTAGCCTATATAGCTCCTTAAAGTTCCCTCTGTGGAAGGCCACCGTGGCCTTGGCCTTGAGCACGGATTCGTGCGCATGGAGACGCTCGCAAGCCGGCAGCGACCACAGGAAGCGGCCCAGCCGCTCGATGTTGCCGGCCTGCTGTAGTACCTGAGGGAGAAGAGCTTGTTAATTTGGTATAATTGATATCAAGCGCTCGTGGCCTAGCGGAACCAAATGATTGGAACCAATCTCTTGAGTTAAGCAACAACAGGCGCGGTCAGGTCCAGGATGGGTGACCTTCCCGTGACTACCGCTAGTGGAATTTTTCCGGGAGCTTCCGTGCTTCGCAAGGCACGTTAAGCCGTTGGTGCCGACTGTCATGTAATGGCAGTCGTTAAGCCATGTTAGAGGCCTTATGGGCGGCTTAATAACTTCTGACAGTAAGGCCCGCTACTGTCTTACAATGTTACAATGTGATGCAGTAAGAGACCCGTGTCCCAGCAGTGGGGATATACAAGGGTTGAAATCGTTATCAAGCCCTGTATGTCCCCAGTGCTGGGGCACGGGTCTCTTCCTGCATCGCAGGGAGGTTAGGCCATACTCCTCCACGGGAGCCAAGTCGGGTTAGTAGAGGACTGTAAGACCGTGGCGGTCCTTACATTCAGAAGTTAACAAGCCACCCATAAGGTGTCTAACATGGCTTAACGACTGTCATTACATGACAGCCGGCCCCAGTGGCCTAATCATGTTCACTTTTACATAAAAACGTATTAAAAACCAGGTTATTTTTTTTTCATTGGTGGCGCTGGTTGGCATTCCGAAGCGTCTAATATATGTAGATATGCTACGAAGCGCTTGTGGCCTAGTCGAACAGAGTGGTTGGAATCAATCACTTGAGTTATGCAACAACAGCCGCGATCAGGCCTTATGGGAGGCTTGATAACTTCTGACAGTAAGGGCTGTGACTGTCTTACAATCCTCCACCAATTCTGACTTGACCCCGTGGTGGAGTATGGCCTAACCTTCCTGCGATGCAGGAAGAGACCTGAGTGCTTAGTGCGAGTTTGACAGATCCAATCGAATAACTTTACTACCGCGTTCATCGAGCATGGAATAGAGTAGGGCTCGGAAAAATGCCACTAGCGCTAGTCACGGAACGGTCACCCATCCTGCAACCTGTCTGTTGTTGCTTAACTCTCCCAATCCCAATCACTCGGTTCGACTAGGCCACGACCGCATCATACTTCGTCGCAGGTCTTGCGGGACGTTTATCGTCGTCGTCAGGCTATACTAGTCCACTGCTGGACATAGCCCCCCCCCCCCGCCTAAAGGGCGCCACGTTGTGCTATCATAGGGGGTAATGCCCATAATCTCCATGCTGGGCATGCGGGTTGGGGATCGCAGTTCGGTGGAATTGTACTGCAGGGGGCGCTGCTGCCCACCCCCTGGTTTGTGTCCCTTAGTCGCCTTTTACGACACCCGCGGGAAGAATTGGGTTGGTGCTATTCTCTAGGCCGACACCACACAGCACGTATATAATCATCATTATCAGGCTGAGCAGTTCGGTCTCCCGCGTTGTCAGAGCCGACTATTTCCGAAGTCGGTCAACGCGTTGAACTCTCGGCCTAAAAATATCCTGTGACTCCTCGACGCGCGACGCGTGTTTTCGTATTTTTGTGCGAAATAAATGTTGTTTTGATCAATTGTACGGAAGCAGTGGACAGGGCGGTTGTCTCAGAACCAAGAGGTCTAGGCTTAGGCCCCTTTTCTGAATTGAGAATTTCACTAAGTAATAGATAGATAGAGAACACTTTATTGTACATAAAAATGGAAATTACACAGATATTTCTTAACCTAAGAGTACCTACAGACGGCGGCCTTATCACTAAAAATGATCTCTTCCAGACAACCTTTGGATGGACTGGCCTAATATATTGAAGACGGAAATAGATGTACAAATATACAAGATTATTACACAGGTATAAATGAATACAAGCCTAAACAACAGTGTACATACCTGTCGTTATCAACAGATAAATACAACATAACGTAATACTTAAGTAACGTTCTGTTTCCTGAGAAATTCGAAGGGACAGCACTACAGTTAACTATTTACTTAGCGAAATTCTCAATTCAGAAACTGGCTCTTTCAAATATCTACGCTTCCCAATCACTCGTTCTGCCCCTGTATTTTTTAAGTGGCCTATATACCTAGGTGCTACCGCATCGCACAGACCATTTCTCAGGCAGAGAGAGTGTGGGCTTAATTACCGCTGAGGGCAGTTGAGGTTTCCTCACAATAGCATTAAAAAGTTAAAATTACTTTGCTAAATTTCGCCAAAAATCCCACAAGCACCATGCGGTTAGTTAACCGCCTTCCCTCTCACTTTTTCAAGCAGAAGCAAGACACGAACACACCTAAGGGAGGGAGGGCGGTGCATTAACTAACCGCATGGTGCATGTGGGATTTTTGGCGGAATTTAGCAAAGTAATTTTAACTTTTTAATGCTATTATAGATTTCCGCAAAGTAACTCCTAATTCTATACAATTTCCTCACAATGTTTTCCTTCGCAGTTAGCGACTGTTCCTGCCTCTGTATAATGCGTACTAAAACTGCAATGATTCCAATCGTCTAACTGTCAAAATCCATACAAATTGCTATCGCAAACGTCAAGATTCCGTCATGATTTGCTGCGCATATTAGGCCTCTGTTCCCAAAATGATGAAAACCACAAAAGCGAGACTGAGGTCATATTATGATGTTAAGGTGGAGCTGCGGCAGCGATCGTGGGAATCAGACCCACGACATCCATATGCATTGTAATATAATAACAATTGCATGAACTTTAAACTTCCCTAGAAGCAGCTAGAAGGATGTTTTTTAAGAGTAGAAGAAACTGGGAATCCAATCAACGACAACGACAGTTGCGTTAAAACGGTTCCTCCCTTGAAACATTCCGAAACCGTGTATTTATAAATACTGTCTTATTTCCAAATCACAATTTCTTTAAACATTCTTTAAGATGTAGTCTATGATGGATATTTTACAAAGAAAACAACATAGCCATAGGTTAAATGAACTGACTCTAAGGAGAGCTTTAGAGGAGTCGTGTTGTTATAATTATAAGCAAGATCGTTTGAGTATGACAAGCAACTATCTATTCTATTTGATAAGAATGATTAGATCATAGATTTACATAGGCCTAGACATTTATAGATCTCTTGTTGACTAAACAAGAATGTACAGATCAATTGAATAACCTTTTTTCAAACTTAATTGCTTTCACTTTTACAAATAGCCAGCCAGCCGGTATCGACAAATTCTGCCAGTCATTCGAAATTCAAAAATTAATTGCAATCCAACCCTACCACCGCCACTGCAGGGTCTAATAGGCCACTAAGTAATTCGTACCACCATAATTTGCGGGTATAACAGGTATCACTAACTCGCCACCAGGGGGCGCCGGCTGAGCCGAAAATAATGGGATTCAACAGAGGGGTTGGCAGGATAATGGTCGTAATGGCGTGTCTAATTGTATTTGACGCGTGCCTGAGTATTGTTGTTATTTTAATTTGTCGACAGTCACTGATGGGTAGAATAAATAATTATTGTAAAGAGATCAAGTAGGCTGTATTTGTCCCTCTAGAGATCACAGGCCCTCACTTTTCTCTCAGTGAGAGATTAAGTAAGTTTTCTGTACTACCATAAATATAATATTACGTTTAGTAAAAATGTTTATCCGACTCATGCTCGGCTGGTTCTAATTAATTTTCTCCTACCGTATGGATTTCACTAAAATCACACCAAACAAAATAATAATATCAACTGACTATCCGCTACGGTTCCATATAAAACTTTAAAAGAAAACGAATAACGGTCAGACGAACGGACTGACTATAGAGGGACCAGACATAAAGCTTGGTAACCGTACTCGTAATAGACGTAAATGTGACCCTATTCATTATTACAGTTTCATGTGTTGTCTGGTCCGTTGGCAAACTTGGCGTACTGAAAAAAATCTTAGTAACAAAAGTCTGCAAAACTCTCATACATTATTGTACTCAATATACTAACTCAGTTATTTAAAAAAGCTCTAAGCTACTCAATCCTTTTAAATATAAAGTAGTCGCAAAAAAAATCTCAACAACCGACTGTCAACCTAACTGACAGTATTTTCGGCTCTATTGACTCAGGCAGCAAAAAACGCCCGGACGTCCTTTAAAAAGGCCACATGTGTGTGCTGTGTGCAATCCTGCGCAAATAATGTGGATTGTTTGTGACCACCCGACGCCGAGATGAGATGAAAAAAAATCATGCGCCAAAAGTTTTGCCAAAAATAGAAGTCTTTAAAAAAAATTTAACACTGTCCACTAAATAAGCTCTTATGTAAAAAACATTACTTAGGCTTTTCGACGTTTTATTTTCATGGGTTTTGTGCATTCAATCAATAAACTTCTAAATAATGGTATCTGTGATGTTCGAATTCTCAATTACTATGCCGACTGCCCCAGTGGTGGAGTATGGCCTAACCTTCCTGCGACGCAGGAAAAGACCCGTGCCCCAGCACTGAGGATATAAAAAGGTTTGATCTCGATGCTGACCAGAGTTTTGAATAGTCAGATGATGTGCTTCAAAAGTTACACGAGTTTTCTCAATTCAATCGATCAACGCGTAAGTAGTTACGAAACAAACGATCTTCCCGCTTCCAAGTCAACGATCGGTAACCTTGACGACGGGGGTTGCCACCCGGATATCCGGTTACCGGAGGGGCGTGGTACGCCGTGCCATCGTACCAATCATGTTGATTTTAGTCGGATGGGCGCTAGGGTTAAGGGTTGAATCATAGACCAAAAAGTTTTAGAACATTTTTTTTTCATTAGGTACTTTTGTACAGAAATGTACAGTTCGGTTGTACTCAGACTTATTTATATCTTTCTGAAATTTAGGCATCAGTGAAGTTGTTCTCAAACTTATAATTTTCTGTTAAGGCTAAATTAAGTGCTAACTAGCGCTACTACTGGATACAAATTATATTTTTTAATAACGCGTCTTTGAAAATAGTGTCTTTGAATAAAGTAATAAAGAAAAAATGTTGGTAAATATAGTAGGTCTCTTAAGAACATACTTACAAGAACCTAAATCCAAGAATCTCGGTCTTGAAAGCAGGTTTGCAAAAAACGGCCGTTTTAGCGGAAATCAATTAAAGTCTTAGGTTGTTGATCGTAGGTTCTGGACTGTAGATTCTAAAAGTGCTTGGCACAGTTGTTAAGATATAAGATATGCTGTGTGGTGTCGGCTTAGAGAATAGCATCAACCCGGCTTGGCCGGCTTGTCTATTTTCTTTTTACACCCACAAAAAGTGGAAGAAATCATATATAGAAATGTACTGAGCGATTGTTGAACTTATAACTAGGGGCCAATTTTTCAGTCGCCGGATGAAGATTGCCTGGGGAGTGAATTGCATGCTGTCACTGTCTAAATCATACGATAAGACAGTGACAGGGTGTTGTCTGACTATTGAAAAATCCGGTCTGGGTAATACGTTTTGCAATGTTTTGTAAGTTTATGTTTAAGTGCCTACAGTTCAATTAAGTTTTAACCATTCGGAAGTAGCCTGGCAACCCATAGCACAGGGTATCCTAGTTTGGGAGCCAGGACACAAATGTAACACTTTGCAGTAAATAAAATATCTTTATTCTTTATTCTTATTCTTAAACCCAAATTCTTCCCGCGGGTGTCGTAAAAGGCGACTAAGGGACACAGACTGGGGGGTGGGCAGCAGCGCCCGCTGCACTACAATTCCACCAAACTGCGATCCCCAACCCGCATGCCCAGCGTGGGGATTATGGGCATTACCCCCCAATGATGGCACATCCTTGCGCTATGGCGCTCATTAGGGGAGGGCTATGTCCAGCAGTGGACTAATATAGCCTGAAGAAGAAGAAGAAGAAATTGTATACATTTTTTGAAAACAAAAATTTTTTAAGCGTTACTATTTTAATTCTATTGGTAGTAAGCACCGTGGAGCGCCTTATTTTATCTTGAGAAGTTGAACGTCATTTCCGACATAATCGGAAAACAATAAATCAGCGAAGGTGCACTTTCAATTTCTAACTTTTGGCATGATTTTTTTAGGTAACAGTAGTACAAAAACCGGCTCGTTAATACTGCGTTTACGATAGTGCATAAATAAAAAAACAGGAAAAAACAAGTTTGTAGCAAATATTTTATACTACAGTCTATTTATTCTTGTCCAATTTAGTAAACAAGATTCTACCCGTAAACTGTGACTTTTTAGTCCAAAACTGCCATCTTTTCATAAATTGGAACACTCTTTTAGATAACACGCTGCCAATTTTATAAGCATACTTCATGATAGTTCATGAATTTGCGAGAAAATGTCTAGTTTAGGCGAAAGGTTCATCTAATCTCAATTTTAAGGTTAGAATCTTGTTTACTAAATTGGACAAGTAGGAATAAATAGACTGTACTTTTAAAATTTTAATGTTCGGTAGGTGCCCACCGCGGGTTGGCAATTTCAAGCGCTGAGGTACCTATTTGATCACCTTAGACACTCAGGTTTCCTCACGATGTGATCATGTACTTACATGCTGACGTCAAGGTTGATGTGACAGTTAAAGATTACCGCACTTAGCCTCATAGTTGGGCCACTGTATGTTACAGGCTCTGAGGTATGTTAAGACTTCAGATTCTAGGGTTTCCCCACGATGTGTTCCTTCACGCGTTGGCGATTTCCATTGCTAGTATAACTTCACAAAAAAACACAACTTAGAAAACAAAGTCATTAGTATATTATTTTTAATGCACTAACCCGTGCTAAGGACAATTTTAAAATCCTATTTAGAGGCTAAAAATTCCACCCATGCCGGGATTCGAACCCTGGACCTCTGGCTGTCCGTGCCAGCGCTCTTTCCAACTGAGCTAATGGGCGACTCACCGGCATCAATGAAATTTCGAACCTCTTACAATATTCTCTGTATTACATACAGATGTACATAAAAAAGTCATTAGTACATGCGCGCATTGGGAATCGAACCTGGGTCTCTCGCTTCCGAGTCCATTGTTCTGTCCACTGGACTACCACCGCTTCCATACTCTCTCTCTCTCTCTGAGAGAAGGCATGCGACTTGCAGTGGGACGTTTAGGCTACATAAAAAAATTGTACCTAGGTCGATCGATCGATATCAACCCATGAATGTCCCCACTGCTGGGGCACGGGTCTCTTCTTGCATCGCAGGAAGGTTAGGCCATACTCCTTCACGGGGGTCAAGTCCGAGTTGGTGAAGGATTGTAAGACTGTGGCGGGCCTTACTGTCGGAAGTTATCAAGCCGCCCATAAGCCCTCTAACACGACTTAACGACTGCCATTACATGACAGCCGGCACCAACGGCTTAGCGTGCCTTGCGAAGCACGGAAGCGCTCGGGAAAATGCCACTAGCGGTAGTCACGTGACGGTCACCCATCCTGCACCTGACCGCGCCTGTTGTCGAATAACTGATTGTGATTGATTCCAATCACTCGGTCGGTTCGACTAGGCCACGAGCGCTTCATAAAAAAATTGTAGGTAATCCGCCATAATAACAGAATATTATGTATTCTGTGGAAACTTCAACTGGCTATCCATTACGGTTCCAAAGTTACCTATTACGGTTCTAAAGTTCTAACGGACGAACTGACACACAGACCGCAGAGGCAGAGGACATACCATAAACTCACGCCTGTATACCAAAGTGGTAGGCAGGGACCAAGGACTGCCACTTGCCACGATCCTGACTGAGATCACCTTCGCTTCATCAACGTTCAACGTTCCGGTAAATCCCGGGACGGAACCCTAAAAAACTTTAATAATCGCAAAAGGTCTGTACAGTACTACACATCATAAAAGTCCCCTCGGGAATCTACGTTCGCGCAGACTAGGAAGAAGTGTAACGAAAGTATCCGAAGCTATAAGTACATTCAACATTATCTTTAACCCTTTTTCTCCACTACACTACGGCCCGAAGGCAGTGGCTTACATTTTGCATTGTACATTCAGCAAACAGAATGTAAATTCTTTACGTTGAAATAAATTAATCTGATTTGAGTGGTAGTCCCACTAAAACTGCACAAATGCAAGCGTGCATGCAACGACTTATGAACGTTGATGAAGCGAAGGCGATCTGTCAGGATCGTGGCAAGTGGCAGTCCCTGGTCTCTGCCTACCCGTCTGGGATACAGGCGTGAGGTTATGTATGTATGTAACTTCACAAATGTACGTTACTTAGAAAATAAAGTAATTTGTGCATTGGTGCGCATAACTAGACACAAAGCCATGTTGTTATTAGTTTTACATCCCGTGGCATTCCTGTAAGCATTTTGCATCTGATGCAATATTACTGCTGCCGTACTTAGAAATTCAAATGTTTACATCGCTCTGTAATGTAAATAATGAAGAATAGGTACAAATTTGTAAATTAACGATGTTTTAGTTGGTACAACAATGTACGTAGAAATAACAAAATGAAGTACTTAATAATTGTTTAATTTCGGCGAAACATATTATGGTGTTAGTTATTTATAAGTATAAAACACGATTCTTCCAAAATACTTCGCAAATACTTGCAGTTTAAAGTAACAGGAAATAAATCCGTGAGACAACTATGTCTTATTTTTTTAAACTGCATTTGAACTGAACCTAATAGAGGTTTTAATAAGACTGTTAACTTTTAAATGTGCAAAGTCTTCACGAGTTACCAAGTGTGCCCGAAATTCAACCATCCGGATTGAAGCCTATCAAGTCACGTTTGAAGAAGACCTTTTAGGACAGTTACAGTGCTACACAAGAAATAAGTCTCGCGGATGTACCTGCGCAGATGACCAAATTTTGGATGTGCGGCAAGTTGGTCGACCAATGATATTTTCATTTTATGGCAGGCCGCGCGCCTTTGTTGCTATTGGTTGATTCAACGTCATCTATGCAGGTGACTATTAGTTTGGCAATATTAGCGTGAGCGAAATAGGTAGCGCTACTGCGGCAATCAATTCTGCACCTTAACCGAGAAAAAGGCAGCGGGGAAAAAAACTCCACCCTGACCATCTGACCATCTTTTCTAAAGTCATCTTAAACCAAATACATCAGTTGCCACCTATACGTATACCTACCTAATATTGGCCTTTTTGCATCTACTTAATGAGATGATTTATACAGCGTCCAGTGGTATCTTCACTCACACTAGATGGGTGAAGGGACCACTCCGACGCTGTAGTACCAGGGACATGGTTTTATAGATGATGTAGGCTTGCCCAGCACCTATACCATCCTGACAGGTTAGTCGGCCTAGCCCACAGTAAAGACTAGTCAATACGTGCGGAGCCGACCAAGCCGCGGGTTTCCTCACGATGTTTTCCTTCACTGTTAGCGTGTGGCATTGCGACTACAAGTTCGCGATCGAACCTCGCTCTCGCTCACCTGGCTCTCGCTTGCCAGTCCATACCTACTTAATAAGATTTCATGATTGCCATGAACTACTTGCCAAAGCATTAGTTAAATGTCGTACAAATGTAGGGAAGACAGGTCTTGCGAGACACACGAACATCACTAGTTCACGCGCATAACGCAGAATATTCTATTTCATTTGGCAGCTAGACGATTGAAATCGTTCAGGATTTAGTGTAAAATAGTGCGTGTAATTCAGGAGCAGAGTGCTTAGTGCGAGTTTGACAGATCCAATCGAATAACTTTACTACCACGTTAATCGAGAATTGAGTAGTGAGTATGAGTACCTAAGTTAACCGTTCGAACTGGCAAAACGCTGTCACAGTACAACTCGCGCTCACGTTTATTCGTGTTTTGGCTGGTAAACGTGTTCACTTCTCAACGTAAACCATTACAACTCGCACTCAACAATTTTAATTTCCATACTTGTCGCTAGGTGGCGCTTCCTCGATGCCATAGAAATATGAGTTTACGTTAACGCGATCGAGTAGTTAAAAAACTCGCACTAAGCACTCAGTACAAAAAAGGTCAAATGCCAAAGTGCAGTCGACGTCAGCCTAACCTTTCTTACATTTTCGTTGGAAAGTCGTTCGTAACATAGCTAAATAGTGTACATTTAAAGGTTGAGGGGCTATGGACCGTCCTCAAAAAAAGGCTCTTAAAATACAGTAATCGTAATCGAGGCCGGCCTAGAAGACGGTGGAGAGATGATCTCGACAACCATCTGCCGGAGTGGTCTGAGGTGGCCCAAAACAGGAAACTCTGGACTGAATTGGGGGAGACCTTTGCCCAGCAGTGGGACACAAACATGTCCCGTAAAAAAAGAGTCAAAAAGAGAAAAAAGAGTAAAAAAGAGGCTACGTAAAAAAAAAACAGTAAAGTCAAATGCAAGTCTGGATGGTGTAAAATTTACCCATAAGAGCGCGACTCGTTATAAGTACATGACAAACATCAGGTGAAAGATGTCTTGAGAACTGAGTTAGAATAAAAAGGTGTGGCAGTTAAGAAAGTTTCTCAGTCATCAACAGATTAGTAGTAAGTATTATTCGGCGAATCTTAATGATGAAAGTAAAAACTTTGTTTTTAAAAAACATATTTTTGTTTACATAAAATGCTCATAAGCTAACAGGAAGTGCACGCCTACAGGAATGTGCGTAATTTGTTACTTTAACTAACCATCATAATCAGCCCACAGCTGGGTCTAATCGCGATTATTTATTAGGTAAAACGTATTTGCCCAGCAGTGGGACACAAACGAGGCTACGTAAAAAAAAAAACGTATTTAGTTTAAATAATCACGATTAATTAATACATAACTATTATAGATTAATCGGGTTTAATTAATATATAACTATAAGTATTGCGAATAAATAAGAAATAGGGGAGACCGGGTGCAAAAGTAACGGCGGGTCGAAAGTAACAATTGCTCTCTAGATTTATCCACTGGGCGAAAATCTCTTTGCCGCCGTCAGCTGATAGCCGGAAGCGCCCCTCTCACTTGCATTTAGTCGCCGCGTGCGCCACGGGTTGTTATGTTGTGTGAGAGGTTGTTACATGTTTTTTCAAACCAAAAGTAAGTGTTTTTTTTCGATGTTTTCTTATATAATGTTTACGTAGCCATAAAAGGATGGTAGTAATCTACATATTTGCATATAAATTTTTGATTAGATTAATTTTACATTGTTTAAATTTGTTTTTATATAGCAGGTTCCGTTTCCAGGTTATATTTCACGTTTCAACAAAAATGAGGAAGGGTACAAAAGTAACAAAGTCCTGTCGGTACACAAGTAACATGTTACTTTTGTCCCCGTTTAATGGTTTAACTACCTAAATATTTTTTTATGTTTGTCTATACTCCAACAAAATGTCGCGAAAACGCCTAAGAACTACTGAACGAGGAACTACTGACACAGAGCTGAAATAGAAAAGCGGCTGAAGAACTTTTCAAAAATGGTACAAAATTTACAGACCTGACTAAAATAGATGGATGGATGGCTGGATTTTCCTGTACCGCAGAGGCCTCTTTTGATAGAAATATTTTTACTGCTGCTGACTATGCGCCATCATCTGTACCTCACCGGTCATTACAACTTAACAGTGAAATCCAAATGATCTGTTGACCAGTTCTGATACAGCGTCCTACATTCAAGTTTATCTAGATTCTTCAGTTAGTGTCTTCCAACATCAATTGACAAGACTGATCAGCGTACAGACAGCATTGATGATCAACCACCGGCTGTTCAAAATTTATTGGACTTAATCTCTGCTAAGATTGATTCTGTGTTAGCTGTTTCAGTTTTAGACCAAAGATCCAAATCACTAGTGCCAGGATCTGTTGGACTTCAAAGAGCAAATTATATTCAGCCGTTTAATTTGTTCACGCCTAAAGATTTCAGACCTTTACCACAAGCGGGTCTGAGAACTGAAAATATAAAGTTCAAAAGAAATAAAAATAAAAAACGTAAGACTAATAGTGATGGTCACGCCCAAAAAAATATTATGTGTGCGTGGACATTGATAAGAGCTATGCGATGATATACCATCATTACCAACTTGAATAGGAGAATAATACTGAATAGTCTGATTATAAACGAATGATTAACATAACAATTGATATCTTTACTTAAACTAAGAATAATTTCTATTGATTTGTTTTTTTTTTACTTTTTGGACATTCCAAATGAAGATGTTTACTTGTGTTTTTACTTTGTATTAAACAAATTCATGAAATAAATAATTATTGATTTAGCAATAACATATAACACTGTATTAGTAGGGGGTCGATGTTACTCCACGTCCGTAAGAATAACCGCCACATACCTTACACGTGACCCCTGGGTGGTGCTAAGAGAGTGACAAATCCGGCAGCTGCACTGTTCCCTGAGAGCCTCGCAGCAAACACTGGTCTACTACACTATACAATGCTCCTGAATAAACACAATGCTAAACCAAACGGCTCTTCTAAGAGCCCATTGACAAAAGATATCGGACCTACAATCCGTATCTGCTCCCTTAACGTAGAAGGCATAAGCCGATCTAAAACAGAATGCTTACAAAAGGTACTATATGAACTTGACATTGACGTTGTGCTGCTTCAAGAAACGCACACACCGGACGCTGCTCAACTCGCCCGGAGAGGGGATATCGCCGGCTACAACCTAGTCGCAGCTACCTACCACGCACAATATGGCACTGCAATCTACCTGCACCATTCTATAGCACAATCTGCTACTGTCATCTCGAACAATATAGACAACGAGAACATCGCCACTACATCAATTGAGCTAGGTGAAACTAAGATCACTAATATTTATAAGCCACCGAAAAGCCAATGGCCGTCGCCAGCCTTACAGGGGCTCGATCACCCCTCCATATACATAGGAGACTTCAACAGCCATCACACAAACTGGGGTTATAACAACAGCGATGAGAATGGTAAAAGATTAGTAGACTGGGCCGACAAATCAAACTCATTCCTTGTACACGATAATAAAAGCAGTGGCTCATTCAAATCCGCCCGATGGGGAAGAGACTATAACCCGGACCTTGTCTTCGTGTCCAAAGATCAAGAAAACCGCCCCCTACCTGTACAGAAAACAATCCTAACGGACTTTCCAAAAAGCCAACACCGACCCGTTCTAATAGAAATTGGACTAAAAATACCGATAGTCCAATCCTACCCTGGCCCTCGTTGGAATTTCCAAAAGGCCAACTGGGAAAACTATGCCAAAAAACTGGACGAATGTATACGATGGATCGAACCCTTGCCCAGTAACTTCGGTAGATTTAAAGGACTACTAATAGCCGTAGCTAAGCAATCGATTCCACGAGGGTACAGAAAACAGTACATCCCTTGCTGGAACGACAGTACAGAGGAGCTCTGGCAAGAATTCAATAGGACTGCCGACAAGAACACAGCCCATCAACTTATTGAATCCTTGGACCATGCTAGACAGGAAAAATGGGAAAACACCGTGGGCAATTTGAACTTTACGCATTCTAGCCGAAAGGCATGGCACATTCTAAGAAGGCTAACTACAGGGAAAACATCAACTATGAAACCCAAGCTCAGCAAGGCTAGCCCGAATGACATAGCAAACAGAATAGTGCTCCTCTCAAAAGCCCCCAGCCACAAAGCCCACACACGCAAAATACGTAAAGAACTAAAAACTATAAAATCCATAACAACACCCAATAGTATGTATAGCGCCCCCGTACAGGTCGGCGAAGTAACTCTCGCTATCAAGCATATAAAAATGAACAAAGCCTGTGGAGATGACGGAATATTCCCGGAGTTCTTAAAGAACAGTGGCCCACGAGTGCAGACATGGCTGGCAAAGTTCTTCTCTAACATCATTTTAACAGGAAAGATTCCACCCGAACTTAAAGCTTCCAAAGTAATTGCTATACTGAAGCCGGAAAAACCTGAAGACAATGCAGAAAGCTACCGGCCCATAGCACTCCTGAGCATCGTGTACAAGCTCCTGGAACGAATAATCTACAACCGCATTTCGGACACAATTGATCAGAACATTCCTCAAGAGCAGGCAGGCTTTCGCCCGAAACGAAACTGCTGCGATCAGGTTCTTGCATTAACCACTCATATAGAAAGAGGTTTTCAGCGTGGTGAGAAGTCATCGGTTGCCTTCATCGACCTAACGGCTGCTTACGACACCGTATGGAGGCAAGGGCTACTAATCAAACTCCTCAAGATCATACCATGCATTAGGATCTACAGACTTATAGAGGATGCCCTTACGAACAGACCATTCCAGGTATTTCTAGGCGAACACTCAAGCAGTAGACGATCCCTAAATAATGGCCTTCCGCAAGGCTCAGTGCTGGCCCCGCTACTTTTCAATGTGTATACTCACGACTTCCCTAGCACTTCATCAAGGAAATTTGGATACGCTGACGACCTAGCCCTAGTAACCCAGACTAAAAGCTTTGAAACTGCCGAAAAGGTACTGGAAGCAGATCTGATGGCGATGGACGAGTACTACAAACATTGGCGTCTGTGTCCCAACGCGACCAAGACAGAAGTAAGCTGCTTCCACCTCAACAACAAACAAGCAGACAAAAAACTAAATGTGAGATTCCGAAACACCACTCTTCAGCATAACCCTTACCCGAAATACCTCGGAGTTACCCTCGATAGGAGTCTCACATACAAACAACATCTCAGTAAACTGGCAGGAAAAATGAAAAGCAGAAACAGTATCATACAAAAGCTCACTGGTACCTCCTGGGGCACTAGTGCTGCATGCCTAAAGACCTCGGCCATGGCACTGGTTTATTCAACGGCCGAATACTGTGCCCCTGTGTGGAAGAACAGCGTTCACGTGGCGGCGGTAGATACAGAGCTCAACCACACGATGAGGTTAATTACGGGATGTATAATGCCAACCCCAACCTACTGGCTGCCTGCTCTCAGCAATATCGCTCCCCCACACATCCGTAGAGAAATGTGCCTGAAACGAGAGCTCGAGAAAATTGCGACAAACCCGTTACTACCCATTAACGACGACCTGTGCCATCTCGCGACTACAAGGCTTAAGTCACGCGACCCACCCGCCAAATCCTACCATACCTATAACCCTTTGTGGAGTCCTAACAATGCATGGTTAGATGAGTGGAAAACCAACAGCTCTCGAAAAGACATTTTTGAACTCAACACCCAGGAACGACCCGCGGGCTTCAAAACAACGCGAAACGTTTGGTGCCGCCTAAACCGCCTCAGGACGGGTGTGGGCAATTGTGCCTACCTATGGCACAAATGGGGCTGGTGTGATTCGGCCGCCTGCGAATGCGGTCACCCACAAAAAACCATTGATCACATAGTCTACGAATGTGAATTGACCAAGTATCATGGGATGAAAGATGATTTCATAAACCTCTCCGGCGACTCGGTTACGTACCTTAATAATTGTAAATTTTGACTTCAAATTTTTGACATTCCATTATTATTAATTATAAACGCATTGTGTCTGGTTGTGAGGCCATTGTAAAATGCCATACGATAAATAAAATAAGTACCAACCTCCTAGTCTTTTTACTTTCGACACACACCGTGTTACTTTCGACCTGCCTACGTGGTCGAAAGTAACAATTGTCAATTTTTTAAGTCTCTGTTATTCATATAAAACGCACCATAATAAACTAAATCGAGCTACTAGTGTAAAGAACATAAACTGAATTTATATATGGTTATATTAATTTATTGATAATATTAAAACCTACCCAGCAATCAAGGTAAAACTACAAAGTGTTACTTTTGTACCCGGTCTCCCCTACTACTTCTGTACACTTATTTTACTTTTAGTTTTTTTGTTATTTTTTATGTAGCCTCGATTATGCCCCATTGCTTACCGAATACACTACTTATACACAAATAAATAATAACTTAAAAACCTATTTGGAGGCTAAAAATTCCACCCATGCCGAGATTCGAACCCGCGACCTCTGGCTATCCGTGCCAGCGCTCTTTCCAACTGAGCTAATGAAAAGAGCGCTGGCAGGCAGCTGGAGCTGGGCGACTCACCGGCATCAGTGAAATTTCGAACCTCTAATATTCTCTGTATTACGTACAGGCAGCGACATCTAGCTGAAGTAATTTGCATCACTTGCAGCCCCGAGCCCCGAGTTGCAGTTAGGCTCATTGGGCGGAATTTTTAGCCTCTAAAAAGGTTTTTAAATTGTCCTTAGCACGGGCTAGTGGTAGTGGCTTCGATCTCCGGCCGGGTCAAACTAGGAAACGAACTTTTCTAGTTTGTCTCTGGTCTTGGATGTTATCTATGTATTTACAATTGTACTGTATTAAATCTATCACATTTATTACACTAACCTACATAATTTAGTTGTACTTAGTATGGGGTAACGAGATCTGTGTAATATGTCCATCAATATTTATTTATTATTAAATATATTATGGACAGTAATAAGCCTGTGATGTTCCACACTAGGTCTTCGGCGCTGGATACTTAATTACGAAAAAAAATGTTCGCTGGCGTCAGTAGATTACGAAACGCGAACAAAAACCGGTAACGTGGGAGAATCTGGGACGAACCCAGGGCAGTAACGACATGTTTATGGACTCACCTCGCAAACGCAAGCCACTTGCTCCTGTGTGAAGCCGAAACTCGGCAGGGGGGCGTCCCTGGGGGGGCTGGCCTCGCGCTGTCCCCACTCTGCCCCCCCTAGCATGTCCAAATGCTCGTCGCCGGCCACTTTGACGTTTCGTATTCACGGTTTTTGAAAAAAGAAGTTTTTACTTTACGATTTTATCACGCAATTTTTTTCGTGTTCATGTTTTGTCAAAATATTTTGACGATTGTATGAAATTTTTGGTGTATATGAATTGTCTCATCTGAGGCCCGTTTATTTAGGCCTATGTTTTGTTTCTATTAATTTATTTAAAAAATACGTTTGCCATTTATTTTTGCTCTGTTGCGATGGGATTAAGGTGCTCACGGATATAGCCTACTTAAGTTGTCTGTTTGTTTTTAAAATGCACTTTAAACAGCTATCCAAACTAAAAGGGCAGCAGCGCCCAGTTAGTTTTTTTTATTAAACAACACTGAGGCACCTTAAATGAACGATTACTTATTTGGTAACCGAAAATTGTTTACTCTCAAATCGGAGTAAGACGCTTTACTGGTTTTCGTTTTGTGTGTACTTTATGGAAGACTTTGCGCTCTGGATGAAAGAAATAATATTTGCTGAGCAGTCAATTATTGATTTTTACAGTTTTGTTTATTTTTTCACTTTTACTACACTGCCAGTCTTTTATCTGGTTCTCTGTGGTCGTCCGTTGCACTGTACACTTTGTCTCATATTTATTTGTTACTTATAACTGGATTTTTTATGTGTTTTAAAATTATCTTCATAGCACTTTATTAAGACTTTGCACTTTTCTTCTTTTTTCTCATCTTAATAAAGGTTAATTGCAGAAGGGTGATTTATCTGTAACAATAAAATATATAATTATATTTAATTTACAAAAATAGTATGATTTTAAAAACCTTTTTAGAGGCAAAAAATTCCGCCCATACCGGGACTCGAACCCGCGATCTCTGGCTAACCGTGCCAGTGCTCTCCCAACTGAGCCAATGAGCAAGTTTTTAAAATTGTCCATAGCACGGGTTAGTGCAACAAAAAGAATATAAATATAGTATGCTTAAATGTTAATGAGATTACACTATTTTTATTTTTAATGCACTAACCCGTGCTGGCTAGTAACCCGTAATTTAGCCTCTAAATAGGTTTTTAAATTTGTTAATGAGATGTTATTAGTCTCCATTTTACATGACCTACGAAGATATAGAGCTCGACAAATAAATTGACCCAATTACTTTGACTTAGAACGGAATATTTTAGGGCTTATTGGGCGAAGACGCGGGATATACCTAACTCTTCGTAATTTAGTATCGTCAAGTTAAAAAAAATATCGATCGATATCAATATATCTATCCCCTATATATCCTCACTGCTGGGGCACAGGTTTCTTCCTGCATCGCAGGAAGGTTAGGCCATACTCCACCATGGGGGCCAAGTCCGGGTTGGTGGAGGATTGTAAGACAGTGGCGGGCCTTATGTCAGAAGTTGTCAAGCCGCCTATAAGGCAATATAATGAAAAAATATATATTAATAAGAAATTATGCTATTTGTGATGTGTTCATTGCAGCAGTGGGGTGTGATGAATGGAGCCTACCCGAACGACGTATTCATTGAGCCCGTAGTTTTGGCACCCTGGGCAACAATCAGCGAGTACCTTACGTAGTCAGGCTATACTAGTCCACTGCTGGTTATAACCCTCCCCAATGAGCGCCATAGCGCCCTGTCTTCAGCCTGCCGCATCCAGCATCTGCCTGCAGTTTTTCGCAGATCGTCATCCCACCTAGTCGGAGAGCGTCCTACACTACGTTTGCAGAGTCGCGGTCGCCACTCAAGGACACGTTTACTCTAACGGTTGGTGGTTATACTATTTTTATTTTTAATGCACTAACCCGTGCTAAGGACAAATTTAAAAAACCTATTTAGAGGCTAAAAATTTCACCGGTTGTCGGTTCTTCGCGAGATATGGCCAGCTCATAGCCACTTCAACTTGCAGTCCTTACGCTGAATGGCAAATCCTTTCACCTCGACGGCTTGCCATCGACACGAAGAAGATTACAACTGTACGGATTTTTGCTCAATTTATCAGCTGTTGCATTGTCATTGTAACCGTAAGATAATGTATAGTCCTACTAATGTTAAAAACGCGAAAGTTTGTAAGTATGGATGGATGGATGTTTGTTATTCTTTCACGTAAAAACTACTGAATGGATTTCAATAAAACTTTCCAATATAGCTTATACATCAAAATAACACAAAGGCTACAATTTATAAAGATATTGTGTGATATTTTTCAAATGCTACCCAAAAATTGTTATGTGATAATTTTAATGTCATAATGTTAGCTCTTTTCTACATCATCATCATCATTTTAGCCTATTGCAGTCCACTGCTGGACATAAGCCTCCCCCAGGGTGCGCCACAAGACCCGATCTCCCGTTTTCGCCATTCAGTCACCACCAGCCATTTTCAGCTCTTTTGTCGTCGTCGTCAGGCTATACTAGTCCACTGCTGGACACAGCCCTCCCCTAAAGAGCGCCACGTCGTGCTATCATAGGGCATAATGCCCATAATCCCCACGCTGGTCATGCGGGTTGGGGAGCGCAGTTCGGTGGAATTGTACTGCAGGGGGCGCTGCTGCCCACCCCCCGGTTTGTGTCCCGTGGTCGCCTTTTACGACACCCGCGGGAAGAATTGGGTTGGTCAGAAACATCAGCTTTTTTGTACGCCCCGCTAATATAAGGTACTCGAAATACTAATCCTGCGCAGACGAAGTCGCGGGCAGCATCTAGTTTGAACATAAATCATCAGAGACGTCAACAATTTCTCAACGCAATCGTCACGAAAAATCTCAAATCCCGTTTGGTACGTATAAGTCTTCCAAACTTTATCTCAAACTCGAAATACCAACGCGTACATTTGAAGTATTGCCACGATTCACTAACAAGACAACGGAGATTTACTATTTTATTTTATTAAACAATCAAAAATGTAACTCTGGTGCTTTTGGTGACCAATTCGGAAACACAAACAATCCTTTTCTACTGCCGTCTCTCTCGTTTCAATTTCAGTCCGCAAGAGGAAAAGGGACGGGAGAAGGTCGCGAGGGGGCAAGATGGTAAATGTTTGGTGTTTTAAGTAATTTTTATCATCGACACGATCTCAAGGGAGGGCTGCCTGATATATGGAGTTGACGGGCTCTCTAGTGAAGGGACAATGTTGAGAAAAATCGACATCGTTTTCTTTATGTCTTATTTGCATACTTGCTTAGAACGCTATATTTTATGTAGGTAGCCTATATAAATCCCGCTGCAGGGCACAGGTCTTTTCTCAGAGAGGGAGTAGAGGCTTAGTATGCGCATTGATTACTTGCTTATATAGTACTCGTATATCTCAATAGCAAGTTTATATTATGTAGAAAAATTTCCATCTGACTTCGTCCTCAGGCTATGTCCACTGCTGGACATAGCCCTCCCCTAAAGAGCGCTACGTTGTGGTGGTATCATAGGGGGTAATGACAATAATCCCCACGCTGGGCCTGCGGGTTGGGGATCGCAGTTCGGTGGAATTGTACTGCAGGGGGCGCTGTTATCCACCCCCCGGTTTGTGCCCCTTAGTCGCCTTTTGCGACACCCGCGGGAAGAATTGGGTTGGTGCTATTCTCTAGGCTGACACCACACAGGAACACCACCACCATCTGACTTACCACAGATAATTTTAATGACTAAACTGCGTCACTAGAAAGCAGAGAAACCACGCGAAGCTATATAATAAAAAGTTTGAATTAATTTTCTAACTCCTAGTACAAACTTTATTGTAAATAACTAACTCTAATTGACGTGATTCCAGACTTATACATTTTAGAGGTAACCCTGTATATCTTCTGTATATCGTAACGGAAATCTCGCTATTAACCCAAAAAGTATATAACGTCTACCATAATTATCGATATGCCAACGAGACAGCACAGCACTATTACCCCACGTGGCGACCGCGATCCTTATCGAGCGCACACCAGCTGTAAAACACAAGATTTATCGACAGATTACGGCAAAACGATAAATGGTACAAATCACACCACTATTAACGATTTTGGGATCGGGAAAACGTTACGCCTGTTTATTTTTAATAATTGGATTAAGGAATTTTAAGAATGTTTATAAAAACTTTATTACCGTATTTTTTAAATACTTACTTTAATGTTTTCACACAAGTTTGATTAAATATCGGTATTGCAAGAAAAATATTCATGTAAAAAAATAAGTCGCTGTGGGCTCAACATCCTAGTCTATTGACTCAAAAATTGTTTTCACAGATATGAAGGGTTTACTTTTTAAAAGAAAAATTTTATACAACAAGTTATGATTTTTGGCCCATTGGTGGGTCTTGTTAGCACTCCTTCGCACTTAAGGGGTTAAGTAAATACATAAAATTGTAATAAACTCAAGCGTGGGTCCTGTAGGAGTAGGCCAAAACCAAGGTTAAAAACGATCGAAATAAATTTAACTATATACTCGTACTAAGAGTATTTTGGTGACCACAGATCCCACTGTACATAGCAGAAATCTATTTTTTTTAATTACTAGCTGATCCCGCGAACTTCATACCGCCTAACAGTAGATTCTTTTTTTTCTCTCTGTGTAAGAACCATCCTCGTACTTCAAGGAATATTTTAAAAAAAGAATTAGCGAAATCGGTTCAGCTAGCAGCTGCTCTCGAGATTTGCGCTTACCAACACATTCACCGATTCATTTTTATATTATAGTTTTTATATTATAGATAATTCGCAGATGTTACCATAGTCAAAACAAACATAGGCTGTAAATTGTGTTTCAATATAATATGTTTTGTGCTTAACAAATTTTTAATAAACAAACTACATACGTTTTTAATAAACGAACAAGATGAAAATAGGCCTACGACATAACGCTCCGTGCTCGGCCGATTGTATCTTTTGGACGTAAAATTAAACATTTACGGCTCAAATCTTGCCGGGGGTCTAATTAATGACTCCGCTTCTTCGTGTAACTTGGTAAAATTACTGTTCACACGCGGCCGTAAACATTGCTGTTAATGGAAACTAATATTTGTGTCAAATTAAGTAATGGTCGGTTTTTTTTTGGGTTAAGTAATTGTTCGTTGCAATAAATCGTCTAATATTATTACACTTTATTTTTATTACAACTTTTTATTTCACAAAAGAACTTAAAAAAGAGTGGACATAATAGGGAGACACCTCTGGAAGCACTTTAATCTCATAATGGAAGATTTAGATAGATAGACAGATAGAGAACACTTTATTGCACGACCAGAAAAATATTACAACCATGATTCTTAAATCTAAGTAATGTTATATAATTGGCGGTCTTATCGCTAAGAGCGAACTCTTCCAGACAACCTTTGGATGGAGTGGAGTTTAGCTTCTAGAGCTAGGACAATTTGTGCATTTTCTTCTCTCAAATAAACAGTTAAAATTTTATTAATAATCGTCTTTTTAGTAGTAATTATTAGGCATTTTCTACTAAGTAAGAATATAATTTTAATTATATACACTTTGAAGAACAGGTTCCTGAGATAAAGGTTCCCACCTAGTTCAGGAATCAATGCACAATCTTATTGTAACAAGTTTAATCTTTTTGAGTTCAAATAAACATGTGTCTTATCTTATCTAAGTACTTTATTTAATATATTGTCGCTCTTTATTGATTCGACATCAAAAAAGGAGGAATGTTTATTTTTGTTTTTAACGTAGGTTCCCACATAGTAAATAGTAGGTTATATTTGATGAGAATTTTTTTTTCGTGCGCCATTATAGGGTATTTTTAACATTTGGAATACTTAAATGCTTTAAAAATGATTCTCTCAAATAAATGATAAAGGACGTCCCAGGCGGACATACATCGACCAAATAGGGGATGTATTAGCAAAGGGGAAGATAAAAAGTACCCGGACCCGGCGTGCGTGCATGCAACGACTTATGAACGTTGATGAAGCGAAGGTGATCTGTCAGGATCGTGGCAAGTGGCAGTCCCTGGTCTCTGCCTACCCCTCTGGGATACAGGCGTGAGGCTATTTTTATTTTATCTTATCTTATCTTTATTTTAGAAACAAACAGTCATTTAAATGCATTATAAATGTTATGTTATGTTTTCTCTCAAATAAAATAAAAGTTTTATTTTTAATCGTATGTTTTAATAGTAACGGCATTTTCTGCTAAGTCCTTGTTAATATACTACTCTGGAGTATACTTTATCGAATCAACACTGTCGTATTTATTAATTCGACTTCAAAAAAGTAGAAAATTATGGGTTCGAAGAGTGTATTTTTGTTTTTAATGTAGGTTCCTACATAGTAATTAGCGTAGGAAATATATATGATAAGAAAACATTTTCGTGCACCATTATCGTACATTGTTTTAAATATTTTTTTATCATTTGAAGTACTTAGATGCTTTAAAAAGATTTTAACATTAATAAATAATAACATTCTTTACAAACAAATGGGGCCAAGTTTTTAAAGCGTTAGAGAATCCATCCATTCTCTATATTTTCTCAATTTATATGATTTATTTTTCATAACAATAATGATCTCGTTTTCATAAGGTTATATACTTTCGGGCTTTGCGTCGGCAACCCGTAGCAAGTTTTATTCACTAAAGCGTATATAATTATGTACTCTGCTGTCAAATAAACTTTCATTGGGTTACGCGCTGATGTTCCTCCATCACCTATCCCGGATCGTAGGCTAATTATTGACTTTAATTGAATTCTAATTTATGAAATCTTAAAAATACTTGAACCTACTTACCACAGATCAAAAATTGGTCGATTGCAACGCAATTTAAAGTTGATCCACATAATGGCAACACTTAACTAAGAATTTTAAGACTCACGGTGTTGTTTTAAAAAGCTTTTTAAAATAGTCCGTGGTAAAGTCTTTCTTTTCCTTTTCAATAAACGAAAAGAGTTGGCTACATTTTTTTATCTGGATTAATAAGTGTTTTAAGAAATTGATTTTTTTATAGCTAAAACCGTCTTTCTCTCTAAAACAATTGTAAAGAAACTGGTATTATGTGTCTGTCTGGATAGGGATAACAAGTATAATTATAATAATTAAGCCTTCGCAGCTAGATAGTTTTTGCTTAGGTAAATGTACTTAAAATCAAGTTTATTAAATCCTTGTTGATCCGTTGTCTTGTCTACGTCTCTAATAGGGCCGGCCGACGGATTGAATCATCAGCCGACGACGACGGCCGTCTGATCTTAAAATTAAGGAAGCCATCCCGTGGCATACTCACACGCATGCATGCCGCTAAATTAAGACCCGTCTCGCATCGCACTACAACAGGCTAAAAGCTAAAAATAATGCCCCCAGCCTGTGTGGAAATAAAACTAACAAACTCGACAGTTTCAAAACTCGACCACACTCCAAACGTCAAAAAATTATATACTGGCACTTTGGAAATCACAAAACACTGGCAGCTGCAGCCGCGGAAAAACTTTTCTTAAAAAACGAAAATCATAAGCGCCGAATTCGAAATTTGAAAACGCGTGCGCGCGCCCTCGGAGCCAAAATGGAACTGGTTTTGCTTGAACCACCGTTCTTGTCTCCGATTGGAGGATTCTAATTACTGTGGTTGAGGCATCCAATCAGCGGTCCTTGTGGTGTCTGTTTGGTCCGCCTCCCATTGGTTAACAGATAGTAGCGCCATTTTTCAGCTGCAGAAAACTGTTCGAAGTGGGTTGGATGGAGGCGTTTTCTGACTATACTGGTTTATAAAATAATGTCTTGGAAAATTGTTACGGCTATTTTCGCTTTGCCGCGTGTGTCGCCTCGTGAGCAGAACAGCTGATTTAGTTAAAGTTTCGCTTAAAACCTTTGAACAACATTGTATTTTATGACAAATTTTAATGTTCTGATCAGATGTTACGCTGTCAGTTGTTCATAAATAATCCACAGGTTAAATACGAAGAGAGTTCATTTTAAGTACTAACTTAATTATTTCCAATCCAGTCAATTATTTTATTTTATCCGTTTTAGTTTTTAGGGTTCCGAACAAAAGAAAAAATGGAACCCTTATAGGACTTATTTGTTCGTTCGTCTGTCTGTCTGTTTGTCTGTCTGTGAAGACCCTTTATCTCGGGAACGTGTGCAGGTGTCGAGTTGAAATTAAAACCTGTTAAAATTGAAATCCCTTGAAGCTTAATAAGTTAAGCCCAAGATAAACACTATGCTCTTCATTACAAATATAAGGAAATTGTAAACAAAGCTCTACAAATTAAAAAAAATGTAAGAAATGCGGATTGCCGCTTCCCTGTCTTTTTTGTTTTCGTGGCCGGCCAGCTATTTAGTGATTATTTAATTTTTATATTTCATAATTGAAAAAATGGTAAATATTTGGGCCAAATCTATATCATTTTAAAGACAGTAAATCATAATAGCTACATAAAAAATATTCTTCAGTTAATACTTGAATGTTATATTAATGTTGTACGTCGTGGTGCTGTAATTGAATGGGTCTATAGTAAGTTGGAATTGGAACATGGTTCAATAGAAATGTGAAAAAATAACATTTTTTTTTTTGGTAGCTGTCACTTGAAAACTACTCTCGCTGGGGCGTATTACTGTTCAATCGCTTCTCAGGCAACCTCTGACCTACTCAGTGCGCGTACGCGTTCTTTAAATGTGTTGATAAATAAATTTGATCTTCTTGAAACACCCTGGAACAGAATTTGAATTAATTCGATTGTACCTGGGTACGTTTCCCATTCAAGCCGCCGAAGTACATTCAGCCAGACAGTAACTACTTCTCTCAAGTACTTATCATCCTTGATGTAAAGGCAAAAGTCGAACAAAATTTGCTATAGTCGGTTGGAGCTGACTGTAGCTGAGACTTAACGAATCGTTTCCCGCTGCCACGTGTTCAAACATTAACGACAATTAAACTATATAGTTAGGAATTTGAACTATATTTTATCACAGACTGAAAAGACACAGAGATATTAAGCTATCGCGTTTCCAAGGGCTTTCACTGTTACAGAATGTCCCGTCCAATATAATCCCTCCTACATCCGTCCAAGGGTATTTAAAAATGATCATCAAATCGGTCAAAGCGATCCAAAACCGGCCAAGTGCGAGGCGGACTTGCGCATCGGGGGCCCCGTTCAAATTTGAATGTAGGTAGTTATATATTTTAAATAGTTAAAGAATCCAGTCTCGTGGGTTTTTAAGAGCTTTTCCCGAAATTCACAGACTAATTTCTTTATAATTTAATTTGAAATGTATTGTTTTCAGGTTTCTTCCTGCATTTGTAGTATGTAGTGACTTTACTTGCCAAATTTATAGTTGTAGATCAATGGCAAGTACTTTATGAATTTTGATTCCCTTGAGTTTCGAAATATATGATTTTTTGCGTCATGATTTTTTTTAATATACGGTTGTTTAACCGTAACTTTTTTTTATTTCATGTTGATTTTTTTCACAACTTTGAGGAACCGTAGACCCGTAGATAATTTAAATTTCAACTCGATATATCCACGCTTTTACGAGATAAAAGGTCTTGATATACAGACAGGCGGACGAAAAACAAAGTTACAATATAAGTGTTCCTTTCCTTTTGAGATACGGAACCCAAAAAATACGATTTGGCTCACCAATCAAATCTTTTCACTTAGCAAATACAATCTTGGAGCACAGGCTGGCGATCGGATGAAAATATAAAAAAGTTAACTGCTTAATAACAAAATGGATAATATGGGTGAAAAGCAGGTAGGGGTCGTCCTAGGCTAGAATACTTTGATCAGGAAGGGGTTTATTAACACGATAAAAACAACACGAAACCGGCGTGCGTGCATGCAACGACTAATGAATGTTGATGTGGCGAAAGATATACCTATCTGTCAGGATCATGGCAAATGGCACCCTGGCCTACCACTCCGTGATACTGGCGTGAATTTAAGTTATGTCATGTAATAAAATTGAGCCTCAGAAAATTCCAACTTGAAGAAAATATGTTGCTGGCTGCTCATTTATTACGCCGACCAAGTTGAAATTTTTTGGTGACCATTTTTTGATTAATTTGCTGACCGAAATAAATGTTGGCCGATCGAATTTTTTTCTTGATGATCTTTGTTGCTAATCAAATTCTCGTTTTCTAGTAATGAACGTCCTCGACTCCTCAGCCATCCTCCTCCAGGTCTCATCCATCCATTCCCATCCATCCTCAAACAGCGATCTACCTCAAATTGTCGCTCCAGCGAACTCGTTCACTTCTCGGTCTCTCGGCTTGCCACGTAGGTAACCAATAACAAACGAAACGGACATCTTTTGGCAGTAACTATGTTAAAACAAGATTCATGATTGTATATATAACTCTTATTATTTATTATTACCTTTATATATGTGACATGTATTATTTCGTAGTTTAAAATTTTGTTTTATTATTTGATTTGATTATTTGAGTCGCCCATTAGCTCAGTTGGATAGAGCGCTGGTACGGACAGCCAGAGGTCGCGGGTTCGAATCCCGGCATGGTTGAATTTTTTAGCCTCTAAATAGGTTTTTATATTTGATTGTGTTATTGTTTTCTTTTATGTAGGTGTCTTTCTCTTTATCCTCTTGCAGAACTCTATAGAAACTAATGTAACTTTATGTATGTTTATAATTGCTATACGTGTAATATGTAATGGTGTATGTGAGTATGTTATTTTTATGTATAAGTACATCAATACTAATATTTGCACCAACTACCCGTCTCACTTTTCCTTCAGCAACTCTTCATCGTAGGTTGTCAGGAAGAAATTGCTCTAAGCAATAAGCAATTGTACTTTATCTTTGTAATTATTTTATGTTTGTTGTTTCCTGGTGTACAATAAGAATATTCTAATCTTATCTTATGTTAAGAAAACTAAGTCTGGGACTCAGACTTAGAACCAATTCATAGACTCAGACTTAGTTTTATTTTTTAACTAACCTGGATTTCAGCATCGAACCCTGACTTTCATAGTAAAATCACTCCTAAATCGAAGAAATCCCTCTGTATAAATCTTTAAATGCCTCACGGTGCATTAAAAGTTGACAAAAAGGCCGGCGCTTACCGTTTGCTCATTTCGGCCTATTCTCGAACTTCACTCAATAAAAAACCCACAAAATTCCTCCCCGACTTTTTCAGTCGCAATTTCGACCTTAAAACAGGTTGGGAAGAGCGAGTAAACTGTACGACATAGGTTTGTACGCAGGATAATGCGTTGAATATGATCATTATACGCTTATTTGCTTCCTTTTGTGTTCGAAATTTGAAAGGCGAAGGCCTTTGTAGTTTGACGTTTAGCGGTAGACATCTTGTTTTCGCTGTCACTATTTAAAATGGGGTGGTTTTTTTTACTGTTTTGGGGTTCCGCTGTAAAGGGGTCGTTTCTAGGATGGCAAAGGTTTTGTTTTCGTCTGCTTTCATAAGGCCGCCAATTGTAATGTATCTTTGTAAATACTTTGCGTTTGTTTTTTTTGGTGTACACTAATGAATATTGATGACAATGGCCGTTTTATATGTTACATACATTTGTGAAATTATAGTAGCAATAAAACGAAAAATTAGACCGAAACCTGAATTCCCAGGGTGTGCGTTAAAATCACCAGTCTACTGTAGGCACGCGAAGTGATTGATTCCATCTTCTGTTTCTCTGAGAGAAGACCTATGCCTGTAAAGCGTATAGGGTAAATATCTAGGGTATTTGAACAGAGTTTGGTGATCAATATAAACAATTTTTACGATATTTTACTACGTATAAACCCATTTTTACGGTATTTGCCCCTTAGTTGGAAAGCTTTATTTTAAAGTACATTTAAAGTTATTTTTATGAGTAAATGAAAATGAAAAAAAAATTACGAACAAGGAGTATTCCAAGGAAAATACTCCTCAACCCTACTTTTTAAGACTAATCTTAAAAGCCTCGAGATAAATAAGCCCAGGCTTTTGCTAGAGTGTAAGTATGTAGTGTTATGTCATGTATAGGTACTCCTTATTCATTTGTCAGAAATGGAACCGACATTATGTTTGAAGAATCTCACTGTAATTAAAAACTGTATTCTACTCAACCCTTTTTAGCGTAAAAACCTATTTAGAGGCTAAAAATTTCACCCATGCCGGGATTCGAACCCGCAACCTCAGGCTATCCGTGCCAGCCAGAGGCCTGAGGTTGCGGGTTCGAATCCTGGCATGGGTGAAAATTTTTAGCCTCTTAATAGGTTTTTAAATTTGTCCTTAGCACGGGTTAGTGCATTAAAAATAAAAATAGTACAATCCTTTTCAGCGTGTCAATGGCAGCCATCATAGTGAAAGGATTTACCAATCTTCGTTCGGGACTCGCTGATTGCTGCCCACGGTGCGTCAGACGTACGGGCTCATGAGTACGTCGTTCGGGGAGGCTCCTTTCAGTCACCTCTACGGAACCCTTAACGTAAACTATCCGCACGCGCTTACCCACCAAGTGCACCGAATTCTAAACAAGCAGTCAAGTAGATTTCAATGGCTCTACAACACGGGATAAGCAGATCTGATCTCGAGATGAGATAAAACATTCGGCTTTATGTGAGTCTTTTTGTCATTTGCGAAAATCGTTCAACTGTGAGGAAGGATGCGTAAGGTTTTTTTAACTCTGTAGGAAACCTTAAGTTATAATTATAATATAAATAAATAATAAATATTCATGGACATATTACACAGATCTCGTTAGCCCTATACTAAGTACAACTAAATGACTTGTGCTATAGGTGCTAACTCGACGATAGATTTAATACAATAAATACATAGATAACATCCAAGTAACTTTCTGTAACGCTCTTTTCTGGGAAATTCGAAGGGAAGGCACTGAAGTCAACTATTTACTCGGCGAAATTCTCAATTAAGAAATTGGCTCTCAGTCAGACTTTGGAGTTTGAGTCGTACTTATGTTAAAGTCATGTGTACAATACATTTAACCCGGGAAGCGGTAGTAGCGGAGCGGTAGAAGCTGGTCTCACATTAGTAATTTCAAAAATGTATCCTTATATTGGTAATTGAATAAATCTTTACTTTTACTTTACATTCTAGAGTAGTGTTTGTATCATACTTGATACTACTTAATACTTCATAATCATAAATAATCAATTGACGGCCTCGATGGCGCAGCGGTTTGGCACGCTGACTGTAAAACCGAAGGTCTCGGGTTCGATCCCCGGCTGGGTCAAACTAGGAAACGAACTTTTCTAGTTTGTCTCGGGTTTTGGACGTTATCTATGTATTTATTGTACTAAATCTATCGTCGAGTTAGCACATAATATAACACAAGTCATTTAGTTGTACTTAGTATAGGGCTAAGGAGATCTGTCTGTGTAATATGTCCATTAATATTTAGACATAGACATAGACATCATTTATTGGTAATATTCATTACAAGTCAGTATTCCGTACATAATAACAATCCAATGTAGAAATAATAATCAAATTTACAAATTGACATTTGTAAATTGAAAATATTACAATATGTCAATATCATAATAATTATGCAATTTGTCAGGTCAATCAATTATAGACAAAATAATAATAACACGTATGTTGAGTAATTTACCTAATTATTGTGCTAAATTCTGCTAAATAAGTGTTAAAAAGCGACGATATTACGATACAATACGCTAAATCTTATAAACTTCTCTGCTTAGTCACTTATTTATTTATATTTATTATTCATAACAAAATCTTTGTTTTCTAAGCTGCGTACATTTGTGAAGTTGTTGTACCAGTCGTCGTCGTCAGGCTATACTAGTCCACTACTGCACATAGCCCTCCCCTAATGAGCGCCATAGCGCCATGTCTTCAGCTTGCCGCATCCAGCATCTGCCTGCAGTTTTCGCAGATCGTCATCCCACCTAGTCGGAGGGCGTCCTACACGTTGTAGCAATACCACTTGCTAACTGTAAAGGAAAACGTCGTGAGGAAACCTGAGTGTCTCAGGTGTTCACATACCACAGCGCTTGAAATTGCCAATCCGCGGTGGACACGCGTGGTAATTAAGCCCATACTCTCTCTCTGAGAGAAGGCCTGTGCCCAAAGTGGAATGTCTGTAGCAGGGTCTGATCTCACAAGGGGAAAAGAGAACCCACCTACAGAATTAATTTAATTCAAGGGGTGTATTTAAAGCCCCCTATCCATAGCACGATGATGTGTGGGGCGCTAACAATGTGCTGAGTAATGGCCTAAGAGCTACTGTTATTGGCGTGATGCGTTTTTTTGCTGACGAGGTTTTAGGGTCACTTTGGTAGAGACCGATCAGATTTATTTACAAGCTAGGACTCACTCTCGAAGCGCTCGTGGCCTAGGCGAACCGAGTGATTGGAATCAATTACTTGAGTTAAGCAACAACAGGCGCGGTCAGGTAGGTACCTACCGCTAGTGGCATTTTTCCGAGCGTTTCCCTGCTTCCCAAGGCATTTTAAGCCGTTGGTGCCGGCTGTCATATAATGGCAGTCGTTAAGCCGTGTCAGAGGCCTTATGGGCGGCTTGATAACTGACAGTAAGGCCCGCCACTGTCTTACAATCCTCCACCAACGCGGACTTGGCCCCCTTGGCCCCCGCGGAGTATGGACTAACCTTCCTGTGATGCAGGAAGAGACCCGTGCACCAGCAGTGGGGACATGCAATGGTCGATAACGACTCACTCTCTAAGGTATTTATTTACTCAACACCTAAACAGGTGCAGTGCAATACATTTATGAAAATTATTATGTCGGTATATCAGAAAAAATATCAGCATATCAGTGAAAAATATTGGTAGCCATCATAATATTTATAGGAATAAACATAAATTGTCATGGCCATGATATAGATTAGCGTTAATCCATTCATTCACATTCACAATAAGATTTCTCAAGATATTATTAGAGTCCCCAACGACGCGGTATAAAAAAAGTGTTAAGCATACTCTTGCATAAAAGCCTATTATAACATTATTAGGATTATTTGGAAAACAAATATGTATGGTAACGTTAACGGGGGCGATTATCCGTAATATATTATTAATACTAAAATTGTTCATTGCATTCTTAGAACAAATTAAAAAGTACAAAGGCATTATATAGTTTAGTGTATCTTTCAGTTGAAAGCTCTGTTAGCAGCTTTGACGTTCATTAAATGAACATTTTGTTTTTACATTATTATTATTATTAAATTCTTTATTGTACCTGTAAAAATTGTACAATTGGCGGGCTTAATAATAGTATTTTATTCTAGCCAACTAACAGTTGACGTGGAGAAGGTGGTACATATTTTTTTATTTTCTTAAGGATAGCATGAAGATATTTCAGGGTATAACAAAATCCTCGTATACATCCCAAAACGAGGGTTCTGCATATTTCTTTCATCAACATTTCTATTTTCATTCCCCCCATATGTTCAAACCAACGCAACATTCCTTTCTTAGTTACAAAAAAGTGCAACCTAAATGAAATGACAAGAATTTATTATCTGCCCGCTGTAATTGACAGGATGTCTAGAAAGTTGGAACATGGTTCACCAGAAAACGTGACAGTATAACTAGTTTTTTTTTTATAATTTGACATCAGAGTACTTAGTGCGAGTTTACTATTCAAAAAAACAAACAACTAAAAAACTCGATCGCGTTAACGTAAACTCATATTTCTATGGCATCGAGGAAGCGCCACCTAGCGACAATTATGGAATAATTTCCATAATTGTCGCTAGGTGGCGCTTCCTCGATTTTAATAAATTTAATTTTAATAAATTGCTGTGTGCGAGTTGTAATGGTTTACGTTGAGAAGTGAACACGTTTACCAGCCAAAACACGAATAAACGCGAGTGCGAGTTGTACTGTGACAGCGTTTTGCCAGTTCGAACGGTTAACTTACTCATACTCACTACCTACTCAATGCTCGATAAACGAGGTAGTAAAGTTATTCGATTGGATCTGTCAAACTCGCACTAAGCACTCTGTCAGTTGAAAAAGTTTCTCCCTAGGGCTGAAAAGTATTACTTAGAACCCGCTCCTCAGGCAATGTTACGATGATGTCAACCCTTGGTATTTCGCTACTGCTAGGGCACGGGTCTATTCCTGTATCGCAGAAAGAGTATAAGTAACCACTAAGTATAACCTATTTAGAGACTAAAAATGCCACCCATGCTGGGATTCGAACCCGCGACCTCCGGCTGTCCGTGCCAGCGCTCTTTCCAACTGAGCTAATGGGCGACTCACCGGCATCAGTGAAATTTCGAACCCCCTTTACAATATTCTCTGTATTACGTACAGGTAAATAGGTTTTTTTAAAAATTGTCCTCAGTACGGGTTAGTGCATTAAAAGGAATATAATAAATAACCACTATATGTAAAGAAAATTACACAAATCTTTGTACGGAACCCCGCGGTGCGCAGCTCCAACCGCACTAGCCCAGTTTTTTCTTTCCGCATCACTCTGAAGGGCGTGTGAAGTCTACAAGGGCTCTTACAATCGGAAATAGAGCATAACATGTTATTGTGGTCATTTATTAGAGAATGCAATAGAGCTTCACAGTCATTGTTGAATGGACGCTGATTGGTATTTTTATTGGTAAACGTTATGCGTGAGAGTTTTCCGGATTGACTCGATTGTTGAATTTTTTTCTGGTGCCTCGGCTATTGGTAATCGGTTTTAGATAGGTAGAGAATCACACTAATATTAAAAAGGCGAAAGTTTGTGAGTGCGTATGTTTGATACTTCCTCACGTCGAAACGGCTGGAGTGATTTTAATAAAATTTAGTATGGAGTTAGCTTACATCCCGGATTACAGCACAGGCACGCATGAAAATATCTTATTCCCATGGGAAAATCGATTAACCGCGGATAACACCAGTTAAACGTAATGTAATTTATTTAAAAAATCTTCAGAGAACATGATCAATGTGACCAAACTCTCAAATCAAATAAAAATATATATTTTGACGTCGGTAAAGAATTTACAATTTTACATTATGTTTGCTGGATGTCAATGAAGGTACACTCGCGGTCTGAAAATGTTTACCACCTTAAGGTTGGTAATTGCATGCACAAATCTATGCCACATGGTCGATGATATTATGTGATTTGATTAGGCATAGAGCATAGATTAGGCATAGAGCATAGAAGAAGCAATAGAGATACACCCAAGCGAGGTTGCCATGGTTTTACAATCAATTTCTATTATTTCAATCCTATTATTTTTGATAAATATCATTGTAAAAAATTCAATTGTGTCAACTTTTAAATAAAGAAAAAAGTTTCATCATCAAATCGTCATGAATACTCTTTTTGTTAGAATCGATGCTACAACTATTACAACTATTACAACTTCTTTCTTAGCCAGCTGCGAGCCAGAATCAGGCTACTGGTTGAGAGCCCTCCCATCGGCGAGCATAGGTACTCTCTTAGAGAGAACCACATTTAGTTTGGGAGTTAGTCTGAGGTTGGGAGCCAGGACTAACGAGCCACATCGCTGCCGCTGCGGTGGAGGCGTCGATGCGTTAGGTCACCATGGCCTGGCATGCTGCCGTAGCGCTGGACGTCTGTCTAGACACGCTGCCCTGAATGACATAATCCGTCGGGCTCTTGCCAGCGTAGGCGTGCCTGCAGTCCTGGAGCCCACTGGGATTGCGCGCGACGATGGCAAGAGGCCTGACGGAATGACTCTCATTCCATGGAAGAATGGGCGGTCGCTGGTCTGGGACGCAACTTGTGTTGATACGCTTGCACAGTCCCATATCCATGCGACCGCCTGCCATGCAGGGGCGGCGGCGTCTAACGCAGAGTCGAACAAGAGGCACAAGTATGCAGCCATAGGGCAGGGCTATATATTTGTGCCTTTTGGAGTCGAGACTCTGGGGCCATGGGGTCCGGAGGCGAGACTCCTCTTTAAGGAGATCTCGTCGCGCTTAGTCGACGCTTCAGGAGACCCGAGGGCTGGTGCTTACTTTGGCCAAAGAATAAGCCTAGCCATACAGCGAGGCAATGCCGCCAGCCTTCTTGGTACTCTGCCGCCCGACAGCGATCTGGCTCAAATATTTTATTTAAATTAGAATGTTTTAGGTTTAGTTCCATTTTTATCATTAATTATTACTATTATAAATATTTATTCCAATATAAACTATTAAAAAGTAATACGTACCTAGATATAGCATTTTAGACTTTACTGCACACAGTGTGCTAAAGAATCTAATTTGAAAACTGATAAACATTTTTAGACCGCGACCGTACAATGTAAAATGTAAGCAAGTGTAGCGAAAAATAGGCAGCGGAATAAGAACCCACTGTTGACCACCTTTTCTTAACTGAATTAACTCCTCGCTACGTATAGAAAGATCAAAACAATTTTTGAAAGTTATCAGCTCTGGATACATTATGTAGGTATGTCTTAGTAGGCGAGATAACTTCACAGAACGAATCAGTTAATGATATTGAATTAGTCACAAGTAGTTATATAGAAGTGCATTCATGAATAGAACCTCTCCTTTTTGGTAATGGTACTGACGGAAGACCAGCGCTGGAGTGGTCTGGCTCTCCAGCATATGCTGAGTCAGAGTATGTCTTAGTAGGCGAGATAACTTCACAGAACGAATCAGTTAATGATATTGAATTAGTCACAAGTAGTTATATAGAAGTGCATTGACGAATAGAACCTCTCCTTTTTGGTAATGGTACTGACGGAAGACCAGCGCTGGAGTTGTCTGACTCTCCAGCATATGCTGAGTCAGAGAAATGCAAAGGCGTTTGCAACACCCGCAAACTGCTCTCTTGTATTGTCTGTTGATTTGCTTGTGATTGTTTCTGATACGAGGGTCATTTGAAATGTTCTTAGCCTAACATACTTGAAATCACAAATAAAACCACATAATTTTGATTTTATTTTTCAACATACTCTCCTTCGAGCTCAAATCACTTTTCCGTACAATTTCGTACCTGCAAGTGATGCAAATTACTTACTTCAGCCAGTTGTTGCTGCCTGTACATAATACAGAGAGTATTGTAAAGACATTCGACTGATGTGGATAGTCGCCCATTAGCTCAGTTGGGAGAGCGGCTGGCACGGTTAGCCAGAGGTCGCGGGTTGAGTCCCGGCATGGGTGGAAGTATTAGCCTCTAAATAGGTTTTTTTTAATAAAAATATCCTTAGCACGGGTTAGTGCATTAAAATGAATATACCTTGTACTATTTTTTCCCTTATGCACTCCATCCCTAATTATTATTTCTATAGTAGTTATTTAGCTACATAAAGAAAATGTAACTCGCACGGCGTATAGGTACCACCAGATCGATATCTCGTCTTTGTTTTTAATATCATCTCTAGGGTGGCAACGAATCGGCGGGGCCCGGTGTCAGGTTTCGGCACGGTGGTCCGCCCGTTTGGGGTCTGCTGAAGTACAGGCGATCGAAAGTACGACTTACATAGTTACACCTGAGATTTCGGCACCTAGCCTCATGATTGGGCCATTATACGTATAAATCTGTTAGCTTTAGAACATACCTTGGGCTCTAGAGTAGGCTTCGGTATCCGCCGAAAGCACACGAGTGTAATACTACTTCCTGCTCTATATAAAACTATAAAATTTTGACATTTTATTTACATAATTTTGAAAAGTGATGTAAGTTAAAATGTCATATTTGTTCCGATATTTCTATTACACGAATATATTTGTTTCTATTAGTAACCTAGTAGCCGAGGTATATTCTAAAAGCTGACTGTACATCGACTGAGGGCGAGATAAATAGTCGCTTCTAAGAACGAGTCTTAGCGAAAGCACTTGCTTAAGAATCGATTTGTCTATCATAGACAGTACTTTAGCACTCTTTTAGTCGCGAAACCCGGACTAATTCTTAGCATTGGCCTAAGAACATGGTTAGCTAAGCAAACGTCTACTTTGATACTTAGCTAAGTTAGCCTGAAGTAATGCTTAGGGAAGCTTGAGCACGGACTTGGGCTAAGCAACGACTATTTATCTCGCCCTGAATATCGGTATCTCTAAGACTGTATATCGGTTTCTATTGCTATACTTATAAAGTTCTGTGTATAGTGACTTACTGACGGGGCCTGTTTCAGGGAAGTACAATAAATTTCTTATTTACTGTGATAATTCGAAGTGCAAGTACATTGCAATGTTAATTAAGCCACACATTTAAGTACAATGGCGCAACTATGAGGCTAAGTGCAGAACCCTCAGGACGTACTAACCCACAGATTAACAAGTAGATTCTGATACGCTCTGAATAATAAACCACAAATAATTGTAGTTTTCTAAAACTCAGCCCTGTTAAAGTGGTGACTCAAAGCAGGAAATTTGGGACAGGTTATGCAGGTCATTTTGAAAATGCGATACTCCTAATTAAGACACTATGACTTATGATTTTTTTCATAATAGATATTTTTGTAATTGTGCTTTACCTAAGCTCTACCTAAGATGTATATTTAATCGAAAAAAATTAAAAGATTTATACATGGCAAAATTTAACATTAAGTCTTAACTTACCACAATAATTAACGTGACACTCAGGCATAATGGTTGGCTACCTACATATAAACAAATTAATTAAGAACTTAATTAGCTAAGTGTGTTTAGTATTACTAGGTTATTTATTTGGAAACTTTAATGTTAAAGAATAAAATTTATTCTTTAACTTAAGTACCCAAGTATTTAATATAGTACTTAAATATACAGTACGTACGGACATAATTAAAAGAGAAAAAATAAGCACAAAAATTTCAATTAAATTGCCTGCGGAGCTTGATCCAATATATCAAAATCATTTGACTTATTAAATTAGAAGTTACACAAAAAAATCTGTCCGATACTTTTGTCCGCCTGTACCCAATCGAACGATAAACGATAAATATAATGGAAACACACTTTAACTCAAACAAGACAAGCTAATGTCCTACACGACGCGAGAATCCCAGGAATCCGACATAAACCGTCACCGTATTACTGAGAAACGATTAAATACAACATTTTATACGATTTAACTGGATAAAACATTGATAAGACAAAGTACATTTATTAGTTTCGATAGCAAGCAAGTAGGTATTGATTTGTGCGTGAAGGTGCTGCATTTTTTTTTATTTTTGATGGCCCACTCCATTTTTTTAATTTAGGCGGGAACGAAAAAAAAATTACTTTTTTTTTAAAACGTTGTTTAAAAGACTTTCGAAAAGGTTAAAGGTCATTTAATTTATTACAGACTTGTTTTTAAACTGGAAAGAATCCGGAAAAGGAAGTGAAAGGTTTTTAATAGAGAGAATCCATCCATTTTCCTCCTTTCTTGAAAATTTAAAAAGAAAAGCGATTACACAATTTATACTCTGTACCAAATGAGTGTTCTTTAGTTTAAACAACAAACAACACAGATGAGCTCTGCATCTACGTAATAATAATAAGACGATTTATACAGGGTCCAGCGGCACTTCACTCACACTAGATGGGTGAAGGGACCACTCACAGTGCATGCGACATTGTTTTTAGATGTTAGGTAGGCTTGATAAACAAATAATTGGCTACCTAAAATACAATCAAAGACAATAACCATACAGGAACTAGAGATGCGTTTTTTTATTGTGTTCTTAGATGCTTCCCTGTACAGTTTACAGATGATCATCCCTTTTTTTTTAGTTGTAAAGTCACCCGAAACGTAACCGAGCAGAGTGCACGTTTGGAAAGATTGATATGCTCGAGTTGACGCACCAAAATATTTATAACATCTTGTTAAAGAAAGAAAGGGACTTAACAAAGAGAGTAAAATCTCTCTCTTACACAATGTAGAATATAATTTTGTGTGAGTGAGAGGCAGATTGTTGTTACAGTTCGGCAGCATATTAATAATAGATAGATAGAATATCCTTTATTGTACATAGAAATTACACTAACAGAAATAATAATAATAAATAATCATTTGCCGATGACACAGCATTAGTCTTTTGTGGCAGCTCGTGGAGACAGGTGCGAGAACATGCTGAAAATGGTCTGCGAATAGTAGCTCAATGGTTACAAACCAACTTACTGACCCTTAACATTTCTAAAACTAAATATCTGGCTTTTCCCATATTAAAAAACACACAGCCTCCAAATTCATTTAAGATAAAACTACATTCATGTCAGTCACAAAATTCCATAAACTGTTCATGCCCTGAAATAGATAGATCAGATAATATAAAATACCTAGGTGTTGTTTTAGACAGTCAATTAAATTGGTAGTCATATAGAATATCTTACAAAAAGGGTTAGAAAATTGATTTTTGTATTTAAAAGCTTACGGTGTGTCGCCCCCACAAAACTTTTATTTGACATTTACCGGGCTTTAGCCCGGTCTATTATAATATAATGTATTGTATACCAGTGTGGGGAGGTACCTGTAAGACTAAGTTAATTGAACTAGAGAGAGCACAGAGAGCTCTGATCAAAGTTATGCTCTACAAACCCTTTAGACACCAAACACGGGAACTTTACATTGAAAGTAAAATTCTAACAGTTCGCCAATTGTATATTCACCGGACTGTAATCAATACACACCGAAACTTAGAATATGACCCAGAGATTATGAAATCCAGACATCATGCCATCGCACATCGTAATATATTATTTAAAACGACATTTGCTCAGAGACATTTCCAATAGGTATCGTTCATTTCAACTGTACAATAAAATAAATAAAATTCTTAATATTTATTCTTTGCCAACATACGAGTGTAAAAGTAAACTAAGTACTTGGCTCACTACTTTAGATTATCAAGCTACTGAATGTCTGCTTCAGACTATAACGTAAATACAATAATAAGTATAACGTTCCACATCAATTGTACTTCAGATTTCTCAAAGAATACACACATAGCACACACACACATGCAGGCACACCACACACACACACACACACTCGAAACACACTCACACACACACATACATAAATACAGACAGACATGCATAGACCTCGTTGGATTATTTATTGATAATTAAGTAAGTGATTGCATTAAGAATAATGTAAATTTTCTTTTCTTTTCACTACCTAAATTTTGGATGAAATTTAGTTTTATAGTTATTTCTTAGTTCTTTGTAAACCTTTGTTCTTTTCACTACCTTAATTTTGCATGAAATTTAGTTTTATAGTTATTTCTTAGTTCTTTTTAAACTTTTGTTGAAAAGTAATATCGAACTGTATACTATCCACACACTATTTTACGAAATTGTTTTTTTTCAGCATGGTAATCGAAAGAGCAGGACTTTTGGTAACACAGGTTTTTACCTAGTACGGGGTCTTTACCCTTTTATAAATTGTGAAATTTTATAATAAATAATATTTTATTTATTTGGCAAAAAAAACTTCTCCTTCTTCTTCCTCAGGCTATATTAGTCCACTGCTGGACATAGCCCTCCCCTAAACAAAATTTTACAACAGGATTTCCCGTACATGAACTCTATTCCGTAGCGACAGAGGTGAGTTAGCAGCAGAAACAAACTTTTTTGTTTCAAAGTTGTGTAAAGAACAGTGCGTGCAAGTATATTTAATTTAATTGAGCTGTTTTCTGTGTGTAGACAGTTTTTTATTGTCAACATCAAGAAAATCCTAGAAGGTGTTGACATGAATGTATTTCCTAGAACGAGCAATCTTCCGATAGGCGTAAATACTTCTCGCTTATTTATGATTTATATCAACCGTTAGTTTACTTTTAGACAAGAAAGTATGTTAAATAAAATGAAAACAATGGACCGATGTGCTGCCAAAGGGCGACTAAAGGTATTTTATTATGCCTGGTAACACTTAAATTTTCTGTTTGGCAAACACTTTTTTTTTTTTTTGAAAACACACATTGTACCAACTCATGCGTTCGCTCATGTCGAGGAACAAAATATTTATTCAATATTTCTATCGAGTGCTACTGAAAGGAAATACGTATACATATTTTTATTTTCATCAACCGTATTAGCATGTATTTTAATTTATATTAAGAAAAAAATTGTGGCACACGAAGCAATGTTATGAAGAAATTGTGTTATTAATCTTAATTTCAATATTTTCTCTTTGAGAATTGTTTACATTTAGTAAAATTGGATCCGGTGCAGAGAACACTTTATCGACTAGAAGAGTACAACAGCTAACAGAAAGAGACGGTGCGCGAAGGCTTTCGCGGTAGGCGGGGCTTATGGAACACCTTGCCTGTAGACACACCCATCATTAAATTGTCTTCGGAAAATCATTGTTTGTTAACAAATGCGCCGTAATTGCATTAGGTATAATTAATTATTGTATCCAACTAAGAACCACCTAGTTATAAAATACAATAGAAAACCGATTATTTATTAACACAAAAACAATTTTAACACAGAATAACAACAAAGAAATACAATATTTACAATTGATAGTTTACTAATTTACCCGGATGTGATACTCTCTATGTTTTTTTTTAATTGGGTTAACGGCTCTGGGTACACGCCATTTTAGCCTTACTTCACTTCAATTATTCACTTAATTCACTACATATTATATTTTTTTAACAGTGCTTGTGATTTTATAAAGAGATTTAAGGTACATAATATGTACCGTTTATTAGATTTTTTTATTGTAGCGTATCAACGTCCCACTGTGAGCTGTGTCTATAAGACTAAAATAAAAGCTGTGAATTCTGTATGGGGAATAGTGGAAAGAATAGTGTTTTTATAAATGTTACACTGCAGCTTTATTTACCGTAGAAAAACGATTAATACTCGAAAACACTGTTTAAAAGCGGTCAAATACCTCAGCGCATGAGATTGCCAATCTGCGTTGGGCACGCGTGGTAATTACCTAAGCCCACTCTGAGATGGCCTGTGTCCTGCGGGACAAATGCGGCTTAAAAAGTTTCTGTTAATGGAAAATACTTTCACTACAGTGTATCTATCTCTATGATATAAAAATGAATCGCTGAATGTGTTGGTAAGCGCAAATCTCGAGAGCAGCTGAACCGATTTCGCTAATTCTTTTTTTAGAATATTCCTTGAAGTACGAGGATGGTTCTTAAGGAGAACAAAATAAAAAAAAAATTAAAGAACCGACTGTTAGGCGGTACGAAGTTCGCTGGGTCAGCTAGTCTATAATATAAAACCGGCCAAGTGCGAGTCAGACTCGCGCACCGAGGGTTCCGTACAAACCTGTATTATAGACCTGAGTATTTGGTATGAATTTCAATTTAATACCTCTACGCGTTTATGAGGAAATGGGTAGTAAGTTTAAAATTATAAAAAAAAAATATATTATGTGATGTAACTAAAAATTTATGGTTTTCGTAATTTTTCCTTTATCTATGCTATAAGACGTTGCTTCGTACCAAATTTCAAGATTCTGAGTTCACGGGAAGCACCCTGTAGGTTTTGATTCCCTTGCAAGTGTCGAAAATTTGCGGCATAAACGGCTGTATCTTTTGATTGCGTTGGCTTAGAAGTTTGATTTTTTCACAGCTTCAAGGGACAGTAGACCTGAGTAATTGATATAAATTTCAGCTTCATACCTCCACGCGTTCCTGAGAAAAAGGGTCTTGACAGACGGACGGACGGACAGACGGACAACAAAGTGATCCTATAAGGGTTCCGTTTTTTCCTTTTGAGGTACGGAACCCTAAAAATGAATCGCTGAATGTGTTGGTAAGCGCAAATCTCGAGAGCTGAACCGTTTTCGCTAATTCTTTTTATTAGAATATTCCTTGAAGTACCAGGTTGGTTGGATGGTTCTTCCGATGGAAAAATAAAAAAAATTAAAGAATTGACTGTTAAGCGGTACGAAGTTCGCTGGGTCAGCTATATTCTAATACTTACATATATATTTCAAATACAAATAAATTTATTTTCTCCAGTACACAATGCACTTAAAATTAGTAACCTATTATCATTAACATGTTACGGTACACTACGCCGTAGGTGACAGGAGTTCAAAATAGGTTTACCCCGTGCTATGGATCTCCTGGCTTCCACTTCTCTAAAACCGAGGACGCTGTCTCTAATGTATACAATATTAAAACGTGAAATGAAGTACACTAACTTAAGTTTAAGTATATAATAACCAAGTCAATATAAGTTTTCTCAGTATTTAAACTGCATCTGAGGAGTGTTTTAGGGGAATCGTGTTCTTTTAAATAACACTGTTAAACTATTTCGCCAACTGTCTCCACAAGCATCGACCGTCACTAGCATAATGCTTTATACCTACCTTATAGACCTACAATATGCAGATTGCAATTCGGAATCCGTCGGTAGGCACAACCAGGCACCGATATTGCCTGAAATTGGACATCATTACCGACCGAAATGGCTTCATTTGCATTTTGATAGCTTCGTTTACCACTAGGTATGATTATCGTAAAGGCATTGGTATTAAAGGGGAGTACAGTTGACAGACATGTCAGAGGCCTTGTGGGCGACTTGATGGTTGGCTTGTTGGGAAACTTGTTATGAAGAAGAGGATTTTTTTAAATCGATTTTAAGGAATAGGGTGAGGAATCTGGCAGACTAAGGGCTGATTTTTCAATAGTCAGATAACTTTTATCTGAGGAATAAAAATGGCGGTTTGACATAATTTTCATACATAAGCTGTCAAACAATCCTCCACCAACCCGGACTTGGCCTCTGTAATGAAGTATGGCCTAACCTACCTGCGATACAGGAAGAGACCCGTGCCCCAGCAGTGGCGACATGCAAGGGTTGATAACGATAACGATAGTTTTTCAATAGAATGATATAAGCTCGACAATGGTTGTTATTTGCCTCAATTTGGTAGTCTACAAATCAATAGCAGTAGAATGTTATTCTAGGGGTATAACCCGCGCAAATTAAGTAGGCATCTCTCGCGAAGAAGATTGAATCGCGCGTGGCGCCGATTTAAGTAGCACGGGTTACACCACTGCAATGCGATTGGTTACTAGACTACCGATAGGTGTGAATGAACGACCATTACTGGACTAATATGACTCTATACTGTTTAATGCACTAACCCGTTCTAAGGACAATTACGTAGTACGTAGGTAATACAGAGAATATTGTAAAGAGGTTCGAAATTTTACTGATGCCGGTGAGTCGCCCATTAGCTCATATGGAAGAGCGCTGGCACGGATAGCCAGAGGTCACGGGTTTGAATCCTGGCATGGGTGGAATTTTTAACCTCTAATTAGGTTTTTAATATGGCTCTATTAAACAACTATGCATTTTAGAGACTCGCCCCCCGGTGCAAATGCCACCCAGGTTCTATGACCAGTCCGACGCTGCAAATATCTTGAGTCTGGGTGAATTTCCTTGTTCGTGCGGTTCTTCCATGGTTATCATTGCACAGGAAGTTTGTGACAAGTGATTGTTTTACAAAGTTACAATATTATTATTCTATAAGTCTGTCTGTATCTGAACGTGTTTAATTCTATTGTAAACTATGTTTAATATGTTTAAGTAAATAAATTTTATTGATTAGTAGCTGATCCAGCGAACTTCTTACCGCCTAACAGTCGATTCTTTATTTATTTTTCCCTCCATAAGAACTATCCTTGTACATAGTTCAAGGAATATTCTAAAAACAGAATTAGCAAATTTGTAATTGAAAACGTTTATTACCATTTATCAGCTATGCTTATCTTCTTTCTTCTATAATATAAAAATGAATCGCTGAATGTGTTGGTAAGCGCAAATCTCGAGAGCAGCTGAACCAATTTCGCTAAGTCTTTTTTTAGAATATTCCTTGAAGTGTAAGGATGGTTCTTACAGTAAGAAAAAAAAAAAAAAATAATCGACTGTTAGGCGGTACGAAGTTCGCTGGGACAGCTAGTCTTTAATATAAAAATGAATCGCTGAAAGTGTTGGTAAGCGCAAATCTTGAGAGCAGCTGAACCGATTTGGCTAATTCTTTTTTAGAATATTCCTTGAAGTACGAAGATGGTTCTTACGGAGAGCAAAAAAATAAAGAAATGTCTGTTATGCGGTACGAAGTTCGCTGGGTCAGCTAGTAATATGTAAAAATGAATCGCTGAATGTGTTGGTAAGCGCAAATCTCGAGAGCAGCTGAACCGATTTCGCTAATTCTTTTTTTAGAATATTCCTTGAAGTAGGTTGAGGATGGTTCTTACGGAGAGAAAAATAAAAAAAAATAAAGAGTTGACTGTTATACGGTACGAAGTTCGCTGGGTCAGCTAGTTATTAATAAAATTAAAAATGGACTTTCGAAATTTCAAAACAGTGAAAATTATACTTTTTGAAAAGATATGAGATGATAACTATTTATTCAAAGTAGCGCATTACATTTACATACAATCACATACATTGCTTCTGGCCCCACACTAGGATACCCTGTGTCGTGGGCACCAGAAACAACGACATCACAAACATGTAAACATTTTACATCCCCAGCCGGGGTTCGAACCCGGGACCTCTTCCATGGTAGGCCAATACCGCTGCCCCACAGAGGTCGTCAACTTTAGTACCTATACACAAAACATTTTACATCAGAAATAACATGTACACTGGCGAGGTATTGTAATGGAAGCCGGGGACTCTTATCACCCCTGCCTTACCGTTACCGTGGTCGCTGCCAATAGTAGGGACTAGAGCTGCCGGAAATTAGGAGCCGAGGTAGGTATTAGTGAGGGAATTCGCCCTAGTCACTACCAGGGCGCTCGTGGCCTAGTCGAACCGAGTGATTGGAATCAATCACTTGAGTTAAGCAACAACAGGCGCCGTCAGGTGCAGGATGGGCGCCCGTCCCGTGACCATCGCTAGTGGCATTTTTTCCTAGCGCTTCCGTGCTCCGCAAGGCACGTTAAGGCAAGGCCTTATGGGCGGCTTGCCACTGCCATTTAATCCTCCACCAACCCAGACGTGGCACCTGTGGTGGAGTATGACTTAACCTTGGAAGAGAACCAGGAAGAGACTCGTGCCGCGGGGGTGCAGTTGGGAAAAACAAGGGTTGATATTAACTGGCGGACAAGACAATCAGGGGTCACCAAATCCATACCGACCCGACTCTGGGCTCTTTCTTTATCCGTCCTGCATGCAGTATGGCCTGCCGCTCACGGATCGTACTTTTTAGTCACTCAAAAAAGTATAAAACTTACTGTTCGATACTGGCACTGCTTGAATGGTCCGTAACGGGGTCCGCCAACCGGGTCAGACTGGGCTGGGTCTAAGAAGCCTTGGTGTCATTTAGGCTTTAGTGGCCGGCGGCACTCATACATCAATTTAATCAACAAAATAAATTATGAGATTTCTTGTTACGCGATCCAAGACCGGGTTGAGAATTAAATTATTACCATACTAATTATTAATCATTAATTATATTAATTTATTTTAATTTCGTTCAGTGTCCGGATACGGCAAAAAAACGATTGGGGGGGCCGCTCAGGCCGAGGCCCAATTGACAAATGCCACGCTGTATGACCAGTCACGCTGATGACGCTGGTAGAGGAGCACAAGACCAAGATAAAAAAAACTTATCCTGCTATAGGGTAGTGGTATTTCGCTTTACGCGCTGAAATAACGCTAATTGATATCGGGATAAAACTTTTATCGTGCGGTCGTACGGTCACCGCTCTGGCAAGCAGGGCAGGGCAGGCTGGTGATCGCAGAGTCCTTTCTAATTTGTGCGCAGCGCAGAGTTAGATCCACTTCGCACCTGTTTGGAAGGATACCTCACTTTCGGTCGCCACCACTGGTTTAAAGTTGGCCGCCTGTATCTTAAGGGCAGGGTGCACCACATGCAGGTTTGGTTAGCATTTAATATAAGAATCATATTAGAATGGTCTAAACAGACAAAAGATACAGTATAATCGGCTACAAAATTCACAGTACAGTCTATTATATTATAATATACCTAGGTACTTGATAGGAAGTCTATCAAGGTCAGTGGCATGAAATCATCGAGATAGGTATGGTGTCCTCCTGTTTACAGTTCATGCTGAGCAAGAAGCAAATAGGACTAGGCAAGAACTAATAGTATGTTCAATGTTCATCCTTCGTTGCGACGTGCCGATAGAGCTACCACGATGATCAAATCAATGTAAATAATAAAGTAATGCACATTATGCAAAAAATAGGTACCAACACAAAGGTACCAAAGAGTATATAACCAATAGGTACGTACACAAGTCATATCTGTCAAAAAATAATATTTTTTTGTAATGGCAACATTAAGTTCGTCTATGGTCTATTTGTCTTTGGTTTTAGGGATGTGATATACTGAACGATTAATTATTACTATTCGAATCATAGTAAAATCGATCTCTAAAAATTTGAATGCTTTTTACCCGACTATTGCGGAGTCTAAAAGAAGGGGTGTTTGCTTGTATGTATGTAAGCATGGCTGATTCTACGTTTCCTCATAACCAAACAACGTTTCCTCGTAACCAATAATTAGATTTGAATAAATAAGGTCTCAACCGATACGTCGTGTTTACGCCAGTGACATAAAGTAAGTAAAGTAAAGTTTCGTTTATTCATGAACATGGGTATTTAAAATAGTTCTTTATTATACAGTTTCAGTGCATTCCATGTGCTGCCCATCTGGGCCTATGAATATTTGTGCAAGCATGCAATAATTATATTAATATTTCTATGTCAAAATTAAATAATTATAGAATTATTTAAATTAAATGTCATCAATTAAGTATTTCTATGTCAAAATAAAATTGTATAATTATTTAAAAACCTATTTAGAGGCTAAAAATTTCACCCATGCCGGGATTCGAACCCGCAACCTCTGGCTATCCGTACCAGCGCTCTACCAATTGGTTCGGGTTCGAATCCCGGCATGGGTGAAATTTTTAGCCTCTAAATAGGTTTTTAAATTTGTTCCTTAGCACGGGTTAGTGCATTAAAAATAAAAATAGTGTAATTGTATAATTATTGTAATAAAATGTCAATAAAAATAAAATTACACATTAAATAGTTTTATTCTCTAAAAAATCAATAATTCTGTAGTAACATTTATCAACCAATAACTTAAATAATCTACTTTTAAATAAATTTAAATGCGTATCCTTAATATCGTTTGGCACTTTATTGTATATTTTTGGGGCCATAAATAAAACGCCTTTTCTCATCAAAGCCGTCCTACATTGTGGTAAAACCAGCCGGTGGCGATATTGCGTGCGAAGACCTCTGTCACGTACTGTGGAGATCGCAACAAAATATTTCGGATTTGTCTTTACAAAGACTGCTATCTCAAAAATATAAAGCGATGGCAAAGTATGTAGGTTGAGTTTCTTAAAAAAAGGTTTGCAACTATCAATGGTTTTAAGTTTACACATTGCATTGCTATAATGCAACGTTTCTGTGCCTTAAAAATCATTTCCCTGTCCGTAGAATTTCCCCAAAAAATTAACCAATAGCGTAGTGTGGATGCGACAAAGTCATGGTAGGCTGTCCTCGCTTAGGATGTTCGATAATTTGGACAATAAATAGGCATATTTACATAGTTTTTCACTCACTATCTTTGTATGTTCTTTCCAATTCAGTTTACTGTCTACAGTGAGACCTACAAATTTTGTGGATTTAACCTCGTCTATTTTGGTTCCATTGTATTGAATATTTAAGGTGTCCAATTTTGATATATTTTGATAAAAATTCATCAAGTATGTCTTTTCTAAATTAACTATTACATTATTATTATTCATCCAGATTATAATTTCTTTTAAAGCGTCATTAATTTTCTTTTCGCTATCGTCAAATTCATTACATTTTATTACTAAATTAATATCATCAGCGAATAATGTCATAGGATACATTATACATTTTTGGGAGGTTATTTATGTAAATGATAAAGAGGAGCGGTCCTAAAACACTACTTGTGGTACGCCATATTTTACAAGCCTTGCGTTTGACAGATGTTTTGATTCGAGCTTACTTTTAGTGCATATTTTAGATATTTCTGTTGATTGTGTCCTATTGCTCAAATATGACTCGATTAAATTTAGTACGTTTCCTCTTATACCATAGGCCTGTAGTTTTCCAATGAGTAACTTATGATCTACATAGTCAAAGGCTTTTGTCATGTCCATATAAAGCGCAACGATTGGTTTTTTTTTTTAATAAGGTTACTGCCACCATTTACAACGTGGCAACCTTTTAGTCAATGTTGTATAAAAATAGAAATAATTATATGTTATAAAATGTTGTACAATTATTCAATTAAATAAAATAATTTGAAGTTAACATTAAAATTATCACATTGAAATAATAAAATGTTCCTTATATTTAGTTAGCCTTATGGGTTAAAATATGTATCTTTTAGGTTTTCTGTTTTGTTCTTTTTTCTCATTCTTTTTTAGTATTACATTTTAAAATTAAATATACATTATACATCCCGTTTTCCCCGGCGCCTTATCTTTGTCTACTCCGACGAGTAGTCACAAGCAAGGCGCGTATAATGGTATATATATATACCATTTACAAAAGAAACAGATAGTTTAAGAATAAGAGCAGTTAATAATAAAGCAAATTAAAACAATAAAAATTAAACATTTACATTGATAGGAAACAATATGAATAACATTTAGTATTACATTTTAAAATTAAATATACATTATACATCCCGTTTTCCCCGGCGCCTTATCTTTGTCTACTCCGACGAGTAGTCACAAGCAAGGCGCCGGGGTACAAAATAAAATTAAAGTAATTAAAATTAAAATTATCTTAAAACTTAAGCTACCTCCTCCCACTCGGACCGAACACAAAATTGATTTATGAAAGCTATACAAAGTTAAAAGCATTTGTCTCGCCCGGGCTAAGACCGCTAAGACCGCAACGATTGGTTAAATTAGACTAGGTTAAATTAGAATAAATAAAAAAAAACTGTAATAAAAAATAACCAATAGCCCGGCTCCTGAGCAATTAGGGGTAAGTAGGTGGAATCCCGATTCAACAGGTGGCACCTTGCTTGGCTTCGCCTGCCTAGTAGTTAATGCTCAGCAGTCGGTTTATTTTTTATTTCAGTTTTATTAACACATGTATGTGGAACGGTTCCCATCAAGTATGAAACCACAAAGGTTTATAGCCGTATCCTTTTGATTTGAATTGTTTTTATTCTCAGAAGCTTCAGATCAATACTATAAATGAGTCAGAGACCGATAAAAAAATTAAATTCTGGCATGAGCTGGCAATCACGTTTTGCAGTTTTGACATAGGTTTCCAATAAAATTCTTTAAAGAATTGAAGAATGGTTATCGTTAAAAATCCACGTTTCATCAAAGATCACAATTCGACTCAATATTCCTTATTGATTTGACGACTAGGATCGGTTTTCACCATCTTCTTGAATTCAGCGTTATTCATCTGTGTAAGCGATCTTCCACGTGGTTCGTTCTTCAAGTCCAAATTTCCATTATGAAAGCGTTTAAACCAAAGACACTGTGCATTCATAAACTATATTCTCTTCAAACGTAGCATTGATATTGCAAAATGTTTCTGCTGCGTACATTTCAAGTACGAATTTGTATTATATGATACACGGATTTTGTAAGTAGTAATTTGAATAACTACTTTTAGATAAAAAGTAACCGCAACCGGCGTGTAGGGATGCAAAGACTGAAGTTGATGAAGTGAAGGTGGTCTGTTAGGATTTTTGAAAGTGGGAGCCTTGGTCTCTGCCTACCTCTCTGCAATACAGCCGTGAGGTTATTGTGTTGTTTGTAATTAAACTTTTCTATTTTTTTTTAAACTGAATAAAAAAAAATTGATTCCAATACATTATTACACTATTTTTATTTTTAATGCACTAACCCGTGCTAAGAAACAAATTTAAAAAACCTATTTAGAGGCTAAAAATTTCACCCATGCCGGGATTCGAACCCGCAACCTCTGGCACGGATACGGATACGGATAGCCAGAGGTTGCGGGTTCGAATCCCGGCATGGGTGAAATTTTTAGCCTCTAAATAGGTTTTTAAATCCAATACATTATATAAATTTTTAAAACTTGTAAAAAGTTACAGTTCAAAATCTCACTCCATAAAGGGTTGTGTATGTTCAACAAACATTAGTAAACAGTGCAAAAACGGCCGGAGGGAAAAAAATTATCTACATTTTCTAGAAAACCAGTAGTAAAAAACTTTTGATTAAAAAAATATTAATTTTAATACATAGGTGTTCTTATTTTGCGAAAGTATGTAAAAATAGTACTAATAAGCAGAAATAGTATGAATATTGCGTTTATTCTTACTCATTATGTATTATCTGACATTCTGGAACGAAATTTAATAACCTTAGTCTTAAAAGCCAAATTCTCTAACACTACGAACATAAATTTCATATTGTAACTATGTTCCTTAATGTAATATTTATATAATAGAATAAAAATTAACAACTAAAATCGATTTTTCACTCATCGTTTGGTTCGATAAAATTCGTTTGGTACATCACTACCACTCAGTAGTTGGTCAAGTGAAGCGATTTTGGAGATGCGCGGATTTTGTTGAATAATACGTCATCTCGCTAAAGTTACAGATTTTTACTCAATTCTGCAATTGTTAATTATCAGTTTATTAAATTAACCAGTAAGTAACACCCGCTAATCATACCCTGACTGTGCCTAGAAGTTTCTACAGTGCGTTGTTTAGTTGACATACCGTGTCCTATACAAATGCATAATATAACCTATCTGTGCACTTAGCATAAATCTCTGAAGCCATAGCTTTGTAATTGATGCAGGCGCGTGTGATGTGAAGATGACGCTGTAATCCGATTAAAACCCCGAGAAGACCGTGAACGGAGTGATTAGAGTAAAGCGAGATACCTTTTTACGTTTTGGCGGCATACTGACGTGTTGATTGCGATTTCAGGCATAATGCCGGCAGCGCGGGGCGTCAAACGTTCAGCGTCGAAAGCCTCCGCGGCCGCGACGTCATCGGCAGCCCTCAAGACCAAAAAGAAGCGTGGACGTAAGCATCAATAATTTTTACACTGTTTTCTTTCCATGCTAAAGTCAATGACCTGACAATTGTCTAATGGCGGGAAATACATTGCACCGTTATTCCTCACTTATTTACTCTTCCTGACGCTATTTTCGGCTGGAAAACCGATTTTATAATTTCACAACTTAACAATTATTACGCAATACATGGTACATTTGTTATTATCAATCTCTGAAAGTTGAAAAATTTCTTTTGAGGTTAGATAAGTATCTAATGAGATTGCTATTGAAATTACGATGTTAGACTTATGTATGACAAAAGCTCTAATATTTCATTGAATTTCACATTATAGATCCCTCTATTTATTTCGCTTAGTATCCTGTTAGAATACCACCAATTAAAGGACTTAATTGCAGTAATCATTTCTCAGCCACCACAATACGGGCAAGCCTAGTGCAAGGTCCCTTGTAATCTCAAAAATGTCACAGCCAAAACATTATAGTTGTGTACCACTACATTCCTCTTTATATTATGACAACTGTATCTGTTTATCCTGATTTAGTAAATAATCTGTAATCTATTCCAATTACCTAGCTGCCAGGCTAACAACTTGCCATCTAAGTACTCTCTTCAATAAACCGTTAGGCAGTAATTTACAATTTTATACTTTCATTTATTGATGCAAATCTCAAATGTTGGAGCCATCCCCATGTTTAGACGCAAACCAACCTAAGTCACAGTCCAAGTGAATTGTGAAGAAAAATATTGTGAAGGAACCTGAGTCTATAAGTTATACCTCAGTTATTACTATGTGGCACTGTGACTGTTTGTTTAAGAACAAATACAGATTGGTCATCCGAACACACACTCGGGGGTCTACAACAAGTTATTGTTGGGATGTTGGCATCAACAGAATCATCATGATTACTTACTTTGTAACAATGAACCAACTTTATACAAAGACCTAAGGTTACCTTAACCTTGTGGCTATGCGTAGTAACCTTAGGTCTAATTAACATTATTAACACTATATTAGAATTTAGTTTGTTTTATAAATATTATTTATGCCAATATTATAAACGATGCGGTAGACATCTTTGCGAAATACAGGAAAAATGCCTACTGAATTATTTAAAATACTTTCTGGCACAAATAAATATTGAGTAAGCCTTTGATTGGGCTCATTTCCGCTTTGTCATCTAACACTAAGTTTTAAATTTTCAGCTATCCAGCTGGAAATTCCGAGCATTCCGACTAAGAGGGGTCGTCTGTTGACATGTGGAATGGGAGACGTTGGACAACTGGGCCTCGGAGAAGATGTCCAGGAAGTTACAAGGTAACTTTCACTTAGAGAAACACATTGGCTTCCAATTAACCAGACACATCCCTCATAAAAGACTCAAGAAGGCTCAGATGCTCAAACATAATATAAAAATAATATATATAAAAATAATATAATATAAAAAAACATGTATATGTGTATCTGACTAATACAGATTTAAGAGGACTTGAGAAAAGATGGTCAGAGTGGAGTTTTTTCCCCACTGCCTTTTTCTCCACTACACTACGGCCCGAAGGCAGCTGCTTTCTCTTTTATGTTATATTTGTACTTTGACATTCAGCAAATAGAATGTAAATTCTTTACATTGAAATAAATTGAATTGAAATCATAAGGCAGTGTCCGATTAACATGTAGGAAGACTTGGTGTTAATTGGCTACGCAATGGTCATCAAATTGTCATTATAAACTATGTAATGTAATTTGATTAAATGCTACACAATCACCTATAAACAAATCTGATTAAAGTCTGATAGCAGAATGCAATTGCAATCCATATTTTTTAATTTCTTGATTACATATAGTATCTACTGGGAAGCTATATAGGAAAACCATTTAAGACGCCTATGTCAAGCAATGGTCGTCAAATGACTGACAGTGATGGTGAAATGAAATGAAAAAATCAGCATTATGGACATAGCATTACATTTAAATTATGACAATGTATTATAATTATAAATAAATAAATATTCATGGACATACACAGATCTCGTTAGCCCTATACTAAGTACAACCTATACTAAGTATTTGTCAGAATACTAGAACCTATACTAAGTATGGGGTATTTGTCGCAATTAGGATATAACATGACGAACAAGCTATGATGTCACTAAAATACTTAAGAGAGAGAGTACTGTATTGTATAGCTAAAGCTACCCCTGACGAAAACACGCACATTCAAGAGACTGAAAAGAAACCCACCGAGCCAAGAGAAAGTAATATATGGATATGCCACAGGGCATATACCATGCAAGCCCACTACGACAATGAAGCCAAAATTCTAGCTTAATGTCAGAAACGGTGCAAAAAAAATTTTTTGACTACTTCATTTTTTTTCCAAATAAATTATAATAAAAGTTCTTTTAGTGGGACTTCGTGGGATTCATAGCTTGGACATTTGTTCATAATGTACCATTTTAAACATAAACCTAAATTAGTAAACATTACATTAGTATTACGTTACGTATGTCTATTTCAGATTCAAGTTTGTATCGACATTGGGTGACAAGATTGTCGCTGCGTGCGCCGGTGGCATGCACACAGTGGCACTCGATAGTGACGGCAAGGTAAGACTTTGTGAGGAAACCTGATCATTAATACAGAATCAGATGTGCATCGTTATCAACCCTTTTATGTCCCCACTGCTGGGGCACGGGTCTCTTCCTGCATCGCAGGAAGGTTAGGCCATACTCCACCACGGGGGCCAAGTCCGGGCTGGTGGAGGATTGTAAGACAGTGGCGGGCCTTACTGTCAGAAGTTATCAAGCCGTCCATAAGGCCTCTGACATGGCTTAACGACTGCCATTATATGACAGCCGGCACCGACGGTTTAACGTGCCTTGCGAAGCACGGAAGCGCTCGGAAAAATTCCACTAGTGGTAGTCACGGGACGCTCACCCATCCCGTACCTGACTGCGCCTCAGATGTGTATAAAAAATTGTAATTGTTATTGAAAGAGTGGCAGACGTCTTCTTCTGCGTATGCAGGTGATATTTTTTATTTCAAGTAGTATTGAAATCTTAATAGTAACCTTTATAATGTAAAATGTGTTTCGGAGGAGCAATCCATATTCTAAACCACAGGTTTTAACCTATTTTAGAGAGCAGAGTACCACTGCTTTAGAGATAAGGTCATTGTAAAATGTTACTTGATTAAATTATCTTGATCTTATCTAGTTTATGTTGTGTAAAAAATTTAAAAAAAATTCGTCATGGGTATATGTTTGTTATAATAGTACATTATGATATAAGTGCGGTAAGTTGAAAATTACAGCCGAGGCGATATTACCAGCCCGAGCCATCGGCGAGGGCTATAAGGAAGCAGAGGCTGTAATTTTCAAAGCGCACGTATGTCATACGACGTTTTATAACATATTTACGAGGAAATTAATAAAACTCTGACTTTGAAAGGTACAAAAACAGCCAGTATTACTAATAAAGTAAATTATTTTTTTTGTGTTTTTGTTACAGATAAATGGTTAAATAATAAATTTATTGTCAAAATTAATTAAATTAAAGAATTAAATGTTTTATGTTATATTTTCCCAAAGTTAATTTTATTCATAAAATATTGACCACTTTCTTGACATAAAACATCTTTGCTAAGATTTTTAAAAGTATCGTTCATATTTAGACGGAATATCTTAAAACTTTATTTAAAAAAAACACGTGCCTTTTACATTACATTATCGCACAAGTACGTAATGAGATACATTACGATATTGAAATTGGTGTAATTACAACCACTTTACGAGCAAATATGTTATAAACATAGTTTTAAATTAAACGGGTCTAATCGCAATTATTATTAGGTAATTGTTTACTAATTGAAGTGACGCAATAGCTCAGTATCACTCAAGCCGTCGATTGCGCCGGTATATTTCCTAAAATTACGAATATCCGATTCCCAGCCAAACTTCGTTACCACCCACCATAATAATCAAACGCATTTATTTGTGTATTCTTTTCTTGGCCTATTACATTGTTATTAATTATTTGCTACCTGTTACAGCTAACAAACAATCAATAACATTTGGTAGAGCGCTCAATTGGTAGAGCGCTGGCACGGATAGCCAGAGGTTGCGGGTTCGAATCCCGGCATGGGTGAAATTTTTAGCCTCTAAATAGGTTTTTAAATCAATAACATACAAAGTAACTAACAATTAACAGTGAAGAATGTCATCCAAAGTAAACACACACGTAAGATCAGTAAGATGTAAACAAAACAAACTTACAGAATTTTAAAAACCTGTTTAGAGGCTAAAAATTCCACCCATGCCGGGATTCGAACCCGCGACCTCTGGCTATCCGTCCCATAATGGGCGACTCACCAGCATCAGTGAAATGTTGAACGTCTTTACAATATACTCTGTATTAAGCTCACAGAACTTACAGACACATTTCCTACAGCTCTTGAATAAAACCATCTACCCGCCAGGTATGGACGTTCGGATGCAACGACGAGGGAGCGCTAGGCCGCGCTACCTCTGATGAAGCCACTCCCGGGAAAGTGACGCTTCCGCGCCCGGCCGCTGCCATCTCTGCCGGGGACTCTCATACCGCTGCCCTGTTGGACAACGGAGACGTATTCGCCTGGGGCTCCTTCAGGGTAAGTTGATGGATGTAATGCCCATTACAATATTTGGTATTGACCCTTTGTATGTCCCCACTGCTGGGGCACGTTTTTTCCTGCATTGTAAGCAAGGTTAGGCCATACTCCACCCCGGCGGCTAAGTCCCGGTTGGTGGAGGATTAATATAATAGTCATTAGATTATTTACTCTAGTTCTATATTTAAAACTAATCTAAAGAATTATTTATTGGAAAAATATTATTATTCCATTGAAGAATTTTTAAATGGGAGGTAAACTTGCTGTGAAATTTCAATATTATTCCCACAATATATTTTTTACTTGAGTTAAGCAACATGGGGCGCGGTCAGGTGCAGGATGGGTGACCGTCCCGTGACTGCCGCTAGTGGCATTCTTTCCGAGCGCCTCCGTGCTTCGTAAGGCACGTTAAGTCATTGGTGCCGGCTGTCATGTAATGGCAGTCGTTAAGCCATGTCAGAGGCTTTTGGGGCGGCTTGATAACTTCTGACACTAAGGCCCGCCACTGTTTTACAATCCTCCACCAACCCGGACATGGCCCCCGTGGTGGAGTATGGCCTAACCTTCCTGCGATGCGGGAGAGACCCGTGCCCCAGCAGTGGGGACGTTCAAGGGTTGATATAAATATCGATATTTTTTACATTTTAATATTTGCAGTGTCATTAAATTGACTGTATTATATATAACTAGTAATAAGTTTGTTTATTTATTTCATTCTGTGTATTAATAATTATTGTTGGTTTTTAAGATCTCAGCATTTCATTTTATTTATTCAAAAGCATGCATTATGATGTATTTTTTAAATGTAATGAAATGCTCATTTATCGCATGTTTTAGACGCAAGGTTGCCATTTTGGTAATTCTAGGCTTCCATCTAATATTAGGCAGCTGCCATTTTGTATTTAGCGGACGTAATTTGGAAAATAAGCGCCGCCATCTTGTATGTGGCATCCGCCATTTTGTTTTTGTGGATGTCATCTTGAATTTCGTTCATCAAGGGATGTCGATTTTGGTTTTATAGATAGGTAGATGGATGTAGATTTTAGAAGTTGATCTCTGGGTGAGAAATGGATAGGGCAAACACTCAGGAAGACAAGATTAGTGCTCCTTCGATGAATTCATTTAAATAACAGACTAGGAAGGCCAATGAGACGTGATGAAGAATGTAAACAAACGGACCGTTACTGAGTTACATTGCGATAGTGACCGATTATTATCTCTGGCCTTGTCACACGTATGCGGTAATGGCGTCATTTGATCGACGACAGCTGTCGTTGCGTATTTCGTGGTACAGGAAAACTTTCAGTACGGCAGTTGTCAACATTTGGTATCATCCGCAATTTTGTGAACTATAACAATTCATTCCTATTTAGATTGCGTTCGAAGTGTATTTTTAAGATACGTATTTTTTCGTTTCCTTATTTACTAGGTTTATTGTGTTTCTTTAATCCGTTACTGTTAGTTTTCTTGTTGATTTTTGCTGTTATTGTAATTAGTTGTTGGTTTTAATTATGGAATCACAGCCTGGCGGCTCAGGACTCTTCCGGTGAATCATGTTTGATTAATACAGACGACAGCGATTAGAATAGGGAATCCGAAATTTGTATAACTATAATTTATTCAAATAAAAATGTTTTGAACCCCTGAAACTTTGTTTACATTCTTTATCTCGTCTCATTGGCCTTCCTTTAGATAAACATACAAGTGCACGAAATTAATATACACATAGTCTGTTTTTTTTTCTTAAAGCCTAATAGACTAGATATCAGGTTAAAGCTAGTAGTGTATTAATTCACAACAATGAACATGTTTTCAAAGCGCATGGTTCTTTCTTTAGGTGGACGCTATTGTGTATTTAATGCGAACGCTCTACTTTATTATTAGGATACTTCAATAACAGAACAGACGAAATAATTGGAATACCTGAGACACTTATTCATGATGATTTTTTCCTCCACTCTTTGCAAGTAATACATTACTTAACTTAATATTGTCGCGGTCCTATCCCGAACCATCTAGAATAGAGCCTTCTAGAAGCCTATCGAATAGTCGCTGCATGCTGCGTTGTAGTAAACAATAAACGCTGCAAGCAATAATGACTCGTATGTCCACTGCCATAAGCTTCAAAACTCTTTGACGTGAAACTGTTCGAGCGACGTTGCCGCGTGTACCGAGTGTACGTACGTAGGTACGGGAATGTTCGAGAAGCCTTGCCGGCGGATATAAATAGCGGCCGCCGCGGCGCGCTGTCATGTCAGTTCCGTTTGGAATAGCGAAGAGTGAACTTCGAGCGAACATACCTGCGATACGAGCGATAACCTACGACCTCAGCGATACTATTGGACTTCGATTGGACCTGCGATTGGAATCTACGTGCGGACTTCGTGTCGTGAAGACCTGCAGACCAGACCCTGCGTGAATAAATCCTAAGAAGTTGTCAGCGGCGTTTTACATCCAAATCCAGGACCCTAGCCCGTAACAATATTATAGTATATAACTTAGTAATACAATACATAATGTTAGGAGGTACAGATGTACAATACAATAACCCAGAGGAAAGTGGAGCCAGACAGCCTTCATCATCATCAGCCCACCGCTGCCATTGAATTAAAAACTCAATGCCGCTGCCCACTGCTGGGTCGTTCCTTTTTCCCTCAAATGCCGTCTCTCACGGGCCCTTGCCGTCCGCATCCAAGGCCCTTCCGTCAACTCACCTATATCGTCGGACCATCGGGCTGCTAGTCTGAGCAAGCTACCCTTAGCCTGTTTAAAATCCCTGAAGATATATTAAGCTTGCCTGAATCGCGGTTCAAAAAATATGTTAAGCACACTTTGTGCCAGAAGGGCTACTATAACTTATAGGATTATCTAGATGACAATGAGGTCTGCAATTAAAGTCAGTACAATGTATGAGTTCTATGTTTTATAATAATTATGTAAACTATGTTAATTAAGGACTTTGAAACGACTAAGTTTGGAGTTTTTTTTTGTCCATTTTTTCTCCAAATGATCTATATTTTGAAATGGACACCGAGTTTGAATTGTAACGTTCATTAAGCCGCAGTTTCTGCGCTACTTTGAATAACACCATTTCATTTAAAAACCTATTCAAAAACCTATTTAGAGGCTAAAAAATTCACCCATGCCGGGATTCGAACCCGCAACCTCTGGCTATCCGTGCCAGCGCTCTACCAATTGAGCCAATGGGCGACTCACCGGCATCAGTGAACTTTTAAAACGACTAAGTTTGGAGTTTTTTTTTGTCCATTTTTTCTCCAAAATGATCTATATTTTGAAATGGACACCTAGTTTGAATTGTAACGTTCGCTAAGCCGCAGTTTCAGTGCTACTTTTAATAACACCATTTCATTATTTATTTATCGTATGGCATTTTACAATGGCCTCACAACCAGACACAATGCGTTTATAATTAATAATAATGAAATGTCAAATATTTGAAGTCAAAATTTACAATTATTAAGGTACGTAACCGAGTCGCCGGATTTCATTTAAAAACCTATTTAGAGGCTAAAAATTTCACCCATGCCGGGATTCGAACCCGCAACCTCTGGCTATCCGTGCCAGCGCTCTACCAATTGAGCCAATGGGCGACTCACCGGCATCAGTGAAACCATTTCATTTCATTGCTCTCTTGAGTAACAACATGTGTGTTCCGTATAACGCAGGACTCCCACGGCAGCATGGGACTGGTGGTCCGTGGCCGCGAGGGCCGGCCGTGCCGCGAGCCGGCAGCCGTGGCCGTGGGAGAGCCGGCCGCCGCTGTGGCCTCGGGCGGGGACCATCTCGTCATACTCGGGGTGAGTGGAGCCTTCCGAGTGCTTAGTGCGAGTTTTTAACTACTCGATCGCGTTAACGTAAACTCATCTCAACCTCAAACTCATATGACAACCTCGGTGGCGCAGCGGTGTGGCAAGCTGACTGTAAAACCGAAGGTCTCGGGTTCGATCCCCGGTCGGGTCAAACTAGGAAACGAACTTTTCTAGTTTGTCTCGGGTCTTGGACGTTGTATTTATTGTATTAAATCTATCGTCGAGTTAGCACCTATAACACAGGTCATTTAGTTGTACTTAGTATATGGCTAACGAGATCTGTGTAATATGTCCATGAATATTTATTTATTTATTTATTCATATTTCTATGGCATCGAGGAAGCGACACCACCCTCACCTTTGTCGCCACCTAGCGACAAGTGTGGAAATTAAAATTGCCGAGTGCGAGTTGTAATGGTTTACGTTGAGAAGTGAACACGTTCACCAGCCAAAACGCGAATAAACGCGAGTGCGAGTTGTACTGCGACAGCGTTTTGCCAGTTCGAACGGTTAACTTACTCATACTCACTACTCAATGCTCGATAAACGCGGTAGTAAAGTTATTCGATTGGATCTGTCAAACTCGCACTAAGCACTTAGCGATTTTATTCAAGAGACCCGTGCCCCAGTAGTGGGGGCATACAGGTTGATAACGAATAACGATTTATGAGGTTTTTCGCTCGAGGAAGCGCTCGTGGCGTAGCGGAGCCGAGTGATTGGAATCAACCACTTTGGTTAAGCAACAACTGGCGCGGTCAGGTTCTGGATGGGTGATAATCTCGTGACCACCGCTAGTGGCATTTTCTCCGAGCGCTTCCAGGCTTCGCAAGGCACGCTAAGCCGTTGGTGCTGGCTGTCATGTAATGGCAGTCGTTAAGCCATGTCAGAGGCCTTATAACTTCTTCTACAGTAAGGCCCACCACTGTCTTACAATCCTCCACTAACCCGGACTTGGCCCCCATGGTGGAGTATGGCATAACCTTCCTGCTTTACAGGAAGAGACCCGTGCCCCTACAATGGAGACATATAAAGGGTTGATATCGGTTAGGTTTTTCGAAAGACGCACACTTCACAAATATAGACATAATTTACAATCATTCAAGCCACAGTGTGAATCCAATAACTGAAAAACACAAAATTCACATCACATATCATGTACGACTTATACGGACTACAAGTTGGTGCGATTACCTATTGGAACTAAAAACAATAAAGATGTTGACCCTAATTGGATCAAATTTGATCTGAATTTTCTAAGCGTACATGCAAATAAATCGAAGTTTTTCAGCGACAGCTGTTTTTTTAATCTTTTTACACAACCACCAGTATAGGACAAGTCGTTTCTTTCCACCTATCTACACTTAGTCTCCAATAAAAGATTGATTGATAGATTTTTTTTTTGACTTGTAGAAATTTTCCGTACATAAGCGGAATCAGGTGCAGCAGAAAACCAGCGCTGGTCACTTATGACTAGCTTTTTGCTGAGCTGCAGCGTTTTTCTTTTGTTGAACTCGCGGTCTTCTTCTTCAGGCTATATTAGTCCACTGCTGGACGTAGCCCTCGCCTAATGAGCACGATAGCGCCCTGTCTGTTATGAGAATTATGTTCCAAAACACTTACATCGACCATGACAGAGATACACAAGCATAGGTGCTAAAATGAAAACAAAAACTGCTTTTTATAATAAAGTACATCATAACAACTTTAGATAGATAGATAGAGAGAGATAGAGAACACTTTATTGTACATAAAAATGGAAATTACACAGATATTTCTTAACCTAAGAGTACAAACGGCGGCCTTATCACTAAAAGTGATCTCTTCCAGACAACCTTTGTATGGACTGGACTAATAAATATTGAAGAAGGAAGTAGATGTACAAATATACAAGATTATTACAAAGGCATAAATGAATACATGCCTAAATAATAGTGTACATATAGTTATCATATCAACAGATAAATACAAATAATTTACATAAATACACAAAATAAATAATATATATTATTATATAAATACATAAACACTTAACAGAATACACATATTGAAAGGACATAACAAAAAACACAAACAACAACAGATCAATATTACGGATTACTTCGGTGTTATAGTGTACTAGCGTGATAGAATTCCTTTACCATAGCCTTAAAAATGGGAAGGGATTTGGCTTTCGCACCTCCACTGGTAAGGCATTCCATAGTCGGACGGCCTGCACAGTGAAGGAACAGCGATAGAAAGTGGTGTGATGGGAAGGGATTTTCAGGAGTAGGTTTTGGGAAGAGCGAAGAACTTTAGCTACTTTGAATGAAACATTTTCGTTTTTTTCAATTTCAAATTGTTCTTGTAGGTGTCCGGCTCAGTATACACGATGGGCTGCGGAGAGCAAGGCCAGCTGGGAAGACTGTCGCAGCGGTCAGCGGGCAGGGATGCTCGGCAAGGGTTCAGTAAGTAACGACACACGGAATAGTAGATTGTTACAGTGCTACACAAGAAATAAGTCTCGCGGATGTACATGCGCAGACGACCAAATTTTGGATGTGCGGCAAGTTGATCGACCAATCAGGTACTTTCATTTTATGGCAGGCCGCGCGCCTTTGTTGCTATTGGTTGATTCAACGTCATCGATGCAGGTGACTATTAGTTTGGCAATATTAGCGTGAGCGAAATAGGTAGCGCTACTGCGGCAATCAATTCTGCACATTTACCGTATCGGTTAAAGATCATGTTGAATGTACTTATAGCTTCGGGTACTTTCGTTACACTTCTTCCTAGGCTGCGCGAACGTAGATTCCCGAAGGGACTTTTATGATGTGTAGTACTGTAACAGAGGGTGGAAAATCCTACTCGGACTATAGCCGTCTAAATACTTCGGGAATTGATTATTTTACCCTGTAACGGTGCAAACCTCTTCACACCATTTTTATTTCTTTTTCCATCTATCATTTTCAAATATTTAAATTATGTACGTCACACATTCTTCGATTTCCCTCATTTTTCACGACTACTACTTTACCCTTTGACCAGATCTGACTTTTTACCTGCTTTTCCGTTTTTATCAGTTTTCTGTTTTAAAGTTACTATAAATCTACAAATAAAATCACACCTGAAGTCGTTCCAGAGTTTATTTATTAATTATAAAAGTTATAAAACGTTACAACCCGTGTTAAACACTCTACTTTTCATTTCGAATATGAGGAAAAAAAAACTCTTTTTTAATATTCAAATCTTAACATAAAAGATAATCACTTATTTTTTGAATTCCCTCACAAATACATATAACAGATTATAGTATCCCGCCAATTATTTATGTCTATTTTTTAAATTTTAAATATGGAACTCACCGCGTAATCGTTGCGGCTTATTCCGCTCAAAGAAGTAAAAGAACGAAAGAAGTTCACACTGGCTGTTCAGAAACTCACATGGCCGCAGCTTTTTTTTTTCACTTACACGAAACCTTCACAACTGACAGTAGTTCTATTTCATGCCGGCCCGGTGGTTAGGTGGGAAGTAATTTTTATCAGTTTTTCAATCACTAGGGAGGGAAGCAGCATTATCCACCCAATAATCAGACCAAAACAACACTACTTTCCGAGTATAAGAAATGAAAAGACACATTTTTTGAGTCCCACGTCCCAGGTCTACAAACGAAGACCTTATGTTTTAACTGCCTCATCGATCAGTTGTTAATATGACGCCAAGAGTTCCGTTGCCACTGAACGCTGCTGTACTTAAAGATAAAGATAATTTCCACACATCACAATCAATCGAACGGGGGGGGCGAGTCTCTAAAGTGCACAGTTGTTCAATAGAGTCATCTTAGTCCGGTAATGGTCGGTAGTCTAGAAACCAATCGCATTGGAATGGTATAACCCGTGCTACTTAACTCGGCGCCTCGCCCGATCCGATTTTATTCGCGAGAGATGCCTATTTAATTTGCGCGGGTTATGCCATCCTCAGAGGAGTCAACGTATCGTCCTTCGAAATACGAATCAATCAATCCAATTTATTTCAAAGTAAAGAATTAACATTCTTATATTCTTTTTAATGCACTAAACCGTGCTAAGGACAATTTTAAAAAACCTATTTAGAGGCTAACAATTCCACCCATGCCGGGATTCGAACCCGCGACCTCTGGCTATCCGTGCCAACTGAAATTTCGAACCTCTTTACGACTGCTGCTGCGTCGCTGCCTGTACGTAAAACAGAGAGTGTTGTAAAGAGGTTCGAAATTTCACTGATGCCGGTGAGTCGCCCATTGGCTCGGTTGGAAAAAGCGCTGGCACGGATAGCCAGAGGTTGCGGGTTCGAATCCCGGCATGGGTGAATTTTTTAGCCTCTAAATAGGTTTTTAAATTTGTTCCTTAGCACGGGTTAGTGCATTAAAATAAAAATAGTATAATCATGTGGGTACAGTGATGTCGTTCCGATGTTAAACCTAACTGCAAAGTAGGTAGTCGGGGCTGTAAGTAATGCAATTTGCTTAAGTCAGATGTCGCTGCCTGTACGTAATACAGAGAATAGTGTAAAGAGGTTCGAAATTTCACTGGTGCCGGTGAGTCGCCCATTAGCTCAGTTGGAAAGAGCGCTGGCACGGATAGCCAGAGGTCGCGGGTTTGAATCCCGGCATGGGTGCAATTTGTAGCCTCTAAATAGGTTTTTTATAATTAACATTCTGTTTGCTGATTTGTTGAATATCAATGTAAAATGTAAGCCGCGCTGCCTTCGGTCCGTACTGTAGTGGAGAAAAAGGCAGCGGGAAAAAACTCATCTTAAATGAGTTTTCGCCCGCTGCCTTTTCCTTTTTCTCCACTCTGACCATTTTTTCTCAAGTCATCCTAAACCAAATACATCAGTTGCCACCTATACGTACCTAACAGGATTTCGTGATTGCCATCGTCGTCGTCGTCAGGCTATACAAGTCCACTGCTGGACATAGCCCTCCCCTAAAGAGCGCCACGTTGTGCTATCATAGGGGGTAATGCCCATAATCCCCACGCTGGGCATGCCCATAATCCTCCGACCAGGTGGGATGACGATCTGCGAAAAACTGACGACAGATGCTGGATGCGGCTAGCTGAAGACAGGGCGCTATGGCGCTCATTAGGGGAGGGCTATGTCCAGCAGTGAACTATATAATATAGCCTTAAGAAGAAGATGATGAAAGATAGTTATTAAGTTTATTAGTGGGACACAAACATAGAGGCTACGTAAAAAAACCCCGTCTTTCCTCCAGGTGCCTTACTGACCCCGACCAAGGTGTCCCTGCGAGCGGGAGCGTCCCGTATCTGGGCCGGTTACCACGCTACCTTCGCACTGGACGCCGCCGGTGAGAAGATCTTCGCCTGGGGACTCAACAATTACGGGCAGCTCGGTGAGACATACTGATATAATTATCCTCTCCACGGGCGAATCTGTTAGTTTGACTGCCTGCACAATAAATAAATAAATAAATAAGACCACCATTCTCAACAAAGTAGGAGCTTTCGAGGATATTATTATTAATACTTTATTGCACCATAAACTTGTACAATGCGGCAAACTTAATGCCATAAGCATTTTCTACCAGTCCACCGCAGGAGGTATAACGAAAACTTGGCAGGCGTGCAAAAAAAAAGGAAAAAGAAAACCTTACACATTAATTATATATTTACACATATAATACACTAAGGCCGACTTGCGTGACATTTTGCTTAACTTAACTTTAAATAAAATTAACTAAACACGTTTACTCTGCTGAATTTCTTTAAACTAATCATAATTAGAATCGTCTTGCACAACACTTGTCATTCCGTTATTTAGCTTAATATAGTTAAGGACGAATGCGTGTCGGTAAAGCAGACTTTGCGTTCCGTTTTACGTCTGAACTAATTTCCGCTAGCAAAAATGAAGTTGGTTAGAGATTAAAATCTGCATGAAACGAAACAAGTTACAAAAAAAAGAAAACAAAACTTTCAAAATGTCATTCTGCGCAACATCTGTTCCTTTTATTTAGTTTGGTTCTTTGTTTGAAAATTTTGACATATTGACACTGAACAGCTGTGAAAGTAAGATGGCGCTAAGTATGGTTAGCAGAGTTAAATAGCCAATCTCGGCTGTTTAAATATGACAGTCGCCTAAACATAATTAAGAACAAATTTTTTGTTGTGCAAGTCGTTAATTTTAGTTAAGAACCAAATTTTGATTAACTCGTATTTAAACAATATTTAAAAGCGTTACGCAAATCGCCCTAAACATATGTGTTAAAATAATAGTATATAAATACTATAGGATACCCGGCTCAAGACTCTCGACTCCAACAGACAGCAGCAAAATACCCGTCCAAAGCTCGTGAGCTTCACTGCGCCCAATGTAACCGAACATTTAAAAACAAGCTGAGTGCTTAGTGCGAGTTTGACAGATCCAATCGAATAACTTTACTACCGCGTTAATCGAGCATTGAGTAGTGAGTATGAGTAAGTTAACCGTTCGAACTGGCAAAACGCTGTCACTGTACAACTCGCACTCGCGTTTATTCGTGTTTTGGCTGGTAAACGGGTTCACATCTCAACGTAAACCATTACAACTCGCACTCAGCAATTTTAATTTCCATACTTGTCGCTAGGTGGCGCTTCCTCGATGCCATGGAAATATGAGTTTACGTTAACGCGATCGAGTAGTTAAAAAACTCGCACTAAGCACACTGGGCTTCGCGAGTCACATCCGAGCGCACCGCCGCAGAAGTCCTACCAATCCTTGAGGTCGCCGTCATCTGACTCGATTAGGAGGACATCATCATCGTCGTCATCAAATAAATATTCATGGACATATTACACAGATCTCTTTAGCCCTACACTAAGTACAACTAAATGACTTGTGCTACAGGTGCTAACTCGACGATAGATTTAATACAATAAATACATAGATAATATCCAAGACCCGAGACAAACTAGAAAAGTTCGTTTCCTAGTTTGACCCGGCCGGGGATCGAACCCGAGACCTTCTCGCAATACTACACGCTAAGGGTGAAGTAAAACATCGTGAGGAAACCGCGGTTTGGTTGGCTCCGCACGTATTGACTAGTCTTTCCTGTGGGCTAGGCCGACTAAGCTGTCATGATGGTATAGGTGCTGGGCGAGCCTACACCATCTATAAAACCATGTCCTAGGCACTACACCGTCGGAGTGGTCCCTTCGTGAGTGAAGATACCACTGGACGCTGTATAAATCAATTTATTTATTTAACATAATAACTTATTATTACAGGATTAGCACCTAATGCAACGAGTTAAAAACATTATAAAATCTTGACAAACATTAATTAACAATTCAATTATACAATCGGTATCTATTTACCTGCTATTAAACTATTTTTAACTTCTTAAATACTATACACATTAATTATAATTTATAAAATTATAACACATAATATTCAATGCCGTCCTAGTGAATTTACCCTGAGTACATCCAAAAACATCATTTTTTTCCGAGATGGTATTTAGAGTGCGGAGCCTCGGCCAGCAGGTCGGTGCGCGCGTGAAAAAGGCCAATATTATACTTTAAAAACCTATTTAGAGGCTAAAAATTCCATCCACGCCGGGATTCGAACCCGCGACCTCTGGCTATCCGTGCCAGCGCTCTATCCAACTGAGCTAATGGGCGACTCACCGGCATCAGTGAAATTTCGAACCTCCTTACACTATTCCCTGTATTACGTACAGGCAGCGACATCTGGCTGAAGTAGATTGTATCAACTTACAGGGAATACGGGGAATAGTGTAAGGAGGTTCGAAATTTCACTGATGTCGGTGAGTCGCCCATTAGCTCAGTTGGATAGAGCGCTGGCACGGATAGCCAGAGGTCGCGGGCTCGAATCCCGGCATGGGTGGAATTGTTAGCCTCTAAAAAGGTTTTTAAAATTGTCCTTGGCATGGGTTAGTGCATTAAAAATGAAAGTAGTACAATATTGTATTATTATTATCTGTTGGCTGTTCGGCTGTGTGGTGTCGGCCTAGAGAATAGCACCAACCCAAATCCTTCCCGCGGGTGTCGTAAAAGGCGACTAAGGGATACAAACCGGGGGGTGGGCAGCAGCGCTCCCTGCAGTACAATTCCACCAAACTGCGACCCCCAACCCGCATGCCCAGCGTGGGGATTATGGGCATCACCCCCCAATGATGGCACAACCTTGCGCTCATTAGGGGAGGGCTATGTCCAGCAGTGGACTAATGAAGCCAGAGTGCTTAGTGCGAGTTTTTTAACTACTCGATCGCGTTAACGTAAACTCATATTTCTATGGCATCGAGGAAGCGCCACCTAGCGACAAGTATGGAAATTAAAATTGTTGAGTGCGAGTTGTAATGGTTTACGTTGAGAAGTGAACACGTTTACCAGCCAAAACACGAATAAACGCGAGCGCGAGTTGTACTGTGACAGCGTTTTGCCAGTTCGAACGGTAAATTTACTCATACTCACTACTCAATGCTCGATTAACGCGGTAGTAAAGTTTTTCGATTGGATCTGTCAAACTCGCACTAAGCACTCTGAAGAAGATTATCTGTTCTCCTCGCAGGCATAACGGGGGAGAAGCGCAAGACGGCGATCTACACGCCGACGGAGTGCGGCGCGTTCAACTCGGCGCCGGCCGGCTGGGCGCGCGTGGCGGCCGGGCTGCACCACAGCGTGGCGCTGGCGGCCGGCGGCCGGCCGCACGCGCTGGGCCGCTGCGAGTACGGCCGGTGGGTGCGCCTTCTACGAATATACTAGATTATGCATTAAGGGTAAAAAACCATGTATTACGTCATGGGCGGTATATTGAACCCTGAGCGGAGCGAAGGACTCCGAGTTAACTCCCGAGCGCGGCGAGGGAGTTAAATTTTAACTCCTGAGCGAAGCGAGGGAGTTATGTAGAGTCCTGAGTGAAGCCAGGGGTTCATACCGCTCGAGACTAAGACATGTTTTATTCCATAGGTGAATACTCTACTTTTCACACCATCTGGGAGACAATAAAATTTTTCTTTTTTTTATTGGTGTTTCGCGCGGTCACACGACACAGTAGTTCAGAAAAAAAAGAAAAAAGGGCTGAGTTTCGAACAACAATTCGAATTTCGAATTGCAATGCGGGGCTTCTTCATAGTTTTCATGCGAATTTTGACATTCTAAATTCAAATCACTTTATTCCCTAGGGAAATTCTTCATTATTATTGCCCTCGAGAGACAAGGCTGTGCTTTACGATGATATTTGACGGTACGTAATAAGGCATTGTCGAGCAGGAGGTGTGAAATAAATATTTTCCTACCCCGAGTGCTTAGTGCGAGTTTGACAGATCCAATCGAATAAATTACTACCGCGTTAATCGAGCATTGAGTAGTGAGTACGAGTAAGTTAACCGTTCGAACTGGCAAAACGCTGTCACAGTGCAACTCGCACTCGCGTTTATTCGTGTTTTGGCTGGTAAACGTGTTCTCTTCTCAACGTAAACCATTACAACTCACCCTCAGCAATTTTAATTTCCATACTTGTCGCTAGGTGGCGCTTCCTCGATGCCATAGAAATGTGAGTTTACGTTAACGCGATCGAGTAGTTAAAAAACTCGCACTAAGCACTCTGAACCATCTAGAATAGATCCTTCTGGAAGCCTATCGAATAGTCGCCGCATGCTGCCTGTTAGTAACGCTGCAAGCAATAATGACTCGTATGTCCACTAGCGTAAGGTTCAAATCTCTTTGACAAGGACTTTGTTCTAGAGTCGTTGCCGCGCGCATCGAGTGTTGGTACGTACTTGAATGTTCTAGAACCCTCGCCGGCGGATATAAATAACGGCCGCCGCGGCGCGCTGAATAGCGAAGAGTGAACTTCCTGCGATACGAGCGATAATCTACGACCTCAGCGATACTATTGGCTAAGGTCGTGAAGACCTGCAGACCAGACCCTGCGTGAATAAATCCTAAGAAGTTGTCACTGACGTTTTACCTCCAGATCTAGAACCCTAGCCCGTAACAATATTAATGGACATATTACACACATCTCGTTAGCCCTATACTAAGTACAACTAAAGACTCGTGTTACAGTTGCTAACTCGACGACAGATTTAATATAATACATACGTAGATAACATCCAAGACCCGAGACAAACTAGAAAAGTTCGTTTTCTAGTTTGACCCGGCCGGGGATCGAACCCGAGACCTCCGGTTTTGCAATCAGCGTGTCAAACCGCTGCGCAACCGAGGCCATTATTCTTTTTAATGCACTAACCCGTGCTAAGGACAGTGGACGGTTTAAAGAGAGGGATGGAAACGCGTACCTGGTTCACTTGTAGCGTGGCGTGCCGATGGTGGTAGGTGGCGTGCCTTGGCGACTGTCTTCCCTTCAACCTTCCACTACGTGTGTTTTCCTTGATGAGTTTTCTTGCACCGGATGGAATTGGCGCGGTCGAGATGTTCGTGATCACGGTTTTGCCGTTGACGGGGCCAGTATTCGCAGCTGGTCGACCGAACAGTCCGTGCAACACCACGATTTCTTTCAGACTCCATTTGACAGCTTGTCACCGGTGTATTTTCTTCATGCACCCGCGTTTCCAATAGGATGGGGATTTGGGGGTGGGAGGGAAAAATATTGGAGGCCCTACTTGGCGCTAAATTCAAAACCTAACATAATCGCCCCCCAAAGAGCTACCCAGCTCTTTCATAAAGAATCGCAACACGGCAAGGTTGAACATGTTGAACAAGTTGACGTTGATGTCCTAAATAGTAAGCCCTTTGAAAAACTTAAGTTGATTAACCTAACTAAACCTAAACTACATAAAAAATCCTTTTTCTTCTTTAAAGTTAAGCTTCTGTGTCACTCTTAGGGAGTGGACACACCTTAGAAACAGAGCGGAGGCAGAACCCAGCGCTAGTTTTAAGCTTGACAACCCGTACCACACCATCACTGCCGGGGTGGAGCCCGGACACTCGACCTGACCGCCATTGCAGAGGAGGCAAATTATCCTCTTTAATAAGAACTAAATCCCCGACCTGTACATTAGGGATACCCTTTGTCCACTTGGCCCTCTGCTGCAACAAGGTCAAGTATTCCAGCTGCCACCTGCGCCAGAAATGCTGCGATATCTGCCGTAAAAGTTGCCAACGATTGACGCGAGAAATCGGAGTATGCTCAAAACAAAATTCAGGAGGGGAGACCAGCGGTTGCCCGATTAAAAAATGCCCGGGTGTGAGAGGATCTAGACTGGTAGGATCGTCGGACGAGCCACACAAGGGGCGCGAGTTAAGCACCGCCTCGATTCTTGCGAAGATTGTGGTAAGTTCCTCGAACGAGAGGATCTGGTCACCTATGGTCCGCTTAAATAATTGTTTTGCCGATTTTACAGCACTTTCCCAAATTCCTCCCATGTGTTTTAAAAACCTATTTAGAGGCTAAAATTTCCACCCATGCCGGGACTCGAACCCGCGAACTGGCTAACCGTGCCAGCGCTCTTCCAACTGAGTCAATGGGCGCGCTCTCCCAACTGAGCTAATGGGCGACCACCGGCATCAGTGAAATTTCGAACATCTGTACAATACTCTGCATTACGTACAGGCAACTGTGAGACGCCCATTAGCTCAGTTGGGAGAGCGCGGGCACGGTTAGCCAGAGGTCGCGGGTTCGAGGCATGGGTGGAATTTTTAGCCTCTAAATAGGTTTTTACACTTTGTACGTTGCCTATGAACGTCGCGACTCGGCAAACGTAGTGTAGGACGCCCTCCGACCAGGTGGGATGACGATCTGCGAGAAACTGCCGGCAGATGCTGGATGCGGCGAGCTGAAGACAAGGCGCTATGGCTATGCTGTGTGGTGTTTTTTTTATTGATTTTACAAAAACAAAAAACCTTATTCAATTACACAATTACGCCAAACTGCAAAGTGTCGGCCTAGAGAATAGCACCAACCCAAATTCTTCCAGCGAGCGGCTCTTTTTTGACGACATGCTTACACCCCAGGTGGATGCTTCTGTCAGTGACATTAAAGCACTACCGGCTTGTCCTGTAGCGGCATCTTATCGCCGCAGGCTGACTCTTACTTATGTTAATGCTACGACAGGCACCGGCCACGATTGCCTACTTTAAGCATCTGAAATAATTGACTTAATTATTTTTTAGAGACCAGAAACTGCCACTTGCCACGATCCTAAGCGAAGGTGATCTATCGGGATCGTGCAAGTGGCAGTCCCTGTTCTCTGCCTACCACTCTGGGATACAGGCGTGAGGTTACGTATGTATGTATGTATGTATGTGTAATTAATTTATAGAATATCTGTCTTCGACCTATCAATATCGGGTAGGTTTTTTTGACGTAGAAGCTGACGATGATCCTTCTTGGACTAAAGAAAATAACACTTTGATGTTAATGATTATATAACATGATGTTAATGATTATATAACCCAAATTCTTCCCGCGGGTATTGTAAAAGGCGACTAAGGGACTCAAACCGGGGGGTGGGCAGCAACGCTCCCTGCAGTACAATTCTTCCAAACTGCGATCCCCAACCCGCAAGTCCAGCGTGGGGATTATCGGCATTACCCCCTAATGGCACAACCTTGCGCTCATTTGGGGAGGGCTATGTTCAGCAGTGGACTAATATAGCCAGAAGAAGATTTAATAACATAGGTTTTCTCTCCCGTCCGCAGACTAGGGCTGGGCGATCGTCCCGGGGACGCCGAGATCCTGGAGCCGATCCCGAAACTTCAGGACAAGCGCTGCGTCAGCATAGCGGCCGGCACTAGCAACTCCTTCGCTGTCACCGACACTGGTATGCTTACCGCCGGCTTCTGGCGCGCTTATAGTCTTACCCCGGGTTTCTCGTAAACTGTTCACAGTTGTGAGATGAGTTCTGAGGTGTTAGCGTACCTCAGCGCTTGCTACGTACAATGGCCCAACTATGAGGCTAAGTGCGGAAATCTCAGGTCTAACTAACTAACTATCCTGTACTCTCAAAATAAATCAAAGTTATGTATTTACAAACCGAATAACACTTTATTACGTACGTCATGATAATTTAAAAAAATCATTGTTACATAACTTTGAATTCTGAAATAGTTTACCTACTTTGCAATTGTGTGTAAGCCTATTGGCTTTGTTACTGCACTACTTACGTTTTTTGTATGCGAATCGCTTCTAGAGGGCTTGATTGCTCTTTAAACGCCAGACCAGGATTGGTTGTCGAAATGCCTAAGCAGGATGTATTGTGAAATGTGGGCAGTGGTGATGTCATTTAATTAACAGGATTGCAGTGAAGTACTTTACTTGCAGCGCGCCCCCTGCAGTACAATTTCACCGAACTGCGATCCCCAACCCGCATGCCCAGCGTGGGGATGGATTATGGGCATTACCCCCTATGATAGCACAACGTGGCGCTCTTTAGGGGGAGGCTATGTCCAGCAGTGGATTAGTATAGCCTGCCGACGACTTTAATTGCATTGTCTTTTTTTTCTGTTATCTGGATGAGCGCTCAAACATGATTTTGTTATGATTTAATATAAAATGTTACTCAATTTATGAGCAATCACTATAAACATGATTTATATTGTTAAATGGTAACTATTTATAAACAGTTAATCCTTAATTTAATTGTCATTCTTGGCACTTTTTTATGTAGCTTGTAAAGTTCCACTGCAGGGCACAGGCCTTTTCTCAGAGAGAGAGTATGGGCTTAACTACTACACGTGCCCGCCGCGGAATGGCAATTTCAAGCGTCGATGTATTTGAACACCTCATTCACTTGATGTTTCCTTCACCGTTAGTGAGTGGTATTGCTACTATAATTTCACCTAAACCTTTTCTAGTTTTTTTTTTCATTAAGTGTATTTCCATTGCACCTGTTTATAACATTGTGACTGTCTGTTGCAAAAATTAGAAATATTTTAATTGATAAAACTGGAAACGTTCTATGTATTAATTTATTACCCCGTGTATTCTCACTTATCCGTGTGTGTACTCACTTACCCGTGTGTACTCACTTACCCGTATGTACTCACTTACCGAGTGTTCTCACTTACCCGAGTGTACTCACTTACCCCAGTGTACTCACTTACCCCAGTGTACTCACTTACCCGAGTGTACTCACTTACCCCAGTGTACTCACTTACCCGAGTGTACTCACTTACCCGAGTGTACTCACTTACCCTAGTGTACTCACTTACCCGAGTTTAATCACTTACCCGAGTGTACTCAGTCACCCGTCTGCTCCCAAAGGCGAGGTGTACGCGTGGGGCATGGGCAGCGAGGGCCAGCTGGGCACGGGCACCTGCGAGGACGCGGCCGAGCCCGCGCGCGTGGCCGGCGCCGCGCTCAGGGACTGCCGGGCGCTGCTCGTGGCCGCGGGCGGGCAGCACACAGTACTGCTGGCGGTAAGTCGGACAGATAAATCTTATAAGATAACATAGGATTAAAAATAAGTAACGTTTTATAATTACATTTACCAACCCGGACTTGGCCCCCGTGGTGGAGTATGGCATAACCTTCTGCGATGCAGGAAGAGACCCGTGCCCCAGCAGTGGGGACATACAAAGGGTTGATAACGAACATTTTAGAATGACCTTATCTCTAAGGCACTGGTACTTCTTAAAAAAGGTAAAAACCTGTGGTTTAGGACAAGCAGTGATCCTCCGAAACACATTTTGCGTTTTTTAAATATAAATTAAAACATTTAAACTCACGCCTGTGTCTTAGAAGATTAGGCAAAGATCAAGCTTGTCCTCTGAAGTACTGCGGCGCCTTACTCGTGGCCGCGGGCGGTCAGCGCACGGTACTGCTCGCGGTAAGTCGAATAGATAAACCAAATTCTTTCAAGGCCGCAGCTAGTAAATAGAAAAAATTACACTACTCTATTTGATTTCTTCACTTCTATCTTCAACATTCCACTTGCTACTAGAACTCTTTAGTGAGGCAATATTTTTTTCTGGGACATCACTAAAGTAAATTAAAAATTAATGTTATTCGGAATAAGTACAGAGTCGCCTTGAAAAGTGTTACATCTATTTATTTATAAAATTAAAACGTTAATAGAAAAATAAAACACAATGAATAACACATATTGTAACTAATATTTGAATTCTTTTTCAACATATACCTAACTGAAAAGCATGAAACAAAGGTACATACCTACAGACGGAACAACTTAAATTACAAAGTGTACTCTTTATGTTTACATAAGCAAATATAAAACCTATTTAGAGGCTAAAAATTCCACCCATTCCGGGACTCGAACCCGCGACCTCGTGCTATTCGCGCCAGCGCTCTCCCAACTGAGCTAATGGGCAAGTACAAGCATCGGTGAAATTTCGAACCTCTTTACAATATTCTCTGTATTACTTACATAAATTTATATCTTAACATTTTCGCCTCTAAATAGGTTTTAAATTGACCTTAGCGTTAGGTTAATGCAACAAAAGAATATAACCATAAGCAAATATTGCAAATACATTTCAACTTTCTACTTGATGACGTTGAGAGATCTTGATTTTTTATTATTAACTAGACTTTTATTTTTTTTATTTTACTGACGTTAAGGGATGCGATTTTAACTCAAGTCATAGTATGGATAAATTAACCAAAAAGCAAACTTTCAGAAAATTTTGGACTCTATGTTATGTATAGTCCCAAACTTTAAGTAAACATAGACCAATTACTTATTCCGAATAATATTAATTTTTAATTTACTTAAGTGATGTCCCGGAAAAAAATATTGTCGTAAGGAAGTCCCCGATTTTTGTCTCTGTTCCTCGAAGTTTAGGTGAATAAGCCCGCTCCATTCCTATCACTGCAAATGACAGTAGAGCTAGAGTCTTTAGTAAATGTGACAAAAATATTTTTGTTAATGACTCGCGATGCTCATACATAGTTACATAATTAAATGGCAACTGCAACGCCGGCGAAACGTCGGGAATTCGTGTATTACGTTTTACTAAACGCGTTTAGACCCGTTTAATATAAAACTTTGTAAAATTAGGTGTCCATTTCACAAACTACATTATTTCGGGGAAAAAACTGGACAAAAAACTTCACATATATCTCAATCGTTAAGCCAAGTCAGAGGCCTTAGGGCGGCTTGGAAACATCTGACAGTAAGACCAGCCACTAGTCTTGCAAGCCTCCACCAATCCGGACTTGGCTCCCGTGGTGGAGTAGATAGATGGAATATTCTTTATTGTACACAGAAATTACAGTGACAGAAACTACTACGGAATCAATTATTAAGTCATTACGGAGTATGCCCTATACCTTCCTCAGGGAAAAGACCCGTGCCCCACGGTGGGGACATAATTGCTTGATGATGATGTCTCAATCCGACTTTCAACTCTCAACCAACAGCAAGACCCGTCGAAGGCCGCCGCTCCGTCCCCGGTGCCGGAGGCCGAGCCGGCCGAGCAGAAGGCCGAGCCGGAAGCCGAGGCCGAAGCCGAAGCGCCCAAGGCCAAGCGGCAGCGCAAGAAGAAGGAGCCTGAGGAAGACCAGGTCTCCTCCACATCCACCGCGGCAGAGGTCGCAGCGGAAGACAAGCCTCGGGTTTGTATTTGCCGCTAGTCTTGAGTTAAAATATGATTATAACATATTTTAAACTTTCGCGACTTGAACACATAGTTGGGCTTAATCGCGTAGTAATAGTAACAGTGCTTTGTGATGGCTGATTGAGAGTAGTCTAAAACCTCATCAGCCGAAGATGCGAACGGGTACCAGCCATCAGTCTTCTCGTGACCACGATGACTGAAACGTCGTCGAAACGTCGAGGTAAAATAGCAATAAATTACTACGCGATTAAGCCCCGAAAATATTCTAATTAAAATATGATTATTCAATGGATCCTTCACCGCTAGCCTGTGGTAAAATAACATAACCTCACGCTTGTATCTCAGTGGGGTAGGCAGAGACCAAGGTCTGCCACAAACCTGACAGATCACCTTTGCTTCATCAGCGAGTGGTATTGCTACTTTAACTTTACTTGTACCTTAGAAAACAAAGTCCTTGGTGGTGGCCACGCTTGATAGTAGGCTATTTGACAGAGTGAAATAAAAAAAAAAGTAATATACGCGTCGAATTGATAACCTCCTGTTTTGAAGTCCGTTAAAAAGCGGATTAATTATCAATCAATATAACCCTAACGTGAACTTCGCAAGGCACGTTAAGGCTTACGTGCCATGCGAAGCTACTGAAACCTCACAAAGAGACATTTGTGAGGTTATACCACTCGCTAACGGTGAAGGAAACCGTCGTGAGAGTTTGAGGTATTCAAATACCTCAGTGCTTGAAATTGCCAATCCGCGGTGGGCACGCGTGGTGATTAAGCCCATACTCTGTCTCTCTCTCCGAGAGAAGGCGTGTGCCCTACAGTGGGACCCATATACATTGCATCACTATCCTTATTATTCCTTTTTTTTTTGCCCTTATATCGACTGTGATCTGGCAATAACTCGAAACTAAACACTTTTTGAATTTTTGCTGTATATCCCAATATTTAGCAAGTCACACTCTTACGTTTTAACAAACAACAACTCGATTTGGTTCGAAATCCGCGCGTCAATGAGCGGTTTTCAGCCCAAATTCACAAAGTACTTCATAGGTGGCGCTTATAGGAGAGAACATACAAGAACAAGGACACGTCTGTCAAATATTCCTAGTGAAATTTCACTGATGCCGGTGAGTCGCCCATGAGCTCAGTTGGAAAGAGCGCTCGCCAGAGGTCGCGTGTTCAAATGCCAGCATGGGTGGATTTTTTAGCCTCTAAATAGGTTTTTAAATTGTCCTTAGCACGGTTAGGTGCATTAAAAAAATAATATAATCTTGAGGAATATTAAAAAAAAAAATTAATTTCGATATAATTATTAGGTCGAATCCCGGCGTGGGTGGAATTTTTAGCCTCTAAATAGGTTTTTAAATATTCCTCAGCGCAGATTAATTTTGACAGACTTATTGCGGTTCTTTTATGGCCACGCTTATTAGCGCCATCTATGAATTGCTTTGAGAATTTGTGCTGAAAACGTCTCATTGACTTCATTCAATTTACCTGTCATCTTTGTCTATGGAATATCATCTTTCTCTATGACTGTACTGACGAGATAAGAGATGGTACATATTGCCTGGGCGTCGATTCTTTTAGTGTATTATAGTACCATGACATATACAGTCTATTTATTCTTACTTGTCCAATTTAGTAAACAAGATTCTAACCTTAAAATTGAAATTAGATGCCTAAACTAGACATTTTCTCGCAAATTCATGAACTATCATGAACTATGTTTATAAAATTGGCAGCTGTTATTTAAAAGAGTGTTCAAAGTTACTTAATTTATGGTAATATGGCAGTTTTGGACTAAAAAGTCACAGTTTATGGGTAGAATCTTGTTTACTAAATTGGACAAGTAAGAATAAATAGACTACATGGTCAAGTAAGACGTAGAAGTTCCGATGTATGTTCGCGCGAAGGCTTGAACCAGCAACGATATTTACCAACACCATATTTACGTAATTATGTAATTGTACCACAATGCATTAGCTGAATCTAGTCGCAGGCCCTAGATTCTATTAATGCATTAGTACAGTGATAAATGGCCATGCTACTTATTTTAGATATTCGTTTTTTATAATTAATTTCGAAAATATGCACCATATCAAGAAACTAATTTCGTTAGTTTTTTTATTAAGTATTTCTATTTTAATATTTTTCTAAAATTTTGTGTTGTGTGACGTCATCAGAGCATGTTTGAAGAGATAGTCTTTGCCTACATAGAAAAACAAATGTCATTAACGTCAGTTGATTTCACAGAACAATTAAACGTTGATTTCGTTGATTTTTTTTTTAAACGTTTATTGGCTTTATTTCGTTGATTTGGTCGGCTCACAGAACAATGGTCGGCTAACCGTGTATTCTGTGGTGATTATTTTCTCTGTGACCATAGTCATTTAGTGGTATAGTAAAACGAAAAGGCTCAAAAGGACTAGTTTCCAGGGCCGTTAAACCTAATATAAAAAAAACTCTGTGACCATAGAGAAAATAATCCACAGACTACATAAATAATCACACGTTGACATTTCGTTCTTTTTTGTTAGGCAAAGGATTAATACTCAAACTGCCTTTGCTGACGTCATACAAAAGTCATTTAAGATCAAAGCTCTTTATTGAATATCTCAAAAATATATCCTTATTTACAAATTTGATGAATAGAAATTGTACGGAAAGGAAAATTCTCGAAATGATTATACTATTTTTATTTTAATGCACTAACCCGTGCTAAGGAACAAATTTCGCTCTACCAATTGAGCTATCAATTGGTAGAGCGCTGGCACGGCACCAATTGAGCTATCAATTGGTAGAGCGCTGGCACGGATAGCCAGAGGTTGCGGGTTCGAATCCCGGCATTGGTGAAATTTTTAGCCTATATTTGGTTTTTAAATTCTCGAAATGGTTTAGAGATTTCCGTTCAGATTAAAAAATGTAGCATGGCCAATTGCATGAACATGGCGATTTAATTACGTTGTTTCTTTAAGTCAGACCCCGCTCACGTCACGCGACTCGTCCATTTAAAGGCCTGCGCAGACGAATCGTAAAAAATGCCCTCCGAGTACTCAACGCCTACGGTGTGCGGTCATTTACGTTACGTTATCAACCCTTGTATGTCCCCACTGCTGGGGCACGGGTCTCTACCTGCATCGCAGGAAGGTTAGGCCATACTCCACCACGGGGGCCAAGTCCGGGTTGGTGGAGGAAGAAAGACATAGGCGGGCCTTACTGTCAGAAGTTATTAAGCCGCCCATAAGGCCTCTGACATGGCTTAACGACTGCCATTATATGACAGCCGGCACCAACGGCTTAACGTGCCTTGCGAAGCACGGAAGCGTTCGGAAAAATGCCACTAGCGGCAGTCATTGCGGTCATTTCTTCCCCGGAAATTGAGTGTAGCGTACGCTGGAATGGAAGGAAATATTTTGAGATTACGTGGTGCTGTAATTTGCATGAAGTTAAAAAAGAAAACACTGAACATTTGTCCAGTCCGGTCTCTTGATGTCCTCGGTAACTTGAGGCACTTTTTGTACGGGGTACTTTTAGTCCTTCGCGTGCGTTATTCGATACAATTTATAAGATATCTATATCGACGGACAAACAAGTACCCGGGGGATAGTCCTTCGCGTGCGTTATTCGATACAATTTATAAGACATCTATATCGACGGACAAACAAGTACCCGGGGTATAGTCCCTCGTCTGCGCAGGCCTTATCTGTCATTGTAGACTAAGAAGAGTCTCAGAATATTTGCGTACGCTTTACTCAATTTCCGGGAAACAAAATGACCGCACACCGTAGGCGTTGAGTCCGCGACAAGTACTCAGAGGAGATTTCTTACGATTCAGGGACTTTTGTCCCTCGGGGACAAAAGTCGCTGGTCTGCGCTGGTCTTAATCTTCTTCTTCAGGCTATATTATGTAGTCCACTGCTAGACATAGCCCTACCCTAATGAGCGCCATAGCGCCCTGTCTTCTGCTTGCCGCATCCAGCATCTGCCGGCAGTTTCTCGCAGATCGTCATCCCACCTGGTCTTTATGCACTAACAGAATTGATGCGCTGATCACAGTCGATATGTCCTTCGTTCTCTCATTATTCCTCGCCCTGTTCTTGAAACCCCACTCGCCAGGCTAAGGCGAAGAAACGTCGCGCCGATTCGAGTGCGTCTAGTCAAGCCGCCGGCGAAAAGCAGCGCAGTAAAGCGCTGCCGAAAACACAGAACGCAAGGAGGTTTATTCATGAGGAGAAGGAAATTAATATGTAGATGTTCGGTGGATAGCGGTGGCGTAGATGTATGGTCTTCTTAAATAAACACGACACCTTATAACCAGTGATAGGTAGGAATGGAGCGGGCTTATTCACCTAAACTTCGAGAAACAGAGACAAAAATCGGAGACTTCCTTACGACAATATTTTTTTCCGGGACATCACTTAAGTAAATTAAAAATTAATGTTATTCGGTATAAGTAATTGGTCTATGTTTAATTACTTAAAGTTTGAGACTAGACATAACACTGAGTACAAAATTTTCTGAAAGTTTGCTTTTTGGTTTATTTATCAATACTATGATTTGAGTTAAAATCGCATCCCTTAACGTCAGTAAAATAAATAAAAGTCTTGTTTGAGTAAAATCGTTTTAAGCCACATTTGAAATCGTAAAAAATCATAGCACGAAAATGTTCTCGATGCAGATCCATTTTTTAATGAGACAAGAAAATTTGATTTAGCTCTCGAAAATGCGGAGAGAAATTTGAAAATCGAACAGTAGTATTTTCACTTTTAAATAATCGACGTTTTCAAAACAATTACAAGTGGCCAGTGTCTTATACATAAAAAGTTTTTTTCGCAAAACTTTCTGAGAGGTCTGGTATCTTTTCATTATGTCCATCAAAATAAGTTCCACAAAAGAATTGTTGATGCTTAATGGAGCATCAACTAATAATATTAAATACCCTCAGACTGATTATGGCTAGAAGAGCCGATGGCAGATAAGAAAGGAAGAAAAAAAAATCTTTTCATTTTGGTACAGAAAGTTGTTGAGACGCTTAGGGGCGCTAACTTAACATAATATTAACATAACATTTACATACAGGCACATACATTGCTTCTGACCCCACACTAGGATACCCTGTGTCGTGGGAACCAGAAACAACGACATCACAAACATGTAAACATCCAAGACCTGGGTTTTTTTTTGTCTCCAGCCGGGATTCGAACCCGGTACGCAGATCCGCTACCACTACGCCACAGAGGTCGTCGAAACTACCGCCACCAATGGAATAAAAATCATAACATACATTCATAACCTCAGAGGGATAGCAGAGACCAGGGACGGCCACTTGCCACGATCCTGACAGATCACCTTCGCTTCATCAACGTTCATAAGTCGTTGCATGCATGCACGCTGCAGTTTTTATCTAACAGTGAACATGAGAAATCTTAACACATGCGATATCTATTTTTAGAACTTACTGTCTAGGACCTAGGATCAACGATCTAGGACTTTAATCGATTTCCACCAACAACGGCCGTTTTTAGCGTAAATCGATTATAGGATATTTGTACTACATTCTAGGCTGTATGTTCTAAAAATAGTTACCACAGATATAAAAATTTCTCATGTTTACTTTTAGAAAAAAACTTTTTATAAAACAAGTTATGATTTTTACTCCATTGGTGGGTCTAGTTAGCCCTTTGGATCCCAATAAAGCTGCTGTTACATAACACTTACACACAGGCACATACATTGCTTCTGGCCCCACACTAGGGTACGCTGTGTCGTGGGCACCAGAAACAGCGACATCACAAACATGGGAAAATCCAAGACCTGGGGTTTTCTTTTTTGTCCCCAGCCGGGGTTCGAACCCGGGACCTCTTGCATGGTAGGCAGATGCGCTACCGCTGCGCCACAGAGGTCGTCACATCTGGCATGCTGAATCGCACGTTTTTTCATAATTAATTATTATAAAATTATCGGTGTACTTTGTACACACATATTGTCTGAGCCAGGTAATAAAATTTAGAATCGTTTTAAGTTTAACTTTTATAACTACAGTTATAAAAAACACGATTCCTTAAAACACTCCTCAAATCCAGATTAAGTAGTCTTCAGTAAAAATATAGTATTAGTAATAGAGTTATTGTGGTACAGTAATTTAGCAGCAAATTAGTATGGATGCAGTGTAATGTGTGTTAATATAAAAAGGTGGCGGATCGTACTTTTGAGTGTGAAGTAAATAGTTTTTGTGTCGTCCATTTTAGTAGGTAATGGTCAACAACTTTTGTTATGGTATCATCTTCTGCCGTCATCGTCATCCGTTTTAAAAGTTAACGAATCCCTCTAAATTTTTATTTTAGTGGAACATTTACATACAGGCACATACATTGCTTTTGGCCCCACACTAGGATACCCTGTGTCGTGGGAACCAGCAACAACGATACCACAAACATGTAAACTTCCAAGACCTGGAGTTTTTTTTTGTTCCCAGCCGGGGTTCGAACCCGAAACTTCTTGCATCTTTTTATTGTTGCTGAATTGACTCCATAATAAAAGTTGTCTGTATTGTCAATCTTGCTGCTGTTTTTCATTGGAACAAACTAATCAATTTTCAATGCGCAACATGGCAATTTCAATGGTTTAATTACAGTGAACGAAATCTAGACTTAACTTTATTGCTGTAGTGTAGTTAGACTATAAGTATTGTTTACATTTAAGAGTCTGCTTTATGGAGCAATTCCTATACAAACGTATTTTTTTTTATGCATCGTACCTCGATTTGTGTCCTGAAAATATCCCCACTGTTGGGGCACGGGTCTCTTCCTGCATTGCAGGAAGGTTAGGCCATACTCCACCACGGGGGCCAAGTCCGGGTTGGTGCAGGATTGTAATACAGTGGCGGGCCTTACTGTCAAAAGTTATCAAGCCGCCCATAAGGTATCTGATATGGCTTAACGACTGCTATTACATGACAGACGGCATTAACGGCTTAGCGTGCCTTGCGAAGCAAGGAAGCGCTCGGAAAAATGCCACTAGCGGTAGTCACGGGACGTTCACCCATCCAGCACCTGATCGCGCCTGTTATTGCTTAACTTAAGTAATTTATTCCAATCACTCGGTTCGACTAGGCCGCGAGCGCTTCCGGTCCGATTATAGCGTTTGTAATTAATATAACCAAACTACGTTTGTTTGGGAATTCTTCCTTAAGGAGCGTTCTTAAATATTTTTTAAAGGCGTTGGATTAACCGACTAATTTTAGCTGCCGTTTTAAATGCACACCCGAGTTAATATACTCCTCCCTTTTGTTAACAGAAAGTGAACGGGAAGGACAAGAAAGAGACACCGATGGAAGTCGACGAAACTGGTAAGTAAATGTGATTTAAGAAATTTATTTCTCACTAGCCTCGATATCAACCCTTGTATGTCCCCACTGTTGGGGCACAGGTCTCTTCCTGTATCGCAGGAAGGTTAGGCCACCACGGGGGCCGAGTCCGGGTTGGTAGAGGATTGTAAGACAGTGGCGGGCCTTACTCTAAGAAGTTATCAAACGGCCCATAAGGCCTCTGACGAGGCTTCACTTCGCGATTCACTTGAGAATAATTAAGTATACACCTTGACAATCTGCTTCGTTCGAATTCGAATGCCGAGTTTATGTAAAGTAAACATATATTTGTGTAATATTTTATTCTGTAGTCTATAAACGTCCCGCAGGGCACAGGCCTCAGAAAGAGAGAATGGGCTTAATTACCACGCGTGCCCGCTGCGGCTTGGCGATTTCAAGCGCTAAGGTTTTGGACGCCTCGAACACTCAGGTTTCCTCACGGTGTTTTCCTTCACAGTTAGTGAGTGGTATTGATACGATAACTTCACAAATGTACATAACTCTTAAAGCAAAGTAATTCTTTTCATCCTCTTGCAGAACTTTAGTGTAAATAATGTAAGTTTGTGTATGTTTATAATAAATTGTTTTATGTATTATAATTTGTGGTTTATGTAAGTATATTATTTTTAAAGTATAAGTATGTATATCAATATTCATATTTGCACCAACTACGGTGGGTTGCCTGGAAGAAATTGCTCTAAGCAATAGGGCCGCCAATTGTACTGTATCTTTGTAATTATGTTTTGTTTGTTTTTACCTGGTGTACAATAAAGAATATTCTTATCTTATTTTTAATTGGTATCCGTCCATTCCCTGAAGTTCCGAGCCACGACTTTCTTCACCCGACTTTCTTCTTCCTTCCTTCAATATTGCCCATCAATTTAACTTCAAGGAGTCGGTACCAATCGTGTCGCAACACATGACCTAGTTAAAAAATTACTTCTTTTTTAAAGTAACATAAATTTTCGGACTTCCGAATTCGTGGCTATATGGTGCCAGCCGTCTTTCCGTAGCACCGCATCTCAAATGAATCCAGCGTCTTAAAGGTCGCTTCCTTAAGTGTCCAAGCTTAACGACCATACGTTGCAAAAATAAGGCCGCAAGTCTTTTCTTCAACCTAAATCACCATCTATATTTGCAGATAACACACCAGAGGAAGAGAAAAAACCGGAAGACCAAACCGACTCCACGAGCAAACCAACCGAGGCAACGGAGCACACCACAACCACGGAGAAACCAGCAGAAACCACAGAGAACCAACCACAACCAACGCCAGCCGAGCCAGAACCTAAAACCACTGAGGTGACAGAACCTACCAGCGAAGAGCCCAACGTTGAGGCAAAACCAACCAACGATGTGGAGATGAAAGAAGTTGAACCCGTCAACGGTGCACCGGAGAGTGTAGAGAATACAGCGGAGAAGAAAAGTGAAGCGATAGTGACGGAGAGTGTGCCGGCAACCGCGTGATAAAGGTTGGCCAGTGTTTTGTTTGACGTTCCGTTAGAGTGAGCGGAGAGGGTAGTCTCTTTAGGGTCTGACACTTGGTTTCTGGTTTGAGATCTTTCAATGGTCCAGTTTCAATGGAAATAAAAATTAAAATTAGCACTGTTTGTGTAAGGGTACCGTTATCTTAGGGAATAAAATTTATAAAATATATATTGGGATATGGCAACAAATAATTAAGAAAAGCACACTCGAACACTACTGTCAAATTAAAATTGGAATTTTAGATGGACCAACTTGTTTTTACTATTTGTAATTACAAAAAAATACATAGTTCACCTTCTGAATATTTACGAGAAATTCTTATCAGTTTCCCTTGCCCATCTCCACATTGTACACGAGATCCAGCCATTTTTACGTTTCTAAAGTGTCGATATAAGTATATATTAAATACCATAAATACCAATAGATTAAATACCATACAGTGAACAAATTTCGTAGTACCTGGCACTCCTGGGGCCTGTTTCACAGATCTACTTTTCATGGTTACTATGACTATTCGACCTAGATTGAAAAGTGTATTAATCCACAGATTAACAAGTAGGAAGACTACTTACGCAATGTATCTCGAATTCTTGTAATAAACTATGAATTGTACTTTTACTATATTCGACCCAGGCATACCTATGTAGGTAGTACCGATATTCACCACAGATGTCGCTTAAGTTTATTTTATTCGCTTTCTAGAGACCAACATAGACTTTATTGAGAGTTTACATTTACATATTGGAAGAGCTTTACTAGCGCAACTAGCATCTGGTCGGGGACTTGTCACCTACGACGTGTCAGTTTAAAGAGAACACCCTCTTCCCTTGCACAACAATAGAGTAGAATCTTGACATTCAGATTTTAGTAACTAACTTTTCACATTAATTAACTTCACACCAGATATCTGAATAGGAAATTATAGTAGCTTCAATGTCTCTGTGAAAATAGAACGGGATTAGTTTTAAGCTCCTCGTCTAAGATGTACTGTAGTATATGTTTGTAACATTCACAGTTAATTTTACTGTTAGGGCAGTCACAGACGGGTGTGGTATAATATTATAGGTAGAAATGGGTCGACTGGAAAGTTCTTCTTTCATATTGAAATCTGTGGTCTCCGTTGAATCATTTCCGCTTAGATTATTCACTGGAATCCTCAAATGTACAAGGTTTACTGTATGTAAAGTAATCCAATAAAGAGAAACATACTTTTACAAAAAAAAAACCTACAGTACGGGTTAGTGCATCAAAAAGAAAAAAACTTTTTCCAATTTTAAGTACCCTTCAAGAACCCTGACTGGCTGTGGAAGCCATGATTAATTAAAGCGCGATATATTTCAACTTATGCCCGCATATAAAATCCTCCCAAGGTAAAGATTAGTATAAAATACTTTGTAGCTAAAGACCAGTCTATAATACTTTGTAGCTAACGTGTCTAAACTTGTGGTTTTTATATGGCATAATGTACTGAGATCTATTAATGCGCTGAGATGTGTTAATGTACATGGTTATAGAGCCCCTGTCTGTGACGGACCTTAAAACTTGACGTGGAATTCAATATTGAGGAAACATTTACCTTGAACCTTACACTGAGTTTACGCGTTTAGTCTGGCGTTAGTCAATTCCATCAACCTGGTTAGACTGACAGCAGACTTATTGTCTATTCAGTGGACTGATGGACCAGACTGACGGATATTCGAATATTTTGATGCTTCATCAGTCTGGTCTGGCATCAATCCGAGCTGGATTAAGGTCACGGACTGAACTGACGCCAGACTGAACGTGTAAACTCGGTCTTACTGAGTGGATTGTCTATGGAACAAAATGTCCAACTAAACCCATTCTCGGTATAAATACGGCAATATTGAGCTGGAATTAAGACAGTTATAATTTTGACGTTGTTGATTTTCGCAAAGGATTTGACGAACAACTATCGCAATTACAGTTTTTTTTATTTAAGTCTTTCTTCCTTCGGTCTTAGCTGAGAATAACATTCAACATAAAAACTGCTAATGATATTCGATACCTGCATTATTTGCTTCTTTATCAGTATTGGATAAGGCAGTTATTGAGCACTTCTAAGTAATATTAACCTTTATGAATTACATAATTTATTTTGGCGATTATATCGAATAAACCAACACGAAGTGGTGGTGATTATTTTAAATCTTTTTTCACTAACTTGTGCAAAATAAGTGCAATTAATTTAAGCTCAATATGGCGATATTGACGTCCAGGGTAGGCTTAAAGCCTGTTGAATTCACTCCGTGGATTAAAGAAGCACTGTCGGAGGTGACGCCAAGACAGTACTGCCGTCCGCTAACTAAAAAGCAGCTAAGCCCGAAACCTGATTAATGATAAAAAATGTAGCAATTGATGTCCCTAAAAGTATCTATGTCTCGTCAACAGACTTTTTTCCATATAGGCACTACATAAAATTAGATACTTATTATACCAGCCGGCGAAAACCCAAAGAGGTCTGTCACTTTTATCACTTGGTTAGTTTACATACATTTTTATTTCAATCTTTACAGTAAAGTATATTTTACTTCCTTGTCGTTACTAGTTGTTATTTAACTGTGAGTTCGATCACGCTAAGTATTGTAGTGGTTATAACTTTGTAAAGAAGTTAGTCACAGAAAACTTTGCGGTAACTGCTAACACGCTATATCGTATCTCCAAAACTAATATTGCTTGAAACCGGGTCCTAGAGTCTAATACTTATATAGTTTTTCAATAGAATGGTATAAGGTAACTGCTAACACGCTATATCGTATCTCCAAAACTAATATTGCTTGAAACCGGGTCCTAGAGTCTAATACTTATATAGTTTTTCAATAGAATGGTATAAGGTAACTGCTAACACGCTATATCGTATCTCCAAAACTAATATTGCTTGAAACCGGGTCCTAGAGTCTAATACTTATATAGTTTTTCAATAGAATGGTATAAGCACAACAATAGTTGTTATTTGCCTTAATTTGGTAGTCTACAAAGCAATAGCAGTACAATGTCAATCTAGGGGCATAACCCGCGCAAATTAAATAGGCATCTCTTGCGAAGAAGATTGAATCGTGCAAGCCGCCGAGTTAAGTAGCACGGGTTATACCATTGCACTGCGATTGGTTACTAGACTACCGATAGTGTGAATGAAACGAACATTACCGGACTAATATGAATCTATTTAATAACTATGCTTTTAGAGACTCGCCCCCCGGTTCTTAGAACAAAAAGATATGAAATTTGTGAAAAGTGAAAGTGAATATGAAATTTAAAGTTTAGTAACACAAATATTACACTAAACTGTAAATAACAGCCAAGTGAGGATTATCTGCGTTTTAGTTAGTTGACGGCAGAATATAGTAGTCAGATCAACTCCAGAACTAAAGGAATTATCGACATTACAGATGAATTTGATTGTTTCTTATTAACTAAGCGGAATGTGTAAACTGTGTTAGAGTAATTTCGGTTTTGTAACATAGTAATTCGTTTTTTTTATCGTTGGATATCCATCAATAAGCGAAACAACCAAGCATTAGAAATATCTTGGCTGATTCAATAAGTACTGACTTTTCAGCGCGTTTTTTTTTCTATCGACCTCTTACGTCTTCGTTAAATTTTACATTGAACTTCATATTTGTACTAAAACAACTAAGAGTTTTTACTGGTAACTAAAGATATTTTAGGACCAAATGGACCCTCTAACCCTACGGTGAAGGTGCCACTGGACGCTGTATACCTTGGCCTCTCCATCTTCGTAATGAGATGATTTATACAGCGTCCAGTGGCATATTCACTCACACTAGATGGGTGAAGGGACCACTCGGATGCTGCAGTGCCGTGTGGGCTTGCCCAGCACCTAAACCACGTCTATACGGTGAAGGACGCTGTATAAATCATCTCATTACGTAGATGCAAAGGCCTAAGTAACGCCAACAGTCTACCTTCTTGTATACCCATGCCGGGATACGAACCCGCGACCTCTGGCTATCCGTGCCAGCGCTCTATCCAACTGAGCTAATGGGCGACTCACCAGCATCAGTGAAATTTCGAACCTCTTTACACTTTGGCTCAGTTGGATAGAGCGCTGGCACGGATAGCCAGAGGTCGCGGGTTCGAATCCCGGCATGGGTGGAATAAATCAGGCCTTCGTTTCATTGAACTGCAATCCTTGGTAGAGTGCGTTTCACATTATAGTTCCTTTCAAGAAATTCTTATCACCATGTAATAGAGACTATTTTTGCTAAATCCAAGGGACTTCTTTCGTGAAACGCACTTTACACTATTATTCGATGTACCTTGCGTAGCCGATTTACCCACAGATTAAGGCGCGAGGCGGTGCGACTAGCGCCACCAATGAAAAAAAACATATTTTTTAATTCGTTTTTTTTCCTAAAGTGAATATCATGAAATTCATGAATCTTAAAGACGGTGACAACTATTTTTAGAGGCTGGTATCAACAACGTAGGTCTATAATCGATTTGCGCTAATCACGGTCGCTTTTTGCGGCTCGGTCTTGTTAGTAGGTTCTAAAACGGGCTACATTTATTAAGAACTAGCTGACCCAACGAACTTCGTAGCGCCTAACAGTCGATTCTTTAAAAAAAAATTCTGTCCGTAAGAATCATCCTCGTAGGTACTTCAAGGAATATTCTGAAAAAAGAATTAGCGAAATCGGTTCAGCTGCTTTCGAGATGCGCTTACCAACACATTCAGCGATTCATTTTTATATTATAGAATATTATGATGTTAACTTTTTTCCAAAGACGTTTTACAAAAGATACGTTTTTTTTTCTACATTGGAGGAACTGGACACTGAACAAGTGAGAAGACTAATTGTACTAAATTGACTGCGCAATTTATATCGAACTACCATATTAAAGTATGAATTGTAGATTTATGATTATACATAAGAGAGTATTCTTTACTATACACTGAAAAAACGCAACAAATACAGTCTGTTAGCTTTTAGAATATACCTCGGCTACTATCGGATAGAATCGGATATATTCGTGTAATAGAAATATCGGAACTAATATGACACTTAATTTACATAACTTTTCAAAATAGTGAAGAAAAGTTTTGTACAGAGCAGGAAGTAGTATTACACTCGTGTGCTTTCGGCGTAAACCGAAGCCTACTCTAGATAGAGCCCGAGGTATATTCTAAAAGCTAACAGACGGTATAGTCTGTTAGCTTTTAGCTCAGTATAAAATTTTTCTTCACTATTTTGAAAAGTTATGTGAAATTAGGTGTCATACTAGTTCCGATATTTCTATTACACGAATATATCCAATAGGAGCCGAGGTATATTCTAAAAGCTAAGACTATACATAATTGATGGTATCATGATGGCTAAGGCTTTCAATTGTCGAACTTATAAATGGATATCCAGCAGCGGCTACAGTTAGTAGCCAACCGTTTTAGAATATGAAGTTGCTAGTTAATAAAAGGAGTATAAAAATAAAATTAGTTTTAAGTGAACTGGCTGCGTGTATGTCTGGAAGTAATACTATAGTTATCTCGCCTTGCGGTGATACTTTGGTCGCCAGTCAAACTGTAGTTGTGCCATCGAATTGCTATTGAAACAACGTCAGTTGCCATTAATCTCAGAACAAAGATAAGGAACTGTAGAGCATCCACCTAGATTATAAAAAGAGTTTCCAATTGTAAAATAGTAATGGTTTTATAAAACACCATGCCTTAAAACACTCCAGTAACGCTGTCTAAAATAGTCTGTGGTGGAGATTTTACACCCACAGATTAAATAAGTTGCCTCTAAGAAGCGCTTTAAAGGAATCGTGTTTTTATAAATATATTGTCCAATTAATCCGTAGTCGAATTTTCTATTTCGATAATGAACACAATACTTTCAAAACTTATTTAGAGGCTAAAAATTTCACCCATGCCGGGATTCGAACCCGCAACCTCTGGCTATCCGTGCCAGAGGTTGCGGGTTCGAATCCCGGCATGGGTGAAATTTTTAGCCTCTAAATAGGTTTTGAAATTTGTTCCTTAGCACGGGTTAGTGCATTAAAATAAAAATAGTATGAACACAATACTGTTTTATTGTAATTGTATTTAAATAAGTTAGATATTCCAACGGCTTAAATATAGTTTGACACCAGAGCATCATCTTTTGGCTGGACTATATTGAAAAAAAAAAACAGATGACGATACTTTTTGAGACATTAGTGTGAGAAAAAAACTCTGTTGTTTTATTTTTATTAATTATTATATATTGTAGTATTTTTTTTCTTGCATGTCTCGTGGATAATAAAGTACAAAGTTGTACACTTGCGGAGCTATCCATATTTCTTAATTGTTAAATAAAAATTAAGTATAATTAATTGTGTTTTCCTAATGAAAGAAATAAATAGTAGTGAAAAACACCCGTCTTTCTGTTTCAACCCAATAACTAAGTGAAGTAAAAAGTTTATTTCTCACCATAAAGAGCAATATACAGGTGGGGTATTATAAGCCTTGAGGGCTTTACAAAATCACTTATTAAAGGCTAATAAATAAAAGTATCAATTCACCTAATTGCCAAACTAAGTGGTCCTATATTTTTACTGTAACTTTTTACTTTCGGGAATCAGTACGGTATAGATGCCGACGAACATTTTGATCGAAAAGCACAGCAAAGGACATCCTCTGTGGCGCAGCGGTAGCGCATCTGCCTACCATGCGAGAGGTCCCGGGTTCGAACCCGGTTTGGGGCAAAAAAAACCCCAGGTTTTGGATGTTTACACGTTTGTGATGTCGCGGTTTCCCACGACGCAGGGTGTCCTACTGTGAGGCCAGAAGCAATGTATGTGCAGTCTGTTCGCTTTTAGAATGTACATCGGCTACTATCGGATTTATTCGTGTAATAGATATACAGCGCAGGTAGTAGTATTACACTCGTGTGGTTTCGGCGAAAACCAAGCCTACTCTAGAGCCCGAGGTATATTCTAAAAGCTAACTTACCGTGCCTTCATGTAAATGTTAAAAAAAGGTGCGCAAAGATACTATCCTCTCTCGACCTTCGGCCCGCCAGTCCCGAAAAATCGACTATTGCGTATTGTTGAACATGAATGTCGGCATCTGTACTAGTTCTTAGAGGAGGGTTCGTTATGAAAATTACAATTCGTCATTTTTGATATGGTGTTTATTCAAAGTACATTGAGTTTGTAACAAACATAGCCTTCGAATGTTAGGTAAAAATGTAACTTATTTCGCGCCAAATACCCACTGCGGGCCTTTTAGAGGCTACCTGCCCTAAGTTACACTTTTCTGTTTGCTCACTGGTTTCCGCTAAAGCATATTATGAGAAAGTACATTGTATTTATTTATCAGCAAAGGAACTGGTTTGGTTCATCAATAAAAACACTATCTGCGCAACTAGTAGTCAGAGAAAATTCAAAATTTATATCTATATACATAAATTCTTAATTCCGGAATCACGTGATTTTTTGTCGTTTGGAGTCCGACCAGGCCAGTCAGTCAGAAACAAGCAACTAACGACGCAAGCTCGGTCCCCTACTCACCTGATTAACCTCTGCTAATAAGAGCGAAACCTGCCAGAGTAGTTGATACCAACCCTTTGTATGTCCCCACTGCTGGGGCACGGATCTCTTCCTGCATCGCAGGAAGGCGAGGCCATGGTGACCACGGGGGCCAAGTCCGGCTTGGTGGAGGATTGCAAGACAGTGGCGGGCCTTACCGTCAGAAGTTGTCAAGCCGCCCAGAATGCCTGCGCGTTTTAAACGATCGTTGATTCAATGTACAATGTAAGTCGCTGCCTTCGGGCCGTAGTGCAGTGGAATAAAAGCAGCAGGAAAAAAACTCAGAAACTCATCTTCAACCTCAGAAATACATCATTTGCGACCTATCAAGGAAGTTTTGTTTTGCTTACTGTACCTACGAATAATAAGATTCCATGATTGCCTTCAATACCTTAAATGCCACCTGATCCCAGTACATCGACAAATTCTGACATTTTAACGCAGCAAAACGCGTGACTCGCGGCAACGTACTATCCAGGCAGGTCGGACTCTTCCGACAAAGTCAAGTAAGTGATTCCGGAATCAAGTTAAAAATGCTTACGAAAGTTTTAATTCCAGAAAACAATATTCCACGTTCCTCAGTAGAAAATTCTAAGTAGCTCAACTTCTGTATTAAATTTTGTTTTTATGGTTCGGTAGTTTCAGATGTTATCCATGCCTTAATTACTTAAAATGAGCAGTGAGACTTATTGTTATATTAAAATTGTGCGTTGTTACATGCCGACTGCAAAATTCACCATCGAGTCTCTTCCACAACATCACACTTTTATTCGATACTCGCTAAACAAAATCAACGTGCATTTTGAAAGAAATAAATTAGTATTATACAATTTATTAAAATGCAAAATTATTTCGAGGACGCATTTTATAACCGCATCGTACAGTTGGCAGCAGGTCATGCTTTACATTTTTGTAGCAAATTCATCCTTAACGTAACTGATTTAAGTGCACGCGTGTAAAGGCTAACCTGCTGACAACCACACTAATAAAAAAAACTAATTAACTATTAATTTGAATGTAGTTTTACAAGTGTAACGTGTTCGCTTTTTCTTTAAATCTTATTCGAGGCTTTTACAAGGACACTAAATGCCGAGGAGGATCAACAAATGTGTACCAATCATTTGGTAAGCTATCACATCAACAACATTATAGCAAACAAAACATGGAATTGACGGACACCTTCTTACAGCAAGCTAACATGTTGGCTTTGGCTCAACTTTTCATTTTAATTGGTGTAACACTAAATCTGTTCCAGACATTTCAAGGACTGAGCGATTTACTCCAAGAAGACAACCAACACGTCAACCTAAAAATACAGCAAAAATACGCGATAAATCCTAGAGTTTCGTACAGTGACTAAATACACTTATAAAACCCTAGCTACACTCCATTTGGTGTCAGGTCTAGGCGTGATCGTTGCAAAGACGAACCGTTTTATAAGACCGTTTTGTGTTCCGCGACGATAGGACCGTTTTACGTTTCATTATAAAGCAGTGCCAGAGACTCTAAAGCAGTGCCAGCGTTTGTTCGTCGCGAGACCAGTCCTTAGATTGTTTGACGCGGATATGTCCTTTAGTGCTATATTAATATAGCCTAGTACGTAATGAGATCATTGCGACGTTGTCGTCGGCTCCTTGCTCGTTCCGTTCGTTTTGGTCTGTGATACAATAAAGTAATCTTTATGTCTATGAGTATACAGTCGAATATCGTGTAGAACAACATAGTTTTTCCGATGTTTCGTGATTTCGTCTCGTTCGCACTCGTTTGACCGTCCTCTGCGCCTTGCTCGTTCGCATACAATGAAACCAGTGGCGAACGAGGACCGTTTCGAGGACCTGTTTTCGTTCCAGATAAAACGGTTGCGTTTCGTCGTCGAAAAATCGGACAACGACCCACTCCTAGTGAGGTCTTCAATTAAACTAAAGTAAAACATGTAGAATATTGCAGACCTTACCTCTGAAACTAGGCTTAGGGCCTTCAGTTCTCAAAAATACTCCCCAAAAAATCAATCAATAATCTCAAAACAAAAATTGTACCCCGCTCAGAGCTTCTTCTTTGCGCCCACCGCGAGACTCGGCCTTCGGCCTATGCCTGTTATGCTACTAATATTATAAACGCGAAAGTTTGTAAGTATGGATGGAGGTTTGTTACTCTTCGCGTAAAAAGTACCGAATGGATTTTAATGGCACTGACTGTAAATCAGCGCTGAAGGCTTGCCCAAGTTGCCCATCAGCATGGGCTGAGTCAGTTGCCGTTTATAGCGGCATTGACACGCCGTGACCTTTAGTGTTCCTTTCTTCTTTGTTTTATGTTATTTAGTCGTGTTTTAAGTTTGTTTTGTTACTGTGGCGTGTGTACTGTGGCTATAATAAATGTTTTTCTTCTTCTCTTCTTCTTCTTTAATGAAGCTTTACAATAATAAAGCTTCTACATCAGAATAACAAATAGGCTACAATGTATAAAGATATTATGTGATATTTTTCAAATGCGACCCAAAAATTATGTGATATATTTAAAATCATTATGTTGGTTCTTTTCTACGCCACGCTAATATAAGCTACTAGAAATATTAATCCTGCGCAGACGAAGTCGCGGGCATCAGCTTGTAAAGAATGTAATTGAAACGTCCGAAAAGATAATTAAATACCTGATGTAGATGAGATAGAATCTATAAAGTTAAATTAGACAGTGAAGTTGCTTCAAGTGAAACCAGATTTCGTACACCGCGTCTTCACCCCGTCCAGAGCTCAGCTGAGCTCAGAGTGGGACTCGACATTCGGCTAGATGGAGGCCAAAAATTATATAATCCTACCTAGAGTAATCCTTGATGTAGATGAAATGGATATCATTAACTTAAGTTGTATAATTTATGTTTGTTGCCTCATTTCAAAGCACAAATGAAGACACCAATGGCTCACTAACCGCGGGACTCGGCTTTCGGCATGTGCCTGTCTTGTCATGTTTCAAAGAATACGTAAACTTCCTAAAAGAAATCTCTCGTGTAGATGAGATGATAGATTTTATAAAGTTGTGTTAGACAGTGAAGTTCTACGGAAACCAGATTTTGCAGTCCACGACTTTAGAACTTCTCTGAGAGCGGCACTCGGCCTTCGGGCCAAACGGAGGACAAAAATTATATAAACTTCCTAAGAGAAATCGCTGATGCAGATGAAATAGATATCATTGAGTTTAGTTAGAAAAATTAATTTGCTTTCTTTCAAAGCCAAATGTAGACTCCATCGGCCCACTCAGAACCTCACTAACAGCGGAACTCGGCCTTCGGATTCCACCCTGTCAAGGACTTTTTTTATTCGAAAACAAAAGCCTTTTTTTATTTGAGGTTTTGAGTGTATACCTTCCCCACTTGAATAATTGACTGCGTCGGGAACTAAGGTAATTTACCTAATAAACAATCGTGATTAAATGTGTAACTATGTATGAGTATCGTCATTGATCCCCATTCACTAGAAATTTTAATAAGGTATTGAGTCTTTCTATATTGAGCGATCAGAGACATCTGTGAGGTACATAGAAATAGATATAGATATTAAGGTTCCTTAGATAAATTGAGTTGTCTGCCTTTAGCTAAATACCAAATGGAGTATAGGTACATACAAATGCTTGACCACAGGAATATTTTATGTTAGGTGGAGAATCATTCCTCGCCGATCTCTGCGTCTTCCTCGTTATCTGAAAAGTAAAAAAGTGAAGGGAAATACTTTATTTGCCACAAAATCTACACTTACAGGGTACAACGACGACGACCTCTGTGGCGTAACGGTAGTGCATCTACCTGCCATGCAGGAGGTCCCGGGTTCGAATCCCGGCTGGGAACAAAAAAAAACCCCAGGTCTTGGATGTTTACATGTTTGTGATGTCGTTGTTTCTGGTTCCCACGACACAGGGTATCCTAGTGTGGGGCTAGAAACAATGTATGTGCCTGTATGTAAATGTTATGTTAATGTTATGTTACAATCAATAAATCAATAATAATCAATAATCAACCCTTTGTATGTCCCCACTGCTGGGGCACGGGTTTCTTCCTGCATCTCAAGAAGGTTATGCCATGCATGCTCCACAACAGGGGCCAAGTCCGGGTTGGTGCAGAATTGTAAGGCAGCGGCGGGCCTTATTATAATACAATATGTATTAATAGCAGTGCCCCGCGTTGTTACCCGCCGTTTATCGGTTTTCCGGAATAAGATATTTTCCCGCAGTAAAACGTAGCCTGTGTGTCAGGCTACGTTTTACTGTCCCTGTCAATTCAGGGTGTCAGCTAACAATTTTTCTTATCCATACCAAATTTTATTAAAATCGCTCCAGCCGTTTAGACGTGAAGAAGTAACAAACATACACACTCACAAACTTTCGCCTTTATAATAATAGGGGTTAAAGTATGAAATTGCCGTTTTATTGCAATAGGTTCTTTGAATTGACATAGAATCTTCATGGTTTGAGGTTTTCGAATGAAACTTTTTTCAAATGGTTTCTATGATGTTCTTTTTTTAAAAAATGTGAAACATTTGAATATCGACTTTCAATTGTTTTTGTTATTCAATTTAGACAAGAAAGATGGATACTGCGAAAATTCAAGTGATTTTTGAATACTTTTGTGGCATTTGACCTGGGGTCAGCCATTGCATTTTTCTTTTCCGGTTATCATAAAGAATCCACTTTTCATCACATGTTACAATTCGATCCAATATTCCTTCATTTCTGTACCGGTTCAACAAGGCAACACAAGTTTCAACACGCGTTTCTTTCTGCAGATCAGTCAAATCATGAGGCACCCATTTTTCGTATTTTTTTATTTTATTGATTTGACGCAAGTGAGTCATTATTGTGGGTAAGGTAACGTTAAACCATGCCGCTAATTCCTGGGTAGTTTGACTAGGATCGGCTTCCACTATCTCTCTTAATTCATCGTTATTCACCTGTGTTGGCGGTCTTCCTCGTGGCTCGTTCTTTAAGTCGAAATTTCCATCACGAAAGCGTTTAAACCAAAATCGCACGGTGCGTTCATTAGTAGACCCCTCTCCAAACGCAGCATTGATATTGCGGGCTGTTTCTGCCGCTTTAGTTCCGCGTCGGAACTCCTATTCAAAAATCACTCGAATTTTCGCAGTATCCATCTTTCTTGTCTAAATTGAATAACAAAAACAATTGAAAGTCGATATTCAAATGTTTCACATTTTTTAAAAAAAGAACATCATAGAAACCATTTGAAAAAAGTTTCATTCGAAAACCTCAAACCATGAAGATTCTATGTCAATTCAAAGAACCTATTGCAATAAAACGGCAATTTCATACTTTAACCCCTAATATTAGAGTGATGTGATTTTTGTGATAAAAAGGGAGGACTCTTTTCCATATTGCTATGACTGCATGCATACTCAGTAGAACTAGTTAGCAGCCTGTCCATTTTACGTAAATATGAATCTATTCAGTCCTGACCTTTCAAACAACAATAGATTTCTATTGCTATCCGGTCAGATACTGGATGAACGATCATCCTGTGACTACAGCTAGTGGCATTTTTTCCGAGCTCTTCCCTGCTTCGCAAGGCACGTTAAGCTGTTGGTGCCAGCTGTCATGTAATGCCCGTCGCTAAGCCATGTCAGAGGCCTTATGGGCGGCTTGATAACTTCTGACAGTACGGCCCTCCACTTTCTTACAATCCTCCACCAACCTGGACTTTTCCCCCGTGGTGGAGCCTAACCTTCATGCAATGCAGGAAGAGACCTGTGTTTCAGCAGTGGGGGCGTACAAAGGGTTGTTATCAACTACCCGGGCGGGTTTCGCTCTTATTAGCAGATGTGAATCAGGTGAGTAGAGACTGAGCTCGCGTCGTAGCTTTTCTTATGATTTAATCCTGCCCTATTCCCAGTCATCCCTGCATTCTCTTCTTTAATACTCAATTCATTCAGTTTGTACCTTCATATTGGTGCGTGCCGTTGGAATTCTCGAGCCGCATTTGTCTGAACCGCGCCGCCGCGTCTTCGGGCTGCATGGTGCTCTCCTCGGCGTCCTCGAACTCCTCGTCGGCTGGTGGAGGAAGAGAATTAGCCTTTACGTGCTAAGTGGAGACAAAAACAAAGAACTTGCTTGTATTTAGTTTAAAAACCTATTTAGAGGCTAATCCTTAGCACGGGTTAGTGCATTAAAAAATAAAAATAGAATAATTGTATTTAGTTGTACTATTTTTATTTTTAATGCACTAACCCGTGCTGAGGACAATTTTAAAAACCTATTTAGAGGCCAAAAACTCCACCTATGCCGGGATTCGAACCCGCGACCTCTGGCTATCCGTGCCCGCGCTCTTTCCAACTGAGCTAATGGGCGACTCACCGGCACCAGTGTAATTTCGAACCTCTTTACACTATTCTCTGTATTACGTACAGGCAGCGACATCTGGCTGAAGTAGATTGCATCACTTAGGCATGGGTGGAATTTTTTGCCTCTAAATAGGTTTTTGTATTTAGTTTTTAAGTTGGTGAGTGGTGAAAAACGGCGTCGTGTACAGGCAATGTTTTGTCTCTGGCGGCCTTTTGTCGCCAACTGTGAAGTCATTATTTGTAATTTCTCCCTTTATCAAACTTCTTCTATTGGGTGGTCGCAATAAATGCATTGAAACTGAAGTGGGCTGAGTGCTTAGTGCGAGTTTGACAGATCCAATTGAATAACTTTACTACCGTACTAATCGAGCATTGAGTATAGAGTATGAGTAAGTTAACCGTTCGAACTGGCAAAATGCTGTCACAGTACAACTCGCACTTCGTGTTTTGGCTGGTAAACGTGTTCACTTCTCAACGTAAACCATTACAACTCGCACTCAGCAATTTTAATTTCCATACTTGTCGCTAGGTGGCGCTTCCTCGATGCCATAGAAATATGAGTTTACGTTAACACGATCGAGTAGTTAAAAAACTCGCACTAAGCACTCAGGTCATGTTAGTCGAATGCACCCAAATAGTGGGTGCCACACGACGGTCATCGAAATCGAGGCCGGCCTAGAAGACGGTGGAGAGATGAACTCGACCTACATCTGCCGGAGTGGTCTGAGGTGGCCCAGGACAGAAAACTCTGGACTGGATTGGGGGATGCCCACCAGTGGGCCACAAACATAGAGGCTACGTAAAAAAATTAGTTTCACTTTTGCGTTGTGCCATTGGTTTGACATATTAGTTAGTCTTAAAATACCTATTTAGAGGTTAAAAATTCCACCTATTCCGGGACTCGACCCCACATGATTATTTAGATAAATAAATAAATATCTATCTAATATTCTTTATTACAAAAATAAAGAATATAGATAGATAGAGAACACTTTATTGTACATAAAAATGGAAATTACACAGATATTTCTTAACCTAAGAGTACAAACGGCGGCCTTATCACTAAAAGTGATCTCTTCCAGACAACCTCCAGACAAGAATATAATATTAGTAAGTCTACAATCTATTTTCAGACCTAACAAACATACACAAAAAAAATCATAAAAATCATTCGTAAGCACGATCAAATCTACATTTGTGTTCTCTAAACGTATGGCCAAAGTTTTATTGCGATTCGGCAAGTCGTTCGTTAGTAAAAGCCAAAACATGTTTGCCTAGATTGTTACTTGAGGGAGATTCTCAAGAGAATTTAACATTAGAATGATTTAAGGTTTATTTTACTACTAATGCTGTACCCGCACACAGCCGCACCATTGTAATGTGGATGACTTTGTACCTCGGAAACTTACCATCATCAAAGTCCTCCCCGTCCATATAAGGATCATCATTCTCCACTTCATCCTGAGGGTCCGGATGTAGAGCTTGACCCTGGCTCATTGCGGTGTAGAGGGGCTGCAAGTCGTTCTCACTTTGGGGAATGAATCTGAAATAGGCAAGTTCCCGTTTAAGAAAAACTTCGATATCAATATTCTTGTATGCCCTGCCTGCATCTCTTCCTGCATCATAGAAAGTTTAGGCCATACTCCACCACGGGCACAAAATTTTATGAAACGTAACTTATTCTAAGCCGGTGCTATCTACAAAAATATCATTGCCCCAAACACAAACATAAACACAGTCGCTACATGCATGCTCACCAGTTTTAGGCAGTTTTATCTGGCCTTTTGCTAAAGGACCATTCATAAATTACGTCACACGTTCTACTTCTACGTTCTTTTCGTGTCAGCCATTCTTCCTGCCCAATAGTTGGCCACTGCAATGGCAGCAGCATTGGCCTCTATTAGGTCCTCCAGAGTGCAGGTGACACGTCAAGGGGGAGGGTCGGCCTTGACGAAGTGTGACAGGGGCGTGGGAGGGGTACTAAATTTCGTGATGTCACCTTTTCAAATCTACTTATTAAAACACGAACTTTGCACTATTAACTTAATAGGTTGGTACAAATGCTTTATTGTTGCTCTATTTACTAAATAATAAATAATACTAACTGAAGCGTTCGTGGCCTAGGCGAACCGAGTGATTGGAATCAATCACTTGAGTTAAGCAACAACAGGCGCGGTCAGGTACAGGATGGGTGAGCGTCCCGTGACTACCGCCAGTGGCATTTTTCCGAGCGCTTCCGTGCTTCGCAAGGCACGCTAAGCCGTTGGTGCCGGCTGTCAGGTAATGGCAGTCGTTAAGTCATGTCAGAGGCGTTATGGGCGGCTTGGTAACTTCTGACAGTAAGGCCCGCCACTATCTTACAGTCCTCCACCAACCCGGACTTAGCCCCCATGGTGGAGTATGGCCTAACCTTCCTGTGATGCAGGAAGAGACCCGTACCCCAGCAGTGGGGACATACAAGGGTTGATAACAAGTAGGTACGAAACATTTGCAACCCGTGATATAAAACTAATTTCGGAACTGCGTTTGAATTCAATAACTTCTAAATGTAAAATTGCAAAACATGTGACTTCACCCTAGGGAGGGGGGGAGTCTCACTAATGTGACCAGCTGTGACAAGGACGGGGAAGGGGTCAAAAAATCACAAAATTCATGTGACGTAATTTATGGATTGCACCTAAAATATTGCTCTTACTCCTAAATAAAAGTCCCCACATACCTCAGTTGCGTGATGGGACTCTCTTCAGCATCAAAATCATCATCGTCATCATTGGCGTCCCCACCGCCCGTCTCAACAGACATACCGGGGACTCTGAAATTAATAAATATTATTGTAAAACTAAGCAAGCGAAGGTTAAGCAACATAGGGCGCGTTCAGTGCATGGATGGGCGACCGTCCATGACTGATGTTAGTGGCATTTTTCAGATAAGTTCTGTGCTTGGCAAGGCACAATAAGCAGTTGGTGCCGGCTGCCGCCAATAGACGACAGTAGTTAAGCCAAGTCAGAGGCCTTAGGGTGGCTTGAAAACTTCTTACAGTAAGACCAAGCCTTTACAAGCCTGCACCAATAAGGACTTGGCCCTCGTGGTGGAGTACTGACAAAAAACAATTAATTAAAGTTGAAATCAGTTCTTACAAAAGTTTTAGTTACAAAAATTACAATACCGGTGGGTGTTTCCAAAATAGTACGCTTCTGTATTACTATAAAATAATATGTGGCTTTTACTGCACAAACAGTTTTAAGGTTGGACGACACTGTGCGGCACCGGAAATAAGTGCCACACCAAATTACAGTGGCCATAACCTCTTCTACACAAGTAAATAGGTATATTCTGAAAACACCTACCAGAAAAAGAACTCTTGAAATGAAAATAACAAAATGCAAGCAGTACATATGTTAACATGAATCTGTGGTCATTCACCGGTGCCGTCGCTCGTGCCGCTCACTCGCTACTAATTTATCCAGCCATCTGCATACACATTTGCACGGTGACATACGCGCTTGATAAGTGCTCGAATTCTCGTAAAGTGATAGACATTTGGTGACCAAGAAACTAGACCTAGCCGACACTGGCTAACTACCAACATATGAGAAAATTGTGTTGATTCCTTGCTGCATAGTGCATTTCATCTCATGCAATAATTGGTCACGTCGCGTCGCCTAGTTACGCCTAGCGCGGTTCAGCTCTATTTTTTTGGCAGTTCAATGTTTTTTTATTCTATTTCCTTTGTCATTATTGATACTAACCTGAGTTCATAGTTTAACACCATGTAGAGGGCTGGCGAAGGCTCTCGCTGGATCGCATGGAGGGATATGGTTGGGTACTGCAACGAGATGGTCGGAGCTTCGCCCCCAGCAGTCAAAATACCGCCGCCCCACACCACATTGCTACAAAAAAGTTGAGTCTGTAACATGCTTGATGTTTTCACGTGTTATAGTTTCCACAAAGCTGAAACTTACTTTTCTGTGATGTAGAGGTTTCCTGTGCCTAGTTCTTGATCGTTAACAAGGAGTTTGACCGAAGGCTGCTGAAAAAGGATACCTTCGGCGGGCGCCGAAAATGTGGACGAAACTACCACCATTTTAGGACAGGAATTAAGCTTTTTAGGAGTAAATAAAAGTTGAAAATAAGTTGATTTTCGTTGTGGTTCGCAGTTATAGCCGTTTCAAGATTTTCCTTGTTTGTTCCTCAACAAAGATATGAAAAATGCACAAAACAAAAATCACGTTTCCCAACTTCGTTTCGTTTACCACTTTGTTTTTAACTGTCGTTGACTTTTGAGCCTACGATTCAGCCATGAACAGCCAAGTATAATCTGTGACTATCTTTTCTGACAACGTGTACGCGTAGACAGAGAATAGAGAAATTCTCTGTCTACGCGTGTACGTCATACTTATAGTGTCGACCATACGACAGCAGTGCTGCTAGACTACGCAATTTATCGCCATTTGGGCTATCTCGGAGAGGAAATTGCACCTCAGCAATCTCCAAACTACGTTTCTATGGTAACTCTTCTTTGATGGTGACTCATATCTGTATGAGATCATCTTAAAAATGAAAAAGGTACTTATCTAAAAGTTTTGTCATCTGCCATAAATAAAAAAAAAAAGTAGGTACTCTTTCGGACTATAAAAACAACACTCAAGAGGCCTGTTCTTTGTTTTATCTTTAAAAGTAAGATTTTTATTAATCATTTAATACACACACATCATAAATGAGATCGATATCAACCCTTATATGTCCCCACTGCTGAGGCACGGGAATCTTCTTGCACCGCAGGACGGTTAGGCCATACTCCACCACGTTGTAGAGGATTGTAAGACAGTGGCGGGCTTTACTGTCAGAAGTTATCAAGCCGCCAATGAGGCTTCTGACATGGCTTAACGACTGCCATTACATGACGGCCGGCACCAACGGCTTAACGTGTCTTGCGAAGCACGGAAGCGCTCGGAAAAATGCCACGAGAGCGCTTCACGAGTGATATAAATGAGATACTACCATGGGTATAAAAGTCAACGAATACATACGAAACCAAGAAGGCGCCCTCCTGAATTTTAATGGAACATTTGAAGATGAAGGGTTTCCCAGACAACCATTGCACTCAGAATCACCTACTACAGAGTCCCCTTACAGGATATATACATAATGGAGGAGAAGAATGCTGTAGTCAAAATAAAAAAATCATAAAGCTGTGGGGTAAGATGAAATACCTGCTGACATCAGAATGAAGTTGAGACCTATTGGGCTTGAGTGGCTTACAAAACCATTTATAAATATACTTAGAGACTGCAAAATCCCCCGTTCAAGCTTCTTTGTGCCCTTTTATGAGAACAAAGGAAATGCCAGCTTATGCGGAAACTACAGAGGTATAAAACTCATGTACCATACACTCGAAATCTTGGAGCGCATTCTTAACTACCGTTTTGTGAGGCACCTGTTTATTACCGGTTTGGCTTTAATTCTGCCAACTGCACCATTGATGCTGTCTAGACCAGGCGGTTAGAATCCTGATGGAAAAGCAACGAGCATATCGTGAAGACCTTATGTTCAGAGACTTAGAAAAAGCATTCGATAGAGTGCCAAGAGAACTGGTTTGGCACGCATTGAGAGCTCAAGGTTTACCGAAAAAATACATCACGCTTGTCAAAGATATGTATAATGGTATAAGCACAACTGTTCGAAGTCTAGCGGGAGAGAGAAAACTATTCGAAGTCAAAGTGAGTGTCCCAGACGTCGAAACTAAGTCCCTTACTTTTCAACTTGATAATGAACCATCTCACTCGGAATATTCAGTTCCCCTTGCAGTGATGTCTGCTCTTTGCTGATGACGTTGTACTGAACGAGACAAATGCGGAAAAGTTGCAAACTTCTCTAGTCACTTTAAAAGCAACGTATTACGCATCAGCAGAAGGCCAACCGAGTATTTGGAGTGTCGTTTCACCGAGAACATGGATAACAACATGATCCATATCGACGGTGTAACCTTGCCAAAGGTATCGGACTTTAATGTCTCAGTTCAGTTTTGATAATTAATGAAAAAATGGACACTGATGTCACCCATAGAGTCCATATCGTATGGATGCGTTGGAGAGCCTTAACAGGAGTTTTTTGTGTCACTGAATACATATCAGGACAGCTGTTTTATATAAAGTGTATAAAACAGCTGTGAGACCCGCAATGACATACGGCAGCGAGTGCTGGGTAATACAGAAGGCGCACGAAAAAAACTGCGTGTAAGCGAAACAAAGATGCTATGATGGTCCAGAAGAGTAACTAGACTCGACAAAGTCAGATACGACCATATCAGAGGCAGTTTCAAAGTGGCCCCGATCACAGAGACACGGCTTAGATGTTATTAAACAGGCCCTACAAATGCCAACCATCAAAGAGGTAGAGGACGTCCAAAAACTACCTGTTAGGATATTGTAGCAAATACTTGTAGGTAGCCCAGTTGAGCGAACGGACAAGCCAGGACAGAAAGTCCTGGAGCAAACGAACGAGGAGAGACGACCCTAAGTAAAGGGTATGAGGCAAAGACAAAGAAGCCATCGTTTCTGTTGATATACCTTTCAAATTGCAAGTTGGCTCGAGCGAGCTAAATACTTAAATAACGCTGTGACTGTAGATACAGCACTTATTCTGTACATTATCAAAGAAGCCTTTATTTTTTCAGCAGTTTTCAGTGTATTTTCTTCGTAGAAAAGCCCAGTGAAAGCTGAAATGCAAATACTCTTTTTTCTGCATTCGTAGACTTAGAAGCCTGATGATGACGAGTGCAAAAATAAATTGTAAATAACTTGAAAATAAAAATTAAAGACAACATCTTGTATTGCTTGTTTCATTGCTTTAACCAATAAGGCGCCAAGGCCACCAATTGTACTACAGTGCGTTCACATTAACTTGACGCGTGAGAGAATTGGTAACAAGGACATAACATGTGAATTAGCTTTTGGACCTAATCGGAAGATGGTTAAACAAGCCCTCAATCCTTTTATTTTCCCCAAGTAATGGGAATGATTTCTTATTTAACATGGTAACAGTAAACATCTCAGTGTTACCAATACGCTCACGCGTCAAGTTAATGTGAACGCACAATATTTACCTTTGTTTTTTTTTTCAGTACAATAAAGAATATTCTCATCTCATTTTGTAACGAAACAATATGGTTTGAAATTATTCTATGCTACTTATGCCAGCCGCGTTCTGGCAACATTGCCTGAAAAATATAGTGCACAGAACTCAATGATATTGAGATACTCACAGAACAATTAAACCGAGATACCTCAGTGCGTTCACATTAACTTGAAGCGTGAGAGAATTAGTAGCACTGAGATGTTTACTGTTACCATGTTAAATAAGAAATCATTCCTATTACTTGGGGAAAATAAAAGGATTGAGGGCTTGTTTTAACATCTTCCGATTAGGTCCAAAAGCTAATTCACATGATTGTTATGTCTCACGCGTCAAATTAATGTGAACGCACTGTAACTGCGGTAGAGTGTTAGTTAGTTACCTCTTTAGTCTGTAGATACCTACTTACCACAGACGATATAGGGATACTACCTACTTACCGCGATCGACTGTGGTTCACGTCGGACGGGTTATTGGGTTCATTGGGTTATTTCTTCTTGCCGTAAACGTAGTGTCTATATCGTTCTACGGTTTATATGCTCTGTGCGTAGTGTTATATACTCTGTGCTTCTTGCAGTGTATAGTGTTTAGAAATTTTGGCGGGCTTTTGAAGAGGATAGGCGCGTTTTTTGAAAATTTTTCAAAATTATTTCTGAAAATTGTTAAAACTCGATAAACTTACGCTAAAAGTATTTAAAACATCGTCGTTAGGTTCGGCGAGATGAAAGATCGCCCGGGGGCAAAGCCCCCTGGGCTTTCCGAGGATGAACCTCCTCCCAAATTAAAGAGGGGGCGAACTGAGGACCATGGACGCGAACATCACGGCGAGCAGCAGCAGGATGATGGATTCAAGCCATATCTGAAACCAGGTTACAGGCGGCTGTACGCGGAAAATTTGGTGAGCGATGAATTCATTGTCTTTGTTGAATCCGAAAATGGCAGAATTGGTAATAAAAACCCTGACCAGCTAAACACGATCTTCAAAAATGACGTCAAGGGCGTGGTGGGCATCAAGCGCATCAATGCTAATAAAATTGGTGTGTGCTTTGGACAAGCTTCCAATGCGAACAACTTCCTGACGAATGACGAACTGCTGAAGAAACAGGGCTTTAGAGCCTATATTCCCGCGAGGTCTGTAGAGACTATTGGGGTCCTTCGCTTCGTTCCAACAAGTATCACGAATGAAGAACTGTTTAAGAAACTTGCAGCAGAATTTGAAATTGTAGGCGTAAGGCGCTTTACCCGCAAGGTCGACGGAGAAATTGTTCCGTACAGTTCAGTGTCTGTGACTTTCTTGTCACAGACACTACCGGAGTATGTATACCTAGATCTGTATAGATTTAAGGTCAATGAGTACAGAGCACCACTTCTGCAGTGCTTTAAGTGCTTCAGATTTAACCATGGAGCGAAGTTCTGTAAAGGACTGCAGAAGTGCTCTATCTGCTCTGGTGAGCACCACTTCACAAAATGCGACAAAGAGGATGAATTGAAATGTATCAACTGCCAAGGGCCTCACTTGGCAATTTCCAGAGACTGTCCAGTTAAAAAAAACAAGTTAGAAGAACATGTTAATAGGACTAACTATGCAAAAATTGCTGCTTCAGCCAAAAAACAAGACAATATTGTCAAAAACTACAACTCGAACTTCCCTCCACTGAAAGCCAAGCCTTCGCCAATGATTGCTAGGGCTCCCACAAAACCCATAGTAACAGAACCTCCACAACTTGTGATCTCAAATTCAAATTTAGTCAAAGAAATAGTCAAGAGCGACTTCATCTTAAATGGTTTGGTAGGAGCTTTGGTAACATTGGCGAATGGTAATTTGCCCAAAATCAATGCTTCCATTGTGCAGGAAGTGTTGATTAAATCACTACAGAATAATGGATAAATCATTTATTACAATAGTACAGTTTAATGTAGAAGGAGTTATTAACAAGAAGCCATTATTAATTTCATTTTTATTAAATAATGATGTAGACGTTTGTCTTTTAAATGAGACTTGGCTTAGGAACAATAGCACTTTTAATATTCCTAATTACAATATAATTCGACAAGACGGGAAAGATGGACGAGGAGGTGTAGCAATTTTAGTTAAATCCAATTTGAAATTCTCTACTGTCTCTGTTCCTTTTTACAATTTTATGCATTCTGCTGCAATAATCTTACAAACCAATGCTGGTAATTTATCAATTCTCTGTAGTTATATACCGCCTCCTAATGATAACCGTAGATTTCAGTGCAGAAGACTCAAACAGATTTTGAATATGTTACCGAAACCAATGCTTTTTTCGGGCGATCTCAACGCCCATCACGTCGCTTTTGGGTGTTTGAGGTCTAACTCTCGCGGTAATGAGATCTATAACACACTCGATGAGTATGATCTATGTATATTAAACACTGGTTTTCCTACCACTGTAGGTAGTCCTTCTAAAATGCCTTCTGCAATTGATATTTCTTCTGTCAGTCCTTCTGTTGCTCCTCTTTGCGAGTGGACAGTTCATGATGATGCGATGGGCAGCTATCATTTTCCAACAGTTATAACAATTCACACCACAATTCATAAATACGATATTGGTAATTCCGCTGATCGATATCTTTATAATAAAGCAGATTGGCAGGCTTATGCATCTGAAACAGAGAGAATATTAGGGCAATTTAATATAGACAGTAGTAACCCAGTCAAAACTTACAATGATTTTTGCGAAGAACTTAATCAGATTAAAGATGTCACTATTCCAAAGCTAAGGAAAACTAATAGCATTGTCATTAAAAAGCCTGTTCCTTGGTGGGACAATGAATGCTCAGATGCTGTTAATAAAAGTAAAGAAGCTCTAAATATGTATAGAAGTAATGGTAATATGTCGAGTTACATTGAATATAAAAAATTAAATGCTTTTAAAAAAAGATTATTAAAAGAAAAGAAGAAATACGGATGGACTAAATTAGTTGAATCTTTTAACAGGTATACACCTATAAGCACTATTTGGAATTACATCAAAAGATTCAAACGTGTAACATTACCCAAAATGCCCAAAAACGACGAATGGATTCCAGCCTTCATTGATAAATATGCTCCACCGTCTCCTCCTGAAAAAAACATAGACATAAACTCATTAAATGAAATCTTTAATAACACAGGGAATAGTAATTGTGCTCATCTTTCAGAACCATTTTCCTTTGCAGAATTCACATTTGCTATCAAATATAGAAAAGATACAACCCCAGGATTAGATGACATTCCTTACAAGCTTATTAGGAACATGCATGTTGATGCCCAAAAATCGTTATTGGAAATGTACAATGTATTGTGGATGACTCAGTCCATTCCTGAAGCTTGGAAAACACAATGCGTTATTCCTATATTGAAACCAGACAAGTCTAGTGATGACTTTAATTCATATAGACCAATTTCTTTATCCTCATGTGTAGGTAAATTGTTTGAGTTTATGCTTAAAACCAGATTAGACCATTACGTAGAGCAGAATAAAATCTTACCAGAGCAGCAATTCGGCTTCAGGAAGGGTCGTAGTGCTACAGAGAGCTTTACTTCACTCATCTCTGACATCAGGAATTCCTTTCACAGCCAATCAGCCACCGTATGTGCATTTCTTGATGTACAGGGAGCTTTTGATAATGTTGATCCATCTGTATTGGCAGGAATTTTATCAGAGATTGGTATGCCAGGACATGTCTGTAAATGGATATTTCATTTTCTTTATGATAGGACTATGTATGTTAAATTTAACAACATACTACACGGACCAGGACAAGTTTTTAAAGGTACTATGCAAGGAGCAACCATATCCCCTTTATTGTACAATATTTATACATCTCAGATAAATAAATATCTGACCCAGACTGGAGTTCAATTCCTGCAGTATGCAGATGATTTGTTAATATACTCTGTACATAAGGATGTAAATATAGCTGTAAATAATTTAAATTTAGCCCTCTCTCAAGTGCATAATTATTATTTTAATAAGCTCAAATTGGTTATAAATCCATTAAAGAGTGGAGCTATGCTTTTCTCCAAAAGGCTTTCTCCTTGTAATAGTTTGGTAGAATACAATAATCTCCCTATACCTTGGTTGAAAGAAAAGAAGTTTCTTGGTATATTGCTGGATCATAGGCTAACATTTGAATCTCACATAAATTATATCATCAAAAACGCCTCCAAAGCCCTTAATATACTTCGGTCTCTGGCAGGAGTACATTGGGGGTCTGACCCAAAAATATTATCTATGTTATATAAGAGCATTATGCGCAGCCATTTCGATTATAGCTCAATTGCTTATATGGGGGCAAGCCTTGCTTTGCTGAAGAAATTAGAAGTTATTCAGAATAAAGCTTTGAGAATTATTACAGGGGCTATGTGCTCTACTCCAATTAATGCAATGCAATGTGAGGCTTGCATTCCCCCTTTACATCTTAGACGTCTACAGCTAGCTGAAAGGTTCTGTTTGAAAATGTTAACTAAAAATAATAGAGTTGTCTTAGATCACATTTTACCAATGCATGCCACTGAATTGGGCAATTCAGTGGCTCCTTATGCAAATTTTAATCAGATATTAAATGGTAACATACCAACCTTATTAAGAATAGTTTTACATTTGAATGATTTAACAAAAAATTTGCATCAGGATAATTTGTGGCCCCTCTATAGGATGGATCTCGATATTCTATTGAAAAATAATTTTGTACATAAACCATGCATTACGAACCAACAAGATTTACTTGCTTTCCTGGAAAATAATCATCTGTATTCCATCTATACTGATGGCTCTAAAACAGTTGATAGGGTAAACTCAGCATTTTTTGACCCTCAGTTAAAGAAAACTAAATGTTTTAAAATTGACACTAGATGTAGCATTTTTACCGCCGAAGCTTATGCTATCCATCAAGCTTTAATTTACGTTCAAAATATTGATACTTGTAATATAATTATATTTACTGACTCACTCAGTGTATTATTAGCTTTAGAAGGTAACTGCCTTCGTTATAATGTAAATTATCTCATCTATAATATAAAGAATTTGTTAAATAGTTTGTTAGTTAGTGGTAAGGTAGTTAAGTTAATGTGGGTACCTGCTCACCGGGGTATCACTGGAAATGAAGTCGTCGATCGAGCTGCAAATCTGGACCCTGACGAGGATCACTCTACAGACCTCAAATTGCCATTTACTGATCTCCATGTTCATCTGAATGAGAATCTGAAAGCAATATGGTGCAACTACTGGAATGAGATCAGTAAAGAGAAAGGAAGCTGGTATAGAGACATCCAAGGAAGCCCGCCCGCCCAACCTTGGTACCATCGGAAAAAAGACATAAACTGCCGGAAATACATAACCACCCTAAACAGAATGAGATTCGGCCACTGCCAAACCCAAGCTCACCTTTATAGACTCAGCCTAGCCCAAGATTCGAACTGCATTTACTGTGGAACTGAAAACGCCGACCTAAACCATCTCGTGCTCAACTGTCAAGAATTTAAATTGCACAGATTAATACTTATCACGGAACTTGACACAATCAGCTGCGAAACGGGTGTCCCTACACCAACTCTTCTTCCAAATCTACTTAGCAATCCTACCTTTTTCGCCCCCTTATATAAATTCATTATGAACAGTGGAATAAAAATTTAAAGTGACTGGAAAAACTGAACATTATAGTGAAGTGATACGGAAGTGATAAGTGCTCTTATCTGAAAACTAATACTATAAAAAACTAATACAATACTCAAGGCTCAAAAGGACACGGATCCAGGGCCGTAAAACCCTTTATTAAAAAAAAAAAAAAATGTATAGTGTTTATTTATTTCTATTTATGTATAATACTTTCATCTACAAGATGAAAGACACGTGTGATTCTTATGTTGAAGTACCAAACCAAACTAATATTTCATTCACTAAAGTCGACTTTGATTGTAATATTCTAGAAATAACGGCATCTCCCGACGTGAGTACTCTCGGCTGTTGTAATTTGGCTCTAGTTTTGTGTAATACGCAAGATTCTTCAGTTCTTACTTTCTGAATAGCTAAGTTATGTATACATCACCTTATATCGACTTTTTCTACTCACATCTCATTCACAAAACTGCCTAAAATGCTTTTGTTAACTGGCCCTCGATGAAGTTCACGGAAATAATTTTTAATGTTGTAGCCTCTGGGAGGTCCTACAGAGGAAAACAATGAAACTAAATACATCCGACTGGAGTGTAGCGTATTCGCAGAACCTCTGGAATCCACTAAAATTGAGTATGAGGGCAGCAAAGAAGAAATAACCTTTGTTGACAATGTCACAGTCCATAAACGAGCAGGCAAAAGGACCATGTACCATGTTGACATTGATCCGACAAAACCAGTGTGCCCCCAGGTCAGACTTTTGTTTGTACATACATCCATACATAACCTCACGCTTGTATCCCAGAGGGGTAGGCAGAGGACCAGGGACTGCTACTTGCCATGATCCTGACAGATCACCTTCGCTTCATCAACTTTCATAAGTCATTGTTTTTTGTTGAAGTATTACTTATCTATTATTGATAAAATTCATTACTCCATGCTGAGCATCTCTGATAATGAAGCCCATACTCATCTCCCAGAGAGAAAGTCTGTGCTATGCAGTGTTACATATAAAAAATATTGCAATATTATGTTTAATTCTAAATAAACAGATCCCCCATATTTTGCACCACACACAGCATAAGCTCCATCTCCATCCATCTATCTCCAGAGCATCCATCTCTCTCCTTTATTTAAGTATTCCTTGTGACTCTGTTTTAACCGTAATATACCTTCCACAGCCCAACTGCAACCGTACATTCACCAACACCACTCTGCTAAAGGCTCACATAAGGAGAGTTCACTGTGCGGACCGACAACGCTTCCAGTGCAATGTGTGCCCTAAAACATACTCCGCAAAGTACCTTCTTGCTCGGCACACAGCAGTCCATGAGAAAAGGACAGTGCAGTGTCCGGTTTGCAGTTGTCTGTTAAGTGAACGGACTAGGTAAGTGTGAGATTATTTTCGAGATAGATTTTTCCAAAAACCTTAAACCAGATGTTACTATAGAAGTATCTATGTATTATAAATGTTTATATATTGTGTACATATGAGTAATGCCCCCCCTTACTTTTAGTATTTTGCACTACCCACCCAGCCATAATCCACAAACCAAAGGTTGAGTGGAAGTCAAAAAGTAAAAAAAAAAAAACAAATTGCTAAGTTTTAGTGGGGCCACCTAGTCTATAATCCGAGAAGGAACCCTCCTGGATGTGTCAGATGTACCTATCTAGGTGCATGGGGATTTTGGTACATTCTTCTTACGGATCCTCCCTCCGGCCAGCATGGCGGCGCACCTGCGCACACACTCGCGCGCCGCCCCGCACGCTTGCGCGCTGTGCGGCGCGCGCTTCGGGCGCGCTTCGACGCGGAACCGGCACGGACGCCGGTGCCGGCGCCGGTCGGAGTAGCGGCTCGAGGAGGCGGTGAGTACTTTGTCATGCTTTGGACGATTACTGACGGCGGGAGGCCACGGTCTCAAACAGACATTTGGCACTGCTACCAGATACAGAACATAACGGCAGCGAGACTGAAATCAAAGAAGACGAAGAGGCCACTCACGCAAGGAAAGGCGTACTCCAGCCTACCTCGATAACTAGGTGAATGTATGAATGTAAAATCATGTCAAACATGTAAAATAGGTATCCATAAAGCTTTTAGCAATGAGTCTTTTTTATCACAAATCTCAGAAGCACTTCATAGATGGCGCTTATAGGCGTGCAAAAACAAAACATACATAAAGAAGGACACGTCTGTCAAATTAGTATTTTGCCGTATTCCGGTTCTTCTATGGCCACGCCTGTCAGCGCCATCTATGAATTGCTTTGTGAATTTGTGCTGAAAATGCACAGAACATAAAAAAAGAGTAGAAGTCGTAAGTGGGCGGTGCCCGCGTGCCTCACATTAGCAATGTATTGCCTATGCGTAGTCGGTGACAGTTTTGTTTACTTCAGTTGCCGTGCGCTTCTAGTAAAGAAAAAATGGTAAAAACTTGATTAAAATGCCTTGTTGTGCTGTGTTAGAGAGCAAAAATAAAAGCTGGGGACTAAAATATACCGATCATGCCGTAATATTTCATCGGTAAGACGTATTTCATTGTATTTTTAATTAAATTTGTAATGACATGAACACGGAAACCAATCCGAAAATGAAAAAGTGAATCCACCTTTATTTACTGGCTAGTAAAGTTAAATTTTCATTGATGAAAGTGTACCTTCTCTAGAAATTTCTGTCATAATTTGAATTCTACTCAATTACGGATGGGGGCACACATGATAAAAATCTATCGATAATTAGTTGTCTATGACTTAGTAGTCCTACATACTTAATGGTACTTAGGTATTGTAAATTCCAATTCGTCTAAGTAGGTAAAATAATTGTTGTTATTTTATACCTACTTCCTAAGTGCCTTTTCACATGCACCCGGTCGCCGTCCGGTCGCCAGGCCGGGTAAAGTAGTAATGTATGAGCTCCGGTCGCCGGCTGGTCGTTGTGCATGTGAAAACTGTCATTGGAGCTCATACATTACTAGGTACTTTTCATACAAGATATGACATGAGCACATAGATCGCGATATAGTTTTTCTTCACCAGTTTATCAGTGACTGAAATATCTAAGAAACTATCGAAGTAATTTTCATCCTACCCCTTTGACAACAGAAAACCGAGGCAACGTTACAACAACCCTTTCGGAATCAAAACAATTTGGAAGTGAGTTTTCGTTTAGTTTTCTAAGGAACCGGATACGAAATTAAAATGGATGGCAGCGACAGGAAGGCAAAATTGGTTCAAAACGACGATGAACACAATATATTCAAAGCATTTTCATGAAAACTTCATAAACACTAAAAATGGCGGAAGGTGGCACTTATGTGATGCAGCAATACCAGAAAAAATGTGCTTACTCCCAGGTTAGACTCTTGCGTATAAATGAAATATATTAAGTACCATCGTCAAAAAAATTGGTATAACGTATGAAACATGGCGTACAGATAGACAACGATCTGATTGAGTCGTAGAATACGTTATATTTCCCGTGTAATATCGGCGTAATTTCTAACGCCCGCGAAGCAGCGGGTTAAAGCTAGTTTTAAATAAGAGATAACATTTTAAAATATGAAATCTACCACATTGTTTTATTTGTGCGTCTATGTACCCTATTAGTGTTAATTATTTTTTAATACAGTTGCTCAAAACGTGGCGTATTACACGGACGTATAGCATGCGGGATGTGGGCTATTATACACTCGTGATTTTTTTTTACCTTTCCCGCACTCGTGCGTTTTCTTTCCCAACTGTCAAAATAATGTCTATTAAAAAGAAAACCAGCCATGAAGTTTTTACTAAAAAAAATCATAGAAGTTTTTATGAGCTACTAATTTGTTTCAATATCAGATTTAATGATTTGATTCAATGAGTTAAATTAGGTTTCATTTCATTTCATCTCATTAAATTTCATTTTCATTTCATATCAATAAAAAAAATCTTCTGAAGACTTGGCTGTATGGGCATAGTTCCCATTGCCTTCTAGAATGGGTGAAGAAAAAAAATCTCTCCTTATATTTTTTTACGGTTGGCGCCATTTTCTAAATATATTTTCTTTATTAAATTGCTTATTTTTTTCGCAACTGTATTAAAAATAGTCGTTCAGTACACGTGCGGAACCGTCATTGCAACTTGTCGGAACTCTTTGCAATGACAGCCTTTCCGCACTTGTAATGAAATATACTATATTGCACAAAAGATAATGTTGAAAAGATGCATTTTCTACCAGTCAACCCGCAAGCAAAAAGAAATAGCTAAAAATACTTCTAAGTACCAGCATTCATATTCGGCCGTTAATGTGTAAACTGTTTGTACGAGTATAATTTGTCGATAGGTTCTCCCTATCGATAAACTAGAACTCGCATTGTCCCATCCCAAACTGAGAATGCACTTGTTTTTCAATTTTGAACTTTATGTCTTACTAGGTAAAAGTTCTTTTCGGTCCGACGCGGCGGTAGTTCCATCTAGTGTAGAGTAGCGTTACTACAAAATGTCAATCTTAATTTCATCATTGTCATTTGATTTTGATCATTGTTAACATTACAAAAAGGTGCATATTTTAATTGAAACTTTTATGATGTACACCTTTTCGGCATTGACTTTATTTACCAATGGTAGGTTGGCATTCGTAGTGTGCGTTTGGTTTGTAAGTATCAGTTTGGTTACACTGGTTTTCGTACAAATGTGTCTTGTCGCTACTTCTACTCTTTTTTTATGTTCTGTGTGAAAATGGCACATTACAAGCTAAGTTTTTCCCACTGCATGGCACAGGCCTTCTCTCATAATGATAGTACGGGAGCAATTACCACGCGTGTCTAGCACGGATTGGCAGTTTCAAGCGCTGAGCACCTTGATTTGGACACCTCAGACACTCCGCTTTACTCGCGATGTTTTTCTTCACAGTTAGCGAGTGGTATTGCTACTGCAACTTCACGAGCCAAGTTATATCGTCCCAATATTGGCCTGTCGTCCGGAAAACGCCGGATAGTAGGCTTTTTGACCTCTTGTCCGGTCAACACTGCTTACGTCCAGCCCGTCCGGTTTTTGTTAGGCCCTTCCTCCACTGCTACGGTCCGGCGTCGGAAAGCAGTGGACTAATATAGCCCGAAGAAGAAGAAGAATTAACGTTTGCCGGATCGGAGAAGTGGAGAAAGGTCCTAAAATTGGTAACGCACTAGGCCCGATCCGAAGCCGTGAAAATAAGGGTCTAGAAATCTCGGACATTGCTTACGCACTAGTCCGATCTCTGTTCTACATCTAAGCAGTTCAGGGGGTAAATCCAAGCTGTCCCCTAAACCTGGTTATTTTCCACTCGTACGCAGCTCGGATTCGGTCCGTCTATAAATCTTATTCGAAATGGAGATTGTCGAATGACGAAGAGACATCGGAGGTCGGAAGCCGGATCTAGTTCGTAAACTACCCTAGAAATAGTTCTACGACTGCTTCGGACCGTATTTTCACGGACTCGGATCGCATTCGGATCGGACGTAGTGCGAAATCGCTCTTAGGCTTTTAGGGCGAGATAAATAGTCGCTTCTAAGAACAAGTCTTAGCGAAAGCACTTGCTTAAGAATCGATTTGTCTATCATAGACAGTACTTTGGCACTCTCTAAGTCGCGAAACTCGGACTAATTCTTAGCATTGGCCTAAGAACATGATTAGGTAAGCAAACGTCTACTTTGACACTTAGCTAAGTTAGCCTGAAGTAACGCTTAGGGAAGCTTGAGTACGGACTTGGGCTAAGCAACGACTATTTATCTCGCCCTCAATGTCTGTCGTTCCGTTACGGCAGTCAAAAACGTGCGAACGAGACGTGTCTCGCTGACTTTAAGCGACTGGCTTTATATTGTGTGTATTATTCGCTTTGTTTTCAAAGTTTATTGTTTTATAATCTAGCGTCCGGCCTTGAAACCCAAAAGTACGGCCTTTTATCGGTTTTTTTTGAGATTATTATTCTTTATTTGGAAACCCAACAGCAGAAATCAATTACTGTGACAATAAAACCAAAAATAGATTTCACTTGCAACTATTACTAACAATATCAAGCAGCGGAGAAAATTAAATATTAAAAAACCTATTTAGAGGCTAAAAATTCCACCCATGCCGGGATTCGAACCCACGACTTCTGGCTATCCGTGCCAGCGCTCTTACCAACTGAGCTAATGGGCGACTCACCGGCATCAATGAAATCTCGAACCTCTTTACAATATTCTCTGTACGTACAGGCAGCGACATCAGGCTGAAGTAATTTGCAACACTTGCAGCCCCGAGTACCTACTTTGCAGTTAGGTTTTACATCGGAATGATATCGCTGTACCCTCAGTTGGAAAGAGCGCTGGCACGGATAGACAGAGGTCGTGGGTTCGAATCCTGGCATGGGTGGAATTTTTAGCCTCTAAATAGGTTTTTTAAAATTGTCCTCAGCACAGGTTAGTGCATTAAAAATAATATAATTAAATATATGTTTTAATTAAATTCAGATAGCAACGCTACCGACAATATTGACAATGTGCCCGGGGAGGCACGAAAGAGACAGCTTATTACAAAAGCTTAAATTAAAATGCTGATGGTACTGCATAAAACGTAGCTTATCAGTATCACACATCACACGAGTATTATAAAGGCGAAGGTTTGTGAGTGTGTAAGTTTATTACTTCTTCACGTCTATACGGCTGGGGCGATTTTAATAAAATTCGGGATGGAGTTAGCTGACACCCTGGATTAACGCTACGGTACATAGGCTACGTTTTACTGCGGGAAAATATCTTATTCCCATGGGATAAGATATTTTCATAAGACATCTAGTACAATAATATTTATACTATTTTTATTTTTAATGCACTAACCCGTGCTAAGGACAATTTTAAAAACTTATTTAGAGTGAGTCGCCCATTGGCTCAGTTGGATAGAGCGCTGGCACGGATAGCCAGAGCTCGCGGGTTCGAATCCCGGCATGGGTGAAATTTTTAGCCTCTAAGTAGGTTTTTACAATAATATTTGTCTTATTAATTTCATACGTTGTAGATTAGAGAGTGGTATTGCTACTATGAATTCACAGATAAGAATATTTTGTACACAACCGAAAATAATTGCCATGTAATGGCAGTCGTTAAGCCGTGTCAGAGGCCTTATGTGCGGCTTGATAACTTCTGACAGTAAAGCACGCCACTGCCTTACAATCCTCTACCAACCCGGACTTGGCCGCCGTGGTGTAGTATGGCGTAACAAACCAAGAGACCCGTGCCCCAGCAGTGGGGTCATACAAGGGTCGATATCGATATCGAACACTATTACTTGATTACCTGTCCTGGTTCCAACGTAGGATACTCTTTGCTATGGTAACCAGGCAAGGACATCACTAACATGGAAATACACCAGGCTATTTCTACAAATTGACGGCAGCTCCCACTGGGAATCGAACCCACTACCTCCGGCATGGTAATCAGACGTGATACCGCTAGACCAACGTGGCAGTCAAAGTTAACGTCCGTTACGTACATCTGTGAATGTGTCGCAATAACACTCGCCAAGTAAAGGATAACTTCGTGAAGAAACCTGACGTGCTCATTGTTCACATGCCACAGCGTCTGAATTTGTCAAAGCCTTGTTATGGAGCCTAGTCTCTCTCTCTACAGGCTAAATCTATGTCTGTTTTTTGTTTTGTTTATTGTATATTTGGTTTATTTCTGTTGTACTTATATTCATGTTAATTGTCTTTTTTCTTTCTCTCTTTCTCTCTCTCTCTCCCTCTCTCTCTCTCTGTCTCTCTATATCTTTCTCTCTCTCTCTCTCCCCCTCCCTCTCTCTCTCTCTCTCTCTCTCTTTCTTTCTTTCTTAGCATGTGCCCTACAGTGTGAAACGTATATAGGCTAAATTATTATTTATGATTTTAAAAAGTGTTCTCTTTCATTCAATTCGTAATATCCGCGTAATCCATAGCGGACATCCTGCATATTTCAGTATTTGTCACTATCACACCAAGTTCGACGGTTGTATGTACATAATATGCATGTATATTGACGATTACTGTTTTATATATGTATAGAGAAAAAATCGGCCAAGCGCGAGTGGGACTCGCCCAGTAAGGGTTCCGCTTTGACTCAAAGTTGATCGGTTTTTATCATTGGTTCTTATTGTACGGGGTAGCCGTACTAGAATACGCTGCGTCAGCACTTTGCGCCCCCGCGATTTTCTAATAAAGAGTCTTGACCCAGACGGACGGACGGACACTAAAGTAAGCCTATAAAGGTTCCGTTATTCCTTTTTTAGGTACGGAATCCTAAAACGGGATTAAAGTTTTCTTGTTTTTGCTCTATCCTAAAAAAAGCGTCGTGACCAGCCCTGCTTGGTTAGCTCCGCACCAACTGACGTTAAGCCGTTGGTGCCGGCTGTCATGTAATGGCAGTCGTTAAGCTATGTCAGAGGCCTTATGGGCGGCTCTATAACTCCTGACAGTAAGGCCCGCCACTGACTTACTATCCTCCACCAACCCGGACTTGGCCCCCGTGGTGGAGTATGGCTTAATCTTCCTGCCATGCAAGAACTACTCCATAACGGTGGCCAGTACTTTCTCTCGGAGAGAGAGATATGTAGATATCTCTCAAAAAGCCTCTTGTGTATGGCACCAAAAATTTATAATAAACTAGCTGAATCGGCGAACTTCGTACCGCCTAACAAACGATTCTTTAATTTTTCTCCGTAAGAACCATCCTCGTACGTCGAGGAATATTCTAAAAAAAGAATTAGCGAAATCGGTTCAGCTGCTCTCGAGATTTGCGCTTACCAACACATTCAGCGATTCATTTTTATATTATAGATTACCTAGCGAGATGAAAGATATGAATTCATCGAAATTTAAAAGAAAACTATGCCAAATTCTTATTGACAAATGTTATTATTATACTTTAGACGAATTTTTGAATGACGTTACTATATAAATGTATATACATTGCAATACATTTTTGACATTACTGTATGACATATACATTAACTAACTATAACATTTCTTGATTGTGTATATTAAATATTAATTAATTACTTAGTTCGTTGTGCATGTGCACGATTAAATATATTTGTATATTTGTTACATTTGTTTTGTTAGAACATAACGCTCTATACTATACTGCAAGACCTTTATTGCAAACATACCTATGTTCACAAATAAATCTATTGAAATTGAAATTGGTTTATTGGGTTCTCTGCCTTTTTGCAGAAACATTTTCGGCCGATTATTATTTGGCAATTAACGTTTCAAATAATATTATTTTGCGGAATAATCATTTGCCAACTATTGTTATATTTTTTTTAGGATTTCCCAACCTCGTAGTTGCCAACTGTTTGCTTTTTATAATGAAATCTTTCAAAATGCCAACTAGCGTAGCGTATATTTAAGTAGCGTATATTTTACGCGTAATATTCATTCGGTCGGCCAAAATTTTTGCTGCAAAAAGGCAGAGAACCTTCGGTCTTACATGTTCAACCTAACACGCTCCTTCGCGCTCCGCTACGCTACGCGCTTCGTCGCACCTATATATATTTTTGTCGCAGATTGAGTCGGCCACCCCTCTAGCCAGTAATATTTCCATTCCCAGTAATATTTTTCTTGAATTAAAAATGCAAATATTTTTTTTTTATCATAAAATCAATGTATGAAAAGGGAACTTACACTGACGAAACTTTATTTATCTAATAGTTGTTTGCCTAGTAAAAGACTTGACAAATAATAAATTCCCAAAACGTTTTTGTGTCATTATAATAATCAGCTTAACAATAATCCTACCAAATGAAACATTGCGATACAAAAATTTGTAAATCGTTTGTTGTCAAGGTAAAGAATAGGTGAAACGTTGGTTGGCAAGTGATAATCAGCGTAACAATTTTCTGCGAAAAGGCAGGACACCGGTTTATTGATATTAAGATTAATTCACATTCAATTGTTATTGTAACATAAGTTATAGTATAACATAATTATTTGTCCTATAATTTTCCAATAAATAGTTCATACATTTTAAATATAGTGAAGTTACGGTTGGATAGACTCTGAAGCCTGTAGTAGTTAGTTAGACCTGAGATTTCCGCACTTGCCTCATAGTTGGGCCATTGTACGTAGCAAGCGCTGAGGTACGTTAACACTTCAGACATTAGGGTTTCCTTACGATGTTTTCCTTCATCGTCGCCAGTGGTATTGCTACTATAATTTCACAAATGTACATAACTTAGAATACAAAGTCATTGGTACATGCCGGGGTTTGAACCCACGACCTCCCGATTGAGAGGCCGGCCGGCGTTCTTCACCGCTCCGCTACCACCGCCTGCACTCCAAGCCCGTGGTAGATAAAAGATTATACAGGCGTCAGTGCCCTGTTGAAATGCTGTTTCAATTACAATCGAAAAATTTACAACCTGTTATTATTTTATGCTCCCAGTGACATCTACTGATTACACTTATATATTGATTGATTGAAAGTAAGGGCTTAATCTCAGAAACTGGAAATGTGTTCGGAAATATCAGGTCTCCCTAACTTGGAGTATTGAGCCGAAACCCAACCACAAATCCCACATCTATGTAACTACAGCATGCACAGACCGGATGCTTCGGTGTGTCACGCTGGCATACAAGTCGCCATATTGCGGTGGATGCGTCAATTTATCAGGCGCTTGGTGAAGCCTTTACACCACGCCCGCTCACTGCGACGGGAGCGAGTTGTGTAGGCGAGGTTGGTGAACGAGCCTTGGTTAGTGCCTTTGAATAATAATATTAAAAAAAACAGAGTTTTCGATATCACAAAAATAAAGTTAAGATAATAATAAAAAACTCATTAGATTTAGTTTCTTCATTAAATGGTAAACGTTTTATTTTATTCAAAAAACCAACAGCGTTACAGTTTCATAACTTAAGTAATGTATGATAATTAAGGCAAATAAAAGTTTTATGCTTTTAAAGTGATAGTATATTTAACGTAAGCTTAGATTAAACTAACTAAGCTTTGCCAAATAAACTTTTATTTGTTTATTTGCGGTTGCAAGGGTGCATAAAAATATTGTTTTACGTTATGACTCAAATATTAAAATGAGCTTCAAAAATTTTATACGAAAGGTAGTGACGTCATAGTCTAAGGCCGATATGTAAGGCAGGTTTTAGTACCACGTGACTATGTTGACTTTTCGACTGGTTATATTTTAAAAAGTATTAGTCTTAGAGAAACAAAATACCATGTTTATTTATCTTTTAACGTGTCCTAGTTTATTAAAACATTTTTATTGCAAGTTCTATACTTAAGTTTCCTAGTTCTATAAGTCTCAATAAAATTTAATATTTTGCACGGCCTAATAGAACAATAAATTGTAATTACATTAAATAATATTTTTATCTTCTATTATTATTCTAATATTATGGCAACTTTCCATCGTAAGGTAGTCTGGAGGAAATTGCTTTTAGCAATAAGGCCGCCAATTTTCAAATTAAAAAAAAGCGAAGCGCTCTTGGCCTAGGCGAACCGAGTGATTGGAATCAATCACTTGGTTAAGCAACAACAGGCGCGGTCAGGTACGGGATGGGTGAGCGTCGCGTGACTACCGCTAGTGGCATTTTTCCGAGCGCTTCCGTGCTTCGCAAGGCACGTTAAGCCGTTGTTGCCGGCTGTCATATAATGACAGTCGTTAAGCCTTATGGGCGGCTTGATAACTTGTGTGTGACAGTAAGGCCCGCCACTGTCTTACAATCCTCCACCAACCCGGACTTGGCCCCCGTGGTGGAGTATGGCCTAACCTTCCTGCGATGCAGGAAGAGACCCGTGCCCCAGCAGTGGGGACATACAAGGGTTGATAACGTCTAAAGTCCGCCAATTTTACTATGTATATTTGCAATTATTTTGTATTTGTTGTTTTTTCAGTGTACAATAAAGAATAATCTTACCTTATAATAATAATAATTTAATGGCCGGGGTTCGAACCCCGGCTTGGGACAAAAAACCCCGGTCGTGGATGTTTACATGTTTGTGATGTCGCTGTTCGAACACGGGACCTCTTGCATGGTAGGGAGATGCACCACAGAGGTCGTAAACCAATCAAATCAAAATTATTTTATTCAAAATAACACAGAAACGTTGACTTATTCAACGTTATAAGCAAAACTAGGGGCGAGATAAATAGTCGCTTCTAAGAACGAGTCTTAGCGAAAGCACTTGCTTAAGAATCGATTTGTCTGTCATAGACAGTACTTTGAAACGCGGAAACCCGGACTTATTCTTAGCATTGGCTTAAGAACATGCTTAGCTAAGCAAACGTCTATTTTAGTAACGCATTGATACTTAGCTAAGTTAGCCTGAAGTAATGCTTAGGGAAGCATGAGTACGGACTTGGGCTAAGCAACGACTATTTATCTCGCCCTAAGTGTCCATTTCAAAATCTAAATCATTTTGGAGAAAATACAAAAATAAACTCCAAACTTAGTGTTATCTCAGTCTTTCAATAGATACTCAATTAACAGAGTTTACCTATCATGCAAAAACGTAGTACGTTGGCATTAATAATAATAATATTGGCCTTTTGCATCTACTGAATGAGATGATTTATACAGCGTCCAGTGGCATCTTCACCCACACTAGATGGGTGAAGGGACCACTCCGACGCTGTAGTCGTTATGATGACCATGAATGAATGATGGCATTAAACTGGCTTTAATTCCATACAGTCTATACTATTTTTATTTTTAATGCACTAACCCGTGCTAAGGACAATTTTAAAAACCTATTTAGAGGCTAAAAATTCCACCCATGCCGGGATTCGAACCCGCGACCTCTGGCTATCCGTGCCAGCGCTCTAACCAACTGAGTGCTTAGTGCGAGTTTGACAGATCCAATCGAATAAATTTACTACCGCGTTAATCGAGCATTGAGTAGTGAGTATGAGTAAGTTAACCGTTCGAACTGGCAAAACGCTGTCACAGTACAACTCGCACTCACGTTTATTCGTGTTTTGGCTGGTAAACGTGTTCACTTCTCAACGTAAACCATTACAACACGCACTCAGCAATTTTAATTTCTATGCAATGTCGCTAGGTGGCGCTTCCTCGATGCCATAGAAATATGAGTTTACGTTAACGCGATCGAGTAGTTAAAAAACTCGCAGTAAGCACTCTGAGTGCTTAGTGCGAGTTTGACAGATCCAATCGAATAATTTTACTACCGCGTTAATCGAGTAGTGAGTATGAGTAAGTTAACCGTTCGAACTGGCAAAACACTCACAGTACAACTCGCACTCGCGTTTATTCGTGTTTTGGCTGGAAAACGTGGTCACTTCTCAACGTAAACCATTACAACTCGCACTCAGCAATTTAAATTTCCATACATGCCATAGAAATACGAGTTTACGTTAACGCGATCGAGTAGTTAAAAAACTCGCACTGAGCACTCACCGGCATCAGTGAAATTTCGAACACTATTCTCTGTATTACGTACAGGCAGCGACATCTGGCTGAAGTAGATTGCGTCACTTGCCCCGACTACCTACTTTGCAGTTAGGTTTTAACATCGGAATGATATCGCTGTACCCACATGATTATACACACAGTCTGTTAGCTTTTAGAATGTACCTCGGGTACTATCGGATAGAATTGGATATATTCGTGTAATAGAAATATCGGAACTAATATGACACCTAATTTCGAAATTAGAACTCGAAATAGTAACTCGTGTGCTTTCGGCGAGAGAGACTATTCTAGAGCCCGAGGTATATTCTAAAAGCTAACAGACTGTGTACGTCTTTGTCATCTATTAATCTTTAAAGTTATGTATGAGTAACGTGACCATTTGTTTTTTAACTTTATTTCGGTCAATTAAATAAGGTAATCAATGAAATACAAAACACTTGTTTAAAGTTATTTATTAAGAAAGTTGATGGATAGCTTAGTTACAAATTAAAAACTATACCAACATTTTTAATTATATTTATACTTATCAGAGGAACAAATGCTTCAATATCGCTGATGATGATTTTAAGTAAGAGTGAAACTCCTGGCACTTTTTTATATTCACCTTAATTATCAACATCGCCTTTAGAACTGGAATTTGTAACTGGGTTTTTTCAGATGTCCACAATTTGTTCATCATAGAAAATACTCTTTCTACTAGAGCATTTTGTAGCAGGCGAACATAAAATATATTCAATTAAAACAGAGCATTTTTGAAAACGGGACAATTTTGCGTGCCGGAGTTAATTTCGGGGACACCGGGACTCGTAATTATAAAAAGGGACAGTCCCTTTTCAAAACGGGACGTCTGGTCACGTTATCTATGAGTATAGTAGCCCTTTTTGCACAGTGTGCGTAACACATTTTTCTGGCAAGCTATGATATCTAAAGATCAGTATATAGGTAGTCTTTTATTGTGAAAATCTATGATTTGCAGAATTAATTTCCTGTAAACATTACACTCTTATTTATTATACAAATCCAGCCGTTCCTATAATCCGGCAAAGGGGATATGTCGGGTACCTGATTACTAATAATTATATATACATGAAATGTTCAGTTCACGTCGTGCGGGTGGCATAATTTCCATCTAAATGAATCCTAAAATATTTATGAATATGATCATACATACATACATACATACATACATACATACATAACCTCACGGCTGTATCCCAGAGAGGTCGGCAGAGACCAGGGACATCCACTTGCCACGATCCTGACAGATCACCTTTATCAATGTTCATAAGTCGTTGCATGCACGCACGCCGGTTCCGAATACTTTTTATCTCCCCCTTTACTAATACGCTAATACATCCCCTATTTGGTCACAGTATGTCCGCCTGGGACGTCCCTTACCGGCCCTTTCACTCACATTCGCAATATATATTTTTTTTCGTCAATCTTTCTATCTTATAAATATCTTACCAGCTGCTAACGATGTACCACTTTTCGTGCAAATAAACAATTTCTTCTTTCATCCTCTACACATGTCCAAACCAACGCAACATTCCTATCTCAATTCTAGTCAGTATATTCTCTTTCAGTCCACAACGTTCTCTAATCAGACTATTGCGTATCCTGTCATTCAAACACACGGTTTTTTTATTTTTATTTTGGCGAGATACTGCCACTGTTTATTTTGTGGCAACCTTTTAGTCATTTAAAATAAAAGTGTTAAAGTTAATATACAATGAGTAAAGTGTCTGTAAAAATAATCTATAAATAATTAAAAATTTTAAAAAACATCGCTTAGTATAAAATTGAATTAAACTTAATAAAATGTTAGGTTAAAATAATCTTAGCTAAAATAAAATAGCCCCGGCGTGGGTGGAATTTTTAGCCTCTAAATAGGTTTTTAAAAATGTCCTTAGCACGGGTTAGTGCATTAAAAAAGAATATAACACTACACATACCTCATTTCGTGAATTTGAACAGTGCACACAATAAAAGTGTAAAAAGTCGATGTGACTGGCCCGTAGTCGGCGGCACGTGGCCGAACTTTTTATGGGCTAGTATTGTAGTCTCTAATCTTAAAGCTTTAAAGTTTATTTTACTTTGCATGGTTGTGCCCGCTCTTCGTCGGTCCATTGTGGATAGTTCTAAAATTAAATATTTTTTATCCCTTGTCCCATGCGCAGCACCCATTGTCCAAGTATAGGGGTGGGGTAAATGGGGGCTGCGGGGTTCGTAGAAAGCCCCCATTCTTGCCATTTAATAGTTTCTACTAGATTTGGACACCCTAGTCTAACAAAAGTATAAAAGAAAGTGTTTTAATCAATAGAACAGGTTTTGGTACATAAGTAACAAATGAACATTTTCATCTTCAAATTAACAGCTTATCTTAATTACACTATTTTTTTTTTATTATTTTTAATGCACTAACCCGTGCTAAGGAACAAATTTAAAAACCTATTTAGAGGCTAAAAATTTTTAGCCTCTAAATAGGTTTTTAAATTCCGATGTTAAACCTAACTGCAAAGTAGGTATTTGGGGCTGTAAGTAATGCAATTTGCTTAAGTCAGATGTCGCTGCCTGTACGTAATACAGAGAATATTGTAAAGAGGTTCGAAATTTCATTGATGCCGTGAGTCGCCCATTGGCTCAATTGGTAGAGCGCTGGTACGGATAGCCAGAGGTTGCGGGTTCGAATCCCGGCATGGGTGAAATTTTTAGCCTCTAAATAGGTTTTTAAAGCTTATCTTAACATAAAAACACTTTTACACGCTAACTGGGAGATTCCAAAACAAGACAATCAGGACAATGCTCAGCATTCCATAATTTATAAGCAACAAATACATCCATATGGACCTAAAAATCGACACAGTCAGACAAGAGATAGCAAAATACAGCAAAAAATACCAAAGTAGGCTCTCGAAACACGTCAACGAACTGGCGGCCGAACTCGAAGGCACGGGAAGTGTAGAATTCACGCGATTTAGGAGGAACAGTATCCCAAACCTGAAGATTAGATTCGACAGCGGCATATGAGAGAGGCTCACTGGATGCATTTTCTCTGACGAAAAAGATATTGAACCGACAACAAAATGGCCCATTGTTTTTGAACTAAAACTTTCGTAAGCACAACACATTGTAGACTTTTCCGATATAACAACACCCGTTAATAAATCCGGACTAAAAGTCTACAATGGCCCATTGTTATTAACAGATTGCCACGTAACCGACAAGATAAAATAAAAAAAAAACTAGTACATTAGGATTCGTCGTGCAAGCTAGAAAAAAAACAATTCAAACGATACCTTACAGTATGGGGTGGACGACTAAACAAAATGATCCCTAATTTAAGTACCTACCTACATACATAACCTCACGCCTGTATCCCAGAGAGGAAGGCCACTTGCTACGATCCTGACCGATCACCTTCGCTTCATCAACGTTCATAAGTCGTTGCATGCACGCACACCGGTTCCAGGTACTTTTTATCTTCCCCTTTGCTAATACATCCCCTATGTGGTCGATGTATGTCCGCCTGGGACCTCCCTTACCAGTCCTTCCACTCACATTCTATTCATTCATTCCTAAATTAAAGCCGGGTTTACACGGTCTTATTGCGCTCGGATCGTGTTTACTAAGATGACTACTAAGATAATACTCGTATCGTGTACACTGGCCATTTTAGTGCACTCGTATGAAAACGCCAACTCGGACCGCACTCTACTCATCTTAGTTGACTGCAATAACAAAAACAAAATGGCGTCTTCCCAAGAAATTCCTGTGCCCTCGTAGAAGAAAGTGGTCAGAAAGAGATAATTAGCAGTTTGTGGAGCTTTACGAAAATGAAGAAGTATTGTGGAATGTGCGTTTGGCATCATATCAAAAGGGATAAAGATAAAGGACTCAAATAGTTCGCTTGTTAACCGCAAATGGTTTTTAAATCTTCTATAATATAAAAACGAATCGCTGAATGTGTTGGTAAGCGCAAATCTCGGGAGCAGCTGAACAGATTTCGCTAATTCTTTTTTTAGAATATTCCTTGAAGTACGAGGATGGTTCTTACCTCAGTTCTTACTGAGAGAGAAAGAATAAAAAAATAAGGAATCGACTGTTAGGCGGTACGAAGTTCGCTGGGTCAGCTAGTCTCGAATAAAATAATTCCGTTTTACTTCTCGAATAAAATTATTCGAAGTTGGTTGTTCACGTCTTAAAAAAATATTCGAAGTTGGTTGTTCACGTCTTAAAAACCATTTAAGTAAAAAAGAAGAAAAATTTGGAATTTTTCTTTTAATCCTTCTGCTGTTGCAGCACGACGATGAGCATATCTGCCACCACTTCTATGCCTTTCAGCAGTAAATCTGTCACTTCAAAGCTGGTTCAAAGTTTTTCAACTCAGAACAATAACAAAAACCTGAGTTTTTCAAGTTTTCACAGAGTTTTGCTTAACAGTAGCCGCTGACCACAGACAACAAAGCGCGTTCAAAAATGAATAAAAATCCATATCCACTAAAATGTGTGTAAACTACCATCCGAGTGGCTTACAGTTTTAATTGACTAAGAAGACGCGGGAGATACCCTAATAAAATGTTTTTAAGATTCTAACGTTTTATCGGCGTGATCTCTATCTGTCGACGAGATAGTAAATCTTTGTCAAATGTCGGTTATCTGTGTATTGATAATCGTCTCTGAGCTAAGCCGCGGAAAGACATGCAAACGGAAATGACATGGCGAAAGGGAGCGGAAAAAAAACTCAACTCTGACCATCTTTTCTCATATTATCTTAAACCTAATACATCAATTGCCACCTATTCGTATCATAAGATTTCATGATTGCCATCAAGTAGTATAAATGTCAAAGCATTATTTAATTGTTTTATGAAAATAGGGAAAACAAGTGCTGCGGCCAGACACACGAACAGCACTCGTTCACGACCATAATGCAGGGGTCAGCCATCATAAGTCTCAACTATTTTGGTGGAAGTAAGATGACCCGGTGTATAGGTTACTCATTTTTATAAAACTTACGAAAAAATGGAGCGTACAATGCTGGAATTAGTTTTTTTTTTAATAAATATAACAAATCAGCCTACTTTCTTTCTGATGGGTACTCCTGGTTTATGGTCGTAAGCATTCTTAACTTCCAGACCCAAAATTATCTTCTTTAACTTCTGATTTTTCTAATTCTGAGTCACTATTCGAAGTGTTGAAGAATAAAGTTCTGTGTTTGTTCTTTTCAATTCTTACAACTTTTATGCCTGCAATCTTGCCTGTTCCGATCTACATCTTTTGTGATATCTACACCCATCTGGGAACAAGCATCTTTCCAATCATACATTTCTTACGTTTTCTTCGTCGGCAGACGATTCACCAAGGTTCTTTTGTTTTGGTTTGAATTTTTTACTTTATGAAAGTCGGTTACTAACACTAAATTGAACAATACATTCAAGTAGTTTGCTGCATTTTAATCTGTAGTGCATATGAAATTATTTAATTATCTACCATGCAGTATCAGCAAGTTTAATACAAAATCTTCTTACTGCATTTTAGTTTAAGTGCATATATATTTTTATAGGTTTAGATTACAGATTTTTGTAGTAAAAACGATATTTTACTGCATTTAACTAGGTAAAGTGACGGGTCGTTTTAGAAGTAAGTGCGATAACTGCATTTTAATTAGTAATACAACGTATTTAGGCGTGCGTTTTTTAGTTACTGCTTTTGCAAATTTGGTTTCATTTTTGTGCTAACCATCCAATCAAAACATCGGTTAGATCACTGTTTTAACTATAACGTGCCCGTCAAACCCCTATATTTAACTCAAAAACGTAAAAATGTCTCTTACTGCGTTTTAGGGCAGGCACGGCAGTATTTTTCCATTTTCTGCCTATGAAAATTATATAGGTAGTAAAATTATGGAGTTTATTGTCCATTTTTTTCTTTAAAATGATCTAGATTTTTAAATGGACACCCAGTTTGAATTGTAACATTCATTAAGCCGCAGTTTCTGTGCTACTTTGAATAAAACCTTTTCATTTCAATCCATAGTTTTATCCAATAGAACTTAAAAAATACAAAGAGTTTTCGAAATTACGTAAAGACACAGTGCTTAAAAAAACGGGTGTCGAGTATTAATTCGTTCTTCACGAGGCTATTAACATAAAATAATTAATGATTAATAATACATACTTACATAGAAAACAATTCACTGTAAATAAGAAATATGACATGATGTAGATACTATTATTTATTGATAATGTTTTGGTATAACCTAATATAAAACCCTCTTTGGCATGACCTCGGCATGTCTTGTATTGTACTATTTTTGTACCAACATTACGTAACCAAGTTATGAATTAGCTATAACATTTTACCATACTCTACAAAACTCGATAACTTACCTACCTATCAACCGTTTTAGGAAAATCCTTAACACATTTTATATAATAATATGTACTTCGATAGGTATTGATTTTATTAGATGTGCCCTAACAGGTTATGCGGGGTGAACTTTGTGGTCAGCCTTTTTAACACAGACGTTTTTTCCTTCCAATGTAATTAATTAGTAACGTGATTCTAAAAATATAAATGCTCTATGTTGCTTGCTGCATTTTGTAGCAGACTAGTAGCTTCTTTTTTTTTCTACAGTTATTGAGCGTTTCCGCCACATTTTTGCTTTCATTGCCATCCTTAATTAGCTGGACGTCTATTTGGTACATTTTAACTTCAGCAGTAATAATTGTCAACATCGTTAAAACCCAACAAAACGGTGCACTTATCGGTATAATTTCTCAAACAAAAGACTGTACAACTATAGAATTTACACGTTATTAAATTTATTAGCAAACGATACCGCGTGCGCTAGTCGCACCTACAATTCTACCAAACAACCATGCCGTCTGATGAACTCTTAACTGCAGGGCGTAAAGGCTACATTCGCCCGTGCCAGTAACACGGTTTTGAAGTACTAACATTTTCCCCGCGTCGAGCGGCGGCCATGTTGCCTCGAATGCGCTCCGTCCTGCCAGCCAGCCAGTATCACGCGCGCGCCCGCACCACGCACAACTTTATCCGCACCGGTCGGCGCTACACGCAACTTCGTCGCAACTTTCCCGTGCGTGCAAATAATTCAAAAAATATGGTCCGGACCAAAGACGGCGACGGGATTAAGAGCAATCTCATTGTATCTGAAGTGCAGCGGCGGCCGTGCCTGTACGACACGAACCATCCGCATTACGGGGACCGGAGCGAAAAAGCCGGGGCCTGGGAGGAGATCTACAGAGCGGTGGTGCCGAATTGGACAGCCCTCAGCCAGGAGACCAGATTCTCCGCCGGTAAGTAAAGCGGCCGAGTTGAACGGGCGCCCGTCGAGTGGGCCGTGAGGGCGTGCGGCGCGCGTTCACTCGCGGGCGTATTGCGTTTTTGTCGCGTATGCGTGCTCTTTGTTGGACGGCTGTTTGGTTTCGTTTCGAAATAACGTCCGTGCGCTACTGTACCAAATATTTTTTTTGTCTATGCGAGAATTTTTATTTGTAAGACGTTTGCTCGGAAGCGCTAATTGGTAATTAGAGCTGTTTTTTTTTTCGTCTGTAATTCTGAGTGGTGGCCTTCAATTAGGGTTAGTACCTGGTTAAATGCAGTCTATTGTCTGTTACCCTCGCCATTTGTACCACTGCATCTCGAACTGGCGTCTGATGCGTTTTATTTCTTGGTGACGCAGTATCACGCTGTATTCCTTTGCACCGCTCCGACATTATTGCATTTCTGTGCATTAATTATAGTGTCTTATGATGATGTACTATTTTAAGACATATTAATAGGTCTATATTTTTTAAGTTATTATGCAATCTTATAGAAAATAAACTATATTAAACTCGCCATTTTACAGACACTAATTTTGTCAATCTCCAGGTAAGCCATATTAGTAAAAAATTAAAATGCTTATTTATGCATAATTACGTAATGCACCACTAATTATTATAATTAACTCGTTATCTAAAACAGAAACTATAAAACAAACAAAAAAAATATCGACCAATGACGTGTTTTTTAAAATGTCTGTCGTTTCACATAGGTAGAGGCCATAATATTAAACGGACAAAAACACCTCGCCAAAGTCTGTCCATGATGCCAACCTACCCAGTCACACAGCGTCACCAATTTACGATATTCAAGTCTAAAAATATCACAAAACACGCATACATTACACGTCCAACTGCACATATTGAAATGAAACGTCGAAACTAGCGCGCAGTGTAGGCAAAGCGATTTTTTTTGTCGTGAATTAAATTATAGAGTATGCGATAGTATTACAGAGACTTCGTGACTCAATACAGGCTTACCGGGGGCCGCAGTTTGCTCAACGCGAAACTCGCCATTATATTAAAAAACTGCGCGATCTACTTTTTGCTATTCCATTGCCGTATTTTCATCGGCAAATAATATTTACAGGTATATAGAATCGTTAATGTAAACTGTCTTTATTCCTTGCGTTGTTTGTAAGCGCTGTATAATATTCACCTTGCGAACGTTATCGACTACCAATTTCAACCAACGTGGAAGCTATTTTTTTCTTTCGTTTCCTTATCTTAAAATAAATCATCGATACATAGGATACTACGTATTATTTTTCCTTCCATTGAAAATATTTAATTTTCTTCTGGTGGCCAGTCTCTCGGGAAGAAGTTCATATTCTTTTTTTAACATTGAAAAAAATATGGGTGTGGCCAGTCATTATCGCGCGGTAACTATGGCGATAATAAAGGCGGCGGTTCGTGGGACATTGTTGAGTCGGAAAACAATTTATTAGTATAATATGTATCTATGTAGTTGAAACTGCGTTTGATAAACAAGAGCGCACAAGATGGCCGCATGTCCCGGCCACCCGCCATTCCGCTTGCCGCGTCGCTGCGTGACGTAATTCATCATTGTGTTAATGTTGTGACACGAATGGTGAAGTTTTTTTTTTAAATCACCCAAAATGTATATTATTTTTATTTTGGCATTAAACAGCCTTAGTTTTACTAGGAAGTGCAAATAATGGATATTACAATTTATTACAATTATGTGTTATAATTTTATTAAAAAAAAACGCAAAAAATTTAATTGGATACCTAGTTATTTAGGGTGTAGCCGCTTTTATTAACTATAAAAGGCGTTGTTATTTAAATGTACTTAAGAAAAGAGGTTTACGAGGGTATCTTATATTTTTTGAAATAAATGGCTTGCTCTATGATTTTAGATTTTAGGGATAGTAGAATTAAGTGCGTAGTTATCTTTAAAATAACTACTTTTAAGTAGGGTTTCTATTGATTTAAAATTAATAAGAACGGAATTCTTTCGGGTCGGAAAAGCTTACGATCTCTTGTTAAAATTTACGAAACGGGAATAAGTATAGACTATTTATTTTATACTAGTAACCATATGTATATTAGCTGTTACTTTATTGCAGAGTAATAATTTTAACGCAGCATAATAATAATTAATATTACAGTTGTTAGAGAATTTATAACTTGAAAAATCATTAAAGTTATTTATTTTCTCTTCATTGTTTACAAAAAAAAAACATTTAAACAGTTACATCATTTAAAAAACCTATTTAGAGGCTAAAAATTTCACCCATGCCGGGATTCGAACCCGCAACCTCTGGCTATCCGTACCAGCGCTCTACCAATTGAGCCAATGGGCGACTCACGGCATCAGTGAAATTTCGAACCTCTTTACAATATTCTCTGTATTACGTACAGGCAGCGACATCTGACTTAAGCAAATTGCATTACTTACAGCCCCGACCACCTACTTTGCAGTTAGGTTTAACATCGGATCGATATCACTGTACCCACATGATTACACTATTTTTATTTTTAATGCACTATTTAGCCTCTAAATAGGTTTTTAAATTTGTTCCTTAGCACGGGTTAGTGCATGTGGGTACAGTGATATCGTTCCGATGTTAAACCTAACTGCAAAGTAGGTGGTCGGGGCTGTAAGTAATGCAATTTGCTTAAGTCAGATGTCGCTGCCTGTACGTAATACAGAGAATATTGTAAAGAGGTTCGAAATTTCACTGATGCCGTGAGTCGCCCATTGGCTCAATTGGTAGAGCGCTGGTACGGATAGCCAGAGGTTGCGGGTTCGAATCCCGGCATGGGTGAAATTTTTAGCCTCTAAATAGGTTTTTAAATTTGTTCCTTAGCACGGGTTAGTGCATTAAAATAAAAATAGTGTAGTTACATCATTAACTAACGTAACGGTGCTTAATTATTTATAGTTTTTGTTGTGATTAAAAACTTTACCTCGTTAAATCACAATTAACATTGTACACAGAACATATAAAAAAGAGCATTATAGCACTATAGGTATCAGCCGTAATATAATGCTTTTTTTACGACAATGCTGAAGTAAAGATAATATTGTGTCTCAGGTGTTCAAATACGTCATCGGTTGAAATTGTCAATCCGCGGTGGGCATACCAGGTAATTAAGCTCATACACTCCCTCTGAGAGAAGGCCTGTTCCCTACAATGGAACGTTGATAGGTTACATAAAAAATATGTTAAAGTAGTAGTATTATTAGCCGGGTAGTGTTTATCTATTTTGTTTCGTTTACCTGCATTCTGTTAAATAGGTATGTCCCGTTGCTGGAATGAGGGATTTTTCTGACAGCTATTAAAAAAAAAAAATAGTTCTAAAAGCTACGATGAGATGGCGCTGAATCGCAAGGGTTTACCTTTTTTTGTTTGTTATTGCTTGCCACAGGTAAAAACTCTATTGCTTTTTTGCGATTTACCGTAGATAGAGTTCCCTCTACGGATTTCATCGACTGGAAGGAATATAATCTGTGATCAACTGATCAACGTCAACTGATCAACCATGATTTTAGCACGAAAATCAAATAACAATAATAATGCAAGAGCAAAAAGAAAAGAGGGAGGAAATTCCACGTGATCTGTGGATTGGGACCACAGAATAAACTGGAAAGTGGCATATCCCATTAAAAAAACAAAAACCCTTACTTGAAAACGCCATCTACTGACAAATTAGGAACTACTTTTCTTAGCTGTCAGAAAAATCCCTCATTGTCTATGCGTACTAGATACTAGAAAACCATTGTTACTTTCAAGGGCAGCACCTTGAAAGTAACAATGGTTTTCTAGTTATTTTCAAGGGCAGGACTTAGGTAGTCAAATCAATTAGGCGATAACCTCGTCGGTCTAGCCGTTAGGTCGCTTAGCAACCAAGACAGAGGTCGTGGGTTCGATTCCCGCGGGTGGGTCGCCGTACCTTTGTACCAGTGGCCTCAGTCTGGGTGTATTTTCATCTTTGTGACGTGCTCGCCTGGTTTCCATAGTACAGGGTATTCTAGTTTGGGACCAGGTGAAGTAGTTTTGTTGCCTGGAAGTTGTTATCAAAATAATCAAGAACTAGAATAATTGTACTTACATCGAATTTGCATATTGGATTATTAATGCGTCTATATCTACTGCCGGGCTTTTCCAGTCGTAAGTAAGCACTACGTGAGTAATAGTTAATTACCATTAAGTATTTGTGTGAAAATAAAAGTTGAGATAAGATAAGAATACTATTTATTGTAAAAACCTATTTATTTATTGTACACCAGGAAAAACAAATATAAAATAATTACAAAGATACAGTACAATTGGCGGCCTTATTGCTTACAGCAATGTCTCCCAGACAATCGATAAGAGTTGCTGAAGGAAAAGTGAGACGGGTAGGTAGTTGGTGCAAATATGAATATTGATTATACAGTCTGTTAGCTTGTAGAATATACCTCGGGCTCTAGAGTAGGCTTCGGTTTTTGCCGAAAGCACACGAGTGTAATACTACTTCCTGCACTCTATAAAACTTTAAGTATCATCATCATCATCATCATCATAGACGAATCTATGGTATCATATTTGTTCCGATATTTCTATTACACGAATATATCCGATTCTATCCGATAGTAGCCGAGGTATATTCTAAAAGCAAACAGACTGTACTTATGATATGATATCAACCCTTTGTATGTCCCCACTGCTGGGGCCCGGGAGTCTTCTTCCATCGCAGGAACGTTAGGCCATCGTAACAAATACTTACATAAACCATTACCACTAAACCTCTAAAAGCGACATTTTGCACAGTTGGGCTGGGCGCATGCTGAGACGCAGGCGACGCTGCACAGCGCAGCACAGTTCAGTACAGGGCAGGGCAATTGAGGCAGACATAGGAAATGGGCAATTCTCACCCATAATAACTCGTTCAATGTCTTTTTTGAATAGTCTGGCTTTATGATTTGTATCATACTAACAAGGTTCGCAGCGAACTAATTCAATTAAATGTTCTGTCATTGCAACAAAATTGTTAGTAAACACGCCTCGACGTGCGTGCACGTGTCGCGCAGAAATCTGTGCCGGCACTACAACGAGACGCAGAGCAGGGCATACACATGTCTGCGTCAAACGTGCCTGCGCCGGCGTACGTAGCTCAATGATGTTCCATGCTGTACAAAATCTGCGCTGCCCTGCGCTGTGCTTTACTGCGTCGCCTGCGTCTCAGCATGCGCCCAGCCTTATCGGTGCTACACCGACGCCAACTTAGTTAATCACGTCGACCTGTCGCCGAATGAAAGCAAACATTTCAGTTCACTTTTTCGTCGGCGATCACTGCCCTCAATATTGCTTTGCGCGGTATTTTCTCATTTTTCCTGTACCGTTTTCGTACTTAGTTTTGCAGCACACAAGAAATGAATTCCACTTTCGACCACTATTTATTATTTATTTTATTGCACTCTTTATTGCACTAATTGGGTATGGGTAGAACCATAGACTGGCAAGCGAGAGCCCCAGGTTCGATCCCGAGTGCGGGCATGTACCAATGACTTTGTTTAATTTCAAAGTTACGTACATTTGCTAATTTGTAGTCGCAGTACCACACGCTAACGGTGAAGGAAAACATCGTGAGGAAACCCGCGGCTTTGTTGGCTCCGCACGTATTGACTAGTCTTTCCCGTGGGCTAGGTCGACTAAGCTGTCAGGGTGGTATAGGTGCTGGGCAAACCTACACCATCTATAAAACCATGTCCCAGGCACTACAGCGTCGGAGTGGTCCCTTCACCCATCTAGTGTGAGTGAAGATACCACAGGACGCTGTATAAATCATCTCATTAAGTAGATGCAAAAAGGCCAATATTATTATTATTGCACTAATTACATGAGTAAATGTACAAGGGCGTGCTTAATGCAAGAAGCATTCTCTTCCAGCAAACCTTTGGTGTTTAAGACCTCTGCACACAAGACATAGATTTACTTATCGAAATCGACGTACGTATTTTTGCATCAGAACATCCGTAAGCTCGCTGACTCATCTGTTTCGCCTGTATTCTTTCGCCGACGTGACGTATTCAACTTACGTCGATACAGCGGTGATTATCAGCTATTCGGTGACCTTTACATTCTTAATGGACTGTACTTAGGAAGAGGTGGCCAAACTACGTCGTTATGTGTCTGCTAAAGTCGAATTCCTTATGAATTGTTATCACCAAAAATGTGATTATTTGCTCACAGCGATAGTCGATGGAGGGACAACTTGTTTCTGGTACTTAACGTTGGGTTATAGTGTCAATCAAGATATAGTTTAAATTTAAAAAAAAATTGGCGGATTTTGTAATACGTTGTTTGCACGTTGAGTTATACTTATGAGCTCAAAATTACTGTGACCAAAAGTATAGGTTACAAAACGTAGTTTCAAATAAAATAAATATAGAAGTTTCTTCGATTTTAAATTAATAAATCATCACTGAAATGTATAAATTAACACCAAATAATAATATACAAAGGTTTGTTCCGTCTTTGCTAGTTCCATAATAGTCACACTTTTGTGGTCCAGTCGACAGTACATACATTATCTTTTACATAGGTGATTTTCAAACTACTATTATTTATTTTAAGTTTGGGTATTTCCGTTAAGTCATATTAGGTACCTACTTTCTGTATTGCAAACGAATTCGTATCCTCTTATGAGAATAGCTAACTTTAATTCTCAACTCTTTCTAAGCGTGCCCAATTTAGGGTAAGACTTTGACATGGTCTTATACAGTTCTTAATTATTAACCAAATATTTTTACTTATGTTTGACTTTTTTATATAAAGGCCGGTGCCTAGTGGGGCCTTTTATATAAAAAAAAACGTAAAATTTCCTCTTTTTTACAGTTAAAAATTAAGTAATTTTCTAACTGATTATATTTTCAGTAAGTGAATGTAACGCTGTTGATTTCTCTACATAAACAAAATCGGTCGATATCAACCCTTGTATGTCCCCACTGCTGGGACACTGGTCCCTGCATCGCAGGAGGGTTAGGCCAATACTCTACGACGGCGACCAAGTCCGGGTTGTTGGAGGACTGTAAGACAGTGGCGTGCCTTCTGGTGAGAAGTTCTCAAGCCGCCCGCCCATATGGCCTCTGACATGGCTTAACGACTGCGATTACATGACAGCCGGCACCAATTGCTTAACGTGCCTTGCGAAGCCCGGAATTGCTCGGAAAAAATGCTACTAGCGGTAGTCACGGGACCCATCCTAATACTCACCGCGCCTGTTGTTGCTTAACTCAAGTGATTTATTCCAATCACTCGTTTCGATTAGGCGAGAACAGAACTTTAAAGGGATGTAAATAAACACAAATATAATGCCTTATTAATTTTTATTCAGCTTTTATGGTTAGGAAATCACTGCTATCTGCAAAACAACAAAAAGCGGCTTACTCAAACTAGTATCTAAAAGCTCTTCAAATAATAGGGTTTTTGTTTTCAAACCTTTTGTTAATCACATACAAAAACCTCAGGTACTTTTCCAACAATTTAGGCAGCTAACCCTAAGACATTATTATATTCCGTGTAGCGGAACATCGACTTTCAGTATAGCGAGACAATACGTCATTGTTTCGAAAGTAATAAAAGTTATTATTGGTTTGAAAATGCTTTTAAGTTCCTAAAACTGATAAGGATCGCAGAAGCGTGTTTATCCCAACGTCTATTGTCATTTCAGGTGCAATGGAGTTACTAATCAATCCAAATTTCTAGGTACTCATAAAAAAACTAGGAGCCATAACTTTCGCTAACCGAGCGTAAAAGGCGTGTATAAATAATACAAACATTATTATTATTAGAGAACGGTGGTAGCTCAGTGGGTAGAACCATGGATTCGCAAGCGAGAGCCCCAGGTTCGATCCCCAGTGCGAGCATGTACCAATGACTTTGTTTAGTTTCAAACTCAGAAAGTAGTCGCAATACCACACGCTAACCGTGAAGGAAAACATCGTAAGGAAACCCGCGACTTGGTTGGCTCCGCACGTATTGACTAGTCTTTCCTGTGGGCTAGGCCGACTAAGCTCTCAGGATGGTATAGGTGCTGGGCAAGCCTACACCATCTATAAAAAAAACATGTCCCAGGCGTCGGAGTGTGAGTGAAGATGCCACTGGACGCTGAATAAATCATCTCATTAAGTAGATGCAAAAGGCCAATATTATTATTATTAATTCTTTAATGCACAAAAGATATTGTACAAAAGAAGGACTTATTAATTTTTATCCAGCTTTTACGGTTAGGAAACCACTGCTATCTGCAAAACAAGAAAAGGATGCTTACTCAAACTAGAAACTAAAAGCTCTTAAAATAATAGGGTTTTTGTTTTTAAACCTTTTGTTAATGACATAAAAAAACCTCCGGCACTTTTTCAACAATTTAAGCAGCTAACCCTCAAGACATTGATATATTCCGTGTAGCGGAACTAATAAAAGTTATTCTTATTCTTTAGGCTATATTAGTCCATTGCTGGACATAGCCCTTCCCTAATGAGCGCCTTAGCGCAAGGTTGTGCCATCATTGTGGGGTTAAGGCCCATAATCACAGAACATTGTTCTGTGCCCATAATCCCCACGCTAGGCATGCGGGTTGGGGATCGCAGTTTGGTGGAATTGTACTGCAGGGGGCGCTGCTCTCATGTCCCGAAAAAAAATAATTGTTTGAAAATGCTTATAAGTTCCTAAAACTGGTAAGGAGCCGACGTGTTTACCCCAACAACTAGTGTAATTTTAGGTGTAATGGACTTACTAATCAACCCAAAACAATTTTCATTTAATGAGAAATTCTTAGTGCAATATTTCTAGGTACTCATTAACTAATTACAAATTACTCCGTGCCATAACTTTCGCCAACAGAGCTTAAAATGTATAAATAAATACAAGCATTATTACTTTTCCAATTTTATTATATGATAAATCATATTTGTAACAGTGAATATTTATTAACTTGTGCTGTGGGTTTTGTAAATAAAATTAAAAAATATATATATCTGCAAAACAACAAAAGACGCCTTGCTCAAACTAGAATCTAAAAGCTCTTGAAATAATAGGGTTTTTGTTTTCAAACCTTTCGTTAATCACATGAAAAAAACCTCAGGCACTTTTTCAACAATTTAGGAAGCTAAGATATTGATGTCCTGAGATTTTCCTTATAGCGGAACATCCACATCCTGTAGCGAAACAATACGTCATTGTTTAATAATCAATAAACAGTTATTATTGCTTTGAGAATGCTTTGTAAGTTGCTAAATTCATAAAAAATGGTCCTTTGATAGGAAAATTTTAATACAATATTTCTAAAAGTCAAAATGGACATCATACAAAATTTTGCAGTAAAAAAATTTACTATCTACTTAACTATCGGAAGGTTGCGTGTTCAAATCACGTCGTTGTCACCACTATAGGGAAGAGCGGGTGATCGTGCTCTTCCTCTATACAGGGAAATTTCCCGCCAGGCAGATCGTATGCCTGGGGACGGCCGATCCAACTATAGTTAGTTAGACATTGTATTGATGGTATGTCATTGACACACTTCGATTGCGCGATGCAGGAATGTTGGAGTTTGTAGTGCGCGCGCAGACTTGACATGTGCTCGCCACACTACCTCTGAAATTTCTTAATTGTGTAGGTGTAAGGTCACGTCCACTAACATCCACTTCAGTATCTTATCAAAGTCAAAATAGTGAATTTCTCATACATCGGGCTAGAAGACGTTAATGTGACAACGTTCTAAAGTGCTAGTGTTAGTGTACGCGTCTGTACCTTGGAAACCATAGGTTTGCGGAACACTCGTCTAGGGGGGTTCATTAATCAATCAACCAAATCAATATATTTCAACGTAAATAATTTTCATTCTGTTTGCTCAATGTCAATGTGCAATGGAAAATGTAAGCCGCTGCCTTCAGAGCGTATTGTAGCGGAGATAAAGGCAGCCGGAATAACACTCCACACGGACCATCTTTTCTCAAGTGATCTTAAACCAAATACATTAGTTGCCACCTATACGTATACCTAATAGAATTTCATGATTGCCATCAATAACTTTAAATTCCAAAGCATTAGTTAAATATCTTACAAAAGTAGGGAAAGCATGAGTGGTGCGGCCAGACACACGAACAGCACTCGTTCAAGAGCATAACGCAGTGGTCAGCCATCATCACATCAGTCTCAACCACACTAGGAGGGAGAGAGATGACCTGAACACCACGCCACCATTCGAATGACCTTTGGCCAACCTGAAGTTTTTCCACCATTAGGTGGCGACTTTTAATTATCTTTTCTAACCCATTACTATTGGTAGGTCCTTAGCGTCCGTCATAAATATTGCTACAAATAAGGTAGAATTTTAAAAACCTATTTAGAGGCTAAAAATTCCACCCATACCGGGACTCGAACACGCGACCTCTGGCTAACCGTGCCAGCGCTCTCCCAACTGAGCTAATTGTCGACCACCGGCATCAGTGAAATTTCGAACCTCTTTACAATACTCTCTGTATTACGTACAGGCAGCAACGTCTGGCTGAAGTAATTTGCATCACTTGCAGCCCCAAGTACCTTACTTTGCAGTTAGGGTTTTACATCGGAATTATATAGCTGTACCCACATGATTATATTCTTTTTAATGCACTAACCTGAGCTAAATGCACTAACCCGTCCTAAAGACAACTTCAAAAAGGCTTTTAGCCTCTAAATAGTTTTTTAAAAGCACGGGTTAGTGCATTAAAAAGAATATAATAAGGCAGAATTGTTTACATCATTTCGGAGTAAAGGTCTTGTTATCTTTTGTTTGCCCGTTAGGAATAAAGAGTCATTGTTTTCTTTTGAAGTTATGTTACGTACTGTTTAGTACTTTCTGTTACATTGTCTATTATTTATATAAGAACTGCTTTACGTGTAATTTTATATGAGTCAGTGAGTGCCGAAAGCGACCTTATAACCTTCGTATCTTGGACGCTATATTAACTGAACACATAACGTAACATTTACAGACTGTCACATACTTTGCCCAGCGTGGGGATTGTGGGCATTACCCCCCAATGATGGCACAAACTTGCGCTATGGCGCTCATTAGGGGAGGGCTATGTCCAGCAGTGGACTAATATAGCCTGAAGAAGAAGACACATTGCATCTGGTCCAACACTGGGATACACTGTGTCGAAGATACCGGAAACAGCGACATCACAAACGTCCAAGACCTGGGGTTTTTTTATGTCCCCAGCCGGGGCTCGAACCCGGGATCTCTCGCATAGTAGGCATATGCCCTACCGCTGCGCCACAGAGGTCGTCATGTAAACTTTAAAATTATATTTTACAAAAGTCAAAAGTTACATGTCAATATCATAAAAATTTCGAACTAATTAAACTTAGCCAGTCAGTACCGTGAACCGAACTTTTAATAAAGAAAATGTGTACGCTTACGCTATGGCGTCAATTTTATAAGCGAGGAATTCGTCATATAAAAACACTTCTCGGTAATCCATCTTTTTGGTTACATTTAAAATTATTTCTTTTACGAGTGGTATTACGAAATATCCATTACGAAATATATATCGGAATATTTAGAACAGCTTCGTAATATTTCGCGAAGTAAAACAAACGACTGAACACCGAGTGCCTAAAGCAGTGGTTCTTAACCGGGGGTCCGCGAACCACTGGTGGTCCTTGGAGACATTTCAAGTGGTCGACAAAGCAATTATTACGAAATAATAATGAAATGTGTATTAGTGATAAAATTATGCGCGTTTTATTTATAGACAGATCAAACAATCGTTTATTTATTTACATTTCGATATCAATCCTTTTGTATGTCCCCACTGCTGGGGCACGGGTTTCTTCCTGCATTGCAGGAAGGTTGGACCGTACTCCAACACGGGGGCCAAGTCCGGGTTGGTGGAGGATTGTAAGACAGTGGCGATGGCGAGCCTTACTGTCAGAAGTTATCGAGTCGCCCATAAGGCCTCTGACTGCCATTACATGACAACGGCACAAATTTATTTACTTTGTGGTAACGTCAATTACAATAAAACAAAATGGTCCCTCATGGCAAAAAAAAGTTTAGAACCACTGGCCTAAGGGATTTGTACCGAAGTTGACGTGGAAATATGAAGTGAAATTCATGCAAAGTCGGTTTGCCAAATCTCTCTCTTTGAATAATACAGTCCGCCCGATACCTGCATCCTGCATGTTCGCTTAAAGAAAACTTGCTGACCCCGCAAATGTGGTTTTGCCATATTAATTAGCCTACGAGATTCTTAGACCTACCAAATATACACATAAATAAAATATTTACAAATAATATTTCCGAGCGCTTCCCGTGCTTCGCAAGGCACGTTAAGCCGTTGGTGCCGGCTGCATGTAATGGCAGTCGTTAGGCCATGTCAAAGGCCTTTTGGGCGGCTTGATAACTTCTGACAGTAAGGCCAGCCACTATAGTACAATCCTCCACCAACCCGAACTTGGCCCCAGTGGTGGAGTACACCCTTACCTTCCTGCGATGCAGGCAGAGACCCGTGTCCCCGCAGTATACAAGGGTTGATATCGAATCGAATATGTATTACTTAGATTAGTCTGGGCTGAGTAGGTCTTAAAAACTGGCCGAATCGAGGAAGTTTTTATGTATAATCTTATAATAAATAAAATTAATAAACTTATGAAAAGCAATAAAGAATAAAATAAAATAAACACGAGCGCAAATAAACGCCGTCTGATAAACGCCGTCTGATAAACGTATGAAAAATAACCACGACACATATTAAGTTACATTTAATTTTTTTTTTTTAATTAGCCATGACTGCGTCCCACTGCTTTAAAATATTAACATACATATTTATTTAATCTAAAGAATAAGTTGATAAAGTATTATTGGACACGCTGCAAAACGTCTAAAAATATATTCATTTCAATAGTGCAATCACTATTCAAAGTACATAGGCGAACTTATCTAACAGCTTTATCTTCCAGTACACCTTGGTTTAGTCCAATTTGTAATCGATGGTTAAAACTGCGTCATTTTGTCACAAGTCCACTCGTATATTAAATTAATATAATTTTTCGTTCAAACCTTTATTCAAACAAAAACTTGCACATGAAGAACATTGCAGAATCATCCCTTTAAGCAAATATTTACCTGCACTGGAAGGCTCCGCGCTTTTCCACTGTAATCTATGAAGTGTGCTTATTAATTTTATAACTAGCATAGCTACTATTTTAGAATAGGTAACTAAATCATTGGACTCAAGCAATTGAATTGAACCAACCCGGACTTGGCCCCCATGGTGGAGTATGGCCTAACCGTCCTGCGATGCAGGAACTAGTCTAAATATATTCCGCTTACTAAATAAATATTAACGCGTAATCATTGAATATCTATTTTTATAACATTTCGTATTATTTTTCTCTTCTTCTTCTTCTTCAGGCTATATTATGTAGTCCACTGCTGAACTTTTTTCTCAACTATTTGTTAATAAGGTAATAATGTATAAAAACCTTGATTTTTGTGTTTCTTGACACTGATTTTAAATTAATAACACAATAGTTATTGTAAATAATAAATAAATATTCATGAACATATTACACAGATCTCGTTAGCCCTTTACAAAGTACAACTAAATGACTTGTGTTATAGGTGCTAACTCGAAGATAGATTTTAATACAATAAATACATAGATAACATCTAAGACCCGAGACAAACTAGAAAAGTTCGTAAAAATGTATAGGTAGTATTTTACTAATTAAAAACATCGATGACCTTCCTACTACGATTAATGGTGTGATCCGAATGGAAAAATCTAATCAAAAATGTAGTCCATTCGGATCACATGATCCGAGTGGAATATTATGCTTGTGGACAAGCTAGTCCATTGAAATGATTAGACAGTTTTCGGATTACAAACTGTTTTTAATATAGGTAATTTTCACATGGATTTTCGAATTAGAATGGTGTCCCGACACCCGTTCGCGCTTTATTTGTTGCGGTAGGTGGGGCGACATCGCGCACATTTGCCTTTGCTTCATCTCTGCTTCGCCCGCAGGAAAGTGTAGCGTTCACACGCTTCTCGCGTGAACATCTTGGTTTTATGTGATCCGTTGCCGACTCTGATCCGAGTGGACGGACCCCTCGGCTCGGGTAAAGGCCTGCGCAGACGAGGGACTATCCCCCTTTTTTGTCCGTCGATATAAATCTCCTATAAATTGTATCGAGTAACGCACACGACGGACTAAAAGTACCCCATACAAAAAGTCCCTCAAGTTACCGACTGAACTGGACAAAAGTTCGGTGTTCTCTTTTAAAACGACTTTTCTTTTTCAACTTCATGTAAATTACAACCACAATGTAATCCCAAGAATATTTGTTTCCATAGCGTACGCTTCTATAGCGCACTACTTATCGTCCAACATTAAAAATAACCAAAGCATTAGTTCAAGACAAATATTATAATTAAAACTGTTTTAGTACGGATTTCACTCGTTTATCGTTGTTAACCTTAGAAAATACTATAAATAAATATTATCTTATACTATTTACAATTTCTACAGTCCTATACTAATATTCTATTAATGAATTTTTTCATGCGGGTTACATGTTACACTTTCCGTCTGACTATTAATCCCTACAACCACATAATTTACTGGAAAAGTGCGTCTAATAACCCTATACGACGGACCTTTATACAACCGACATAATTTCTTACTCCTTCCAGTTATTCTCCTAGGGGAAAACAACATTACTGAATCTCCCACCTGATATACAATACTCAATTTCCGGGGAACAAATGACCGCACACCGTAGGCGTTGAGTCCGCGACAAGTACTCGGAGGACATTTTTTACGATTCAGGGACTATTGTCCCTCGGGGACAAAAGTCCCTCGTCTGCGCAGGCCTTTACTGTAAAACCTGCCAGGGCTCGGGCTGATAATCTCATAAGTTTAGGTACATGATACAAAACAATAGCTCCAATCTCGAGGCGACTAGCTGACGCCCCGCACCGTCGATGTTTTCTTACCGGCAGAAACTGATATTAACGCTGAACACACACTTTAAATGTCCAGATAATGACGCGGCAATGATATGACAGGGCACCGTATCTGTTTGTGCGTTACAATACAAATATATATTCGATCCCCGGCTAGGGACAAAAAAAACCCCAGTTCGTGGATGTTTACATGTTTGTGATGTCGCTGTTTCTGGTACCCGCGACACAGGGTCTCTGTGGGGCCAGAAGCAATGTATGTGCCAGTATTTAAAATATAAATGTAAAGTTGTGTGATTTTCAATATCTAGGGTTTGGCAGGGGCCTTTTTTTAAGTAAATAAAATACCTGTGACAGAAGACCCCGCTCCTTTACATCCATTGCTTATAGGAGTCATTAATTTCATTTATCAATATAATTTTATGAAATTATATCCAAACTTAAAACTAAAGTATATTACTCCTAACTATTATACTTTATTAGATATATTTTTTCTCTTTCTAGAAAAGAAATAATTCTTAATATTATTTTAAAAAAATTTTACTACCGTACTAAGCATGCAAGTGTGTGTGAGTGCCTATGTGCTTGATAGGGTGAGTTCGTGTGTGTGTATGTGTGTGTGTGTGTGTGTACTGTACTTTTGTTGAGCTATTTGTGTCTTGTCTTTGGAATACACCTTTTCTATTCTATTCTAAATTACCATTAATTGAAACGTTGTCAGTTCTGTAAGGTAAAAACCTACGGAACCCTACACTGCGCGTAGTCTGACACGCAATTGGCTGGTTTTTGTTTTTAAATCACTCGCGGCCAGTTTCTGAATTGAGAATTTCGCTAAGTAAAGCTGTCTCATCAATTACCTAATACTGGCAACGGTTAAGAAAACAAAATTCCGCGGACTTGCTAGGCGAAAACGTTCGATGTATGCCTACCTACCTACCTACATTAATATTTAGTATATAAAATCATGCCGTCTCACACCTACCCAAGGGCGTCAAAACGGTGCTGTCACCCGGTGTCGCCAGCAGCGCTGTGCGCGATATATTTTCGAAGCGTTTTTCGTTCTTAATTTGAATTATATTTTAAACGTTTAGTGTACAGGTATCATTTGTGACGATTAAGAAAAAAACGTGTCGTGAAAAGTGCTACTTTTGATTTCTCATGCTGGAGTGCGATATTTCGGACCCTTTTTCGTTCTCAATTTAAATAATTTTTAAGCGATTTAGGGTACAGGTATCACTTAGACAATAAAAAAACGTGTCGTGAATAGTGCTTGTTAAGTTTTCTCATACTGGAGTGCGATATATTTTCGGATGGTTTTTCGTTCTCAATTTAAATAATATTTAAGCTATTTGTTGTACAGGTCAGGTATCAGTTTGACAATAAAAAAAAGTGTTGTGGAAAGTGCTTGGAGTTTTCGTAAGTGTTTCTGATTAAGTACCTATGAACGTTGTCTCCTCTACCTACGAAAGTCTTGGAGTCATTTAATTTTATGTTATTGAGTATCAAAGTGCCACGTATTTTAAACCGATGACGTCATGTTAGATATTGTCTAAACAGATGATTTGAGTATTGAAATTTTTGTCTAAACAGATGATTTAAGTAAATAACAATTGGGGTAAATGTTACTTTTATTTTAAACTTTGTATTTTTTTAAGTCGTATTTAAAATTACCTAAAATGAGTAAATTAGTTACTAAAATTCTGGCTGGAAATACGCTGAAATTTTTTTACTGAGTTAGTAATTAATTTCGCATCGCATAACTAAGGACTTTGAAAATACTAAGTTTGGAGTTTTTTTAGTGCATTATATTCTAATATTCTTTTTAATGCACTAACCCGTGCTAAGGACAATTTTAAAAACCTATTTAGAGGCTAAAAATTCCACCCATGCCGGGATTCGAACCCGCGATCTCTTGCTATCCGTGCCGTTTAGTGCAGTTTTTCTCCAAAATGATCTAGATCTTGGAATGGACACCTAGTTCGACTTGTAACGTCCATTCAGCCGCAGTTTCTGCGGTACTTTGATTACAACCTTTTCATTTCATTGCCAGACCGGAATTATTATTTATAACTTTATCAATAATCACTGCTAGCCTCATTTACATCTTGACAAGAAAGAGTAGTTTTCTGCTAATACTTTGCTTTATATCTTTGTCTGTTAAATTATTTCGTGTAATATATTTTTTTCCTGCTGGTTGTTTAATATTCCAAACGTCATGGCGGGCTGGAAGAAATTTCTTTGGCCGCCTTTGCTCATAATCTAAGACTAACATGATTTTCAGATATAGTCTGTTAGCTTTTAGGATGTACCTCGGCTGAGCAATCAAAAATAGATTATATTGCAATAAGGTAAGGTTTATTTTGTATTGTTGTTAAAAATTTACATAACTTTTTAAAATAGTGAAGAAAAGTTTTATACGGAGCAGAAAGTAGTATTACACTCCTGTGCTTTCGGCGAAAACCGAAGCCTGCTCTAGAGTCCGAGGTATATTATTATTCTAACAGCTAACAGACTCTATACATAACCTTACGCCTGTATACCAGAGGGGTAGGCAGAGACCAGGGACTGCCACTTGCCACGATCCTGACAGATCACCTTCGCTTCAACAACGTTCATTAGTCGTCGCAAGCACGCACGCCGGTTCCGGATACGTTTTATCTTCCCCTTTGCGAATATAATAAATAAATAAATAAAAATAAATAAATATTCATGGACATATTACACAGATCTCGTTAGCCCTATACTAAGTACAACTAAATTACTTGTGTTATAGGTTCTAACTCGACGGTAGATTTAATACAATAAACACATAGATAACATCCAAGACCCGAGACAAACTAAAAAAGTTCGTTTCCTAGTTTGACCCGGCCGGGTATCGAACCCCGGACCTTCGGTTGCACAGTCAGCGTGCCAAACCGCTGCGCCACCGAGGCCGTCAAAATACATCTCCTATTTGGTCGAAGTATGTCAGCTTAGGACGTCGAATTCCGGCCCACATACCCTCAAAGTGTCAAAAGTTAGAAGTTATGATTTTTAAGCCATTGGTGGCGCTATTACATTATTTATTTACTAATACTTGGAGAACCAACAGCTCTAAGACTTACTTAATAACAGTAATTCTTAATGATTCGCGATACATAGTTAACGCTGCCGAAACGTCGGGAAATAAGGTAATTGCGTTTTAATAAATAATCGCGATTAGACTCGGTTAATATATAATTACTTAATAACTTTGAAATAATAACTGTTATCCGGACTTGGCCCCCGTGGTGGAGTATGGCCTATACCTACCTCCGGGAAGAGACCCGTGCCCCTCGGTGGGGACATAATGCGTTGATGATGACGAATAACTGTGAGCTAATTACAGGTTTTCATTTAAAGGTCGGTTATCTGGGATTGGTATTGTGGCCAATAAGACATAAAACACAATTAAATCGAATTTATTGGGGCGCACATAACTAAGGCTGACATTCAGAGACGAAAACTAAGCTAAGATCGGTCTCAGAAATGTCAAAATAAAAATATTTAGTACGTGATTTTGACATTTCTAAGACCAGTCTTTGCTTAGTTTTCGTCTCTGAATGTCAGCCTTAGTGTGACAATGGCGGTACAACGAGAGAGAGAGAGAGCTAGCAACAATGTTGCCACAAGCAAAAAATCACAAAAATATTATATCGATACGTTCACAGTTTGTTGTATTAAACACTTATATATTAGCCCAGTGCGCCTTAGGGCTGGTTTCCGAATTGATTATTTCACTAAGTAAATACTTAAGTAACTTTCTGTCACGCTCTTTGCTGAGAAATTCAAACAGACAGTTACGGTTTATTTATCCTTTGTCCAATTTAACTTTGTCCAAAACAAGATTCTACGCTTAAAGTATGACTTTTTAGTCCAAAACTGCTATATTTCTATAATTAGTTTTCCATAATTGAAGTAACCTGGAACACTATTTAACCGACTTCAAAAAAGGAGAAGGTTACCTATCAATTCGACGCGTATATTACTTTTTTTTATTATTTTTTGACTATGTTTTCGCATAACTTCGTCAAATCTTAACCGATTTCGATAAAAAATTTTTGGATAACACGCTGCCAATTTTATAAACAAAGTTTATGAATTTGCGAGAAAATGTCTAGTTTAGGCATCTAACGTCAATAAAAATGTTGGAATCTTGTTTACTACATTGGACAAGTAAGAATAAATAGACTGTAAGTATTTACTTAGCGAAATGCTCAATTCAGAAACTGGCTCTGAATGATTTAAAAACAAGAACCGGCCAAGTGCGTGACGCACCACGCGCAGTGTAGGATTCCGTACGTTTTTTTACCTTACAGAACTGACGTTTCCTTTAATCGTAATTTCATTATAATTATGTGCTATTAGTGTAATGCTAACTAGTTTTCTTGTAATATTATGTGATACCGTTAATAAATTGAATGTTTTTTTTTATAGCTAGGATGTATTTTCGATTTCTACTCTTTATGCAGGCGGTGGCCGTGCGAGATTAAAAATAAATACCTCACAAGTGAACGAACAGCCCACCCAAAAGGTCAAGCTAGTGGCATTTTTTATATCGCGACCAGCCTTTTTATCACGGAACTTTCCATCGGATTAAGCATTAAGACGACTCCGTAGTGTCAAAATATGTATGCATTTGACAGTCTGAGTAGGCTAACCCCCGGTTGCTGTTGCTGGTACACTAACAAGGCGTTAATCTAAGTGCGTGCAAAAAATTTACAGATATTATCAGTAGATTAACAGGCAAATCAGAGAGCCGAAAACAGATCAGTGCCTTCTACCAGTTTTAGATGATACGTGGTATTACATAATTATAAGATAAAATGAGAATTATTATTTTGTGTGTGTGTGTGTGTGTCAATTAAATCGTTCAGGATATGGTGCTCTTAATATTATCGGAGCAGGGTCCTAATTATATTATGTACACGCACCAAATCCTGAACGGTAATCGTCAACTGTCATATTCCATACTAATTAGACATTTACGCGATTGAAATCGTTCAACATTTGTGTGCGCGTAATATCAGGAGCCGAGTACGTTCGCCGGGCGGCCATTTTGTATATCTGTAAACGTAAAAGAGATCGCAGCTAGCTGCTCCCGGCATTTTCCGTTGTTAGCTTTGATATCGTATGTGCCACTTCGTTTATAGTTACTGTATAATTAGTTAATTTTTTTATTATTACATGAAAATGAAAAATGTTTATTGAGCAGAAAAAACATAACAATGTATAGTAACTCTGAACCCCAAACTAAATTAAATTGTATCTTGGGGCACAGTTCACCATTCGGGTTGAACTTAAATGTATCACAGCAAAGTAATTGCTCCGTAATTAAAATAAAAATTAACGTGCATACAACAAAACTATGATATGACTCAACTATATTTAAAATGAAATAAACCTACATATAATAAAATATTACATAGATACGAAACGAAAGATGCATAAGATAAGAATATTCTTTATTGTACACCAAAACACATGTTATATATAAAACATATAGTAAAGATACAAAGTAAGATTGGCGGCTTTATTGCTAAAAACAATTTCTTCCAGACAGCCTTGTGAGTTATGTTATGACGGAAAGTTGCTTGATTAGATTAGAACGCTTAAACTGTACTCCTAGGTTAACAAATATCTGTGTCTTTTCCAATTTTACGTTCAACTAGCTGTGACCCACGGTAGGTATATCGATTTTCCCATGGGAGTAAGATATTTTCGCGTTGTAAAACGTAGCCTATGTCATTGAATTTTCAGTAAGTACACCTGTACGTAATACAGAGAATAGTGTAGCGAAACCTGGTCGGACTTTTCCGATATAACAACAACCGTAAGTAAATCCGGACTAAAAGTCTACAATAGTGTAGAGGTTCGAAATTTCACTGATGCCGGTGAGTCGCCTATTAGCTCAGTTGGATAGAGCGCTGGCACGGATAGCCAGAGGTCGCGGGTTCGAATCCCAGCATGGGTGGAATTTTTAGCCTCTAAATAGGTTTTTTAAAGTAATGTAACTAGAGTTAATCCAGGGTGTCTCAAGAAACATTAGTATAACTTACTTTAATTACTATAGGCTAGAATAAGCGTGTGTAGCACGGTAACACCTGTACGCAAGATGTAGTGTAGCTCAGTGATAAAAAGAGTACTATGGGAAAATAAATAATTTAATACACGGAATAAAAAAAGGCACGGACCCAGAGTCTGTGGAAACAGATGTATTATATGAAAAAAAACCAGGGTGTCACCAGATTTAAAATAGCTCCAGCTCTTTAGAAGTGAAAAAGTTTGATAGATAGTGTTCTTTGCGGCAAGCTGAAGACAGGGCGCTATGGCGGTCACTAGGGGAGGGCCTAAGACCGTGAAAACCTGGCCTCTCTCGCTTAGCCGCAAGCAATCGTTTCGTATTGTTTCTTTGAGTATTTTTTCAAGGTGAGAGAGTGGCCAGTCGTAGATTGAATTTAAATTGAAATAAAGGTGAACGTTGTTATTTTTTGTTGAATTTAGATAAGATAAGAATATTCTTTATTGTACACTGAAAAAACTACAAATAAGTACAAAATGTTTACAAATGTACGTATAGGACAATTGGCGGCCTTAGATAACTTTTTCCCGACTTTTAGACGATTTTCATCCATTGAATTAGGTGCTTAGGCTGTGTAATTAATTTATGTAGCCCGTAAACCTCTCACTGCAGGGAGAGTATGGGCTTAATTAACACGCGTGCCCACCGCGAATTGGCACTTTCAACCGCTGAGGCATCTGAGTGCTTAGTGCGAGTTTTTTAACTACTCGATCGCGTTAACGTAAGAACTCATATTTCTATGGCATTGAGGAAGCGCCACCTAGCGACAAGTATGGAAATTAAAATTGTTGAGTGCGAGTTGTAATGGTTTACGTTGACAAGTGAACACGTTTACCAGCCAAAACACGAATAAACGCGAGTGCGAGTTGTACTGTGACAGCGTTTTGCCAGTTCGAACGGTTAATTTACTCATACTCACTAGTCAATGCTCGATTAACGCGGTAGTAAAGTTATTCGATTGGATCTGTCAAACTCGCACTAAGCACTCTGAGCACCGTTTCCTCACGATGTTTTCTTTCAAAGTTAGTGGTATTCTCGCGGTATTAGAGAGAGAGAAATAATTTATTCAACGGCAAAATACTAAAAACATAACTAAACAGTAACAATAAATAAAATAAATAAATAGTAAAATAGGTTTTTAATCAGTAACAAATTCACAAAACACAACAAAATATATAATGTACACAAAGTTTACAACACATTATAAACAAACAGAGGAAAAAAAGAAGCAAGTAAGAAAATAGAAAAAAAAAACAAATAATGGGCGAATAGTCGTTTAAAAACATTTAACATTTAAAAATAAATAAAAGAAGGGATACAAATTATAACTAGTAATCTAATCGAGACTGTACCATTTTTTTCTGATCGATATTAATCCTTGTATGTCCCCACTGCTGGGGCACGGGTCTCTTCCGGCATCGCAGGAAGGTTGGGCCATACTCCACCACGGGGGCCAAGACCGAGTTGGTGGAGGATTGTAAGTCAATAAGAGTATTATGTCATAATTGTGTAGTCGTTATGGCGCTTAGCTATTTTGACGGAGATTAAGGGTTCGATTCCCATTGCACATTTGTACAAGTGGCCTTAGTTAGGGTGTATTTTCATGTTTGTGACGTCCTTGCCATGTAACTATAGTACAAGGTATCCTATTTTGTGACCACGTCAAGTGATAGTGTTGTGTGAATATTATTATTATTATCTGACGCTGACTGTAAAACCGAAGGTCTCGGGTTCGATCCCCGGCCGGGTCAAACTAGGAAACGAACTTTTCTAGTTTGTCTCGGGTCTTCGATGTGATCTATGTATTTATTGTATTAAATCTATCGTCGAGTTAGCACATGTAACACAAGTCATTTAGTTGTACTTAGTATAGGGCTAACGAGATCTGTGTAATATGTCCATGAATATTTATTTATTTATAAAGCATATTTATTATTATTACACTTCGGACCTTAAACGAATGAAAACATACGTGTTTTTTTCTACATTTAAGAAGAAAAACCCGCCCACGTTACTTCTTCAGAGGTATTAGTCATAATGAGCCAACGTTGCGGTGCCGGCGACGCAACGGTGTGGGCGTGTTGCGAAATGTAGCGTAGGGCGTACCTTCGTGCAGGCGAAAACACGTGAAAATGTTGCGAAATAACTATTTAGTTACAGATGCAAGTGTAAAATAATTATTATGTAACTAGCTGACCCAGCTAACTTCGTACCGCCTAACGGTCGATTCCTTATTATTATTTTTTCTCTCCGTAAGAACCATCCTCGTACTTCAAGGAATATTCTAGAAATAGAATTGGCAAAATCGGTTCAGCTGCTCTCGAGATTTGCGCTTACCAACACATTCGGCGATTCATTTTTATGTTATAGATTTCAATATTTTTTTTTCAATGTTGTAAAAAAAATCTATTTGTAAGTTTTTTTTTCTTTTTGGCTAGTTTGAATTTCGATAAAAATTGTGTTTTAGAACGTAATAGACAGGGAACACTTTATCACATATTATATAGGCAATAGTTTGTGACTTCTTCCCGTCTAAACGGGTAGCAATTTTAATAAAAATGGCTACTACGGAAAATTTATTATACCCATGGGAAAATCTATAAACCGCGGGGCGCAGTCAGTTGTACGTAAAAATGGAAATTATACAGATATTCGACGGCGAATTTATAAGATATTTAACAGAATTAGACGGCGGTGTGATCACTAAGCGATCTCTTCAATACAACCTTTGTAGTAATTGTTTTTATCACGCGTCATCTTATTGATTTGAAACTCTTACCTGAGGAAGGTATAGGCCATACATACTCCACCACGGGGGCCAAGTCCGGATTGGTGGAAGCTTGCGAGACTAGTGGCTGGTCTTACAGAATAGTATTATTTTTGCTTTAATTATTTACGGGTTCTTGTTGGCATAAATTAAATATCTGCCGGTCAGTACTTAAACATAAATACGACACGACGACGCGGCTTCGTCGTATGAAAGTCGATAAAACAATACTTATGATAATATGGTTTCAAATTAGATTAGTGCTAAGGCATCGTGAGGAAACCCGCGGCTTCGTTCTAAATCGCATTTAATCTCTTGCGTTGTTTTTTTTTAACACAGTTATTTAATAACGGCACGCACTTTGCTTTTCTCCATTTTCGAGAACGCGTTCTAAAGCAAATTACTACATTCAGAAAAAAACAAAAGAGAATCGAACATTTTTTTCTTTATAAATATTGCAAACTAGCTGACCCAGCGAACTTCGTAACAGTCGATTATTTAATTTTTTTTCTCTCCGTAAGAACCATCCTCGTACTTCAAGGAATATTCTAAAAAATGAATTAGCGAAATCGGTTCAGCTGCTCTCGAGATTTGCGCTTACCAACACATTCAGCGTTTCATTTTTATATTATAGAAGATAGATATGTATCTGAGATGAGCTATGCCTGCCAGTATTTTTTTTCTTACGAATTTAAGGATTATGTCGTTCTCACTGCTTTTTGATCCCTCCTCGTATTGACTAGTCTTTCCTGTGGGCTAGGCCGACTAAGCTGTCAGGATGGTATAGCCGCTGGGCAAGACTACTCCATCTACAAAATAATGTCCCAGTGCACTGCAACGTCTTCTGTGCGTACGCCACTGGACGCTGTATAAATCATCTCAACACGTAGATGCAAAGGCCAAACTTAGGCTAAGCAATAGAATAAAATCGTCACTAAAAACGCCATCGCAATCGTTAACAATCGATAAAACTACGATAAACTAGATTACAAATACCACCTGCGTATTTTTTGTTCATTATGTAACGACACGACTTTATCGGCCAATTAGAGGGCGCGTCGCGAGGGCTAGATAGCATAACAACCAATCATGGCTAGGCAAAGCTCTACAGTACCTTAACGTTACTATTTTCCTTGTACAGATAAGAACTACTGGAACACGGTTTTAGGAGTTGCAGTAGAGATAAGTTTTGTAGGGTGGTTTTGAAAATTAGGTGATACTTTGCTTATAGTCCGCACAGGGCCTATATATGCTAATTAGGAACGAGACTCAAAATTAAGTTGTAGTGATATTTACATTGTATTTATGCAATAAAGGAAAGAAAAAAAGTTTCAAAACTGCAAAAAATCATCATGATGACCATCTCGTGACTACCGCTAGTGGCATTTTTTTAGAGCGCTCCCGTGCTTTACAAGGCACGTTAAGCCGTTGGTGCCAGCTGTCATGTAATGGCAGTCGTAAAGCCATGTCGGAGGCCTTATGGGCGGCTTGATAACTTCTTACAGTAAGGCCCGCCACTGTCTTACAATCCTCCACCAACCCGGACTTGGCCCCGTGGTGGAATATGGCCTAACCTTCCTGCGATACAGTAAGAGACCCGTGTCCCAACAGTGGTCGCATATAAAGGGTTGATATCGATATTGTTTATAGGAGCATTCTGTAGTAGCTATCCATGGGTAGGGTTACCATCTGACCGGATAAAGCCGGTCTAGACCGGATTTTTACGTGTTAGACCGGACTCCGCCCGGATTTTACGTCAGACCGGATTTTTGTCATACTTGCATGTCCTCCCGCCCGCTCAAGCAAGCAAGGATGTGTTTAAAGAAGGATCTGCAAATTGAAAAAATCACAGACGCTCTTTTGAAGAGTTCTGCCTGCTTAAGAATTTTCTGAACACAAACAGTGATTTTTAATATCTTTTATTGTATCTTTTTTAATACAATAAACGACAGCTCCAGAGTTTCAGAATTTCTGAAGATTTGTCAATATTTCTTTAGTATTTTGCCACACAACGCAAATGTGGAGAGAGCGCAAATATGGAGAGAGTTTTTTCTCTCATGACTTCAATATGCATCGAAATAACTCCAGCGAGATCGAAATATTATTTTGCAAGTTGTTTGTTATCAAATAAAATAGCTCTCGCTTCGTATTTAATATAGCGGCGTTGTTTACCTCCCACTGGGATCATTATTGTAAGAGCGAGAGGCTGAATCCCTTTCTTTAATTAACCGTCCCGTCCTCTAGGAAGCAGATATAGAATAGACGCTAGATTCAATTAACTATGTAGTTAATGGCAATCCAACGCAACAACCACATATTTCTCTAATTGGCTTGGCAAATCAAACATTTGGAAGCTAAAAATTAACAGGTTTATTTATTACTAGCTGTGCCCCGCGGTATTACCCGCGGTTATCGATTTTCCCATGGGAATAAGATATTTTCCCGCAGTAAGACGTAGCCTATGTGCTAATTCAGAGTATCGGCTAACTCGTTCGTTCCACATCAATTGTACTTCGGATTTCACAAAGAATACACACACACACACACACACCCTCACACACCCTCACACACACCCTCTCACACACACTCACACACACATACATTATTATTACAGACAGACATGCATACACCTTGTTGGATTATTTATTGATAATTAAGTAAGTGGTCGCATTAAGAATACGTAAATTTTATTTTCTTTTCAATACCTAAATTTTGCGTGAAATTTAGTTTTATAGTAATTTCTTAGTTCTTTTTAAACTTTTGTCGAAAAGTAATATCGAACTGTATAGGTAAGTACTTCTATTTTAAGTAATTGTTTTTTTTTTTCACAATGGTAATCGAAAGAGCAGGAATTTCCGTAATACAGGTTTTTACATAGTACGGGGTCTTTACCCTTTTATAAATTGTGAAATTTTATAATATATAATATTTTATTTATTTTTAACTCGATACAAAATTTTAATAAAATCGCTCCAGCCGTTTAGACGTGAAGAAGTAACAAACATTCACAAACTTGCGCCTTTATAGTGTGATGATGTGATGTGAATATAAGTGTGATATAATAATTAGTGTGATGTGATACTATGCAACTATCTAATAGTATTTCTTGTTCTTTGCTTCCTTTATTCCTCCGTGGAGTCTGGGGCTAGGGAATGGCTAGGGAAAAGTTCTACGAAAAACTGCCGGCAGATGCTAGATGCGGCAAGCTGAAGACAGGGCGGGCTATGTCCAGCAGTGGACTAATATGGCCTGAAGAAGAAGGCTAGGGATGGCCATCATCATCATCACCCCATTATATCTCCACTGAGGGGCACGGGTCTCTTCCCCAAGGAAGGTTTAGGCCGTACTCCACCACGGAGGCCAAGACCGGGTGGAGGCTTGTAAGACAGTGGCGTGCTGTCGGAAGATATCAAGCCGCCCATAAGGCCTTAATACATAATACTTATGTACTAAGGCCTTAGTGAAATTCTCAACTCGGAAACCTGCCCTTCACTCCTCGGTCTAACTAATGTATGGTTACGTTTTTTCCCTGTACCACAGTCTATTTAAACTGCCTCTGAGGAGTGTTTTAGTACGAGTAACACCGTTAGTTTTCATTCAGCTGTGTTGATTAATTTCAACCAATAATGTCTAGCTATGAACAGCGGAAATAAACCCCGTGAGGCGGGCGGGGCGAGGTCAGTGGGGAGGTGGGTGGTAGGGGGGAGCAGCCTTAATTTGCACCCGGGTGCATACATGACATTGAATAACGTGACGTGAATAACAAGATTTGAGAGTTTCAACGTTGGAAAACGCTGTTTACGTCCGATGAATCTCTTGACCGTGGTTGATCTTCAACGTTGGAGAACCTTGTTTCATTGAAATAATATTTTGACCGTATTTGGGATCAACGTTGTCACATCTTGTTTCATTTAAATAACATGATGACCGTGGGTGATCTTAGATGACTAGTCAAATCAAAAACCTACCTACATATTACGACATAGTAGGTTTCGCTCTTCGACGACATACATTTATTTCTTTTACTTAGTTTTTCTTAATGACTCGCGATACTCATAAATACGAGTATTTAGTTATTCCCGACGTTTCGGCAACGTTGCAGTTGCCGTGGTCACGGGTAGACTGAAGTGGCGAGTACAATTTTGAGATTCTTTTACTCTTTAACCGACTTCAAGAAAAGTGAAGGTTTTCAAAAAAAATGTACCTACATTTATTAATTTGTGTGATGTACCTCTAAAATTCAATCTCTAGGTTTTTTTACTCTTTAACCGACTTCAAAAACGTTAAAGTTTCTAAAAAAAAAAAGAAAATTAAAAACTACTAGTTTGTGTTATGAACCTCTAAAATTCAATTTTACTCTTTAACCGACTTCAAAAACGTTGAAGGTTCTCAAAAAAATAAAAAACTACTAGTTTGTGTTATTATGAACCTTTTAAATTCAATCTGTAGGTGCTTTTACTCTGTAACCGACTTCTAAAAAGGTATGAACCCCTAAAATTCAATCTGTAGGTGCTTTTTCTCTGTAACCGACTTCTAAAAAGGTATGAACCCCTAAAATTCAATCTCTAGGTTTTTTTACTCTTTAACCGACTTCAAAAACGTTGAAGGTTCTCAAAAAAATAAAAAACTACTAGTTTGTGTTATTATGAACCTCTTAAATTCAATCTGTAGGTGCTTTTACTCTGTAACCGACTTCTAAAAAGGTATGAACCCCTAAAATTCAATCTGTAGGTGCTTTTACTCTGTAACCGACTTCTAAAAAGGTATGAATCTCTAAAATTCAATCTGTAGGTGCTTTTACTCTGTAACCGACTTCTAAAAAGGTGAAGGTTCTCAAAAAGATAAAAAAATATTAATTTGTGTTATATCCTCTTAAATTAAATCTCTAGGTTCTTCTACTCTTTAACGGATTTCAAGAAAGCTGAAGGTTCTAAAAAAATTACATTTATGCCGTCGTCGTCAGGCTATACTAGTCCACTGCTGGACGTAGCCCTCACCTAAAGAGCGCCACGTTGTGCTATCATAGGGGGTAATGCCCATAATATCCACGCTGGGCATGCGGGTTGGGGATCGCAGTTCGGTGGAATTGTACTGCATTAATGGAATTAATGGAATTGTACATTTATGTACACCAAAAATTTTTTTTTCGCACAATTTGTGCCTGGAACAGAAAAAAATTGCGGAAAGAACTAAAATCAAAAGTAGCGCTTCAATTTAATTTCGACGCTTGTAATTTTAACGCTCATAACATTTCCCCGTGCGGCCTTCAACTTGACTCTGGGCGCGCGACCTCGAATAATCTCCGCTGAGACGTTACACAAGTTTTGTATTCCGTCTAGCTTGCGAAATTGTTCATTTTGCTGTGCTGTTTGCGTTTTAGGAATATTGTTTTAAATTGCTAGACGTTGACGTTTACCGTTGGAGTAGACGTGTTCTTGAGTGGAGACCGCGACTCGGCAAACGTAGTGTAGGACGCCCTCCGACCAGGTGGGATGACGATCTGCGAGAAACTGCCGGCAGATGCTGGATGCGGCAAGCTGAAGACAGGGCGCTATGGCGCTCATTAGGGAAGGGCTATGTCTAGCAGTGGACTATAATATAACCTGAAGAAGATTGCTACACGACCTTTGTGGTAGCGTATCTCGCTGTCATGCAAGAGGTCCAGGGTTCGAAACCCTGCCGAGGACAAAAAAAAACCCTCGGACTTGGATGTCTACATGTCTGTGATGTCGTTGTTTCTGGCTCCCATGACACAGGGTATCCTAGTGTGGGGCCAGAAGCAATGTATGTGCCTGTATGTAAATGTTATGTTATGCTACAACGCTCGGCATGTAACTTGAACAAAAGAATCTGGACTTGGTATGAGTTTGTGAAGGACACGATTTTTCATCACATACATGTGAAGGTTGGTTGGTCTAAAGATTGTCTTGAAGAGATCACTTTTAGTGATAAGGCCGCCGTCTGGACCCTTAGGTTAAGAAATATCTGTAATTTTCATTTTTATGTACAATAAAGTGTTCTCTATCAATCTATTTATATAGATATATAGAATATTAGTGTTATGTGTTGTAACGGCGAATGTTTGTGAGTGTGTATGTTTGTTACTTCTTCACGTCTCAACGTTTGGAGCGATTTTAATAAAATTTGGCATGGAGTTAGCCAACGCCCTGGATCACATAGGCTACTTTTACTGCGGGAAAATATCTTTTACTGTAAACACACAATTTATTATAGTATTTTCTAAGGTTAACACGAGCAGTAGACATAATTAAAACGGTTTTTATACGGATTTATGCTCGTTTATTAAATTTTTTACAATTTTCCAACGTTTCGGCACTTTTTCAGGTGCCGTCCGGGTCATCCGGGACCACGGCACCTGAAAAAATGCCGAAACGTTGGAAAATTGTAAAAAATTTAATAAACGAGCATAAATCCGTATAAAAACAGTTTTAATTACACAATTTATTGTCCTTAGTAAACGGCAGGTAACACCACGGGGCACGGACCTAGTTGTTTAGGCTACGTTTTACAGCGGGAAAATATATTTTACTGTTAATACTCAATTTGTGTTCCCGAATAAACCGCGGGTAACACCGCGGGGCACAGCTAGTTTAAATTGCGGACATTCCGATCCGACTTAGCCTACCATAACACTATGAAATGAAATGAAAAGGTTTTATTCAAAGTAGCACAGAAACTGCGGCTTAATGAACGTTACAATGAAACTAGGTGTCCATTTCAAAATCTAGATCATTTTGGAGAAAATATTGACGAAAAACCTCCAAAGTCTTTTCGAAGTCCTTAATTACAGAGTTTACATAATAAGTACTCATGCATTATACTGGCTTTAATTCCATGTCATGTGTAGGTATAATCCTTAGTCAACGTTACAAAGAAACTAGGTGTCCATTTCAAAATCTAGATCATTTAGGAGAAAAAATGGACAAAAAAACTCCAAACTTAGTCTTTTCAAAAGTCCCCATTTAACATAGTTTACATAATTATTATAAAACATAGAATTCATACATTGTAGTGGCTTTAATTCCAGACCTCATTGTCATCTAAATAATCCTTTATGTAATAGTAGCCCTTTTGGCACAAAGTGTGCTTAACATATTTTTTGAACCGCGATTCAGGCAAGCTTAATATATCTTACAACACAATAGTTTTTCAACTTCAAGCTTAATATGTATCAGAAACGTATCAACTTTCAGTACATATTTATCACTACTTACGTTGCTTGCGTTATTAATATGCCTGTTATCTATCATATTGTAAAGACGATTGATATGAAATTATATGACAATTTGTCATAATTATTAGCAGAGGCCTAGACTGTTAATAGTTTTTGAGAATTATTGACACAAATTCCCGTTAACCACTCTACACTACATTACATTTACACTACACTACATTGTACATACAAGCCATACATTGCTTCTGGCCCCACACTAGGATACCCGGATTGCTTCTGGCCCCACACTAGGATACCCGGTGTCGTGGGAACCAGAAACAACAACGTCACAAACATGTAAACATCCAAGACCTGGTCTTTTTTTCTTTTTTGTCCTCAGTCGGGATTCGAACCCGGAACCTCTTGCATGGTAGGCAGATGCGCTACCGGCTACCGCTACGCCACAGAGGTCGTCAAACTCAAACGTCAAACTCTCTTAATACATGTTGTATTGTATTATTTTTAATGCACTAACGCGTGCTCAGGACAATTTTAAAAACCTATTTAGAGGCTAAAAATTCCACCCATGCCGGGATTCGATCCCGCGACCTCTGGCTATCCGTGACAAATCCGGCACGGATAGCCAGAGGTCGTGGGTTCGAATCCCGGTATGGGTGGAATTTTTAGTCTCTAAATAGGTTTTTAAAACATGTTGTATTTTCTAAAATTCATAAATTGTCTTATATTCTAGTTTTAGTTAACACAACATTACATTGAGAGAGAGCGAGATAGAGAGAGAGAGAGATAGAGAGAGAGAGACATTTATTTGAAGCCACAAAGATACAATACACATAAGACACAATGTAACACGATATTAAAATTATACAGATAAATAAGAAAAGAAAGAACAAAGAAAAATATTATAAAACAAAGAATAGGATATAAAAGAAACTTACAATTTAGAAGGGCATTGTATCTCCGCAGCCACAAACAGTTAGCTGACTAGCATTTGCTGCAGGCTGGGCCTGCAACACTGATTTTCAGTCAGCACCTATTCTTCTATTTATACATACATTCAGGCAAATACAGACCATCCCGTGACTACCGCTAGTGACATTTTTTCCGACCGCTTGCGTGCTTCGTAAAGCACTTTAAACCGTTAGTGCTGGCTGTCACAATGGCAGTCGTTGAGCCACGTCAGAGGCCTTATGGCCGGCTTGATAACTTCTGGCAGGAATGCCCGCCACTGCCCTGCAATCCTCGACCAATCCGGACTTGGGCCCCGTGGTGGAGTACGGCCTATACCTTCCTTAGGGAACAGACCCGAGCCCCTCGGTGGGGACATAATTCGTTGATGATGATGATGGTGAAAGGCCCACCATAGGCAATTTCTAGTTGTAAAGTAATGTAAAAAAAATATTATTATAATTTTATTTCTTAATTGCACTAATTACATGAGTAAATGTATAAGCGCATGTAATGCAAGAAGCATTCTCTTCCAGCAAACCTTTGATGTTGAAGAGACTGGCAAAGGGTAGTACAGGAAAAAAAGGCGAAATACAATAATAAGCTTACATAAACATAGGGAGATACATTAACTTAGACCCACAGGGGAAATGGGGGCTGAATAATCAACCGACAAAAACCATAGATAAATAAATAGATATAATAATTTTATGCCACACCTGGCAATAAAGTGGCTTTTTCCGCACGCTGCGCGTACGGAAAAAGCCACTTTCTGGCGAAGTGTAGACATAAAAAGATGTACACAACACGGGAGGTAATAAAGAAAGCTCTCGATCGCATATTTACGTCCCTCGCTTGCAGCTCGGGCCGCAAACTTCTGCTATCTCGGCCTTTCTTTGTATTACCACCCTAGTTGTGTAATGTACTATAATATATACTTATAGTATTACGTAAAATCTCCCGTTGTCCGCAGGCAAGGAGGTGCAGAAGCGCTGGCGCTCGATCCGCGACTCGTACACGAAGGCGTACCGGCAGGGCAAGTGCGTGCCGCCCGAGCAATGCGCGCTGGGCAGCCGCCGCTACGCCTACCAGCGGCAGATGGCATTCCTGCTGCGCGCCCTGCAGAATAAGTGAGTCTCGGGGCTGCTTGTACTGCGCCTATTGATTTTAGAGACGATTGATGCGACAATTTGTACAGCTGAAGCTACCCTGCTGCGCGTCCTGCAGAATAAGTGAGTCTCGGGGCTGCTTGTACTGCGCCTATTGATTTTAGAGACGATTGATGCGACAATTTGTACAGCTGAAGCTACCCTGCTGCGCGCCCTGCAGAATAAGTGAGTCTCGGGGCTGCTTGTACTGCGCCTATTGATTTTAGAGACGATTGATGCGACAATTTGTACAGCTGAAGCTACCCTGCTGCGCGTCCTGCAGAATAAGTGAGTCTCGGGGCTGCTTGTACTGCGCCCATTGATTTTAGAGACGATTGATGCGACGATTTGTACAGCTGAAGCTACCCTGCTGCGCGCCCTGCAGAATAAGTGAGTCTCGGGGCTGCTTGTATTGCGCCTATTGATTTTAGAGACGATTGATGCGACGATTTGTACAGCTGAAGCTACCCTGCTGCGCGCCCTGCAGAATAAGTTTGTCTCGGGGCTGCTTGTACTGCGACCTATTTAGAGGCTAAAAATACAGAGAATATTGTAGAGGTTCGAAATTTCACTGATGCCGGTGAGTCGCCCATTAGCTCAGTTGGGACAGCGCTGGCACGGATAGCCAGAGGTCGCGGGTTCAAATCCCGACATGGGTGGAATTTTTAGCCTCTAAATAGGTTTTTAAACCCAATTTTTTTTGTGCCTACCGTCCAGCTTAACATCAGCTGAGTGCTTAGTGCGAGTTTGACAGATCCAATCGAATAACTTTACTACCGCGTTAATCGAGCATTGAGTAGTGAGTATGAGTAAGTTAACCGTTCGAACTGGCAAAACGCTGTCACAGTACAACTCGCACTCGCGTTTATTCGTGTTTTGGCTGGTAAACGTGTTCACTTTTCAACGTAAACCATTACAACTCGCACTCAGCAATTTTAATTTCCATACTTGTCGCTAGGTGGCGCTTCCTCGATGCCATAGAAATATGAGTTTACGTTAACGCGATCGAGTAGTTAAAAAACTCGCACTAAGCACTCTGTTCTGTCACCAGAAATTCGTGCTCATTCGCCCCTTTCCTCGTCCACAGAAAGCCCCGGCTCTCCCAGGACAAGTACGAGTCGGTCTCCGAAGTCTCGAACTCTCCACAGCACCTGAACGAAGACTTCACGCCGAAAATCAAGGACGAAGTGCGTGAGCCGCTCGACTTGAAGACTAAGCAGGAAAAGGCGGAGCCGCCTAAGGAAACACCGAAGCCCACGACAGTAGACAAAACTCAACAGACAGTGGAAGTTACGGAGCCTGAGAGGCCGAAAGAAATGCCGGGCGAAATGAAGAATTTGGAGATAAAGATTGACGCCAACGCCATTCTACCCGAGGATCATTTCGACGATGACAAGTTGTTTATGAATTCGCTGCTGCCCTTGTTTAAGGTGTGTTACTATTGTCTGCAAAATTACTCTGTGATAGTAGTACCTATTTCTTAATGATTCGCGATACTCTGAATTGAATTTATTTCTTTAAGAAAAATCATTCAAGTGGTTTCTTAAATTAGAATTGTGTTAGGTGCATTTTTCCAAAAGCAACTAGTAGCATCTGTTGCATAGTTATATATTAGACTGCTCTAATCGCGATTAGAGGCCTAGTCTAACCGAGTGATTGGAATCAATCACTTGAGTTAAACAACAACAGGCGCGGTCAGGTGCTGGATGGGTGACCGTCCCGTGACTACTACTAGTGGCATTTTTCCCGAGCGCTTCCGTGCTTCGCAAGGCACGCTAAGCCTTTGGTGCCGGCTGTCATGTAATGGCAATCGTTAAGTCATGTCAGAAGCCTTATGGGCGGCTTGATAACTTCTGACAGTAGGGCCCACCACTGTCTTACAATCCTCTACCAACCCGGAATTGGCCCCGTGGTGGAGTAATAGCCTAACCGTGCCCCAGCAGTGGGCAAAAGTGTTGATATCGAAATGAAAACTTGTTAAATGAAAAAAATACAAAACAAAGACGTTTTACATTGCCACAATTTTATTTGATCTGTAGCCTAATCCAGAGCTATTCCAATCGTCTAATGGAATTAGACAGACGATTGGAAAGCTAAAGATGGTTAAAAAATTATATGCACAATTTTTCACTGAGTCAGGTATTTCATTTTTCAAATACCTACTTAATGATTTAACCTCTAAATAGGTTTTTAAATACTAAATTTGTTTTTTTGTTAATAGAAAATGGACGATGATACAAGACTGTTATGCCGCATTGAGGTCCTGAAGATCATTCGCTACGCGCTGCAGGGACACAAATGCTTCGAAGCCCTGAGGATGGCTGAGGATAGCTTCATCAAAACTCGGTAAGTGAAAATTATTTGTATTTTTTAATAAGTGATGTTCTGTATAACTTAAATGTTTAATTTTTTCATTTACTCTCAAAATGTATGGGGTGCAATAAAGAGTATTAATCTAATCTAATGTTAGAGGTTTTCCTAGCGCACAAATACGTTTCTTATTTGTGCGAATAATTGACGACCTCTGTGGCGTAGCGGTAGCGCGTCTGCCTACCATGCAAGAGGTCCCGGGTTCGAATCCCGGCTGGAAACAAAAAAAAACCCAGGTCTTGGATGTTTACATGTTTGTGATGTCGTTGTTTCTGGTTCCCACGACACATGGTACCCTAGTGTGGGGCCAGAAGCAATGTATGCGCTTGTATGTAAATGTAAAAAAAAAAATGTTAAATAATAGGAGATTCGAATTTCAGTACTCATTTAAGAATGAGTTGGTATTTGTACGTATCTAAGGACTTTTAAAAAATCTTTTAGGACCTGCAGGAAAAAAATAATTTCTTAAAATTGTTATCAATTTTTGTTAAGGCGTGGTAATTTCGAACGAAAAATGACAAATAATTAATAATGCGGCCTGCATATTTCCCAATGTAGAGCCTGGGCCCAAAGAGAGAGAGAGAGAGAGAGAGAGTAAAATTATAAAAAAATAAAATTGAGTCTGTGATACTTTCGTGGCCTAGTCAAACCGAGTCGTTGGAATCAATCACTTGGTAATCACGTGACGTCCCGTGATTACCACTAGTGGTTTTTTTCCGAGCGCCTCCGTGCTTCGCAAGGCACGCTAAGCCGTTGGTGCCGGCTGTCATGCAATGGCAGTCGTTAAGCCATGTCAGAGGTCTTATGGGCGGCTTCATAACTTCTGACAGTAAGGCCCGCCACTGTCTTACAATCCTCTACCAACCCGGACTTGGACCCCGTGGTGGAGTATGGCCTAACGTTCCTGCGATACAGGAAGAGACCGTGCCCCAACAGTGGTCACATAAAGGGTTGATATAGAATTGTTTATAGGAGCATTCTGCAGTAGCTATCCATGGGCTTGTGTTTAGGGCTCCGCAGTGCTTAGTTACCGTTTTTCTTATGTTGACAATATTGTTACTTTATTATAGTGAGCCTGTAGAAACTCAATATTATCAGGCTGGTATATTTTTCAAATGCGACCCAAAAATTATTTGTGTGATAATTTTAATGACATAATGTTAGTTATTTTCTTAACCAAAAATTTTTGTATTTGTATTTGAAAACTTGGTCGTTCAAATCATGCTCGAAGGCTGATAATATCATAGAGTAACTTCTAATAATATCAGCCTTCGAGCATGATTTGAATGACCTGTCTGTGATATTATCTGTGACTTTGTCTGTGATATTATCACAGGCAAAGACTTTGTCTGTGATATTATCACAGACAAAGCTTGTTCGTTATTTATTTTAATTTATCCAATATGTTATTATTGTAACGCTGAAGTTATTGAAACTCGATTAGCAATAATACTTTATATTTATTGCCTTTTTTATTACTAAAACCTATTCTAGCTACGAGTCTCAACACGACTGACACCTATCAAAACAAAACGTAACGATATTCTTTAAATAATTCAAACTCTGCTAGACGGCTACGCCAGCCAGCTACTATAAAGAAGTATCGTTACATCGTCTCTCAGGCTGAGCAGCATCCTAGCCAAAGATGAGGAGGAGAGGATGAGCCGGGGCAGTGAGTCCACACTCTCGATGACCACACGCTCCGCAGACGGCAGCAGGCCGGTCAGGAAGCGGAAGGTGGGTGTTCACACTGTTCCGTTAATGAATAAAGTAAATTAATAACCTCAATTCAATTCATATTTGTATTCGGATCACGCTAATATTATAAAGGCGAAAGTTTGTGAGTGTGTATGTTTGTTACTATTTTATTATGTGAATTAATAGTTTATAGTAATTTTATTATATGAATTGATGAATTGTATAATTAAGTCTAATTATTATTTAACCTAAGATTATTGATTATTTATGTAACAAATTTGCACACCGGTCGGTAGATCGATGATGGATCTTGACAATTTTTTTTAAGAACTTTGGTACCCATGTTCTAGCAAATAAATGATTTTTACTTTTACTTTTTCACGTCTAAACGGTTTAAGCGATTTTAATAATAAAATGTGGTATAAGCTGGAGTAAGCTGACACCCCGGATTAACACATAGGCTACGTTTTACTGCGGGAAAATATATTATTCCCGTGGGAAAAGCGATAAACCGCGGGAAACACCGCGGGGCACAGCTAGTAACGAATAAAGGTCTACTTTATAAACGTCCTGTTGTTAGTTTCACAATAAATAGTTGCTTCTTAGGCAATTGAATTCACTTTAAATTAAAGTTCAATGGCAAGACAAATTCAAGAGATGGCTAAAGAATTCACACTCTCGACCGTGCTTAACTAACAATTTATAGTGTGTGTGTACGTGTGTGTGTGTGAATGTGTGTCTGTTTATGTCCTCTTTGTTTCGTCATATATTTTATAATAGTTAACTTTGCTAACTGGCCAACTAAATTTCTTCCAGATTCGCTCCCCATCCCCGCTGCCAGTGCCAACGAAGAAGAGGGGTCCCGGCCGACCCAGAAAAGTGAGTTATATCGAAGTTATTGTATAACATAAATTAACTTTGGCCTTTGTAATGAGACTTAATTTATACAGCGTCCAGTGCCACCTTCACTCACACTAAATGGGTGAAGGGGTCACTGGGACGCCGCTGTCTTACAATCCTCTATCAACCCGGACTCGGCCCCGTGGTGGAGTATGGCCTAACCTTCCTGCGATGCAGGAAGAAACCCGCCAGGATTGTAACTAACACCGATTATTTCAAGCATAAGAAAATTACCTCTGAAGAAAAAGTCTGTGTTTCCCAAAGAGGTGTTAGAATTACTATGTATTTAAAAATATTTTAATTACTACGCAGCAATAAAAGATTTTAAAGGCTTTTTTTGTTATATGTATTCGATTAAATATGTTATTTACGGTGTGTAATAATATTAATAATAATTGTATCATTAAAATAATGTTTTATTTACTATGAAATTGTTAATTACACTATTTTTATTTTTAATGCACTAACCCGTGCTAAGGAACAAATTTAAAAACCTGGTACGGATAGCCAGAGGTTGCGGGTTCGAATCCCGGCATGGGTGAAATTTTTAGCCTCTAAATAGGTTTTTAAAATTGTTAATTGATTAATTTGGAGCGAAATTAAACTTATTTTTAATGTTAAATGTCCCTAAAACAGCTATGACCGCCTTTCTTAGAGTGGTGTATATTCTGTTAGCTTTTAGAGTATACCTCGGGCTCTAGAGTAGGATTCGGTTTTTGCCAATTTTCTCCGGTTTTCGTACTGATGATCGAGTTCTGATTTCGAAATTAAGTGTCATATTAGTTCCGATATTTATATCACACGAATATATCCGATTCTATCCGATAGTAGCCGAGGTATATTCTTAAAGCTTACAGATTACACCACTGTGCCATAATGGAATATGGCCCCGTGCCCCAGCAGTGATGTCGAAGTCGATATCAACCCTTGTATGTCCAGACTGTTGGGGCACGGGTCTCTTCCTGCATCGCACGAAGGTTAGGCCGTACTCCACCACGGGGGCTAAGTCCGGGTTGATGGAGGATTGTAAGGCAGTGGCGGGCCTTACTGTCAGAAGTTATCAAACCGCCCATGTCGAAGTGAATGGTTGATATCGAGTAAAGGATATAATATAAAAATTAATTCCAGAATGCGTTGGTGCGAAAGCGCAAATCTCGAGAGCAGCTGAACCGATTTCGCTGATTCTTTATTTAGAATATTCCTTGAAGTACAAGGATGGCTCTTACGGAGAGAAAAATTAAAAAAATATTAAAGAATCGACTGTTAGGCGGTACGAAGTTCGCTGGGTCAGCTAGTAAATAATATAAAACTTTTCCATCCATTGACGGCCTCGGTGGCGCAGCGGTTTGGCACGCCGACTGTAAAACCGAAGGTCTCGGGTTCGATCCCCAGATGGGTCAAACTAGGAAAAGAACTTTTCTAGTTTGTCTCGGGTCTTGGATGTTATCTAATGTATTTATTGTATTAAATCTATCGTCGCGTTAGCACCAGTAACACAAGTCATTTAGTTGTACTTAGTATAGGGCTAACGAGATCTGTGTAATATGTCCATAAATATTTATTTATTCTCCAGGTCCGCCCTCCGCCTTCGGACTCGGACGAGGAGTACACCCGCCGGCGCATTTTGAAGCCGATGCCGAGTCCGCGACTCCCAGAACTGGACGAGGAGTGGAGGAAGGCCACAAGCGTGGCGCAGCTCAAGACGCCTCTGTTCATGAAGGTAGCGGAGCTTACTAACTTCATCCCCTTTAGAACCATCCGCAAATTATTATCGTACTAGCTGTGCCCCGCGATGCTACCCGCGATTTATCGATTTTCCAGTGGAAATCAGATATTTTCCCGCAGTGAAACGTGGCCTAGTGTTAATGCAGGGTGTCAGCTAACATAAGTAACATAGGCTACGTTTTACTGCGGGAAAATATCTTTTACACAATTTTTTTTCCTAATAAACCGCGGGGCACAGTCTCTCATGTACCATTCAGCTGGTTTGTTCTTTATCTTCCTGTGCCTCCCCATCAAGGGAGGTTATTATTATTATTAAAATTTTATTGCACTATTAAAACAATTTTAATAGTTTTAAAAATCTATTTAGAGAATAAAAATTCCACCGATGGCTATCCCTGCCAGAGGTCGCGGGTTCGAATCCTGGCATGGGTGGAATTTTCAGCCTCTAAATAGGTTTTTAAAATTGTTCTTAGCACGGATTAGTGCATTAAAAATAATATAAATTTTAAAAGTACAAAGGCGAACTTAATGCTAACAGCATTATCTTCCAGTTAATCTTAGTGGAGGTTGGCCGTCCGCTCCGCATATTCTTCTTTATTTCTTGCCAAGTGAAACAGGCTATGGAGAGAGTTTCTCTGAAGGATAGGATTCGTAACGAATGCATCCGACATAGCTTAGAGAATTAGTGAGCTGAAGTGGCAGTGGGCTGGCCATATCTCGCGAAGAACCGACAACCGTTGTAGTAAACGTGTCCTTGAGTGGAGACCGCGACTCGGCAAACGTAGTGTAGGACGCCCTCCGACCAGGTGGGATGACGATCTGCGAAAAACTGCAGGCAGATGCTGGATGCGGCAAGCTGCAGACAGGGCGCTCATTAAGGGAGGGCTATGTCCAGCAGTGGACTGCGTGATATGGCCCGAAGAAGAAGAAACAGGTCCTCGACGCCAGGCTACATCCGTCCATTCCCTGATGTTTCTGAGCCACGACTTTCTGCTTCTCCCAACACTCCTCCTGCCCTCAATCTTGCCCATCATTATAACTTGAAGAAGTCGTTAAAACTCGCGATTATTTATTGTTATTAAATTATTTATTGTACCAGCAAAGAATGTACAGCACTACACATCATAAAAGTCCCTTCGGGAATTTACGTTCGCGCAGACTAGGAAGAAGTGTAACGAAAGTACCCGAAGCTATAAGTACATTCAACATGATCTTTAACCGATACGGTGAAAGTGCAGAATTGATTGCCGCAGTAGCGCAACCTATTTCGCTCACGCTAATATTGCCAAACTACATCGATGACGTTGAATCAACCAATAGCAACAAAGGCGCGCGGCCTGCCATAAAATGAAACTATCTGATTGGTCGATCAACTTGCCGCACATCCTAAATTTGGCCATCTGCGCAGGTACATCCGCGAGACTTATTTCTTGTGTAGCACTGTAGCAGGGATTTTGCAGTCTATGTAGTTTATTTTGTACACGTATATAGACCCGTTTCTTATTGCTGCTCCGACTCTCCAAGGTTTGCTGGAAGAAATCTCTTGCAGAGATAAGCTCGCCTTTTTGTACATGTTATTTCTTAGGTAATGTCCTATTTAATGTTTCGTGTGCAATAAAGTATAATAGGACAATGTAATTGGCGGGCTTAATACTAAATAGTATGTAATTCTAGCCAACCAACAGGCGACGTGGAGAAGGTGGGGCTAGTGTCAAAGAGTGAGGTGATATTTTATTGTAACTATCGTTTAAAATAACATAACATATACCTACAGGCACATACATTGCTTCTGGCCCCACACTACGATACCCTGTGTTAGTAAATTAATCCTTAATTAAATAAATGCTTTCAGCAGTAGGGCCGCCAATTGCACTCTGTGTCTTTACATGTATTATAATATGTGCTCTGGTGTACAATAAAAGATATGCTTATCTTAATCCTTAATTTATTAATCTTTTTCCATCCCATTTCAGATGTACAACTTGGAACGCTCAAAGAACGCCTCTGCCCTACCCCCTATCAACCCCCACCCGCTCGAGGTTTCGGTCAAGAGCGAACCGCTGGAGCCGGTGGAGCAACCGGCTTAAACTCAACTTGAGAGGTCGATTCTTACTTGTATTGTGTAAATATGTACATGGGTTGCCCCCGATTTTTCCCTTTCGTTCGTACGCTGAGAATCGTGAATCTACTGTTAAAGGATTCCGGGCAGTGACACTATAGTGACAATGGAAGAAAATCTATCTTTTTTTTAAAGTTGCAAAAAATCACAGAATAGTATAAAACTTTTTGCAAAAATATAGTTTGAATATTTTCGAGGCTTAATCGCGTAGTAATTTATTGCTATTTTACCTCGACGTTTCGACGACGTTACAGCCATCGTGGTCACGAGAAGACACTTTTTTGCAAAAAGTCTGACTATTCCCGAAAGTACAGTGTTATAGCGAAAAGGGTATACGGTAATATAGTATTAAGACAAAAAATATATCAAGGGATTCCATGTAGTAACTCTATGCGCCGTCTATGAAAAAAGTATTTTTTTACAGATATTTTTTTTTGCAAAAAGTGTCAGACTATTCCTACAGTCGTGAGTTAAGTGATTTTTAGGTTCCACTATCGAGATCCTTGGATCACGGACCTGGTACTGTCTATTTATGCCAAAAACGGTATAACATAGTTTTGGAAACAACTTTTCACTTTAATTAGCATAGGCGAACAAAAATGTGTTTCAAATGTTTGCAAATTTTCTCTGACCTCTGATCACTTTTACTAAAATCACTCAAAAGATTAAATTGTGCAAGCGTGACAGACGTTGCTACAGACGTAGTAGCAAGCTTGTCGGCCTGTGCCCTTGACCAAATGACAGCAATTAACAGTACATATTAACAAATTGTTAGTTAACAGGAAACAGTGGTTGGTTAGTTATTACGAAGGCCGACGCCTCTCTGTATAAGACTTATTTTGATTATTTCTATAGAACAGACTGACAGCGTGTAAATTAACTGTGAAACGTATTCAGGATTTTTCGCTGTCAAATTTCCCTGCTTAATCAAAAAGAGGACAGTATCTACAGGAATTTGCGAGTCGCAATACCACACGCCAATCGTGAAGGAAAACAACGTGAGGAAGCCCGCGAATTGGTTGGCTCCGCACGTATTGACTAGTCTTTCCTGTGGGCTAGGCTGACTAAGCTGTCAGGATGGTATAGGTGCTGGGAAAGGCTACACCATCTGAAACCATGTCCCAGGCACTACTACAGCATCCGAGTGGTCCCTTCACCCATCTAGTGTGAGTGAAGATGCCACTGGACGCTGTATAAATCATCTCATTACGTAGGAGCAGAGGCCAATGTATGTATCAACAGGAAAATGTTCAGCCGATGGTTTTATTTTGCATACAACGTCCTAGTCTCAGCTCTGTACAGGAGTATGCTCAATATGCATTCCTGATACATATTGGCTGTGTTGGTCGTGACTGGCGGAGAACTCCGGGCTGTTCCTTCATCTGTCTTACATGGTAGGGCGTGCCACTCTCGAATCGGACTTTTTAGTCACTCAGAAAAGTGTCAAATTCTGAGTTTACACGTTCAGTCTGGCGTCAGATGCCAGACTGATGATGAAGCATCAAAATATTCGAATATCCGTCAGTCAGGTACATCAGTCCACTGAACAGACAATCAGTCTGCCTTCAGTCTAAGCAACTGATGGAATTGACTGACGCCAGACTGAACGTGTAAACTCCGTCTTAGCGTAACGGACGCAAAGGCCTATGATGATGTATCTACAGGGTGTATTAGTGGGGGTCGTTTTATTCTAAATTTAAAGCACGGTTAATTTGAGAAGGGGAATGATTTACTATTTTCCACTTGCTCTTATTATATAATGGAAATATTTTCTGACTAGTTTAGGACCCAGTCTGTCTATTGTAACTAATTTGTGGATGGAGATGCAAAGATAATTTGTATTTTAAGAGCCAGAGGCAAATAGTGGACTGGTCCCCTTTTTTAATAAACAGACTCATACTATATAAATAGTATGAGTCTGTTTATGTATAGTACGTAAAGACCTATCTCGTGAACACTTCATGCACGTATGTGCATGAAATATTCACATACTTTTAGCAGTCGAAATTGCCCGTCACAGGTGCCCGTTACTCTCTTGATCAAAGCAAGGCCACGCTTTGCTGTGGGATTCCTGTGGATTCCTAAAGCAAGCAAATAGGCTAGATAAAAAAACTATGCGAGACTTGTGTGTATTTATTTATTAATGCATTGAATTTTTAGAATGCAATGATTAATGTAACCACTGATTTCTGCCATTATTTACACCCTGTATAACGTGAGCTTATGAGAAAAGGAAAAGAACAGGGAGAAGAAATGTTGATTAGAGTATTACGAATTAAGTTTATTTCTAAGTTAAGTTACACTAAATATTATTTTGTTCTAAGTTGCCTGTGTATTTTGTAAGTTTTACTAAATAACTTTTGTTGTAATAAAAACGTGATATGTAATTTAATTTTCTACCATTAAAAAGTAGTACTCTCTGCACCAACTAGGTTTGAGATTTAATAAGTGTTTGCTTTATTATCTTTGCAAATTATTGTACATTCCAAAAATCTATACGAAGAGTAAAACAAACTAAGGAATTTATATAGAACTGACCTTGTATGTGTGCAATGGTGATAAAATAAAAAATATTTTTATAAATTGACAATTTGTTTTAAATTAGTTGTTATGCAGAATGTCCTTTTCAGGTTTTTTAACCCTTATATCGCCAAATTTAACGTTTAACCCGTGACGCTCTGGAGTACAGCACATAAGCCCGACAAAGTAAGTTTCAGCATTTGGGAAAGGACACAATCTGAGTAATGTCCAGAGGAATCCATCCGCCGAGTATTTTACGCAAACGACTTTGCCAACTTTGGTCACACGAAGCCAGAACTTTTGCGGGTTTCCTTTGAAGACCCCTGAAAAAAAGTCTCAAAATTTCAATGTTGCCGGTAATAAAATAATCTAGGAAAAGGTAGAGCATTACCAGTCGCCCAATCTGATACTTCTTTGGTAAGAACGCTGCCTATCATAGGCTGGTCATCATTGAACTCGATACCAGTTTTCAACCAATGCTTTTCATCGATTAAAATCATCAAACCAGCTTGATCGTAGAGTTTGTTAAAGTCTGCCTCAATGCGCGCCTGCATCAAAACAAAGATTAAAGCATGGAGTTATTTAAATGTATATAGAATATTCTCAAATCTATTGACAAACCTCAAAGGTGAAGTCCTCGTTTATATTTATTCCGTAAACGTGGCCTGTATGACGATGGAAATCGTACCAAGTTCCCTGCCAGAAATCGGTTTTGTCTTCAGTTTCCACTGTCAGAACTTCTTTGGATAAGTTCCATTTGGATGGCTCATTTAACCATTTAAAATGAGAGCTATTAACTCTTATGTCTTCAAGGTTCATCGCGAGTTTTGTTATTCGCCCGACTGCAAATTATTTTCTAATCTTTAAGTCCCTAGATGGATTCGTTCAACAAGGCTACACCTTATCTAATAAGTTTTATTCGATGGTTTGATAAACAAAGTTGTGTGAATCACATAACTTGAAAATCTAAAAATAGATTATGAAAAAGACTTGGTAGTTTTTATGTCATTTGGTTACGGTAACATACTTCTTCTTGTGGCAACATTGTAATTTGTATGTCAATCAACTGTCAAGAAGTTAAAATGGCGTCTTTTCCGGAAAGAGCTGCTCGACGCGATAATGGTACCGCGTGGTTTATGAAGAAAATTAAATTTATTTTTGTATTTAGATAGTGAAAAGCAATACATTTTGTATTGACATCTTAAGACAAAGTTAGCAGTTTCGCAATGGGCAAACCAGGTGAGTTAACTATTCTATTACTTCTGTGTAAAGATTCACACGTGTAAGCACATTTTAGTATACTTCTACTGTTCTGCGAACATAATTTGGCAGTAAATAACATTATTCCCTTCATTTGGTCACGTAATTATTAGATTTTTAGTCTTAACCCCCAACTTTACCCACCAACCCTTGCGGCCTATTTAGGTTATGTGATAAAAAGGTGAAATTTTTGACTTACATCCCTTATTTTCACTTTGGCACCATATTAGCAGCGTCTCAATAGCTTTTCTTTACTATTGATTTAAATAATTATGTAAATTTTGTATACTTTACTGAGAAGACGGAAATTTTCGGGTGTGCTAATTTTTAGGTTATAGGTATCACCGCATGACTTGAAACCGATTTGTTCGCAAGCTACGGTTTCGCCATTTTATATCAAATCATTCTGTGGATTCTTTTAGACCCATGGCAGCTGTCCATTTAGAGCGTGGAATCATTATCAACTTCTCGCATGGCGTCCTATTTGTACTACGCGTTATCAACCCATGTGGCCATTTTTTATTCGAGTCAAGATGTTTTATTTAGGCTGTACAATTTTTATACCGCATCATTTATTGTTACCACGTTGTGTCGCCTGAGGTTGAGTTACCAATCCTCCTTGGCAGAGCTACATTTTTGAGTTTCATACCATCGGTATCTGACCCACTAGTGGTAGCTTATACACTTCTGGACTCATCTAGTGGCCCACCTTGCATTTTCAGTTTCGTTTAGTCCTAGCTAAAAATTATTAGGTCGAGCAAAAAGTGTTCATGCAGTTTTGAACCAGGCACATTCATAATTACATTCAATAATGTTAAAATTTTAAAACTGCATCAATAGTTTTTGTTCAATCTAGCAATCATATTTAGGTAGGGGCCATCGAAACCTAAACTCTAAGGTGGGCCAATAGATGTGTCCACGAGTGTACATTAGCTTATAAGTTCATCTGTTTTGCATGAAGCTCTGTATGAGCTTGTGAGCTTTATGCATAATACTGTATACAGTGAAGTGAGCCATGTCACAAGCCCATCTCCGTATTGCTAGCTGTTCATGTCATCTACTCGATAGTCATTCAGTACTAGTGTCTTTAATTACCTAGGACCAGTCTCATGGTACTAGAATTCAAGGCTTACTATGACAATTCAATGTATATTGCAAAGTCACGTAAACTATAAATTAACGGGAAGATTGAATTATTATTATTATTATTATATGATACACTAGCAGCTTAGAGCTGATACGTGTATGTCTTATCACTGCACTTGATTGTTTTTGGTTTTTACATGATTATCCAGTCTATTTTTAAAACAGTTCACTGAGTCTGCACTAACAATTGTCTTATTATTTAATAACAATTAATTTGAATTGTAGTTTCTATTATACTTGGCCCCGAGCTTCGCACGCCTAGCCTCAGCCTCATATTTGGGGCATTGTATGTCTCAGAGCTGTGAGATAAAACTCCGTATCATTTTCATTAGCCATCAATTGACAAAGACACTTTGTATTTCCCTACATATACAGGGGACATACATGATGTCTACCCTTGTACATTAACCCACAGATTAGTAATTACCTTTATTATCCTTCTATAGTTCCTGTTGTTTATTGGACTTGGGGTAGTTTGTGATAAGTAAATATGAGTGACAGCCGGGGGTAGTTGCAACTGCAGTCTGGTGATGTCAAGTTCCAAGACATCTGCTACTCATCAAAACTGAGACAATATAGTGAGTATTTAATAGTTCCTGTTCTGCTACCAAACATTTGTCAAGTCCTGCATATTTATCTTTGTCTCTCGCAAGGTGGAAGACTTCTGCAGCATGTGCGATTGAAATCCACTGCCTTAGATATCTCAACCAGAATATTCTTCTTTGTCCTCATGCCAGTGACTTTTCTCATGATTGAGTTGTAGGAGTACATTAGGTGCCCAAGTACATGCCTTCATTTCCCATTGCATCACACCGCACCGCAGGAAGGTTAGGCCATGCTTAATGTGACCATTTATTTTTAACTCAAAACGGGACAGAACTTTATTTCGGTCAATTAAATACAAGGTAGGTAGTCAATGAAAACCAAAACCCTTTTTTTAAGTTATTTATTAAGAAAAAGTTCTTAGTTACAAATTAAAAACTATACCAACATTTTTAATTATATTTATACCTATCTGAGGCACAAATTTGCTTTAATATTGCTGGTGATGATTTTAAGTAAGAGTGAAACTCTTGGCACTTTTTTTTATATTTACCCTCTCAAGACTTATTTTATTGTTACAAATAAACATTTTCATTTCATTTTATATTCACCTTAATTATCAACATCGCCTTTAGAACTGGGTTTTTTCAGATGTTCACACTTTGTTCATCATAGAAAATACTCTTTCTATTATAGCATTTTGTAGCATGCAAACATAAAATATATTCAATAAAAACAGAGCATTTTCGAATACGGGACAATTTTGGGTCCCGGAGTTAGTTTCGGGGACACCGGGACTCTTAATTAGAAAAAGGGACAGTCCCGTTCTAAACGGGACGTCTGGTCACGTTAGCCATGCTCCACCATGGGGGCTAAGTCCAGGTTTGTGGAGGATTGTAAGACAGTGGCGGGCCTACTGTCAAAGGTTATCAAGCCGCCCATAAGGTAAATAACCAAATTATGTTCCAAAACACAAGTGGAATCCTCACATGATGACAAACTGGTCCCTCTAATCTCGACCTATCCGTGATGACTATGATACCACATACCCACTTCTGAGCACTCTCAGACCTAACCCAACCCTCACTGTAAGCAAAAGTCTTCCTGACCACGCGTGTCTCTTTCAGAGTTCAACAACAGTCGAGGAGGGGGCGGCTTTCGCGGAGGCCGCGGCGGCGGTCGCGGGGGATTCGGAGGCAGGGGCGGTGGTGACAGGGGTGGCCGCGGCGGATTTGGGGGCAGGGGAGGTGGACGCGGGGGCGGCGGCGGGTTTGAGAAGCGAGGAGGCGGCAGAGGATTCGGCGGAAGGGGTGGTGGTATGTATTGTTTGCTGTTAAGAACTGGAGCTAATGTTAACTATAGTTTTGACCAAACATTAAGTTTAACAATAATTTAACCTTTATTTTCCAAACACAATTTTGAATAATTAAAATAATTCAATCAATTGTTCATGTTTCAAACTACATCTAAGTCTTCCTAAAATGATGGAACATGATTATACTATTTTTATTTTTAATGCACTAACCCATGCTAAGGACAATTTTAAAAACCTATTTAGACGCTACAAATTCCACCCATGCCGGGATTCGAACCCGCGACCTCTGGCTATCCGTGCTAGCGCTCTTTCCAACTGAGCTAATGGGCGACTCACCGGCATCAGTGAAATTTCGAACCTCTTTACACTATTCTCTGTATTGCGTACAGGCAGCGACATCTGGCTGAAGTAGATTGCAGTAGATCATGTGGGTACAGCGATATCATTCCGATGTAAAAACCTAACTGCAAAGTAGGTAGTCTGGTTGTAAGTGATGCAATGTGTGTTTCCAATAAAGCAGAGCTGGGTGGAGTGGAGTGAGCGTGTATTGGCCAATCATAGAGATCGAAATCTCCACTCCGTCAGTGGAAACAGTGCAAGTGAAGCGCAGCAGATTTTCAAATAATGTGGACTGGCATATTCCACCCGGCCTCGATCCGGACAGAACGGAGTCGCAGGCGATGGTGCCGAGCGGATGGCACGAAGCCGTGGGAGCAGGACAGTACCGCGGATAGTGTAGACTTATCAAGACAAGACTTGTGCGCCGTGTTGTTTAGTGATATACGTCATAAAATTCACACGTCATCGACTTTATATGTGAATCAAATCTTCGCCGCCCAGCGTAGAAACGCTCTCTAATAGTATGAATCAGGTTTTAAGAAACAACATATGTGCTCAATTGTAATTTTTATTACTAACACTGAAAATCTATAGCTCCATTTCGAGCTGTCGCCAACTATCCAAAGAGGTTACGTGATGATAAACTGGTCCCTCTAATCTCGACCTATTCGTGATGACTATGATACCACATACCCACTTCTGACCCAATGCCACGCTCGTACACACCCATTCAAACCACATACAACTTCCTAATCCATGTCTTTTCCATTCGAAGGTCGTGGAGCCCCGCGAGGTAGAGGCGGCGGTGGCGGTGGCTTCAAGGGCGGCAAACAAGTCATAATCGAGCCACACAGGTTGGTTCACTAAAAGATTACATGGCTCAGGGCGTGGTGATTTAATAGATTTAATTCTTGTTAAGAGTTAATTTGCACATATTCATGTCTACTCCAGCTAATTGTGCTTCTAAAACAGATATTAGTAAGCTGCAGGATAAAACCACCTAAATGATGTTTCACCTAACATAACTTTCGTTCTTCTGAAAGCGAACGCTTGAAGCTAAATATGTTACTGACAGATCCACTCATTTAATATAAACTTACTCATCAAAATCTCTTCTAAATACTGTCTCTTTATCACCCATACAGACACGAAGGAGTATTCATTGCTAGAGGGAAAGAGGACGCGCTAGTTACTAAGAATCTGGTACCTGGATCAGAAGTTTATGGAGAGAAAAGAATATCAGTCGAGGTTTGTATGAAGATTACATATTTTTTTGATTTATAGAGTTTTCAGTAGAGGCCATTCGGTAGCACGCTAGCTACATTCACTTCACTGGGATGTTATGGGCGAATAAAGACGATATCATAATGTTCAAGTTTTATCCACTTTGCTATGAGCAGTTGGCACAATTTCAATTTAAAATAATTCTTAAATACTTATGAAGCTGGAACCTACAGTACTGGTGTAAATAAAAAAACGTGTTACCATGTGCTCGGCTACACAACACCAGCTTCTCAATGGTTATGAGTTTGAATCCAGGCATGAATGCCAAAGGCTTCACTTGTTTTTTGAGTGGTGTACATTTATGGAGTTATGTAGCAATACCACTCTGTAACTGTTAAGAAAACCATTGTGAGGAAACAGTGTCTGAGCTGAGCAAGCGTTGAACTGTTTCAGCTCTTGAAAATGCCTATCGGCGGTGAGCACGCCCCCTAATTAATTTATTTACAAAATAAAAACCCATTTTCGTTACCAACCACTCAGTCACGTTTTAATCCTGATAACATTTAAATAATCTTGTTAACTGAGCTTGGCACTTAACGTTAATTTGAAGCTTAAAAAACGTCTTGAAGCAAGATGAAAGGCTCTGAGGAAAAAGCCACAAACCCACTACTATGAATGGAGTTTAAAACTACAAAATCGACAATTTCTCGATTTTGTTGATTGGTTGTTGAATGTATATGCGAATAATAATAATAATGTAAAAGGCTATACCAATAAGAAGACCACTAATAAGATTAAGAAGAATATTTATTGTGAGCATAGACATAGAATTAAATTGCCATTAAATTTTGTCTTTGTTAAGGATAGGATTCGCTAGACAGAATAAATCTACTCAAAATGATGATTGTGGTCCCTCTAATCCTGACCTATTCGTGAGGACTATTCAACCACATACCCACTTCTGATCACCACACCTACTTCGAAGGCCATCCAGTATGCTCCGCAGACTCTTAAACCAATCACCTTGTTACAGACTGATGGAGAGAAGGTGGAATACAGAGTATGGAACCCGTTTAGATCGAAACTGGCTGCCGCTATCATGGGAGGTGTGGACGCTATTCACATGCCGCCTGGTTCAAGAGTGCTGTACTTGGGTGCTGCCAGCGGAACAACAGTCAGTCACGTTGCTGATGTGGTCGGACCTGTGCGTACTCTGTTTTGTGCCTGATTGTTTTGACCGGTTTTGGTTATTGATGGTCTTAGGATTTTTGAGAAAAAAACTCTTGGTATTCAGATTAAATTAAAAATGTTATTGCTGGTATGTCTGAGCTTGACTGATTTTTGTTGAAACTTCATAGATTTCATTGCTGAGGATTTTAACGATTTTTATTTGAGGAATAATAAAGATTCAGACATGCTGTGTATAATTTTGAAAATAACTTAAACCGAAAAGATTACCTATGACGATAACAAACGGCTAAATTTTTCATGTTGAAAAAGAACTCTCTCACTGAGGTATCAACTTAATTATTACCTCCAAATTTCAACCCTTGTGCAAAAAGTAACAAATCTCTTGACTTACAGGAGGGCCTGGTGTATGCGGTAGAATTCTCACACAGATCCGGGAGAGATCTCATAAATGTGGCCAAGAAACGCACAAACATCATCCCCATCATAGAAGATGCAAGGCATCCTCTTAAATACAGGTAAGACTTGGTTTGTTTGCTTCAGGGTATACACTTTTTACGATTTTCAGTACAATCACCTTCCATTCTTTATCCTGAAAATTCCGCACTTACCCTTATAGTTGAGCAAAATCATGTACCAAGTGCTAAACACTTTATAGGGAAGAGCGGGTGATCGTGCTCTTCCACTATAGAGGGAAATTTTCCGCCAGGCAGATCGTATGCCTGAGGACGGCCGGTCTAACTGTTGTTAGTCAGACATTTATGGTATGTCATTGAAACACTTTGATTGCGCGATGCAGGAATGTTGGAGTTTGTAGTGCGCGCGCAGAGTTCACATGTGCTCACCACACACTTTAAACACTAGGGTTTCCTCACGATACTTTCCTTGACAGATTGCAAGTGATATTTCTACCATTGAATAGGCCCTGTGCTCAATAACTTAAACTCCTGCCTCTTTTCCAACAGAATGTTAGTCGGCATGGTGGACACAATATTCGCTGACGTTGCACAGCCGGACCAGGCAAGAATCGTCAGCCTCAATGCGCAACACTTCCTCAAAAATGGCGGCCATTTTGTCATATCTATCAAGGTAAAGATGCAGTTTTTTTTTTGGTACGATTTGAAGTGAAAGATACCTGGATTGGGACAATACTTGTATTTTAAAATAACGCTGATTACTCTTTTTTAACTGCCTCCAAAAAAGGAGGAGTTTATCAATTCGATGCATATATTACTTATTTTTTATTGCATATAATTTATTTATTATTCTTCCTATTACTATTCCTGCAGGAAGAGACCCGTCCCCAGCAGTGGGGACATACAAGGGTTGATAACGATTACTGTTTATTACTAAAAGATGTACAAAACAGCATTATAGACATAGCATTACATTGAAGTCATCATAAGGTATTTTTCAAACCATAACGCCAAATTACTCTTCATGATCGTTATAAAGGGGCATATCTCATAAAGTTCAACACAGGCATCCATACTTAAAATGATGAAAGAAACGCAGCTGAAATGTTCATGTTGAAATTCTAAGGTTGAGGTCACTGAGGTTTTTCCACACACCTCATACCACCTGCCCTCCTAATAGCAGACTTTTCACCCCAAGCAAATCTCTTCCAGGCGTCGTGCATAGACTCTACGGCTCAACCCGAGGCTGTGTTTGCAGCGGAAGTCAAGAAATTGCAAGCGGACAAATTGAAACCCCAAGAACAGTTAACGTTGGAGCCTTATGAGAGAGATCATGCAGTAGTGGTTGGTGTGTTCAGGCCACCTCCTAAAAAGGCCTAACTTAGATTCTTACTACAAAATAGGAGATATTATTTTTCTAACACAATATGTAGTTGGAGTATTCTTAACTCTTGGATTCTGTATATCTTCGTTCGTATTGCAAAATGTCCCATGTCAAAAAAAAACATTTTTTTTCACCATTTTTCCATTTTGTGAGAAAAATATATCTTATCGATTGGTATGATTCTTATCCGTGGCAGTTCTTGGGCCACTTTCGCCCATTCTCCTTTGTAGGAAAAATTAAAAAAATCGAATGGCATTATAGCTGAGGCTGAGAGGGCTGAGATTATAATGTCTTACACTTATTCAAAATCGAGATTTTCTTCAAATGAGATGAATTAACGAAAATTATGTTTTTTTACAAACGTCATTTTGCCATATGAACGATATTGTGTGAAAAGAAATTGACTAACTGTAAGTGGTCAGCAGTTTGATAATGTACGAGAATGCAGGAGTTAACGCTGATTTCTGAATGGAGAATTTAACTAAGTAAATATTTAAATAGGTTTTGTCAGTGCCTATCTATCATTGAAAAAGCATTTTTGTTCCTGAGCAGAGGATACCTCACTTTGTAAGCTGATAGTGAATAAGTGATATTGTGACATACATGTGGGTATGTTTGTTATTGTTTAATTTTAGCCTGTAAGAGATAAGAGAATGAAATATAAATGACGGCGCGAATGTGTACATGTTGCTTTTATTTAGTCCTAGTAAAATCTTACGACGGCTTTATAATAAAGCGATATCTCTAAAATAGTATGTGGTGTACCTTTTTCAAGGAAAAAAAAGACTTAAAGAAACTGCTTGTGAGAAGTGAATTGAATCTCGCCATGCCTGTCTGCACGTGGCTTGCTCGAGAGACCAAGTTTGGAAGTTTAAAACACCGTGATCACGCCGCCAAAGCGCTTGAAATTGCAAATCCGCGGTGGGCACGCGTCACCTTTGTTCCTTCGTCATACTGTTACGTAATGTGACACCCTTTGTAACACCCTTCCACTCTCAGAAATGGGCATTCAATTAAAAAAATAAATCCCAGTTACATAATAACAGTTTCACCAATCTCTGTTATTTTCTTCCTGTTTAGTAATTCTTACGTTTTTTGGTAGCTACACGAACTAGGTAGGTATCGATTTTGCGGAAATAATAGTGCATTTGTATAGTTATTATACTGAGTAACAAAGAAAAGGGCGATTACCAGTGGTGTGACAAACGAAGGACGTGGTAATTAAGCTCCACTGAGAGGCCTGTGCCGTGCCAGTAGTATGTTTAAAACTATATATAAAACATGGTTAAATTTAATTCTGCTTTATGGACTCACTGCACCGAATGTCCTGTACAACTTCACCAATGTACCGAGACAATACTACAGCCAATCTTAAGCGAACAATGTACCGATACGGTAAAACCTCGCTGATGGGGCCTGCACAGTCTAGGGGCCCTCTGGGAAAGGCCACCCATGCGCTATGGCCAGTCCGATATTACGTATGTAATAGGAGGGCTGACAATGAAAATCTTGCAAGTTGTGTAAAACGTAACATATAATTCTCAATCACTGTCGCTTGCGCTCGCCTCGAATTTGTCATCGTCCCAAGAGGCGGCGTCCGATTGATACCCGTCTTCCACCGCCATCTCCTCCTCTGATGACGAATCTGTTAAGAATAAAATGATTATAAACTAAATGTCTATAAAAATATTCCTATAAACACTCTTCAAGTGTAGTTTAGTCCAGGGTAAAAGGTGAGACCAACTTATACTGACGCGTGTTCTTAGGAAGTGAAAAATAAAAAAAATACGTTTGAAATAATATATGGAGGTCACTTACAGATTATTTCTAACGAATTGTTATTTTTAAGGTCAGAAACTGAGGAAGTTAAGTCTAATGACAGTCTTAGCTTTTAGAATATACCTCAGCTACTGTCGGATAGACCCATTATATTGCAATAAGGTAAGGTTTATTTTGTATTGTTATTTAATAGTGAAGAAAAGTTTTATACAGAGCAGGAAGTAGTATTACACTCGTGTGCTTTCGGCGAAAACCGAAGCCTTCTCTAGAGCCCGAGGTATATTCTAAACGCTAACTGTAGCCTTGTATTTGCTTTTTCTAAAGTTTATGGTTTCGTTTCTGCAGTTAGAAAGGAGAAAGTTAGCCCTATGTCAATTCACACTTTGGGCTCGTATAATATCGGGGACTGAAACCTTAATTTCTTATGTTACATTTTAATGTTATCTCCGTCTTTGTTCAATGTTTTGTGTTTTCCTTCACAGTTAGCGTGATGTATTGCTACTACAAATCGCAGATGTACGTAACTTTGAATGTAAAAAGTCATTGGTACATGCCCGCACTGAGAATCGAAGGTGGGACTCTTCCAAGTCCACTGTTTCACCCACTGGGCTTCATTAACGCTAACTGCAATGTTTTAATGCCTTAAGTTTATAATAACACTGGCTGTGCCCCGCGGTGTATCGATTTTCCCATGGCAATAAGATATTTTCCCGCAGTAAAACGTAGCCTATGTTTTAATCCAGGGTGTCAGCTAGCTCCATACCAAATCTTAATAAAATCGCTGCAACCGTTTAAACGTGAAGAAGTAACAAACAAGTGTGTATATGTCACCGGAAAATAAAGAGAACCGCCAGTTTATAAATTTCCAAACTTTCGTAGGATTGTAAACGAGAGATATATTGTATTATCTTACGCCCACATTTTCGCAAATTGATAAATTCCTTAATTCCTTACCAAATTCAAGCGTAAAATAATAAGTAAGCCTTAACAAAACGCCACCTGCCCTCTAATTGGTTCAATAAGTCACGTGTTCCTGCTCCATCTAGAAATATCGTTGATGAAGTGAAATTTTACCACAGAGCTACGAAAGTTTTATAGTGGTCATGACCAAAATAGTAAGAAGTTGATTAAAAAAGTCGAAAATTAAAAAAGTCGTTAAAATGATGTAAGACTATAAAGCTAGTGACATATACACTCACAAACTTTCGCCTCTATAATATTAGTGCGGTGTGATATTGGGAACTGTGATGTGATATACTACAGTAGATAGGCAACCAATCCCTGCTGACGCTGTTCCCAGGAGAACTTACCATTATATTCCAAAACTGCATCGTTGTCTGCGTCGGGAGTTTGTTTGGCTGTGCGTTGTGTCACAGTCAGCTCCAGTCGCCCTTTCAAGTTCAATAGCTGGCAGAGGTGTGACCGCCTGTGGATAGTGGTATTTGAGAATGATGAGAAAATTCTTTATATTGAAATAAATTTCTGAGACTTTTGTAACATACGATATCAACCCTTGTATGTTTTCACTGCTGGGGCACGGGTCTCTTCCTGCATCGCGGGAAGGTTAGGCTATACTACACCACGGGGGCCAAGTCCGGGTTGGTGGAGGATTGTAAGACAGTCGCGGAGTTATCAAGCCGCCCATAAGGCCTCTGACATGGCTTAACATGACAGCCGGCACCAATGGTTTAACGTACCTTGCGAAGCACGGAAGCGCTCGGAAAAATGCCACTAGCGGTAGTCACGGGACGCTCACCCATCCCGTACCTGACCGCGCCTGTTGTTGCTTAACCAAGTGATTGATTCCAATCACTCGCTTCGCCTAGGCCACGAGCGCTTCCAGTACCTACACTTTCAGTACGTTTGTTAGTTGTCAAATTCTGATATTTTAGCGTCACAAAAAGCGTGACTCGTGCCTTTGTACTATCCAGGCTAGTGGGCGATCTACGCTGCGTTTGCCAGTTCCTGGTGCACCAACAACTATAGCATGAAAATAAAGCAAATGTAAATAAGGCGTCAATCTACCGCTAATGGCATTTTTCCGAGCGCTAGAAGCTCGGAAAAATGCCACTATCGGTAGATTGACGCCTTATTTACATTTGCTTTATTTTCATGCTTTTTGAGCATGCTTTACATAGAGGTAGAATAGAGACGACAAAATCGTACAACCGTAAAGGTCAGCAATTTTTTTGGGGTCTAAGCGGTGGACGAGCGCGGTAATAAATCACATTCTCTCTATCTCAGAGAAGGCTTGTGACTTTATTTTATTGGTATGGCAGCCCCAAAATATTCACTGACCCTTACGGATGCACGCTTTTGGCATCTCTATTCTATTCGAAAATTTAGCAATTGTAAATCAGATAACAATTCTTCTATTCTTTTTTCTGGCTGTGCAGTGTTCTCTGTCTATCTATCAGGCTCTACAGAGGAACCAAGCGAATGGAAGGGATAAAAACTGTTTTTTAATTACTTTACACACATACATAACGTCACGCCTGTATCCCAGAGGGGTAGGCAGAAACCAGGGACTACCACTTGCTACGATCCTGACAGATCACCTTCGCTTCATTAACGTTCATAAGTCGTCGCATGCACACACGCCGGTTCCGGGTCCTTTTGATCTCCCCTTTGCAAATACATCCCCGATTTGGTCGATGTATGTCCGCCTGGGACGTACCAGCCCTTCCACTCATAATCGCAATATATATTTGTTTCGTCAATTACTTTGCCAATTTACTTTGCCGTCAATTACTGAAGCGCTCGTGGAACCGAGTGATTGGAATCAATCTAAATAGGTTTTTAAAATTGTCCTTAGCACAGGATAGTGCATTAAAAAAAAGAATATAATGATGTGGGTACAGCGATATCATTCCGATGTAAAACCTAACTGCAAAGTAGGTACTCGGGGCTGCAAGTGATGCAAATTACTTCAGCCAGATGTCGCTGCCTGTACGTAATACCATCGATAAAATATTATCGATGGTAATACAGAGAATATTGTGTGGGTGGACGGGTCGCGGCCGGAAATTTCACTGATGCCAGTGAGTCGCCCATTAGCTCAGTTGGAAAGAGCGCTGGCACGGACAGCCAGAGGTCGCAGGTTCGAATCCCGGCATGGGTGGAATTTTTAGCCTCTAAATAGGTTTTTAAAATTTTGGAATCAATCACTTGGGTTAAAAGCAACAACAGGCGCGGTCAGGTGCAGTATGGGTGACCGTCCCGTGACTACCGCTAGCGGCACTTTTTACGGGCGCTTTCGTGCTTCGCAAGTCACGTTAAGTCGCTGGTGCCGGCTGTCATGTAATGACAGTCGTTAAGCCATGTCAGAGGCCGGCGGCTTGATAACTTCTGACAGTAAGGCCCGCCACTGCCTTACAAACCTCCACCAATCCGGACTTGGCCCCCGTGGTGGAGTATGGCCTGACCTTCCTGCGATGCAGGAAGAGACCCGTGCCCCAGCAGTGGCGACATACAAAGGGTTGATAGCAATTACTCTACCTTTGTGTAAATATGGCCATGAGCTGCGTCAGCGGGTCCCCGGCCGCGCGGCCTCCGACTGTGGCTAGCAGCAGCGCCGAGTGAGCTCGCAGCAGGGCGTTGAGCCACGTACACACCGCTGCACATCTGTTGATATAGTTAATAATTAAATATTCATGGACATATTACACAGATCTCGTTAACCCTATACTAAGTACAACTAAATGACTTGTGTTATAGGTGCTGACGATAGATTTAATACAATAAATACATAGATAACATCCAAGACCCGAGAAAAACTAGAAAAGTTCGTTTCCTAGTTTGACCCGGCCGGCGATCGAACCAGAGACCTTCGGTTTTACAGCAGCGTGCCAAACCGCTGCGCCACCGAGGCCGTCCAGTCATTTAATAGTCATTGTCCAGTTATTTACAGTCTGTACTATTTTTATTTTTAATGCACTAACCCGTGCTAAGGACAATTTTAAAAACCTATTTAGAGGCTAAAAATTCCACCCATGCCGGGATTCGAACCCGCGAGCTCTAGCTATCCGTGCCAGCGCTCTATCCAACTGAGCTAATGGGCGACTCACCGGCATGAGTGAAATTTCGAAACTCTTTACAATATTCTCTGTATTACGTACAGGCAGCGACATCTGGCTGAAGTCGATTGCATTACTTACAGCCCCGACTACCTACTTTGCAGTTAGATTTTTACATCGGAATGATATCGCTGTACCCACATGATTATACTATTTTAATTTTTAATGCATGGGTGGAATTTTTAGCCTCTAAATAGGTTTTTAAAATTGTCCTTAGCACGGGTTAGTGCATTAAAAATAAAAATAGTATAATCATGTGGGTACAGTGATATCATTCTGATGTAAAAACCTAACTGCAAAGTAGGTAGTCGGGGCTGTAAGTGATGCAATTTACTTAAGCCAGATGTCGCTGCCTGTACGTAATACAGAGAATAGTGTAAAGTGGTTCGAAATTTCACTGATTCCGGTGAGTCGCCCATTAGCTTAGTTGGACAGAGCGCTGGCACGGATAGCCAGAGGTCGCGGGTTCGAATCCCGGCATGGGTGGAATTTTTAGCCTCTAAATAGGTTTTTAAATGACTTGTGTTATAGGTGCTAACTCGACGATAAATTTAATACAATAGATACATAAATAACATCCAAGACCTAGACTAGAAAAGTTCGTTTCCTAGTTTGACCCGGCCGGGGATATGTCAGTGAACTTAGCAGATCATTGTCCAGCAGATCAAGAAAAAATGAGAGTTCTTGTCGCATGCAGCAGAGTTCTATAGTTCCTGATAGGTCTCAGAAATAGTTCTGGCGTTTTGTCCTTAAAAACACTTAATTGAAAAAATGATCTGCTAACTTCCCGTAGCAGATCATTTCGCAGCAAATCAAAAACAAATGAGAGTTCTCGCAGCATGCAGTTGAGTTCTACAGTTCCTGATACTTTTTAGAAATAGTTCTAGTGATTTTACCCAAAAAAAATCAGTTGACAAAATGATCTGCTAACTTCCAGTAGCAGAGCACTTCGCAGAAAATCATAAATAAATGCGCGTTTTCGGCATATTAACGTAAGCCTTATAGTTCCTTATACATTTCAGGAATAGTTCTGTATTAGAATTCAAATAACAGCAGCTCATGTACTTAAGCTTAAAAGTCGAAACATACAATTTTCATCGACACAAATAATTTTATCAAACTCTGGACATAGGACCCTTAAGTTTTTGACAAACCTGTACAGAACTAAATTTTAAAACTTTAATAGAACAAGAACTGACGAAAATGTGTAAGAGCAACATTCCAATACGTTTCGGAACTCGAAAAATAGAATATTATTTATTTTCAATTATATATGAGCACTCAGAGAACAGAACTCTTTTGTTTTAGATAGATCTGCATCAGAACTACTGTATAGAATCCAATTGAAAACTAGAACTCATGTAAAAGTGCCAGCAGATCATACCTGTTTGCGTAAAATTTTGAAATATAAAAAATATTTTTTTTTAAATTATATTTGCATGCTGGGACCACAGAACTCCTTTGTTTTAGATAGATCTGCATCAGAACTACTGTATAGAATCCAATTGCAAACTAGAACTCAAGTAAAAGTGCCAGCAGATCATACCTGTTTGCGTAAAATTTAGAAATATAAAACATAATTTTTTTTAAATTATAATTGGATGCTGGGACCACAGAACTCCCTTGTTTTTCACAGATTCGTATCAGAACTACCATAAAAAGCGCAATTCTAAGCTGGAACTCAGAAAAAAAATCCAGCAGATCACACTAGTATGTTTGAAAACTCAAAAAGTAAAACTTTATTTATTTTGAATCATTTATAGGCACTCAGACCACAGAACTCCTTTGTTTTAGATAGATCTGCATCAGAACTACTGTATAGAATCCAATTGCAAACTAGAACTCTAGTAAAAGTGCCAGCAGATCATACCTGTTTGCATAAAAATTTAGAAATATAAAACAGAATTTTTTTTTAATTATAATTGCATGCTGGGACCACAGAACTCCTTTGTTTTTCATAGATTCGTATCAGAACTACCATAAAAAGCACAATTCTAAGCTGGAACTCAGAAAAAAAAGCCAGCAGATCACACTAGTATGTTTGAAAACTCAAAAAGTAAAACTTTATTTATTTTGAATCATTTATAGGCACTCAGACCACAGAACTCCTTTGTTTTAGATAGATCTGCATCAGAACTACTGTATAGAATCCAATTGCAAACTAGAACTCAACTAAAAGTGCCAGCAGATCATACTTGTTTGCGTAAAATTTAGAAATATAAAACATATTTTTTTTTTAAATTATAATTGCATGCTGGGACCACAGAACTCCTTTGTTTTTCACAGATTCGTATCAGAACTACCATAAAAAGCGCAATTCTAAGCTGGAACTCAGAAAAAAAAGCCAGCAGATCACACTAGTATGTTTGAAAACTCAAAAAGTAAATCTTTATTTATTTTGAATCATTTATAGGCACTCAGACCACAGAACTCATTTGTTTTAGATAAATCTGCATCAGAACTACTGTATAGAATCCAATTGAAAACTAGAACTCACGTAAAAGTGCCAGCACATCATACCTGTTTGCGTTAAATTTTGAAATATAAAAAATATTTTTTTTAAAATTATATTTGCATGCTGGGACCACAGAACTCCTTTGTTTTAGATAGATCTGCATCAGAAATACTGTATAGAATCAAATTGCAAACTAGAACTCAAGTAAGAGTGCCAGCAGATCATACCTGTTTGCGTAAAATTTAAAAATATAAAACATAATTTTTTTTAAATTATAATTGGATGCTGGGACCACAGAACTCCTTTGTTTTTTACAGATTCGTATCAGAACTACCATAAAAAGCGCAATTCTAAGCTGGAACTCAGAAAAAAAATCCAGCAGATCACACCAGTATGTTTGAAAACTCAAAAAGTAAAACTTTATTTATTTTGAATCATTTATAGGCATTCAGACCACAGAACTCTTTTGTTTTAGATAGATCTGCATCAGAACTACTGTAAAGAATCCAATTGAAAACTAGAACTCACGTAAAAGTGCCAGCAGATCATACCTGTTTGCGTAAAATTTTGAAATATAAAAAATATTTTTTTTTTAATTATATTTGCATGCTGGGACCACAGACCTCCTTTGTTTTAGATAGATCTGCATCAGAACTACTGTATAGAATCCAATTGCAAACTAGAACTCAAGTAAAAGTGCCAGCAGATCATACCTGTTTGCGTAAAATTTAGAAATATAAAACATAATTTTTTTAAAATTATAATTGCATGCTGGGACCACAGAACTCCTTTGTTTTTTACAGATTCGTATCAGAACTACCATAAAAAGCGCAATTCTAAGCTGGAACTCAGAAAAAAAAGCCAGCAGATCACACTAGTATGTTTGAAAACTCAAAAAGTAAAACTTTATTTATTTTGAATCATTTATAGGCACTCAGACCACAGAACTCCTTTGTTTTAGATAGATCTGCATCAGAACTACTGTATAGAATCCAATTGCAAACTAGAACTCAACTAAAAGTGCCAGCAGATCATACCTGTTTGCGTAAAATTTAGAAATATAAAACATAATTTTTTTAAAATTATAATTGCATGCTAGGACCACAGAACTCCTTTGTTTTTTACAGATTCGTATCAGAAATACCATAAAAAGCGCAATTCTAAGCTGGAACTCAGAAAAAAAAGCCAGCAGATCACACTAGTATGCTTGAAAACTCAAAAAGTAAAACTTTATTTATTTTGAATCATTTATAGGCACTCAGACCACAGAACTCCTTTGTTTTAAATAGATCTGCATCAGAACTACTGTATAGAATCCAATTGCAAACTAGAACTCAAGTAAAAGTGCCAGCAGATCATACCTGTTTGCGTAAAATTTAGAAATATAAAACAGAATTTTGTTTTAATTATAATTGCATGCTGGGACCACAGAACTCCTTTGTTTTTCATAGATTCGTATCAAAACTACCATAAAAAGCGCAATTCTAAGCTGGAACTCAGAAAAAAAAGCCAGCAGATCACACTAGTATGTTTGAAAACTCAAAAAGTAAAACTTTATTTATTTTGAATCATTTGTAGGCACTCAGACCACAGAACTCCTTTGTTTTAAATAGATCTGCATCAGAACTACTGTAAAGAATCCAATTGAAAACTAGAACTCACGTAAAAGTGCCAGCAGATCATACCTGTTTGCGTAAAATTTTGAAATATAAAAATTATTTTTTTAAAAATTATATTTGCATGCTGGGACCACAGAACTCCTTTGTTTAAGATAGATCTTCATCAGAACTACTGTAAAGAATCCAATTGAAAACTAGAACTCACGTAAAAGTGCCAGCAGATCATACCTGTTTGCGTAAAATTTTGAAATATAAAAAATATTTTTTTTTTAATTATATTTGCATGCTGGGACCACAGAACTCCTTTGTTTTAGATAGATCTGCATCAGAACTACTGTATAGAATCCAATTGCAAACTAGAACTCAACTAAAAGTGCCAGCAGATCATACCTGTTTGCGTACAATTTAGAAATATAAAACATAATTTTTTTAAAATTATAATTGCATGCTGGGACCACAGAACTCCTTTGTTTTTTACAGATTCGTATCAGAACTACCATAAAAAGCGCAATTCTAAGCTGGAACTCAGAAAAAAAAGCCAGCAGATCACACTAGTATGTTTGAAAACTCAAAAAGTAAAACTTTATTTATTTTGAATCATTTATAGGCACTCAGACCACAGAACTCCTTTGCTTTAAATAGATCTGCATCAGAACTACTGTATAGAATCCAATTGCAAACTAGAACTCAAGTAAAAGTGCCAGCAGATCATACCTGTTTGCGTAAAATTTAGAAATATAAAACAGAATTTTTTTTTAATTATAATTGCATGCTGGGACCACAGAACTCCTTTGTTTTTCATAGATTCGTATCAGAACTACCATAAAAAGCGCAATTCTAAGCTGGAACTCAGAAAAAAAGCCAGCAGATCACACTAGTATGTTTGAAAACTCAAAAAGTAAAACTTTATTTATTTTGAATCATTTATAGGCACTCAGACCACAGAACTCCTTTGTTTTAAATAGATCTGCATCAGAACTACTGTAAAGAATCCAATTGAAAACTAGAACTCACGTAAAAGTGCCAGCAGATCATACCTGTTTGCGTAAAATTTTGAAACATAAAAAATATTTTTTTTTTAATTATATTTGCATGCTGGGCCCACAGAACTCCTTTGTTTTAGATAGATCTGCATCAGAACTACTGTATAGAATCCAATGGCAAACTAGAACTCAAGTAAAAGTGCCAGCAGATCATACCTGTTTGCGGAAAATTTAGAAATATAAAACATAATTTTTTTTAAATTATAATTGGATGCTGGGACCACAGAACTCCTTTGTTTTTTACAGATTCGTATCAGAACTACCATAAAAAGCGCAATTCTAAGCTGGAACTCAGAAAAAAAAGCCAGCAGATCACACTAGTATGTTTGAAAACTCAAAAAGTAAAACTTTATTTATTTTGAATCATTTATAGGCACTCAGACCACAGAACTCCTTTGCTTTAAATAGATCTGCATCAGAACTACTGTATAGAATCCAATTGCAAACTAGAACTCAAGTAAAAGTGCCAGCAGATCATACCTGTTTGCGTAAAATTTAGAAATATAAAACAGAATTTTTTTTTAATTATAATTGCATGCTGGGACCACAGAACTCCTTTGTTTTTCATAGATTCGTATCAGAACTACCATAAAAAGCGCAATTCTAAGCTGGAACTCAGAAAAAAAGCCAGCAGATCACACTAGTATGTTTGAAAACTCAAAAAGTAAAACTTTATTTATTTTGAATCATTTATAGGCACTCAGACCACAGAACTCCTTTGTTTTAAATAGATCTGCATCAGAACTACTGTAAAGAATCCAATTGAACACTAGAACTCACGTAAAAGTGCCAGCAGATCATACCTGTTTGCGTAAAATTTTGAAATATAAAAAATATTTTTTTTAAAATTATATTTGCATGCTGGGACCACAGAACTCCTTTGTTTTAGATAGATCTGCATCAGAAATACTGTATAGAATCAAATTGCAAACTAGAACTCAAGTAAGAGTGCCAGCAGATCATACCTGTTTGCGTAAAATTTAAAAATATAAAACATAATTTTTTTTAAATTATAATTGGATGCTGGGACCACAGAACTCCTTTGTTTTTTACAGATTCGTATCAGAACTACCATAAAAAGCGCAATTCTAAGCTGGAACTCAGAAAAAAAATCCAGCAGATCACACCAGTATGTTTGAAAACTCAAAAAGTAAAACTTTATTTATTTTGTATCATTTATAGGCATTCAGACCACAGAACTCTTTTGTTTTAGATAGATCTGCATCAGAACTACTGTAAAGAATCCAATTGAAAACTAGAACTCACGTAAAAGTGCCAGCAGATCATACCTGTTTGCGTAAAATTTTGAAATATAAAAAATATTTTTTTTTTAATTATATTTGCATGCTGGGACCACAGACCTCCTTTGTTTTAGATAGATCTGCATCAGAACTACTGTATAGAATCCAATTGCAAACTAGAACTCAAGTAAAAGTGCCAGCAGATCATACCTGTTTGCGTAAAATTTAGAAATATAAAACATAATTTTTTTAAAATTATAATTGCATGCTGGGACCACAGAACTCCTTTGTTTTTTACAGATTCGTATCAGAACTACCATAAAAAGCGCAATTCTAAGCTGGAACTCAAAAAAAAAAGCCAGCAGATCACACTAGTATGTTTGAAAACTCAAAAAGTAAAACTTTATTTATTTTGAATCATTTATAGGCACTCAGACCACAGAACTCCTTTGTTTTAGATAGATCTGCATCAGAACTACTGTATAGAATCCAATTGCAAACTAGAACTCAACTAAAAGTGCCAGCAGATCATACCTGTTTGCGTAAAATTTAGAAATATAAAACATAATTTTTTAAAAATTATAATTGCATGCTAGGACCACAGAACTCCTTTGTTTTTTACAGATTCGTATCAGAAATACCATAAAAAGCGCAATTCTAAGCTGGAACTCAGAAAAAAAAGCCAGCAGATCACACTAGTATGTTTGAAAACTCAAAAAGTAAAACTTTATTTATTTTGAATCATTTATAGGCACTCAGACCACAGAACTCCTTTGTTTTAAATAGATCTGCATCAGAACTACTGTATAGAATCCAATTGCAAACTAGAACTCAAGTAAAAGTGCCAGCAGATCATACCTGTTTGCGTAAAATTTAGAAATATAAAACAGAATTTTGTTTTAATTATAATTGCATGCTGGGACCACAGAACTCCTTTGTTTTTCATAGATTCGTATCAAAACTACCATAAAAAGCGCAATTCTAAGCTGGAACTCAGAAAAAAAAGCCAGCAGATCACACTAGTATGTTTGAAAACTCAAAAAGTAAAACTTTATTTATTTTGAATCATTTGTAGGCACTCAGACCACAGAACTCCTTTGTTTTAAATAGATCTGCATCAGAACTACTGTAAAGAATCCAATTGAAAACTAGAACTCACGTAAAAGTGCCAGCAGATCATACCTGTTTGCGTAAAATTTTGAAATATAAAAATTATTTTTTTAAAAATTATATTTGCATGCTGGGACCACAGAACTCCTTTGTTTAAGATAGATCTTCATCAGAACTACTGTAAAGAATCCAATTGAAAACTAGAACTCACGTAAAAGTGCCAGCAGATCATACCTGTTTGCGTAAAATTTTGAAATATAAAAAATATTTTTTTTTTAATTATATTTGCATGCTGGGACCACAGAACTCCTTTGTTTTAGATAGATCTGCATCAGAACTACTGTATAGAATCCAATTGCAAACTAGAACTCAACTAAAAGTGCCAGCAGATCATACCTGTTTGCGTACAATTTAGAAATATAAAACATAATTTTTTTTAAATTATAATTGCATGCTGGGACCACAGAACTCCTTTGTTTTTTACAGATTCGTATCAGAACTACCATAAAAAGCGCAATTCTAAGCTGGAACTCAGAAAAAAAGCCAGCAGATCACACTAGTATGTTTGAAAACTCAAAAAGTAAAACTTTATTTATTTTGAATCATTTATAGGCACTCAGACCACAGAACTCCTTTGTTTTAGATAGATCTGCATCAGAACTACTGTATAGAATCCAATTGCAAACTAGAACTCAACTAAAAGTGCCAGCAGATCATACCTGTTTGCGTAAAATTTAGAAATATAAAACATAATTTTTTTAAAATTATAATTGCATGCTGGGACCACAGAACTCCTTTGTTTTTTACAGATTCGTATCAGAACTACCATAAAAAGCGCAATTCTAAGCTGGAACTCAGAAAAAAAAGCCAGCAGATCACACTAGTATGTTTGAAAACTCAAAAAGTAAAACTTTATTTATTTTGAATCATTTATAGGCACTCAGACCACAGAACTCCTTTGCTTTAAATAGATCTGCATCAGAACTACTGTATAGAATCCAATTGCAAACTAGAACTCAAGTAAAAGTGCCAGCAGATCATACCTGTTTGCGTAAAATTTAGAAATATAAAACAGAATTTTTTTTTAATTATAATTGCATGCTGGGACCACAGAACTCCTTTGTTTTTCATAGATTCGTATCAGAACTACCATAAAAAGCGCAATTCTAAGCTGGAACTCAGAAAAAAAGCCAGCAGATCACACTAGTATGTTTGAAAACTCAAAAAGTAAAACTTTATTTATTTTGAATCATTTATAGGCACTCAGACCACAGAACTCCTTTGTTTTAAATAGATCTGCATCAGAACTACTGTAAAGAATCCAATTGAAAACTAGAACTCACGTAAAAGTGCCAGCAGATCATACCTGTTTGCGTAAAATTTTGAAATATAAAAAATATATTTTTTTTAATTATATTTGCATGCTGGGCCCACAGAACTCCTTTGTTTTAGATAGATCTGCATCAGAACTACTGTATAGAATCCAATGGCAAACTAGAACTCAAGTAAAAGTGCCAGCAGATCATACCTGTTTGCGGAAAATTTAGAAATATAAAACATAATTTTTTTTAAATTATAATTGGATGCTGGGACCACAGAACTCCTTTGTTTTTCACAGATTCGTATCAGAACTACCATAAAAAGCGCAATTCTAAGCTGGAACTCAGAAAAAAAAGCCAGCAGATCACACTAGTATGTTTGAAAACTCAAAAAGTAAAACTTTATTTATTTTGAATCATTCATAGGCACTCAGACCGCAGAACCCTTTTTTTACATAGATCTGCATCAGAATAACTGTATAGAATCCAATTGAAAACTTGAACTCACGTTAAAGTGCCAGCAGATCATACCTGTTTGCGTAAAATTTAGAAATATGAAAAAAAAAAAAAATTAAATAAAAATAAAAACAAAATGCTCGTGAACGAGTGCTGTTCGTGTGTCTGGCCGCAGCACTTGTCATGTTTTCACGGCCTATGTAAAAAAGTATGTATATTTAATAATGCCTTAACATTTAAAGTTATTAATGGCAATCATGGAATCTTATGCGTATAAATGGTATCTAATGTATTACATTTAAGACTTGAGAAAAGATGGTCAGAGTGGAGTTTTTTTTTCCCGCTGCCTTTTTCTCCACTACATTACGGCCCGAAGGCGGCGGCTTTCACTTTCATGTAACATTGTATTTGGACATTCAGCAAACAGAATGTAAATTCTTTACGTTGAAATAAATTGAATTGAATTGAATTGAAACGCTGACCTTCCTGAAAATGATCCTTTTTAAAACCCATTAATAGTAAAATAGCGTTTTTTTATCATAGGTAAAACCCAGTAAGTGGTTGTTTTATTTTCCAGAAAAAAAATGCTAAGGAGAGCTCAGTATCAACTGTTTTATAGTGTAAGACAGTCTCAGATACATTAAGCGTCAATGTCAAACTTCACTGATGTCGTAGGATTTCATGGTAATATTTCACGATAGTCTGAAACTTTAACCTCGATTATCTTAGTTTCATGTTTTGGTTACTTACCGGGTTTGACCTCACAGCCCTCATTATATACGAATGCGACTTTGTAACGCTAACATTCTATTTTTTTATATTTCAGAAAAAAATGTATTTAGAAAAAAATATAGATAGATAAAACAAATTATAACACCCCACCCCATTAAAAAAGACTTCAACCCATTTATAAGAAACAAACGTGCAATGACAAATAACCTACTAAAAGGAACTATAATGCAAAACACTCTAATGGTCAACTGTGATCGTCTAGTCTAGTGAGAACCCTTCGTAGTGAACGTAACCCGAGCTCTTTAAGGATATGAGATTGAATAACGAGAGTATGTAAAAGATCCATTAAAATACAAAAGCAGAATTAAACAGAAAGAACTGTAACAAAAAGTTGGGTTTCAGATAATATATTTTGGGAAAGTTAAATGAAAACAGCAATAAAGCAAACTAAATAAGTGAAAGCATGCTATGACGTAATGTTAATGGAATAGATAAAAGATTAAGCTGAACTTAAGATAGAAGAAGGTAATTTTCGATGAAATATGTAACTTTTAAAAAAGTTATGGTTTCATTTATTTATTTGACAATAAAGCCGCATTCATTATAAGTTTAGATTATAACATTTTATGGAGTTGGTCCTACGAGCCGGAAAAAAACGAGACTTAGATTTATAACCGAATAAGGCGTGTCGAAAAAAAGGCCGGTGCAAAATTTTATCCAAATTCTATACGCAAACAGGTATGATCTGCTGGCACTTTTAGTTGAGTCCTAGTTTGCAATTGGATTCTATACAGTAGTTCTGATGCAGATCTATCTAAAACAAAGGAGTTCTGTGGTCTGAGTGCCTATAAATGATTCAAAATAAATAAAGTTTTACTTTTTGAGTTTTCAAACATACTAGTGTGATCTGCTGGCTTTTTTTTCTGAGTTCCAGCTTAGAATTGCGCTTTTTATGGTAGTTCTGATACGAATCTGTGAAAAACAAAGGAGTTCTGTGGTCCCAGCATGCAATTATAATTAAAAAAAAATTATGTTTTATATTTCTAAATTTTACGCAAACAGGTATGATCTGCTGGCACTTTTAGTTGAGTTCTAGTTTGCAATTGGATTCTATACAGTAGTTCTGATGCAGATCTATCTAAAACAAAGGAGTTCTGTGGTCTGAGTGCCTATAAATGATTCAAAATAAATAAAGTTTTACTTTTTGAGTTTTCAAACATACTAGTGTGATCTGCTGGCTTTTTTTTCTGAGTTCCAGCTTAGAATTGCGCTTTTTATGGTAGTTCTGATACGAATCTGTGAAAAACAAAGGAGTTCTGTGGTCCCAGCATGCAATTATAATTAAAAAAAAATTATGTTTTATATTTCTAAATTTTACGCAAACAGGTATGATCTGCTGGCACTTTTAGTTGAGTTCTAGTTTGCAATTGGATTCTATACAGTAGTTCTGATGCAGATCTATCTAAAACAAAGGAGTTCTGTGGTCTGAGTGCCTATAAATGATTCAAAATAAATAAAGTTTTACTTTTTGAGTTTTCAAACATACTAGTGTGATCTGCTGGCTTTTTTTTCTGAGTTCCAGCTTAGAATTGCGCTTTTTATGGTAGTTCTGATACGAATCTGTGAAAAACAAAGGAGTTCTGTGGTCCCAGCATGCAATTAAAATTAAAAAAAAATTATGTTTTATATTTCTAAATTTTACGCAAACAGGTATGATCTGCTGGCACTTTTAGTTGAGTTCTAGTTTGCAATTGGATTCTATACAGTAGTTCTGATGCAGATCTATCTAAAACAAAGGAGTTCTGTGGTCTGAGTGCCTATAAATGATTCAAAATAAATAAAGTTTTACTTTTTGAGTTTTCAAACATACTAGTGTGATCTGCTGGCTTTTTTTTCTGAGTTCCAGCTTAGAATTGCGCTTTTTATGGTAGTTCTGATACGAATCTGTGAAAAACAAAGGAGTTCTGTGGTCCCAGCATGCAATTAAAATTAAAAAAAAATTATGTTTTATATTTCTAAATTTTACGCAAACAGGTATGATCTGCTGGCACTTTTAGTTGAGTTCTAGTTTGCAATTGGATTCTATACAGTAGTTCTGATGCAGATCTATCTAAAACAAAGGAGTTCTGTGGTCTGAGTGCCTATAAATGATTCAAAATAAATAAAGTTTTACTTTTTGAGTTTTCAAACATACTAGTGTGATCTGCTGGCTTTTTTTTCTGAGTTCCAGCTTAGAATTGCGCTTTTTATGGTAGTTCTGATACGACTCTGTGAAAAACAAAGGAGTTCTGTGGTCCCAGCATGCAATTATAATTTAAAAAAAATTATGTTTTATATTTCTAAATTTTACGCAAACAGGTATGATCTGCTGGCACTTTTAGTTGAGTTCTAGTTTGCAATTGGATTCTATACAGTAGTTCTGATGCAGATCTATCTAAAACAAAGGAGTTCTGTGGTCTGAGTGCCTATAAATGATTCAAAATAAATAAAGTTTTACTTTTTGAGTTTTCAAACATACTAGTGTGATCTGCTGGCTTTTTTTCTGAGTTCCAGCTTAGAATTGCGCTTTTTATGGTAGTTCTGATACGAATCTGTGAAAAACAAAGGAGTTCTGTGGTCCCAGCATGCAATTATAATTAAAAAAAAATTATGTTTTATATTTCTAAATTTTACGCAAACAGGTATGATCTGCTGGCACTTTTAGTTGAGTTCTAGTTTGCAATTGGATTCTATACAGTAGTTCTGATGCAGATCTATCTAAAACAAAGGAGTTCTGTGGTCTGAGTGCCTATAAATGATTCAAAATAAATAAAGTTTTACTTTTTGAGTTTTCAAACATACTAGTGTGATCTGCTGGCTTTTTTTTTCTGAGTTCCAGCTAAGAATTGCGCTTTTTATGGTAGTTCTGATACGAATCTGTGAAAAACAAAGGAGTTCTGTGGTCCCAGCATGCAATTATAATTAAAAAAAAATTATGTTTTATATTTCTAAATTTTACGCAAACAGGTATGATCTGCTGGCACTTTTAGTTGAGTTCTAGTTTGCAATTGGATTCTATACAGTAGTTCTGATGCAGATCTATCTAAAACAAAGGAGTTCTGTGGTCTGAGTGCCTATAAATGATTCAAAATAAATAAAGTTTTACTTTTTGAGTTTTCAAACATACTAGTGTGATCTGCTGGCTTTTTTTTCTGAGTTCCAGCTTAGAATTGCGCTTTTTATGGTAGTTCTGATACGAATCTGTGAAAAACAAAGGAGTTCTGTGGTCCCAGCATGCAATTATAATTAAAAAAAAATTATGTTTTATATTTCTAAATTTTACGCAAACAGGTATGATCTGCTGGCACTTTTAGTTGAGTTCTAGTTTGCAATTGGATTCTATACAGTAGTTCTGATGCAGATCTATCTAAAACAAAGGAGTTCTGTGGTCTGAGTGCCTATAAATGATTCAAAATAAATAAAGTTTTACTTTTTGAGTTTTCAAACATACTAGTGTGATCTGCTGGCTTTTTTTTCTGAGTTCCAGCTTAGAATTGCGCTTTTTATGGTAGTTCTGATACGAATCTGTGAAAAACAAAGGAGTTCTGTGGTCCCAGCATGCAATTATAATTTAAAAAAATTATGTTTTATATTTCTAAATTTTACGCAAACAGGTATGATCTGCTGGCACTTTTAGTTGAGTTCTAGTTTGCAATTGGATTCTATACAGTAGTTCTGATGCAGATCTATCTAAAACAAAGGAGTTCTGTGGTCTGAGTGCCTATAAATGATTCAAAATAAATAAAGTTTTACTTTTTGAGTTTTCAAACATACTAGTGTGATCTGCTGGCTTTTTTTTCTGAGTTCCAGCTTAGAATTGCGCTTTTTATGGTAGTTCTGATACGAATCTGTGAAAAACAAAGGAGTTCTGTGGTCCCAGCATGCAATTATAATTTAAAAAAAATTATGTTTTATATTTCTAAATTTTACGCAAACAGGTATGATCTGCTGGCACTTTTAGTTGAGTTCTAGTTTGCAATTGGATTCTATACAGTAGTTCTGATGCAGATCTATCTAAAACAAAGGAGTTCTGTGGTCTGAGTGCCTATAAATGATTCAAAATAAATAAAGTTTTACTTTTTGAGTTTTCAAACATACTAGTGTGATCTGCTGGCTTTTTTTTCTGAGTTCCAGCTAAGAATTGCGCTTTTTATGGTAGTTCTGATACGAATCTGTGAAAAACAAAGGAGTTCTGTGGTCCCAGCATGCAATTATAATTAAAAAAAAATTATGTTTTATATTTCTAAATTTTACGCAAACAGGTATGATCTGCTGGCACTTTTAGTTGAGTTCTAGTTTGCAATTGGATTCTATACAGTAGTTCTGATGCAGATCTATCTAAAACAAAGGAGTTCTGTGGTCTGAGTGCCTATAAATGATTCAAAATAAATAAAGTTTTACTTTTTGAGTTTTCAAACATACTAGTGTGATCTGCTGGCTTTTTTTTCTGAGTTCCAGCTTAGAATTGCGCTTTTTATGGTAGTTCTGATACGAATCTGTGAAAAACAAAGGAGTTCTGTGGTCCCAGCATGCAATTATAATTTAAAAAAAATTATGTTTTATATTTCTAAATTTTACGCAAACAGGTATGATCTGCTGGCACTTTTAGTTGAGTTCTAGTTTGCAATTGGATTCTATACAGTAGTTCTGATGCAGATCTATCTAAAACAAAGGAGTTCTGTGGTCTGAGTGCCTATAAATGATTCAAAATAAATAAAGTTTTACTTTTTGAGTTTTCAAACATACTAGTGTGATCTGCTGGCTTTTTTTTCTGAGTTCCAGCTTAGAATTGCGCTTTTTATGGTAGTTCTGATACGAATCTGTGAAAAACAAAGGAGTTCTGTGGTCCCAGCATGCAATTAAAATTAAAAAAAAATTATGTTTTATATTTCTAAATTTTACGCAAACAGGTATGATCTGCTGGCACTTTTAGTTGAGTTCTAGTTTGCAATTGGATTCTATACAGTAGTTCTGATGCAGATCTATCTAAAACAAAGGAGTTCTGTGGTCTGAGTGCCTATAAATGATTCAAAATAAATAAAGTTTTACTTTTTGAGTTTTCAAACATACTAGTGTGATCTGCTGGCTTTTTTTTCTGAGTTCCAGCTTAGAATTGCGCTTTTTATGGTAGTTCTGATACGAATCTGTGAAAAACAAAGGAGTTCTGTGGTCCCAGCATGCAATTATAATTTAAAAAAAATTATGTTTTATATTTCTAAATTTTACGCAAACAGGTATGATCTGCTGGCACTTTTAGTTGAGTTCTAGTTTGCAATTGGATTCTATACAGTAGTTCTGATGCAGATCTATCTAAAACAAAGGAGTTCTGTGGTCTGAGTGCCTATAAATGATTCAAAATAAATAAAGTTTTACTTTTTGAGTTTTCAAACATACTAGTGTGATCTGCTGGCTTTTTTTTCTGAGTTCCAGCTTAGAATTGCGCTTTTTATGGTAGTTCTGATACGAATCTGTGAAAAACAAAGGAGTTCTGTGGTCCCAGCATGCAATTATAATTAAAAAAAAATTATGTTTTATATTTCTAAATTTTACGCAAACAGGTATGATCTGCTGGCACTTTTAGTTGAGTTCTAGTTTGCAATTGGATTCTATACAGTAGTTCTGATGCAGATCTATCTAAAACAAAGGAGTTCTGTGGTCTGAGTGCATATAAATGATTCAAAATAAATAAAGTTTTACTTTTTGAGTTTTCAAACATACTAGTGTGATCTGCTGGCTTTTTTTTCTGAGTTCCAGCTTAGAATTGCGCTTTTTATGGTAGTTCTGATACGAATCTGTGAAAAACAAAGGAGTTCTGTGGTCCCAGCATGCAATTATAATTAAAAAAAAATTATGTTTTATATTTCTAAATTTTACGCAAACAGGTATGATCTGCTGGCACTTTTAGTTGAGTTCTAGTTTGCAATTGGATTCTATACAGTAGTTCTGATGCAGATCTATCTAAAACAAAGGAGTTCTGTGGTCTGAGTGCCTATAAATGATTCAAAATAAATAAAGTTTTACTTTTTGAGTTTTCAAACATACTAGTGTGATCTGCTGGCTTTTTTTTCTGAGTTCCAGCTTAGAATTGCGCTTTTTATGGTAGTTCTGATACGAATCTGTGAAAAACAAAGGAGTTCTGTGGTCCCAGCATGCAATTATAATTAAAAAAAAATTATGTTTTATATTTCTAAATTTTACGCAAACAGGTATGATCTGCTGGCACTTTTAGTTGAGTTCTAGTTTGCAATTGGATTCTATACAGTAGTTCTGATGCAGATCTATCTAAAACAAAGGAGTTCTGTGGTCTGAGTGCCTATAAATGATTCAAAATAAATAAAGTTTTACTTTTTGAGTTTTCAAACATACTAGTGTGATCTGCTGGCTTTTTTTTCTGAGTTCCAGCTTAGAATTGCGCTTTTTATGGTAGTTCTGATACGAATCTGTGAAAAACAAAGGAGTTCTGTGGTCCCAGCATGCAATTATAATTAAAAAAAAATTATGTTTTATATTTCTAAATTTTACGCAAACAGGTATGATCTGCTGGCACTTTTAGTTGAGTTCTAGTTTGCAATTGGATTCTATACAGTAGTTCTGATGCAGATCTATCTAAAACAAAGGAGTTCTGTGGTCTGAGTGCCTATAAATGATTCAAAATAAATAAAGTTTTACTTTTTGAGTTTTCAAACATACTAGTGTGATCTGCTGGCTTTTTTTTCTGAGTTCCAGCTTAGAATTGCGCTTTTTATGGTAGTTCTGATACGACTCTGTGAAAAACAAAGGAGTTCTGTGGTCCCAGCATGCAATTATAATTAAAAAAAAATTATGTTTTATATTTCTAAATTTTACGCAAACAGGTATGATCTGCTGGCACTTTTAGTTGAGTTCTAGTTTGCAATTGGATTCTATACAGTAGTTCTGATGCAGATCTATCTAAAACAAAGGAGTTCTGTGGTCTGAGTGCCTATAAATGATTCAAAATAAATAAAGTTTTACTTTTTGAGTTTTCAAACATACTAGTGTGATCTGCTGGCTTTTTTTTCTGAGTTCCAGCTTAGAATTGCGCTTTTTATGGTAGTTCTGATACGAATCTGTGAAAAACAAAGGAGTTCTGTGGTCCCAGCATGCAATTATAATTAAAAAAAAATTATGTTTTATATTTCTAAATTTTACGCAAACAGGTATGATCTGCTGGCACTTTTAGTTGAGTTCTAGTTTGCAATTGGATTCTATACAGTAGTTCTGATGCAGATCTATCTAAAACAAAGGAGTTCTGTGGTCTGAGTGCCTATAAATGATTCAAAATAAATAAAGTTTTACTTTTTGAGTTTTCAAACATACTAGTGTGATCTGCTGGCTTTTTTTTCTGAGTTCCAGCTTAGAATTGCGCTTTTTATGGTAGTTCTGATACGACTCTGTGAAAAACAAAGGAGTTCTGTGGTCCCAGCATGCAATTATAATTTAAAAAAAATTATGTTTTATATTTCTAAATTTTACGCAAACAGGTATGATCTGCTGGCACTTTTAGTTGAGTTCTAGTTTGCAATTGGATTCTATACAGTAGTTCTGATGCAGATCTATCTAAAACAAAGGAGTTCTGTGGTCTGAGTGCCTATAAATGATTCAAAATAAATAAAGTTTTACTTTTTGAGTTTTCAAACATACTAGTGTGATCTGCTGGCTTTTTTTCTGAGTTCCAGCTTAGAATTGCGCTTTTTATGGTAGTTCTGATACGAATCTGTGAAAAACAAAGGAGTTCTGTGGTCCCAGCATGCAATTATAATTAAAAAAAAATTATGTTTTATATTTCTAAATTTTACGCAAACAGGTATGATCTGCTGGCACTTTTAGTTGAGTTCTAGTTTGCAATTGGATTCTATACAGTAGTTCTGATGCAGATCTATCTAAAACAAAGGAGTTCTGTGGTCTGAGTGCCTATAAATGATTCAAAATAAATAAAGTTTTACTTTTTGAGTTTTCAAACATACTAGTGTGATCTGCTGGCTTTTTTTTCTGAGTTCCAGCTTAGAATTGCGCTTTTTATGGTAGTTCTGATACGAATCTGTGAAAAACAAAGGAGTTCTGTGGTCCCAGCATGCAATTATAATTTAAAAAAAATTATGTTTTATATTTCTAAATTTTACGCAAACAGGTATGATCTGCTGGCACTTTTAGTTGAGTTCTAGTTTGCAATTGGATTCTATACAGTAGTTCTGATGCAGATCTATCTAAAACAAAGGAGTTCTGTGGTCTGAGTGCCTATAAATGATTCAAAATAAATAAAGTTTTACTTTTTGAGTTTTCAAACATACTAGTGTGATCTGCTGGCTTTTTTTTCTGAGTTCCAGCTTAGAATTGCGCTTTTTATGGTAGTTCTGATACGAATCTGTGAAAAACAAAGGAGTTCTGTGGTCCCAGCATGCAATTATAATTAAAAAAAAATTATGTTTTATATTTCTAAATTTTACGCAAACAGGTATGATCTGCTGGCACTTTTAGTTGAGTTCTAGTTTGCAATTGGATTCTATACAGTAGTTCTGATGCAGATCTATCTAAAACAAAGGAGTTCTGTGGTCTGAGTGCCTATAAATGATTCAAAATAAATAAAGTTTTACTTTTTGAGTTTTCAAACATACTAGTGTGATCTGCTGGCTTTTTTTTCTGAGTTCCAGCTTAGAATTGCGCTTTTTATGGTAGTTCTGATACGAATCTGTGAAAAACAAAGGAGTTCTGTGGTCCCAGCATGCAATTATAATTTTAAAAAAATTATGTTTTATATTTCTAAATTTTACGCAAACAGGTATGATCTGCTGGCACTTTTAGTTGAGTTCTAGTTTGCAATTGGATTCTATACAGTAGTTCTGATGCAGATCTATCTAAAACAAAGGAGTTCTGTGGTCTGAGTGCCTATAAATGATTCAAAATAAATAAAGTTTTACTTTTTGAGTTTTCAAACATACTAGTGTGATCTGCTGGCTTTTTTTTCTGAGTTCCAGCTTAGAATTGCGCTTTTTATGGTAGTTCTGATACGACTCTGTGAAAAACAAAGGAGTTCTGTGGTCCCAGCATGCAATTATAATTTAAAAAAAATTATGTTTTATATTTCTAAATTTTACGCAAACAGGTATGATCTGCTGGCACTTTTAGTTGAGTTCTAGTTTGCAATTGGATTCTATACAGTAGTTCTGATGCAGATCTATCTAAAACAAAGGAGTTCTGTGGTCTGAGTGCCTATAAATGATTCAAAATAAATAAAGTTTTACTTTTTGAGTTTTCAAACATACTAGTGTGATCTGCTGGCTTTTTTTTCTGAGTTCCAGCTTAGAATTGCGCTTTTTATGGTAGTTCTGATACGACTCTGTGAAAAACAAAGGAGTTCTGTGGTCCCAGCATGCAATTATAATTTAAAAAAAATTATGTTTTATATTTCAAAATTTTACGCAAACAGGTATGATCTGCTGGCACTTTTAGTTGAGTTCTAGTTTGCAATTGGATTCTATACAGTAGTTCTGATGCAGATCTATCTAAAACAAAGGAGTTCTGTGGTCTGAGTGCCTATAAATGATTCAAAATAAATAAAGTTTTACTTTTTGAGTTTTCAAACATACTAGTGTGATCTGCTGGCTTTTTTTCTGAGTTCCAGCTTAGAATTGCGCTTTTTATGGTAGTTCTGATACGAATCTGTGAAAAACAAAGGAGTTCTGTGGTCCCAGCATGCAATTATAATTAAAAAAAAATTATGTTTTATATTTCTAAATTTTACGCAAACAGGTATGATCTGCTGGCACTTTTAGTTGAGTTCTAGTTTGCAATTGGATTCTATACAGTAGTTCTGATGCAGATCTATCTAAAACAAAGGAGTTCTGTGGTCTGAGTGCCTATAAATGATGAAAATAAATAAAGTTTTACTTTTTGAGTTTTCAAACATACTAGTGTGATCTGCTGGCTTTTTTTTCTGAGTTCCAGCTTAGAATTGCGCTTTTTATGGTAGTTCTGATACGACTCTGTGAAAAACAAAGGAGTTCTGTGGTCCCAGCATGCAATTATAATTTAAAAAAAATTATGTTTTATATTTCTAAATTTTACGCAAACAGGTATGATCTGCTGGCACTTTTAGTTGAGTTCTAGTTTGCAATTGGATTCTATACAGTAGTTCTGATGCAGATCTATCTAAAACTAAGGAGTTCTGTGGTCTGAGTGCCTATAAATGATTCAAAATAAATAAAGTTTTACTTTTTGAGTTTTCAAACATACTAGTGTGATCTGCTGGCTTTTTTTTCTGAGTTCCAGCTTAGAATTGCGCTTTTTATGGTAGTTCTGATACGAATCTGTGAAAAACAAAGGAGTTCTGTGGTCCCAGCATGCAATTATAATTTAAAAAGTTATGTTTTATATTTCTAAATTTTACGCAAACAGGTATGATCTGCTGGCACTTTTAGTTGAGTTCTAGTTTGCAATTGGATTCTATACAGTAGTTCTGATGCAGATCTATCTAAAACAAAGGAGTTCTGTGGTCTGAGTGCCTATAAATGATTCAAAATAAATAAAGTTTTACTTTTTGAGTTTTCAAACATACTAGTGTGATCTGCTGGCTTTTTTTTCTGAGTTCCAGCTTAGAATTGCGCTTTTTATGGTAGTTCTGATACGACTCTGTGAAAAACAAAGGAGTTCTGTGGTCCCAGCATGCAATTATAATTTAAAAAAAATTATGTTTTATATTTCAAAATTTTACGCAAACAGGTATGATCTGCTGGCACTTTTAGTTGAGTTCTAGTTTGCAATTGGATTCTATACAGTAGTTCTGATGCAGATCTATCTAAAACAAAGGAGTTCTGTGGTCTGAGTGCCTATAAATGATTCAAAATAAATAAAGTTTTACTTTTTGAGTTTTCAAACATACTAGTGTGATCTGCTGGCTTTTTTTTCTGAGTTCCAGCTTAGAATTGCGCTTTTTATGGTAGTTCTGATACGAATCTGTGAAAAACAAAGGAGTTCTGTGGTCCCAGCATGCAATTATAATTAAAAAAAAATTATGTTTTATATTTCTAAATTTTACGCAAACAGGTATGATCTGCTGGCACTTTTAGTTGAGTTCTAGTTTGCAATTGGATTCTATACAGTAGTTCTGATGCAGATCTATCTAAAACAAAGGAGTTCTGTGGTCTGAGTGCCTATAAATGATTCAAAATAAATAAAGTTTTACTTTTTGAGTTTTCAAACATACTAGTGTGATCTGCTGGCTTTTTTTTCTGAGTTCCAGCTTAGAATTGCGCTTTTTATGGTAGTTCTGATACGACTCTGTGAAAAACAAAGGAGTTCTGTGGTCCCAGCATGCAATTATAATTTAAAAAAAATTATGTTTTATATTTCTAAATTTTACGCAAACAGGTATGATCTGCTGGCACTTTTAGTTGAGTTCTAGTTTGCAATTGGATTCTATACAGTAGTTCTGATGCAGATCTATCTAAAACAAAGGAGTTCTGTGGTCTGAGTGCCTATAAATGATTCAAAATAAATAAAGTTTTACTTTTTGAGTTTTCAAACATACTAGTGTGATCTGCTGGCTTTTTTATCTGAGTTCCAGCTTAGAATTGCGCTTTTTATGGTAGTTCTGATACGAATCTGTGAAAAACAAAGGAGTTCTGTGGTCCCAGCATGCAATTATAATTTAAAAAGTTATGTTTTATATTTCTAAATTTTACGCAAACAGGTATGATCTGCTGGCACTTTTAGTTGAGTTCTAGTTTGCAATTGGATTCTATACAGTAGTTCTGATGCAGATCTATCTAAAACAAAGGAGTTCTGTGGTCTGAGTGCCTATAAATGATTCAAAATAAATAAAGTTTTACTTTTTGAGTTTTCAAACATACTAGTGTGATCTGCTGGCTTTTTTTTCTGAGTTCCAGCTTAGAATTGCGCTTTTTATGGTAGTTCTGATACGACTCTGTGAAAAACAAAGGAGTTCTGTGGTCCCAGCATGCAATTATAATTTAAAAAAAATTATGTTTTATATTTCTAAATTTTACGCAAACATGTATGATCTGCTGGCACTTTTAGTTGAGTTCTAGTTTGCAATTGGATTCTATACAGTAGTTCTGATGCAGATCTATCTAAAACAAAGGAGTTCTGTGGTCTGAGTGCCTATAAATGATTCAAAATAAATAAAGTTTTACTTTTTGAGTTTTCAAACATACTAGTGTGATCTGCTGGCTTTTTTTTCTGAGTTCCAGCTTAGAATTGCGCTTTTTATGGTAGTTCTGATACGAATCTGTGAAAAACAAAGGAGTTCTGTGGTCCCAGCATGCAATTATAATTTAAAAAAAAATATGTTTTATATTTCTAAATTTTACGCAAACAAGTATGATCTGCTGGCACTTTTAGTTGAGTTCTAGTTTGCAATTGGATTCTATACAGTAGTTCTGATGCAGATCTATCTAAAACAAAGGAGTTCTGTGGTCTGAGTGCCTATAAATGATTCAAAATAAATAAAGTTTTACTTTTTGAGTTTTCAAACATACTAGTGTGATCTGCTGGCTTTTTTTTCTGAGTTCCAGCTTAGAATTGCGCTTTTTATGGTAGTTCTGATACGAATCTGTGAAAAACAAAGGAGTTCTGTGGTCCCAGCATGCAATTATAATTTTAAAAAAAATATGTTTTATATTTCTAAATTTTACGCAAACAGGTATGATCTGCTGGCACTTTTAGTTGAGTTCTAGTTTGCAATTGGATTCTATACAGTAGTTCTGATGCAGATCTATCTAAAACAAAGGAGTTCTGTGGTCTGAGTGCCTATAAATGATTCAAAATAAATAAAGTTTTACTTTTTGAGTTTTCAAACATACTAGTGTGATCTGCTGGCTTTTTTTTCTGAGTTCCAGCTTAGAATTGCGCTTTTTATGGTAGTTCTGATACGACTCTGTGAAAAACAAAGGAGTTCTGTGGTCCCAGCATGCAATTATAATTTAAAAAAAATTATGTTTTATATTTCAAAATTTTACGCAAACAGGTATGATCTGCTGGCACTTTTAGTTGAGTTCTAGTTTGCAATTGGATTCTATACAGTAGTTCTGATGCAGATCTATCTAAAACAAAGGAGTTCTGTGGTCTGAGTGCCTATAAATGATTCAAAATAAATAAAGTTTTACTTTTTGAGTTTTCAAACATACTAGTGTGATCTGCTGGCTTTTTTTTTCTGAGTTCCAGCTTAGAATTGCGCTTTTTATGGTAGTTCTGATACGAATCTGTGAAAAACAAAGGAGTTCTGTGGTCCCAGCATGCAATTATAATTTAAAAAAAATTATGTTTTATATTTCTAAATTTTACGCAAACAGGTATGATCTGCTGGCACTTTTAGTTGAGTTCTAGTTTGCAATTGGATTCTATACAGTAGTTCTGATGCAGATCTATCTAAAACAAAGGAGTTCTGTGGTCTGAGTGCCTATAAATGATTCAAAATAAATAAAGTTTTACTTTTTGAGTTTTCAAACATACTAGTGTGATCTGCTGGCTTTTTTTTCTGAGTTCCAGCTTAGAATTGCGCTTTTTATGGTAGTTCTGATACGAATCTGTGAAAAACAAAGGAGTTCTGTGGTCCCAGCATGCAATTATAATTTAAAAAAAATTATGTTTTATATTTCTAAATTTTACGCAAACAGGTATGATCTGCTGGCACTTTTAGTTGAGTTCTAGTTTGCAATTGGATTCTATACAGTAGTTCTGATGCAGATCTATCTAAAACAAAGGAGTTCTGTGGTCTGAGTGCCTATAAATGATTCAAAATAAATAAAGTTTTACTTTTTGAGTTTTCAAACATACTAGTGTGATCTGCTGGATTTTTTTTCTGAGTTCCAGCTTAGAATTGCGCTTTTTATGGTAGTTCTGATACGAATCTGCGAAAAACAAAGGAATTCTTTGGTCCCAGCATCCAATTATAATTTTAAAAAAATTATGTTTTATATTTCTAAATTTTACGCAAACAGGTATGATCTGCTGGCACTTTTAGTTGAGTTCTAGTTTGCAATTGGATTCTATACAGTAGTTCTGATGCAGATCTATCTAAAACAAAGGAGTTCTGTGGTCCCAGCATGCAAATATAATTTAAAAAAAAATATTTTATATATTTCAAAATTTTACGCAAACAGGTATGATCTGCTGGCACTTTTACGTGAGTTCTAGTTTTCAATTGGATTCTATACAGTAGTTCTGATGCAGATATATCTAAAACAAAAGAGTTCTGTTCTCTGAGTGCCCATATATAATTGAAAATAAATAATATTCTATTTTTCGAGTTCCGAAACGTATTGGTATGTTGCTCTTGCACATTTTCGTCAGTTCTTGTTCTATTAAAGTTTTAAAATTTAGTTCTGTACAGGTTTGTCAAAAACTTAAGGGTTCTGTGTCCAGAGTTTGATAAAATTATTTGTGTCGATGAAAATTGTATGTTTCGACTTTTAAGCTTAAGTACATGACCTGCTGTTATTTGAATTCTAATACAGAACTATTCCTGAAATGTATAAGGAACTATAAGGCTTACGTTAATATGCCGAAAACGCGCATTTATTTATGATTTTCTGCGAAGTGCTCTGCTACTGGAAGTTAGCAGATCATTTTGTCAACTGATTTTTTTTGGGTAAAATCACTAGAACTATTTCTAAAAAGTATCAGGAACTGTAGAACTCAACTGCATGCTGCGAGAACTCTCATTTGTTTTTGATTTGCTGCGAAATGATCTGCTACGGGAAGTTAGCAGATCATTTTTTCAATTAAGTTTTTTAAGGACAAAACGCCAGAACTATTTCTGAGACCTATCAGGAACTATAGAACTCTGCTGCATGTGACAAGAACTCTCATTTTTTCTTGATCTGCTGGACAATGATCTGCTAAGTTCACTGACATGCCGGGGATCGGCGAGGAAAATGATGTTAGAATAATGTTAACGGGGACGATTATGTCTAGTGTACATAATGTAACTTTAATATTATTTCTAACGGCCGTCCATTGTCCGTCTGTCCATCGTTCGTCCGTCCGTCCTCTGGCCGTCGTTCGTCCGTTGTCCGTCCGTCCGTCCCTCCGTCGTCCGTCCGTCTGACCGTCGTTCGTCCGTCCGTTGTCCGTCCGTCTGTCCGTCGTTCATATGTCCGTCGTTCGTCCGTCCGTTGTCCGTCCCTCCGTCGTTCGTCCGTCCGTCCGTCTGTCCGTCGTTCGTCCGTTGTCCGTCCGTCCGTTGACCGTCGTCCACTGTCCGTCATCCGTCTGTCCGTCGTCAGTCCGTCCGTCCGTTGTCCATACCTCCGTCTACCGTCCATCTGTCTGTCTCTGTCCGATCAAATGTTTGTTAGACTAGGGCGTCCCATCGCATCGGATAACTTGAAGCAAAAAACTCACTGGCTAGTCCGCCTCGCGGCCATGTCAGCCAGCTGCTCAAGCAGCGGCGGCACGTAGTCAGCTGGCAGGTTTGACACGGTGCGGAGCGCCGTCGCCTCATCGTCGCTTTGGAGCACTGTCAGGATTATCCTGTGGATCAATGAATGAATAAAAATTCTTTATTGCACTAAAACAAATTTGTACAAATGCGAGCTTTTTCTTCCAGCTAACCCACGATAATGCGGACAGTGGAAGGGGTAGTGCCAGTAAAAATTATAATATAAGAGTGATTTATTACATAACCTAGGTTAACTAAATATAACAAATATAATTTAAATACACATATGTATATAAAATAGCACAAATTTATATAAAATTATACTCAAATACATATTTACTGCAATCTACATACCTAAATACTAATAATCAATAATAATAATAGAAGTGAGAGATAAGAATCAGACAGAAATCAAGAAAGGAAATGTCACTTAAAAATAACCCCACTGTAGGGCACAGACTTCCTCTCAGAGAGAGAATACGGGCTTTATCAGCAGACGCGCTCACCGCGGAATGGCAATTTCAAGCTCTGATGTATTCGAACAACTCAGACACTCAGGTTTCCTCACGATATTAAAAAAAACAATTTAGAGGCTAAAATTGAATTGAAAAAAAAAGTAAACCACTGCCATAATACTAGGTTTATGCGTCCGAAAGGGTACCAAGATGATAATAGATACTTTTTTGCCTTACTGTGGTTATAAGATAAGAATATTCTTTATTGTACACTGGAAAAACAACAAATATGTTATGTTTAGGTTATGTTTGAGTTAAATAGATCAATGTCCAAAATATCACTCAAGGAGTTAAATAGATTACTCGCTCGTGCAAAGAAGCTGTTTTGTCTGTAGTTAGTCTTCGTAACAGGGACTTGCAATATCAGTGACCGCCGTAAACTGAACCTTGCAGGGACACCGACTTTAGTATTAGCTAGTAATTCCGGGCTATCTATAATAAAAACCTATTTAGAGGCTAAAAATTCCACCCATGCCAGGATTCGAACCCGCGACCTCTGGCTATCCGTGCCAGTGCTCTTTCCAACTGAGCTAATGGGCGACTCACCAGCATCAATGAAATTTCGAACCTCTTAACAATATTCTCTGTAGTATGTAATCCCGGCATGGGTGGAGTTTTTAGCCTTTAAATAGGTTTTTAAAATTGTCCTTAGCACGGGTTAGTGCATTAAAAATAATATTATCTATAATAACATAACTATGTTATTATAAAAACCTATTTAGAGGCTAAAAATTTCACCCATGCCGGGATTCGAACCGTACCAGCGCTCTACCAATTGAGCTCAATTGGTAGAGCGCTGGTACGGATAGCCAGAGGTTGCGGGTTCGAATCCCGGCATGGGTGAAATTTTTAGCCTCTAAATAGGTTTTTAAATTTGTTCCTTAGCACGGGTTAGTGCATTAAAAATAAAAATAGTGTAATTATGTTATTATAGATAATAACCTTATAGATGACGACCTCTGTGGCGTAGCGGTAGTGCATCTACCTACCTGCAAGAGGTCCCGGGTTCGAATCCCGGCTGGAAACAAAAAAAAACCCAGGTTTTGGATGTTTACATGTTTGTGATGTTGTTTCTGGTTCCCACGACACAGGGTATCCTAGTGTGGGGCCAGAAGCAATGTAAGTGCCTGTATGTAAATATTATGTTATGTTATGCTAAGAAGTACCACTCACCCTTTGTCCTTCGAGTGCAACCCTTGCACAAGCAGTTTTGTGAGGTTCTGGTTGACGGCAGACTTGCCGCGGCTCTTGGTATCCAGCGCCAGATTCGCTAGCCGCGCCTCCATCGGTACTTCCACCTAGGGCAGCGGAGGGGATGCTGAGTTACGACAGTTATTTGCTACACCCTTATATGTCCCCAGTGCTGGGGCACGGGTCTCTTCTTGCATCGCAGGAAAGTTAGGCCATACTCCACCACGAGGGCCAAGTTCGGGTCGGTGAAGGATTGTAAGAAAGTGGCAGGCCTTACTGTCAGAAGTTATCAACCCGCCACCAATTAGGCTGACATGGCTTAACGACTGCCATTACATGACAGCCGGCACCAACGCCTTAACGTGCCTTGCGAAGTACGGAAGCGCTTGGAATATGCCACTAGCGGTAGACAGAGAACAGTCACTCGCCTGTGGTTGCTTAACTCAAGTGATTGATTTCAATAACTCGGTTCGAGCGCTCACGCCCATTAACTTACTTTAAATTAATAATTAAAATAATCCTTCATAATAATACACGAAACTGTCTTTTTGTCTCCATTCTTTGGGTGGAAAGCCTCAAATGACTAACCTTCGCGCCAGGCTCCGCTCGTTTCCTGACGACCCCCCCTAGGGGCTCCACGTAGGTCACTTGTTCGGGCTCCGAGCGCGCCCCCCGCGCCCCGTCCGCCCCCCGCGCCGCTTTCGGAGCCCCACGGATGAGGACTTGAGTCTTCGACTTGAGGTCCGGTTGCTGGGGAGATGGAGGTATACAATATTTGGAAATGGGTATCATTTAGGATGTCCTGTGGACGGTTAGCATTTGGAGTCCTTCTGACGAAATTCGACTTTGGTAACAATAACACAACAAAAGAATAACATCATTATAGATAGAGAATACATGAAAAGAGAAATTACACCGATACCTATTTCTTAACCTCAGAGTACACACGGTGGCCTTATAATCAAAACTAAGTAATTATATTGTTATGTATTCATATTATAGTAATTTTCTAGCGTCATCCTACTAATATTTAAAGGCGCTGGTGTGTGTCATACAGTATTTTATACTAGTACAGACTCCGTCGTTACAATCCAACAGACTTAATTTGTACGTAAATTATATTTGTCAAATATGTGTTTCTATTTCTAGGACGCCAGGGCTTAGGAGGTTATGGATAATATGGCAAGTGAATTGATAAATAAAGAATACCTACTAATACTATTATTAACGAAAAAGTTTGTGATTATAGATGGATGGATGTTTGTTACTCGTTCACGTAAAAACAACTGAAAGAATTTCAATGAAACTTTACAATACTATAGCTTATACATCAGACTAAGCGCCTCTACGCACTGTCCGGTTAGCCGCGTTGCGGTTGGCCGTCCGGCTAGCCGTGATCAGAAATATGTACGAAAAAATGGTTTATATTCGCACTGTGATGCGGCTGCCGCCCAACCGCTCCGGTCGCTCGGAGCGCTGCGTGCGGCCCGACTGAAGGCTAGCCGGACGGTCGCTATACGCACTACGTGGATGCACGCCGGTTTGCTAGTTTGCGGTCGCTCGCCACTGTGTCCATCATTGTTATATTGATTTCTAATATTTTTAAAAGTACTTCAAATGATTTCAGACTCATTCTTGTGTATAGAAAAACTTATCGTCATACTTTTTAAGCTCGTCGAAAAATATTTCAAAATGCTTGCTCTCGACTCGTGCTTGCAAATAAGGATGCACCCAGAACCGTTTTCTTTGTTTCTTTTTCTTTGTGTATCGCGCGTAAATAAAATAAATAGCTGCGACTTCTTCTTCTATCTTGATAATGTTTCAATGGAACCGCAACGTTACCCTATCCGCACTCTCCGGTTGCGCTTACGGCTAGCCGCAGCCCGGTTAACCGCGATCGCAACCGCATCCTGCGGCCAGCCGGACGGGCAGCCGCAGTGCGGCTAACCGGACAGTGCGTACGAGGCCTAACACATAGGCTAGCTAGCGGATATTGTGTGAATTGTCCAAAATATGGCGATAAGAGTCAAGTAAGTAGGAACAAATCTAACATCTGCGACCTTCTGGCGTGCGCTGCCAAAATCTACGCCACGCTAATATACTCGTAAGCTACTCGAAATACTAATCCTGCGCAGACGAAGTCGCGGGCGCCAGCTAGTCCAAAATAAAAGAATCATCATTGACGTCTTGCAGAATCCCATGCGAAGATTGTAATACGTAATACAGATAGTATTGTAGAGGTTCGAAATTTTACTGATGCCGGTGAGTCGCCCATTAGCTCAGTCGGAAGAGCGCTGGCACGGATAGCCAGAGGTCGCGGGTTCGAATTCCGGCATGGGTGGATTTTTTTGCCTCTGAATAGATTTTTAAGATTGTAATAATTATATCTCACCAGTCTGCTCGCGCACTCAGCAATTTTAATTTCCATACTTGTCGTCGCTAGGTGGCGCTTCCTCGATGCCATAGAAATATGAGTTTACGTTAACGCGATCGAGTAGTTAAAAAACTCGCACTAAGCACTCTGGTAAGTTCGGAGAACAGTCAGTCCATAGAACACACTACTCTCTCAAAATGCCCGTGGCGTCATATTCCAGCGTCATCTTGACGTAAAGCGGCAGACACTTGACCTCATCCGTGCTAACTTGGATCATCTTTCTGCATCTCATGCTATGTTTGGGGGCTATAGTACTCACCACTCGCTCAAAATGCAGTCTGCCCGGCGCATTGTCATACCCCACCGTCATCTCGCCGTCGCCTCTTGACGTGAAGTGGCAACATAGCAGTGGCAGCGGCTTGGCGTCGTCTGTGCTCACTTGGATCGTCACTGACGGTTTGATCGGCTTCGTGGACGAACTGGGGAGGGGTGAGAGCAGTTTAGAAACTTAAACAGTAACTTAAAACTGAAATGCGGTTCATAAAATGTGTTAAGTACACTTTGTGCCAAAAGGGCTACTGTAACATAAAGGATTATTTAGGTGACGTCTGGAATGAAAGCCAGTACAATGCATATGTTCTATGTTTTATAATAATTATGTAAACTCTGTTAATTAAAGACTTTGAAAGGACTAAGTTTGGAGTTATTTCTCCATAATGATCTAAATGTTGTAACGAACACCTAGTTTGACTTGTAACGTTCATTAAGCTGCTGTTTGTGTGATCAGTCAGCATATATTTATACATCCATTATTATATATTTGTACATCTACTTCCTTCTCCAATATATTGCTCCAGTCCATCTAAAGGTTGTCTGGAAGAGATCACTTTTAGTGATAAGGCCGCCGTCTGTACTCTTAGGTTAAGAAATACCTGTGTAATTTCCCTTTTTATGTACAATAAAGTGTTCTCTCTCTATCTATCTATCTATCTATCTATCTATCTATCATATACTCGTCCACTGCTGGACATAGGCCTCCCCGAAGGCACGCCACTTCTCACTGTCCACGGACATCCTCATCCAGCTACGGCCAGCAACCTGCCTTAAGCTGAGGCAGACCCTCTGTTCGGCAAAAAAACTCTGGATGTCTTTAATAGGGCCATTGTCATTCGTAGATTACCCCTTGGCTATATCATCAACATCATCAGGCTATCTAATCCACTACTGGACATGGCCTTCCCCTGTCTTCAGCTTTCCGCATCTTGCATCTGCCTGCAGTTTTGCCTGCCGTTGCTGTATCAAATAACTGTTAATTCTATATTTGTTACAATGATTTGAATAGAAGTATGAATATACAATGGATAATAATATAATAATAATATAAGCCTTTATTAATTTTTCAAAATAATAGTTATTTACATGCAACAATTAGAAATTGAAATTGACATATTGATCATTGTATTACTCGAGTTAATAATTAAATAAATTTTATAAATTGTATTTTTTGCATTTTTATTAGGGTGTCCCTCTCCGGGACATGCTTGGCCTCCCACAAGACTTATGGTTTGTGGGGTGTGGTCTAATCACCCTCGCTGACCAGGCTTCGCTGGGTGAATTTAACCAGGCTTTGCTGGGTGATTTATATACAATGGATAGCTATAATCAATTTATATTAGTTAAGAAAGATATTGATAGAAAGTATACTATTTTTATTTTTAATGCACTAACCCGTGCTAAGGACAATTTTAAAAACCTATTTCGATGCTAAAAATTCCACCCATGCCGGGATTCGAACCCGCGACCTCTGGCTATCCGTGCCAGCGCTCTATCCAACTGAGCTAATGGGCGACTCACCGGCATCAGTGAAATTTCGAACCTCTTGTGTAAAGAGGTTGCGTGAAGAGAAAAATAGTATAATCATGTGGGTACAGTGATATCATTCCAATGTAAAAAAACCTAACTGCAAAGTAGGTAGTCGGGGCTGTAAGTGATGCAATTTACTTAAGCCAGATGTCGCTGCCTGTACGTAATACAGAGAATAGTGTTAAGAGGTTCGAAACTTCACTGATGCCGGTGAGTCGCCCATTAGCTCAGTTGGATAGAGCGCTGGCACGGATAGCCAGAGGTCGCGGGTTCGAATCCCGGCATGAGTGGAATTTTTAGCCTCTAAATAGGTTGATAGAAAGTAACCAATAAAGGTGTTTATATGCTCTCTAATCAGTTACATTAAGGACAACATATCAACAAAAATGTGAAGGCCTGCTGACAATTCCATTTAATTGAATTCAGCTTTATGGACTCACTGCACTCATTGTCCGGTACAATTTCGCCAATGTCACATATCAGACAATACTATAGCCAATCAATAGCAAACGAGGCTCCGTCCGAATTGACCTGCTGTTGACTGCACTATCGATATGTGAAGTCAGTCAGTCAAAATAAGTTAGATAAAATAAACTAACCAAAGCAATCTTTGATTTGAGGTGCAATTAATCACCATAGTGATGAATCCCCGTATAGATAAATAGAGAAGCGGCTAATGAGTTGGAATAAGTTTTGGAGTGATATAATAAGCCCGTTATTAAAAAAAATATGGATATATTGACGCCTGTTTATTAACAGGCGTGACGACAGTGTCAAATAATCAAAGCTTTAAGGATTTTAGGGTACAAATTAAAAGGATTTAAAACACTGATTTAGTTTTAGAAAAACAGAGATTTAAAAACCTATTTAGAGGCTAAAAATTTCACCCATGAAAATTTCACCCAATTAAAAATAAAAAAGTGTAATCATGTGGGTACAGTGATATCGTTCCGATGTTAAAACCTAACTGCAAAGTAGGTGGTCGGGGCTGTAAGTAATGCAATTTGCTTAAGTCAGATGTCGCTGCCTGTACGTAATACAGAGAATATTGTAAAGAGGTTCGAAATTTCACTGATGCCGTGAGTCGCCCATTGGCTCAATTGGTAGAGCGCTGGTACGGATAGCCAGAGGTTGCGGGTTCGAATCCCGGCATGGGTGAAATTTTTAGCCTCTAAATAGGTTTTTAAATTTGTTCCTTAGCACGGGTTAGTGCATTAAAAATAAAAAAGTGTAATCATGTGGGTACAGTGATATCGTTCCGATGTTAAAACCTAACTGCAAAGTAGGTGGTCGGGGCTGTAAGTAATGCAATTTGCTTAAGTCAGATGTCGCTGCCTGTACGTAATACAGAGAATATTGTAAAGAGGTTCGAAATTTCACTGATGCCGTGAGTCGCCCATTGGCTCAATTGGTAGAGCGCTGGTACGGATAGCCAGAGGTTGCGGGTTCGAATCCCGGCATGGGTGAAATTTTTAGCCTCTAAATAGGTTTTTAAATTTGTTCCTTAGCACGGGTTAGTGCATTAAAAATAAAAAAGTGTAAAACAGAGATTACTTACATTTTCAATAAAATAAAAGATTATAATACTGCCTTCAGCCATTTTGAAACACCCATCACACCGCGTGCCGTCGCGCTTAGGTTAACATTGGTAAACTTCACCCGTGCTTTGTTGTGACTACTAGCGATTGCGATGGGGCGTGACGTCAGGCTTTAACCGTCAGTTCAACGTAAGTTTATTACTGAAGTATAGGTTTTTTTGTAAATAGTAAATTTGTCCCCACATTATGGAAGAGGATTTGGAAATGTTTCATTATGCCTAGTTTCTTTAAACAAGTAAAATAACACACTTACCCATTTAACATATGACCATAGTAGTGCACAACGCCACTCCTAGTCGCTGCTGCCACATCCACTCTGACAGCCCCCTCTACCTGCCTCACAGCCACATCAACTGTCTTCGGAGCGTCCTCCAGAACAAAGTTATACGTTGGAGACGGCACATGGACGGGCTCTGTCGTGGATTTCTTCCGCTGTTTCTTTGTGGGGGACACGTCTTCGCCATTCACTTGGGGGACGTTCGCTGGGGTCACGGTGATGTCCCAGAAGCTGAGGAGACGCTCGTTTCTGAGGGAAGCAGAGGGTAGTTTGTTCGGGTACATTAATGCAAAAAGGACTGCCAGTTAAAAAAATAAGTTTATCTGGTGCAAAAAACTAGCCTATTCTTTCTTCTTATTTTGTTTTAATAATTATTTTGCTTGCCTGCTGCGAGAGAGCTGTGGTAGCGGAGGGGTAAAACGCCGGCTTCTCAATCGGGAGGTCGTGGGTTCGGATCCCGGCATGTACCAATGTTTTTTAACTTAGGGAATACGATTACGGTTACGATTTCCCTTGTAAAAGGTCCACCACAGACTAGAGCGTTTAGGCTTAAGGCGCGTTTAAACGGCTCGCAAACACGCGAGCCGAGCCTGGCTCCGCTCGTGATACATCGCGCCACGTGCTTTTGAAGGTGCGTTTAAACGACGCGGAGTAGAACGATCCTACGCGAGCCGAGCTGTCCGTGGAGATGCGGCTCGGCTTAAGATGAACGCAAGCCTGTTCAGGGGGTTTAAACGACGCGCAAACACGCGAGCCGAGCCTGGCTCCGCTCGTGATTCAGCGCGCCACGTGCTGTTTAAAACAACTACGCTCGGCGCGGCTCAGCAAAGTTCGCACGATCCATCGCTTGTCGGTTTTTTCGACACGGATCAAAGGCGCGCGCGCCATGTTCGGCTCGGCTTGTGTTAATACGCGCCATCTAAACAGATGATACAGAGCGCGCGAGGAAGGAAAACCCATTTTGCTTTTTAGCGACGTTTTTAATTTGTAGAATTGTGTTTGTACGAGATAGAGTGGAGCAATAAAAAGGTTCAACGCTTCATTGAACTGTATGAAGACGTATAAGGTGCGTTTAAACGACGCGGGGTAGCACGATAGTACGCGAGCCGAGCCGTCCGTGGAGATGCGGCTCTGCTAAATACGAACGCAAGCCTGCTGTTTAACCAACTACGCTCGGCGCGGCTCGGCTCGCGTAGGTTCGTGCTACCCGCGTCGTTTAAACGAGCAGGCTTGCGTTCGTATTTAGCCGAGCCGCATCTCCACGGACGGCTCGGCTCGCGTAGGATCGTGCTACCCCGCGTCGTTTAAACGCACCTTCAAATGCCTTTATATCGGCGGTAGCCCAGTGGGTAGGACAATGGACTCTGAAGCGAGAGACCCAGGTTCGACTCCTAGCGTGGGCATGTACAAAGGACTTTGTTTTCCGAGTTATGTACATGAGTTAAGTTACAGTAGAAAAACTATTCGCAAGCAAAAGCTTCGTAAGGAAACCCTAGCATCTGAAATTTTAAGATACCTCAGCGCTTGCTACGTACAATGGCTCAACTACGAGGCTAACGGCCGAATACTCAAACGTCAATCAAATATTTAAAGGCATCTTAAATAATTGACAAGCCGTTAAACACAAAATTCGTATACACAAACGTTAGTTAAAAGCTTCTGTTAAATTTAAGTGGAACACAAAATAACTGGCAGTTAAACATCAGCGAAAAATTCGTATACTCGAACGCAACTTAGCGCGATTTAGCTGTCAAATAGGCTGTCAAATCGAGTTGAGTAGGAGTTACAATTGAAAGTGGTCGCGAGGTCCTTCAAATCGTAAATAAGTTTCAATAATCAGTGAACTTAAGTTAAAAACAATGTCCTTATCATCATTATGCTCTTTGTCGGATGAGGAAGGGCCTAATGTGCCTCGAAGATATGAGGCAAAGTTAAATGTTTTCGAGTATTATAATTATTATAATGAAACAAAACTTCCATGCGCGGTTCCGGCTATCGAAAGAGTACGTCTTTGGACATACAATCTAACCAGTTACAAGGCTTAATAGATTCATGCAGTCAGTGGACCAAATTTTAATAACCCTGCGTTATGCTACTGGCTTAATAACGCATAATAATAATTCTCATTCAATTCTTGTTCAATATTTATCAGGGAATAGCTTTCAAAAACCGCAATACCGCAATGTTTTTATTGTGGTAGACTTTTCAAACGTCATTCATTGTTGAGTGAGAGAGCCCTCACGTTTCATTCTACGACAGTATAAGATTTATTTCAACATTAAACATGTTGCTTTTTACAAAACGAGGTAATATAATTTAGTACAATAATTTAAGTTAGTTTCATAAATCATATTATGATTTATTGTATTTTTATAAAACAACTTCGTATTTCATCACAAAACTTAAAATTGATCGAACAAATTCTGCGTAAATCGGATACACTACGTAAGTTTAAATATTTTGTCAATGAAAACAGACTTGTTATTTATTTGACGGCTTCTCAGCTGATCACGGTCTGAAATTGTTTGAATGACGTTTGTGTATACCACTTAATATTTAACAGATGTTCAAATTTGAATGCCCTTCAACTGAGTGATCGATTTGACTGACGTTTGAGTATTCGGCCGTAAGAGCCAGTTTCTGAATTGAGAATTTCACTAAATGAATTAATTGTAGTCCTGTCTTTTCAAATGCCTCAGAAAAGTGCGTGACTAAGGTATTTACTTGAAGCGGTGGTAGCGGAGCGGTGTAGAACGCCGGCTTCTCAATCGGAAGGTCGTGAGTTCGAACCCCGGCATGTACCAATGACTTTGTTTTCTAAGTTAGATACATTTGTGAAAATATAGTAGTAATACTACTCGCTGATGGTGAAGGAAAACATCGTAAGGAAACCCTAGTGTCTGAGGTGTTAGCGTACCTCAGCGCTTGCTACGTACAATGGCCCAACTATGAGGCTAAGTGCGGAAATCTCAGGTCTAAGGTATTTACTTAGTAACGTTCTCTTCCCTTAGTGCGGAAATCGGCCTAACTAACCATGCTTGCTGCAAGGAAACACTGTCTAGGTGAGAGCGCGATTACTTGTGGTGCTACATGGGCGCAGTGTTGGTCAGCGGTGAAGGGAAATACTTTACCATAGACTGTGCTGTATGTGAGAACGCAACCCCAGATTAAATAACTGCGTCTAAAGATGCTGTTTGATAGGTAATGCGTAATTAAGTAATAACTCTGAGAATCTAAAAAAAAGACAAATTCCGTCAAAGCACTCAAAAATAGAGTATACTTACTGTGAGCCCTCAATCAGCCAACAGCTGTGGTTTAGTGTTGCTAACGTCAAGACGGGCCTTGGTGCCCCGCTGTGGCCTAGGCTCTTGACCGGTTCCGCTGATCCATTCAAGAGACGCCAAACTCGGACTTGCCATGATGCTGTCACCAGGAATTTGGCTGGTGTATTCTGAAAGGAAACATCCTTTTCAATCATCTTATAATGATCTGGTGGCAAGTAACACAGATGTGAACATAGATATTTTTCATAAATTTCACGTATTTATAAAAGCTATCCGTGGCGCTCTCAGGGCACACTGAGAGATTAAAATAAATTAATATAAGTTTTCAGTCTAATCTAGTTACTCTAAGTGCATGCTAGGTACACAAGTTTAGGGTTATAGGCTAGATCTGATCTATAATGTATGTCAATTTGGTAAATATGTCTGTAATCTGTTTTGTGTTCTAAATAAATAAATACAGTTGCTCAAAAAGTGGCGTTTTACAGGGACGTATAGCGTGCGGGATGTTGGCTATTACACACTCGTGCTTTTTTTTTACCTTTACCGCACTCGTGCCTTTTCTTTCCCAACTGTCAAAATAATGTCATTTAAAAACCAACCATGAAGTTTGTACTAAAAAAAAAATCATAGAAGTTTTTATGAGCTAAGTACTAATTTGTTTCAATATCAGATTTAATTGAATGAGTTAAGTTAGGTTTCATTTCATCTCATCTCATTAAATTTCATTTTCATTTCATATCAATAAAACAATTCTACTGAAGACTTGGCTATATGGGCATAGTTCCCTTTGCAAACTAGAATGGGTGAAGAAAAAAAATCTCTTATATTTTTTTACGGTTGGCGCCATTTTCCAAATAATGTTTATTAAATTGCTTATTTTTTTCGCAACTGTATTAAAAATAGTCGTTCAGTACACGTGCGGAACCGTCATTGCAACTTGTTCCGACTGTCAATCCTCGCCTTCGGCTGCGCCTCTGCTCGGGTAGACATTTGTCGGAACTCTTTACAATGACAGCCTTTCCGCACTTGTAATGAAATAAACTATTCTGTTTGAAAGATGACATTACATAATGAAACTTCACTGCAGTGCAGAAACTGTGACATAATCAATATTACAAATTAAACATAGTATCCATAGAGGATGTAGTGACTACACTTGAGAAAGGAATGTTGCGTTGGTTTGGACATATGGAGAGGATGAAAGAAAGATTCACAAAACAAATATATATTAAAACTGTTTTTATACGGATTTATGCTCGTTTATTACATTTTAATCAAATATATATTGCGAATGTGAGTGGAAGGTCTGGTAAAGGACATCCCAGGCGGACATACATCGACCATATAGGGGATGTATTAGCAAAAGGAAAGATAAAAAGTACCCGGAACCGGCGTACATGCATGCAACATCTTATGAACGTTTATGAAGCGAAGGTAATCTGTCAGGATTGTGGCAAGTAGCAGTCCCTGGTCTCTGCCTATCCCTTCTGGGATACAGGCGTGAGGTTATGTATGTATGTACATAGGGTCCAATCAGGATTTTAGATCTTATTTATATAAACACAATTCCTTACGACATTAAAAAAATGCTGATTAAAATAGCTTGGGGCTGAGATTTTACAGAGAAAAGATGTAACCACAGATTAATAAAATGCCTCTGATTAAAATGCCTATGAACATGCTTTATGCAAGAGATCCCCGGTTCGAACCCCGGCTGGAGACAAAGCCCCAGGTTTTGGATGTTTACATGTTTGTGATGTCGTTGTTTCTGGTTCCCACAACACAGGGTATCCTAGTGTGAGGTCAAAAGCAAATTATGTGCCTGTATGTAAATATTATTTATTTATTTCTTAAAAAGTTGATATTATTAAACTACAACCAAAAATCTTTAAAACAAGGTTTGTATGGAGGCCTATCAGAAAAAAGTTAAAAATTCATACTTCCAAAGATGTTTTCAAGAATTAGGTAGGTATTAAAAAAACAAACACAGTTATACAATTCTTGAAATGAAGGCTTATGTTTGTATGATGAAAATAATGTTTGCAGGATTCCAATTCCTACAACTTGTAATTGCTGTCAGAACAAGTAGATAAAAAAATAACTGTTATGCAATAACCTTTTCCATGGACAATGATAGTCAGTATGAAGGTAAAATTCAGTAACTGCAAATGAGCTTAGTCGTAGAAACTGCGCTAATGTGAATTTGAGATACTAAATGTAATATTCAGCACAGAAATAAAAATGCTCACCCATTGTAATTTTTTTTATGATTATACTAGATAGTGTTATTTTTGGGCAAAAATAATTATCAGTATATAAGTAAAAAAATGGAAAAGCAGTTAATGAGTTTTACCTTTATACCGACGGGATGTTTTCTATGAAAACATAAGCCAATAGTATTAACATGTACTCACCTGTGTGTGTGGGACGATTCTGATTGCGCTTATTTTGCTAGCTTGTTTATTCTTACTATCATATACAACATTGTACTTATTTCTAACAGAGGCACCTCTTAGGTCCCATTCGTGCACGAAACCCTCTTTGTTACTGCTGAAAAGTCCATATTTCCTGTGCCAATCGAGTGATGTGATTCCACTGTTCTGAACTTCATTGTTTTGACTGTCTTCCAGGACAGTCTCAACTTTAGCTTGCGCTACGGAGTAGATGAGGATCTTTCCATTTGTTGTTCCTAGGGCTATGCACTGGTTTTGCTGTTCTGACACACTGGACTTCCTCCTACTTTTGTTTTTTGGGGTGTCCTGGAAAATAAGGTTATGTTTTGCAAAACATGCCGTATTTAGTTTGAGAACCGCTTGCACGTAGGGTGGTGCACAATAGAGTCAAAGAGTAGGGTTTAATCTTAGAAAAAATGAGGGTAAAATAAGTAAAGTGTAAGATAAATAACAAAAACCACGTGTGAGAATGACGTACCGTGTTTCCGACTAAAATCCATATCAGGCAGGAAGGCGGTGAGGATAAATGTAAGTCAGGCGTGAACTCTTGTTTTAGGACGTTAGTTTCTGTATCCCATATCCTCAATCTACCGTCTTGACTTATGGCGGAAAAGTATTTTCCATCTTCGGAAAACGCGAGATCTGCCATCTTTCCGCCGATAGACTTTGATGTGTTTCCGTTCTACGCATAATCTGCAATCATGTGGTACTTCACAGCTATATTTTTGGTACCTTAAACATTTTTATTATATTTTTTTGTACTTTTGAAAACCACCGTTATTTGAATAATGATTAGGTATGAAATTAGTAAATAGGTACCCAACGACATTTGTGTGAATCGAAACGTAATTTTGACACTAAATGGTGGTGCTGCCAATCAAAAAAATTAAAACGGTGCTGCCAGCAAAGTATACGAAAATCTACTGAAAGATTTAGAATGTCCCAAAACTGGGCCCAAAATCTACCAGTTTTATTTCGAACGTCACGGTTATCCGTCATGCCGTTTTCTTCCGCTCGAGGAGGCGGATTTGTTATTTTTCCATTTTAATTCCCACAAATGCTCTCTATCCACCTTTCCATAGTCCCCTAGTTTCTTTTTGCTTCTATCCATTGTGCTGTGTAAAGTGCAGTGCCGTTATCAAATAAATGCAAGTGAAACAAAGGCAGTGCTGCGAAAAAAATATCGCTTTTGCTACCGTTTGTGACCATGATATCGTGCTGCGGGTCTCTAAAACCGTGAATAATGAGTGCTAGTGTCACCGAAGATCTCTCAAGTCCTCTCTCGGACGTCCAAAGCGTTTTGGACCAAACAGTTTCCAAATCGTCGAGCCGTGATAGCCTGGATAACAGTAGCAAAGTTTCCCCAGTTGAGGCAGGTCAGAGCGATGGGAACGCAACCGTGTCCGATCCCACAACCCCGAAGCCCAACCCGATGGCTTTTACCATCGATTTTGGAGACTCGAGGAAGTTTGACCGGAGTAAACTTGAGGAGTTGGCAAAAAAGTCGCAGGCGAGGCACCAGAGGGTGCAATCCATGTCTGCGAGCATGACGAAGCCGAACCCAACCGCTCAGAAGCCGCCCATGAGTGCCAAACTGCCAAGAAAGGCTCAAGGGTACAATTCAGAGGGTTATTTTTCATCAGACCAGGAAGACAGTTGTTTGTCTGGTTCTGTCAAACTGAGACAGAGCCCCCTTGCACAAAATACCGATAGAACGCACATCACTAGCCCCATGACGAACAGACACCTAAAATCACCCCTAAATGACAGTTTTACACTAAAACGCATTTCCAAAAGTCCCATAGTGGACAGCATAATGTCTAGAAGTGATATTTTACCGTCAAGACAGAGTTTGAACCTGCCATTGAAGAACACAAACAGTTCCTACTTGAGAGACGTCCATAGAACACCTTCGTACGGTAACCTATCTTCTAGCTATCAACCGAGGTCCACAATGGCTGATATTATAGACCAAAGTCCTGAAGCTGTCATGCTAACAGACATATCTAGTCCAGAATTAGATATCCTGACACCTGACAACAGTCATTCTACACCGGACGGCCCTAACAGCCCTAGATATACAAAGGGACGTAGGGCAGTGTCTGAAACACCAGATTTGTTATTCAAAAAGTGTCCTGTCAACTCTGAACCTTTGTATATAGATGCTTTGTATATAGATGATGATATTGACAGACAGTCAAATAACTCATCTACAGGTACGTACACAATAGAAGCTGACACCTATACAGCAGAACAGAAAGCCAGGATGAGTATAGACAGGACATTTGGGACTGAAGTATTGAGTAAAAGTATAGATGATGCGTTAAAAAATCATGGTATAAGCTCTGAACGAGACCCCGAACTGATATATGACCATTCGAGGTTTATCCACGAGGTACCAACAAGAGATACCATACAAAGAAGTTCCTTAGTACAAAATAAATCTTTCGACTATCCAATGAAGCAAAGTAAAGATAAAAATGTTTTGGAAATATCTTGCTGTTACGATTCGCCAACAGAACACGACTTGGCAGCTCAAACATCAAAACAGATCAAATCAACACGCAGCTATTTAGAAAAAATAAAGAGTCGTGTCCGTACAATTACGGAAAAGTCTTTTCCGAAACAGCCAAAAGAAGAAGACGTTGGCAACTTCACATCAGTCACAACCTCAGGTGTTTTAAGCACAAAATTACCACCTAAAGTCATTGAATATCACAACCGCCGGCGTTGTAGCCTAGCTAAATCAGAAATAGACCAAACTGACTATGTACACAGACTATCTAGAGAGTCCTCTGTACCGGTGTCTCTACCGAGCAATAAACCATTGTTAGAAGAGGCCAGATTCGAAAGCACGGCCTTAAGGAATGCTCACAAAGCTGTTAGAGATGACAGCGGTGTCTCATCCGACATAACTCCAGAACAAGTGGTCGGAAAACTCTCCTACTTAAGCCTGAATCGGTGTAAAGGGGATAAAACGTGGATTCAGGAGTGGGCCGAGAGTGTGAAGAAGTACAATAGCCATACATTGGCTGAACAGGAAAAGGGCTTGAACAACACATTTATATTAGACGATGAGAGACCTCCGATGAGTCCTAGAAGAGAAAATGTGAACAAATGTAAGTATTTGACACATTTTAAAGCTTAATTCCCACACAGTTATTATAAATTTGCGTTATTCAGCTAAGTAATTTATTTGTCTTATGTGTGCATTAAAGTACTTAGTAAAGTTAATGTAGGTGCTTTTTAATTTCTTAAACACGCACAATTTTTTTACACTCTCTTGGAATAGTTTAGAAAGATATATTGAATATTCTTTATTGAATGCACACCAGGAATTACAAGAGATTTAAACAATAGCATAGTACAGTACAATTAGTCATTTCTTCCAGACAACTATTGTCGGAATTAAGAAGATAACGGATGGTTTATATTTGTTTATATTTAAAAGAATGAAAATTTTACTTTGATTTTATTCAGTAACCCTTGATTTTTCTACGGTTCAAATTAGTGTTACGTTTAATTTTCATTTTAACATTAATTCCAGGTTATAATAATAACAGAAAATGTTACAATACAAAACTTTTAAGTAGAGTTATAATTTACCAAAGTTGACTAATTGTTATTGTTCGTAATTATTCCCTACAGGACGCAGCGTCAATCATAATCTTATCGAGTTTAGTTACTTTCCAAGGCTGGTCAGACCACAATGCACAATAATTAGGTTACACACTAAAACACAATGCATACAAACATTAATTATGTACTTTGAGATTACCCATTTTGCACGCTTCGTGAAACAAAACCGCGGACCTTTCGCTCGTAATACATACGTCGCAAAAGCTAAATTGGGGCCTAGCGTGCATACCCTCACGCCTGCGTTACGAAGAGGTAGGCAGAGACCAGAGGCTTATTATGTGACTTTCCACGTATACATATGTGTGGGAAACAGAATCTAGGTTGGTTTAATATCACTGTCACGGGTCAGATATCCGCTGGCTTGCGGTATCCACTATGTGTGATACATAATTATTATGCCTCATGTCTAAGCGGCACAGCTAAGTAAACATTCCGCTTTCGAACACAGATTGATACGTAAAAAGATACATAATCAAGGCGTAGGGTTTCACATTTGCCACTATCCTGAAAGAGATCGAATTTCTTATAATCTATATAAATAAAATTCAAAGTCCTGACTGACTTGACTCACTCATCAACGCCCAGCCCAAGTCAATCTAGGAAGCTGAAATTTTGCACATAGGATCTATATATACCTATAATAGGCAAGGAATAAGACCAGATTTTTTATAATTCAACCCCTAAGGGGGCGAAAAGGGTTGCCAAAATTTGTATGGGAGGTATAAATAATGTTGTCTAATTTTCTTGAAACTTAAAATAACAAAAGCCAGTTGATTCTGTCGTCGCGGCTCTTGGTTAGCACATGCGCTCTCGGAATTCTGCATCTATTTGACACTCTTTAAGTACTTTTTGTTGGCTTCCTTATCGTGTTTTGTCCTGTGTCGTGTTGACTATCTGTGCTTGTATAAACAACAACCCCGGTAAGTCCAATCATTCACTTAAATCAGAATGGACGACATAAAGATCCCCCCTAAACCTCCCGACATTGACCCTTTTGTTTATACCCCGGTTTGTACAGTCACCCTTCCTAATGACCAAAATTCTTTACCTGCGGTCCAAATGGACACGTCAGACACGTCTAGAAAGCGCGCAGCATTGCCCAGTTCTCCAACTATAATGCCGGTAAAATTGCCTAGACCCACTATCAGCCCACCTGGAAGAATGAAGTACTCTGCCCTCGACAAAGCACCATACATAGTCCATGTTTCACGGATAGAAGCCGAGCAGAACTCTGGTTCTACGCTCCATCACATCAAGTTTGGTCTATTTCTGCTTAAACACAACATCGGCAATATACTTCCTGATGGCATAAAGCGCCTTGGACGCAACAAGGTTGCGGTGGAATTTAAATCACCCGAGGATGCAAATGCATTTATTTCACATCCAATACTCGAAGCCAATAAATACCGAGCAGTGGTCCCACAATTTAATGTTACTCGTATGGGTTTGGTGAGGTCTGTCCCAGCTGAATGGTCGGATGAAGAAGTAATGATGTATGTTAAGGTACCAACAGGCTGTGGCAAAATTCTGAAAGTCCGGAGGATGAACCGCAAATTTGTATCCGATGAAGGGAAACCTGAATGGAAAGCAACCCAGACAGTTGTCCTCACTTTTGACGGTCAAATCTTGCCAAAGCGGGTCTTTTGCTGTTATACCTCGCTTGAGGTAGAATTATACTTGTACCCTACCATACAATGCTACAACTGTTGCCGTTTTGGCCACACAAGAAACTTATGCAGATCTAAGCCCAAATGCTACAAGTGTGGTCTTGACCACCCTGGTGATGGTTGTAGTGTGCAGATGGGTGACTCATTTTGCGTCAACTGTCATGGAGAACACCCTGCTAATAGTAGAGACTGCCCAGAGTACGGCAGACAACGTGCAATCAAATTATTAATGGCTGAGCAGTCAATTTCGTATGTCGAAGCAGAGAAAAAAATACCTACAATTTCAAGAAGTTATGCAAATGCCACAAAAATGGCCCCACGTTGGCCTTCCCAGTCACAACCAGGCCACCCCCACTCCACTTCTCAGCCCCGTCCGGGTCCTTCCAATAGAGCATCACTTGATCAAGAGCCACCAAAGTCTCACAAAAAATCAGTATCCATAAAACAAAGGTCCCGCTCCCCCTTAACTCCAGGTTATGACAGACGCACTCATCAAGCCTTGATTCAAGACTACTCATTCTCCCCCTCAAGAAATGGCTGTGCCCTGAGCCAGGAGCACCAAAATGTTTCATCTCCTAATAGGGAGGACCAGATGGAACAACTTGTTTCTCTTATCTGTTCATTAATATCCTCTAAATCACTACCGGACCACGTTGCTTACAAACTTAACACAATGATGTGTGCGCTTTATAATGGCTCCCCCCCTTACCCTCCTTCAGTGGAATGTACGGAGTATCAACAATAAAAAACAGGAATTAATATATCTTTTAAATAAATTTACCCCAGCTATATGCTGCCTCAGTGAAACCTGGCTAAAACCAGGTTCCCACTTTAATGTAAATAGTTACTATTGTGTCCGTGACGATAGAGTTGACAACTATGCAGGTTGTGCATTGCTTGTCAGTAATAAAATTTCTTTTTCCCTTGTTCCGCTTCCTCTATTAAATTATGATGACGATGAGTATATGAACATGGTTGCTGTGAAAGCGCTTGGAATAACTTTTGTATCATTGTATATATCTAATCCTCACATTTCATTAATTAGCTCTCTAAGAAATTTGTTCACCCAGCTACAGGGACCTTGTATAATCATGGGTGATTTTAACGCGCACCACTATTGCTGGGGTTCAGAACACTGCGATAACTTTGGTGAAGAACTGGCCGAGCTGGTTGATGACATGGGACTTTGTGTTCTGAACGACGGTAGAGCTACCCGTAGGGGCAATATTGGGGAGAGGAAGAGTTGTGTGGACCTTACCATTTGTTCGATAGGTCTGGCCCCCTGCTGTAACTGGGATCGCCTGAACTCCACCCACGAAAGTGATCACTTCCCGTTAACGGTTACATTACCTGGCAAATCCCTACCAGAAAGGGTAGCAAGGCCTCTACTCAAATATCGCTTGGTCAAGAGTGGCTGGGAAACCTACACAAATCTGATGGAACGAGAAATCCAGTCTCTCCCACCTCCTGAGGAAAATAATATTGTTACAGCATATAACAGCTTCACTGGTGTAATTAAGTTTTCGGCCGAATCTGCGTTCCCTCCCAAAAAACCTCACTCTGGAATGATCCCTTCGCCTCCCTGGTGGGATGAAGAGTGTTCTCAAATTATAAAGGAACGCAAAGAAGCAGAGCAAAAATGCAACGAATCTTGCTCCATTAGTAATTTGGTTGAGTATCGCCGTGTACTGGCGAAGTCCAGGCGCGCCCTCCGTAGGAAGAAAAGAACATGCTGGGGGTCGTTCTGTACCTCCCTCTCTCCTTCCACTCCACTCTCTTTAGTTTGGAAGCAAATAAATAGGTTCAGGCATAGTTACGCCCCAAAACCTTCAAATGTCATCTCGGAGGAGGTGGCCGTGGCGTTCTTTACCAACTTAGCTCCCCCCTATGTACCTACTGAAGATGAGATACGGACCCCTGAACTACCCATGGATGGGCTCGGCAATGAGTTGGATGAGCCCTTCTCCATGGAGGAACTAACAAATGTCGTAACACAGATAAAGGACACTGCTCCAGGGGAAGACGGCTTTCCGTACTCTTTCCTAGCAAAAGCTGGCCCTAATACTCTTAGTTACTTTCTGAAGTTCGCTAATACCTGTTTTGAGTCTGGTTACATTCCAGAGCCTTGGAAGAAGCAATTAATCATGCCCCTTCTTAAACCAGGGAAAAGTTCCGCAGACCCTAACGGCTTTAGGCCCATTGCCCTCTCGTCCGCACTATCTAAGGTCTTAGAACATCTCTTGAAAAATCGTCTCGAGTGGCTTGTGGAGAGTAGAGGTCTTTTACCAAACACGCAATTCGGGTTCAGAAGAGGACTAAGCACAATGGACAGCGTTGCGGTACTGGTCACAGACGTAAGAGTGGCACTAAGCGGTAACAACTCTGTAGTGGCAGTATTTCTGGACATATCAGCAGCTTATGATAACGTCCTCCTTTCAGTTCTCAGGCAAAAGCTGCTACAACTGAGAATACCTGTTAAGTTGGTTCGGTGCATATGCTCCCTCCTTATGTCTCGATTTGTTGCCATTCGCGTACCGGACATAGAACCATACTGCAGAACAATATGGAGAGGACTCCCGCAAGGCTCCGTGTTGAGCCCCATACTTTTTAATATATACACCCAGGACATTAATACCAGCCTCAATTATAACTGTCACATCTTACAGTATGCAGATGATGTTGCGCTCTATGTTTCTGATAACTCCATAGAAGACGCAGCTGAATCTCTGAACTTGTCTCTAAGATCCCTTGGCCAATGGCTTTCCGACCATGGCCTCTTCCTTTCAGCACATAAGAGCTCGCTCTTAATTTTTACTCGGAAAAGGTCGAACAATATCCCTGATATTGAAGTAAAAATTGGTGATGATATAATTCCCAAGAAGGACAAAGTCAAATTTCTAGGTGTCTACTTGGATTCCAAGCTTTCTGGTGTCCATCACATTGAACATGTGGCGAAGAAATGTGAACGAGTATACTCAATCCTTAGGGTTCTTGCCGGAGTCTGGTGGGGAGCCCACCCCCTTTGTCTTAAATTAGTGTACAATGCTCTCATTAGAAGCGTGATGGACTACGGCTGTTTTGTTTTGGAGCCGATCAACAAGACGTCGTTGGTCAAACTTGACCGGATCCAATATAAATGTCTCCGCCTAATCTTGGGTTGTATGCGATCTACCCCTACTAATACCTTGCAAATAGAAGCCGTCGATCCCCCACTCCACCTGCGCCGCAAGCTCCTTGCGGATCGCTTTATGACCAAGGTCTGTTCCAGATCTTCGCATATACTCCCTCAAAAGCTCCGGGAACTTGATGCACTGACGCGTACCAGTAATTATTGGAAATACAAGGAAATTCCTACTATTCTACTAAGCTTTAGACAGTTGCAGCGCTTCCAAGGGTCTTTGGAGACGGCAGTAACCGTACCTATATTCGAGTACAGATTCAACGTACTACAGTTCAAACCCAATACTGTATTGAATATTGGTATACAAAAGGACAATCCAGCGGCGAACTCTATTTTTAATTCTGTCGTAAACGAACGCTGGCCTGGTTGCCAGAAACTCTTTACTGATGCTTCAAAATTGTCCCCATCCACTCCTGTTGGTGTAGCCATATTTCTGGAAAACTCCAAACTAGCCATCCAGTTTAAATGCCCACCGGAATCGTCTGTTTTTACGGGTGAGTGCATCGGAGTCTTGGAGGCTTCCCGGTTTGTGGAATCACACAACATCAAAAATGCCGTAATCTTCACAGACTCATTGAGCTGCCTACAGGCTCTAGATCAGAGCCAACTCAAGTGTAAACTTAATAGCAAAATAATTCTGGAAATAAAAAAAACCCTATTTGAGTGTTCCAATAAGGACCTTGAGGTGGCTCTGGTCTGGATTCCTGGACACGTCGGCATTGTAGGCAATGAAAACGCGGACACAATCGCTAAGCATGCTTGTGGCCATGAAGGAGACATGAAACACTATTCTCACCAAGCCTATGATCTACTTTCCTTGCCTAAACAAAGACTGAATGAAAGTTGGCAACTTTTGTGGCAAGAGAGTAGTCGCAACAAGGGTTCTACATTCTTCTCCGTCCAGCCTATTGTCCTGTCAAAACCATGGTTTCACGCTTTTAAAAAAGTTAGCAAGAGAGTGGTTTCGGTAATTTGCCGGTTGCGTATTGGGCACTGCTGCACACCCGTTTTCTTGAATAAGATCAGGGTACGAGACTCATCAATCTGTGAATGCGGTCTTGAGGATGGTGACCTCGACCACTTATTTTTCAATTGCCCCAGAAACAATCGGTCTCTTAATCTATATAGTATTATTCCGCCACTAAAAATCCCCCTCCCTATTAACTTTAGATGTCTGCTATCCTATCTACCATCCTCTGTGGACCTATTTATTATCCTTATTAAATTCATTGGGGAAAACGATATTAAAGTATAACCTGCAATTGTCATCCAGTGTAAAATGTTTTATGTTGTACTGTTGTACTCGTACGTTGCTGTAAATACTTTTATGTTCTGTGGTAAATACCTAATCAATGTTTATTCTTTACAGATTCTGTGTACGTCTTGCATGCAAAGCCCACAAAAAGGAAGTTTCCTATTTTTTGTTTGTTTTTCTTTTTTATTTTTTATTTTCTTATAAGTTCATGTCTTATCAAAACGTGACATTGGCAGAAATAGTCGACAGCGGCTGATTGCCATTTTACCCAAAAATTGAATTGAACAAAAGCCAGTTCATTATACGTGTTACACCTGATATTCCCGCAGCATTGTCAAATTCAATGCCCGCAGTTAACCTCGTAGTGCGGCCAAAGTACGTAGCCAGCACTGAGATATGTAAACACCTCGGATATAGGGTTTCCTCACGATGTTGAGAACTTCGCAAATGTACGTTACTTAGATAATGAAGTCATTGGTACATTTTAAAAACCTATTTAAAGGCTAAAAATTCCACCCATGCCGGGATTCGAACCCGCGACCTCTGGCTATCCGTGCCAGCGCTCTTTAAACTGAGCTAATGGGCGACTCACCGGCATCAGTAAAATTTCGAACCTCTTTACTCTCTGTTTTACGTACAGGCAGCGACATCTAGCTGAAGTAATTTGCATCACTTGCAGCCCCGAGTACCTACATTGCAGTTAGGTTTTACATTTATTATCCTGAGTTTACATCGGAATGATATCTCTGTACCCACACGAATATATTCTTTTTTTTCGTCGTCGTATAGGCTGCCTTATTTTAACTTTCCTGTTTAATCAATCTTGTACTTTAATAGCATTGTCTTCTGAGAGAAATAAAATAAAAATTTGGACTGAGAACTACAAATACTGTTTGTCTTGCATCAATCAAAGAAAACTGAACATCCCTCCTCCAACTGCTAACCAGGTGTTTTTTCGTAAACAAAAGTCAGTCTTCTCTCAAAATAACGCGAGTGGAGTAGGTACGTTCAACGCTTATTAATTAATTAGTCAGACATATTTTAGGTCTTGAATCGAAAACAAAAGCTCCGTATTTGAAATTAAAGTTTAAAATAAATTGACGATCGGCAAATGACTTCGTCTTCGCATGGTCTTCGGGCTCATTAGAATTCGGACTCTAGTCAAATTAACAACAAAATTATTACTTCTGATTTTGCTCCGCCTCCTGCGCAGATTGAGTCTATGACATCTCGACCCGAGACAATTAGAACTGCACAATTCGACCCTATGACAATTCGACCCTATGACAATTCGACCCCACGACAATACGACCCTGACAGCTCGACGTCGACCCACCTGAACCCAAGATCCTTAAGTTGTATTTAGAAACCTTTAGTAAGGTATATTTAAAGTGGATTTTAATACTATTTTAATGTTATCGGTCACCTAAAAATTTATTTATTATATTATCAAATATCTATTAGATTTGTAGACTTTTAGTCCGGATTTACTTACGGGTGTTGTTATATCGGAAAAGATTATTATCTATTAAAGATAATATATAAGATTATTATTCTATTAGATTTTATTTAAATAGCTATAGGTATCTATAGCTACTAAATATGGCGTGCTTGCAGATTTACCCGCCATATCGATACTAACCCTTGTATGCCTTGTATGTCCCTTTGATGGGGCACGGGTCTGCATCGAAGGAAGGTTAGGCCATACTCCACCACGGGGGCCAAGACCGGGTTGGTGGAGGATTGTAAGACAGTGGCGGGCCTTACTGCCATATATTTGTAGATTAGATTAGAACTGAAGACAGGGCGTTATGGCGCTCATTAGGAGAGGGATATGTCCAGCAGTGGACTACGTAATATAGCCTGAAGAAGAAGAAGAACATTAGAACTCGGTTATTGTACACACCAGAAAACAAAATACACAAAAAGGCTTACATATTTAAGTATTGCCGTACACAATTGTATTCGTATTAAAAAAAACAAAGTCTTAGAGGAAAGTTTTTGTTCCAGATGCACCCCCACGCAATGTCTACTCGCCGTCCGGGACCCCGACCAAGATCCCAAGCCCTGTGCCCAGCGTACACCACAGACTCACCCCGGTAAGTGTTATGCCGTTTGCCATCAAAGCAGAGACTAATCCCCCTGTTATTCTTTTTGGTCTATGGTGTTACCAAACCTGTTCGGGGTATTTCTTGTGTTCTCCTCTCTATTCTTCCAAGTGCATATGTAGTTATATATTAAACGGGTCAAATCGCGATTATTTATTAGGTAAAACGTAATTACTTTATTTCCCGACGTTTGTCTGCATCGCAGGAAGGTTAGGCCATACTCCACCACGGGGGCCAAGTGCGGGTTGAGGGTTGTAAGACAGTGACGAGCCTTACTGTCAGAAATTATCAAGCCGCCCATAAGGCCTCTGACGTGGCTTAATGACTGCCATTACATGACAGCCGGCACCAACGGCTTAACGTGCCTTGTGAAGCACGGAAGTACTCGGGAAAAAATGCCACTAGTCGTAGTCACGGGATGGTCAACCATCCAGAACTTGACCGCGGCTGTTGCTTAAACCAAGTGATTGATTCCAATCACTCGGTTCTACTAGGGCGCGAGCGCTTCTGAAACTTATTGTTTACCCGTAATTTCATCCCTTCCCTGTTATTCCCAACATTTTAGAGCCCTCATGGATGTGAGACCAAGAAACTGACACTATTCACGATGCTGGTGTGATGAGGTTATAACTGCAACTCTACGAATATTCAAGCTTTCAAGAGTCAAAATCAGAGTCCGTAGAGTAGATTTTAATCGACTTTATACAATCTTACTTGAGAATTGAAATCTTAGTAATCAGATTTCATCGAAATGTGTAGTTAAAAATTTATTTACACTAACGATTTTTGATTATCAATAATTAATTGAAAAGTAGTGTTGGTTAGTTGACTTTTCCATCAATTAATTAAAACAGAACGTTACAGAATAGAAAGAATTTTCGAACTACATCGATTTTGATGAAATCTGAATATTAAAAAAATATTGAAATGTAAATACATTAAGAATTGATTGAAGGGACATAACTTTTCAATAAATTCTTGACAGTCAGATATCGTTACAAAGAATTTTATCCACACTGTGCTGAAAATCTTTATTTAATAATATACATAAAAATTCAACGTGTTCAAAAATTCAACAAAGTGAACGACTGGACTGAAGCCGTTTGGCAATTTTATTGTTCATAAAGGAAAGGAAAACTGGAACATATTATTGGAAAAAGTACGAATATATTTTACTGTCGTATTTCACCACGACACGAACAAATTGTTTGAAATTTCGACAGGACAACGAAAGTCGGGTTAGCTAGTTTTAGATGATTTCCGATGGTATTTACTAAGTTTGCGTCGAATTATGACTTTGATTCGACGTTTTTATGATTCGACTATGACTATTAAAGTAAACTACAACTAAAGGTTGTTCGACTTACTGATGAATTAAAACTACTTGAATTCTGAGCCATAAATTCGAGTAGATGATGAAATAATTTGTGTAGTAGATTTGTGTCATGTAGTAGGATTCAATTCAATTCTATTTTTATGGCACCCCCTGCCAATGTCAGGTTTGTGGATATGGCACTTTTTCTTTTTCACTAGTCGCGCACCTCGCAAATTGCAGTGGATAGTTGAGTTACTTAGTGATATATACTACTATAAATAGTACCTAACCAAAAATAATTAAGTACACATAATAAAATAAATAGTACATAAAAATTATTACACATGTAGTAGAACAAATTGGTTGTAAAATGACAATAAAAAATGACTTTGAACCTTGATTGTGTAAGTAAGTAGGTATGGTTTGTATGTCACTTTGACGTAAATGCTCAGTTGTGGTTTTTACTGTGTTTTAGCTTTGTTTCTTATACGACATATTTATTTTAGGTATTTGTGTATTCCAACTCTACATTAACTGTAATTTTCATAGGTAAATTAAAGATTTTAGTAGAAAACAGTGGTTTCACTTTTCTTAGCTTAGAAAATTTAATAATAATATTTAACCTACATTCTATTTTCACTAAGATTTTTTTAGCCGAGATAAGTTTTACGAAGATGTGACGTATTTACAATAGGTATTTAAATTGTCAATTTCACTAAAAGATTTGACACACCTACCACCTGAAGTATCATTCTATTTCGAAATGTCTGAAGATATAAACTGATTCTTAACCAATTAAATAAAATTCTCAATTAAAGACGAAGTAATCGGCAAGAACTTCAAATCGCTGCAATTTTGCTTAACTTAGGAAAACTCCAAACTGGCCTAAAACTATGCCGAAGACTGCGTTACTTAAATGTAGCCCGAATCTTAACTTAATAACTTCCATACAAGACAATCACTTGACCTGGTCAAACTTGGATATCCTGTGCTATGGTAGCCAGACAAGGAGATCACAAATATGCTAGTACACTCAGGCTGAGGCCATTTGTACATATGTTCGGCGGCCCCCAGTGGGAAAAGTACCCAGGACCTCCAGCATGGTAAATAGACGCGATACCACCAGATCAAAAAGAACCGCTTGATAAAAAGTACCTAAAACCGGCGTGCGTGTAAGCAACGACCAATGAACGTTAACGAGGCGAAGGTGATCTGACAGGATCGTAGCGAGTGGCTGTCCTTGGGCTCTGTCTACACCTCTGGGATACAGGCGTGAAGTAATGTTACAGTCTGTTAGCTTTTAGAATATACCTACTATCGAATAGAATCGGATATATTCGTGTAATATAGAAATATCAGAATTAAGTAATATGAACTAATAATTACATAACTTTTCAAAGTAGTGAAGAAAAGTTTTGTACAGAGCAGGAAGTAGTATTACACTCATGTGCTACTCTAGAGCCCGAGGTATATTCTAAAAGCTAACAGACTAAGTTTGGTTGTTTTACCTCTAGATCGTCGAGGCGGCTTGTGATCATCTTCACCGTAACGTGTTTTATAATCATCTGTTTACAATAAAAGAGAAACTCCGAACATCTTTTACAACCTTATCTGTTTATACAGTGAGAATCTTGCGATCTTAAAACACCTAATTAACGCAGTCGTATGGACCGAACTTAATTAACTGACGAGATGGATAAAAACGTTCGTTAAAATTGTTTACACTCTCCCAACAAGCTAGATACTTACTTATTTTTTTATTGAATAATCTGTGTGTTCATTAACTTTCAACTTTTTCAACGGTCGACAAAGTTAGTACTGACTCACTCACATAAATAAGCTATGTCTGGATTTTTAACACTGAACAAAAACAATAGAATTAATTTACAAATCCAATTACAGCACAACAAAAAATATTGTTCAGTCGGAATCTGAAGTGATAATATCATTACTACAATACCTTGGCTGAATGCATAATGGTGGCGAATTAAACAAAAAACGAGACCATGGTACGAATTCCGAACGCACGCGGTGAGTCACCTGTCAAACTTTCCCGGTAAAAAAAACATGGTGGTCATAGGGCTGAACGATGTCGGAAAAACGTCGATGGTAACATCAGTAAAGTACAGTCTGCCTTTTAAAAATCTAAGAGGATAATTAGTAAACATTTGTCTATAGGATTAAGAGTAAGAAATTAAGCAGATAGCAGTATTTTGATTCATCTAAAAATTCCGTGCGTTTTGATAACAATCTTGCAATAGATAGATAGAGAACACTTTATTACACAACCAGAAAAAGAATACAACCATGATTTTGTTAAAGTTGTAAATATCGATAGTCGACTGACATTAACCTTGCATAACACGTGTTTTTCATGTTTTTTTTCGCGACGCTAAAAAGACAACAAAAACATTGCTTAGCGTATGGCATTACTCATTATTATTTCATGTTTGTCAATGGGATATTGTTATCAATACAAAAACTAAAAAAAACTGCCTTTTAGTACAAAGAATGTGAATGCGGTGTTACCCGCGGTTTATCGATTTTCCCATGGGAATAAGATATTTTCCCGCAGTAAAACGTGGCCTTTGTGTTAATCCAGGGTGTCAGCTAACTCCATACCAAATTTTATTAAAATCACTCCAGCCGATTAGACATAAGGAAGTAACAAACATACACACTCACCAACTTTCGCCTTTTTAGAGTGTGATGGATGTGATAAAAATACTTCGAGAAATAGACATCGATGTTCTAATATTAGTAAAATCGATGTTTGTTTCACAACATGGCCCGTCTCTACACGGTCAATCAAAAATGGCGATTCAAATCGAAACGGTCGCTTTCTGAGTCTTGATTGCTTCTTTTAAATTCTCGTTTTGCATTGTTATCGGTCAATTACTTGCTATTATTATTGGCAAGTAAATATTTCGTTGCTTATTTTTCAATTTCCAAACTGATTTCTCCACAAATGGAAAGTTGGATGTGACAACATTCCTATTATAATTTGGCAATTTACTTGTAAATGTATTGAAGCGAAAACTTTCAAAGGTTTTCAACAAAGGCATTTGAACTGACGGCTGACAGAACTCGAAAAAATAAAAATAGCAAACCTGTTTCTTTTCTCTACTCAAGAAGCTCGTAACATGCAACAATAACATAGCATGAAAGTGCCCACGTAAAGTAAATAAATAGGCTGTTAAAATTCTTGGCCAGTCATTGGTAAGTTTAATTATAAAAACCTATTTAGAGGCTAAAAATTCCACCCGCATCAGTGAAATTTCGAACCTCTGTATCCTTAATTCTCTGTATTACGTATAAGATTAAATTAAGATACAAGAGTGAGAATATTAAGACACAGGGATCGATTTTGGGGCCAAAAAAAAGATACAAGATATAAGATAAAAAATAGTATTAAGATTAAATTATCAAAAAAAATCTAATAAAAAAATATTTCAATTTTCGATTCTGTTTGCTGAATGTAAATGTAAAATGTAAGCCGCTGCCTTTGGGTCGTACTGTATCATTATAATTGTAATTCCTTATTGCACTACATCATCGTCAGGCTAATACTAGTCCACTGCTGGACATAGCCCTCCACTAATGAGCGCCATAGCGCCCTGTCTTCAGCTTGCCGCATCCAGCATCTGCCTGCAGTTTTTCGCAGATCGTCATCCCACCTAGTCGGAGGGCGTCCCACACTACGTTTGCCGAGTCGCGGTCTCCACTCAAGGACACGTTTGCTCCAACGGTTGTCGGTTCTTCGCGAGATATGGCCAGCCCACTGCCACTTCAGCTTGCTAATTCTCTGAGCTATGTCGATAACTTTGGTTCTCTGTCGGATGCGTTCGTTACGAATCCTATCCTTCAGAGAAACTCCGAGCATAGCTCTCTCCATAGCTCGCTGAGCGACTTTGAACTGCACTGCATAATTAGATAAATAAATGTACAAGGGTAGTGTAGAGGCGTAAAAAGAAGCAAAAGAAAAAAAATCACTCTAGCTTTTATCAAATCGTCTTAAACCAAATACATCAGTTGCGTTCTCCAATACATCAGTCGAGATTCTATGATTGACAATAATAACTTAAATGCCAAAGCATTAGTTAATGTTCTTACAAAAGTAGAAAAAAGATTAGTTAAAAAACATTAGGGCAGACACACAAACAGCACTTGTTCACGAGCTTATGGTCGTTTGTCTGTCGCAGGGGTTAGCCATCACCTGTCGCAACCATTTTGGAGGGAGACGGTGAGCCGGCCACCACGCCCCACCACTATTCCACTAATAATACACGCTGCCAATACAGTTTATTGCACACCATACATTGCACCATCACCTACATTGAATTAAAAGGTCGATCGATCGATATCGATATCAACCCTTGTATGTCCCCACTGCTGGAGCATGGGTCTCTTTTTGCATCGCATGAAGGTTAGGCCATACTCCACCACGGGGGCCAAGTCCGGGTAGATGGAGGATTGTAAGACAGTGGCGGGCCTTACTGTCAGAAGTTATCAAGCCGCCCATGAGGCCTCTGTCATGGCTTAACGACTGCCATTACATGACAGCCGGCACCAACGGCTTAACGTGGCTTGCGAAGCACGGAAGCGCTCGGAAAAATGCCACTAGCGGTAGTCACGGGACGGTCACCCATGCCGCGCCAGTTTTTGCTTAACTCAAGTGATTTATTCCAATCCTTCGGTTCGACTAGACTACATAGCGTCACAAAACGCGTGACTCGTGCCTTTGTACTATCCAGGCTAGTGGGCGATCTACGCTGCGTTTGCCAGTTCCTGGTACACCAACAACTATAGTTTCTTCGCAATTCGCTTCTTCAAACATTTTGACATTCTACTATCGTCACCTACATCTAAAGAGGGCAACTGTATGCAAAATATCACGTCTCGATCCGCATTGTTTGCTGGAGATTGCATCAAAACTATGCCTGACTCACGCAACGTCTCAGGCTGGCATTCTTGGAGCTTAATAATAGACAGGTCGGAAATGTTCCTACCATAGACTAGCTTACTCATCTGTGGGCGCTAACTAGATGCCTAGTGAAGTGAGCATTCAGGCGGCTGATTATTGATGAAACTGAATGTTGGTCACGTGAAAAAAAGTGACCAACCGCACTTATTTAATCCCTGACTGCGAGTCTTAAAACAAACTATAGTCTGTTAGCTTTTAGAATATACCTCGGCTACTATCGGATAGAATCGGATATATTCGTGCAATAGAAATATCGGAACTAATATGTATGACACTTAATTTCGAAATTAGAACTAGATGACAACATTTCATATTTTACAACGCGTAAAACTAAAAATACCGTTTCTCAATTTTGCTATCCTGATTACGTAGAAAATATTTAGAAATTTTATTATTGCTTTATTTAAGAGGAAATAAATAAAAACAAGAAATTGTGTCGACGACCTCTGTGGCGTAACGGTAGCGCGTCTGCCTACCATGCAAGAGGTCCCGGGTTCGAATCCCGGCTGGGAACAAAAAAAAAACCCAGGTCTTGGATGTTTACATGTTTGTGATGTCGTTGTTTCTGGTTCCCACGACACAGGGTATCCTAGTGTGCCGCCAGAAGCAATGTATGTGCCAGTATGTAAATGTTAATGTAAAAATGTTAATGTTATGTGTGATGACGTCACACATACGGTGGAATGAGGAGGTACCGTTGCCTACTATTAAAAATGCTAAGACAGATGTCATTTTCAATTTCATTCAAATGACTGTCATGTCGGAGAAACTACTTATTTCCTTAATTCCATTGTTTATAAAAGGCGGCAAGTTGTTAAGCCGTATGTGTGACGTCATTTGGCGGTTACGTCCTTTTAGAATAAGACGAAATTCAAACAGAAAATCTTGAATGAAAATCATCGAATTTCCGAAAATAAATTGGGACTTTTTATTTCGTATCTAGTTTCCTTTAAGATAGTAAAATGCGTATGCTAAAAAATTTAAATGTTGTCAGAGCCCGAGGTATATTCTAAAAGCTAACAGACTATAGTCTCTTTAGGTTATGGTGATTCTGATAGACAGGTTGTCTTCGAACTAAAACTTCGTAAGAACTTCACATTCGATATCTCGTTGGTCTAGCGGTATCACGTCTGATTACCGTGCCGAAGGTTGTGCGTTCGATTCCCACTTGGGGCGGCTTATCCGTCAGCCGTGGTGTATGCTTGTGTTTTCATCGTCTGGGTACTATAGCACAGGGTATCCTAGTTTGGGATAGGATCCCCTGTGCTATGTTCCTGGTGCTTGTCCTGATGGACAAGTGATTGTGTTGGCTTGAAGTTAGTATTTATTTATGGGATCCGTTTTTAGTGCAAATTAATTAGCATTAAATTTCAAATTGATCAACTTTCAAATTGTTGTATTGAATCAAATTAATTTGTCAACCATAGTTAGTTAGTTAGTTAGTTAGACCTGAGATTTCCGCACTTAGCCTCATAGTTGGGCCATTGTACGTAGCAAGCGCTGAGGTACGCTAACACCGCAGACACTTGGGTTTCCTTACGATGTTTTCCTTCACCGTCAGCGAGTAGTATTGCTACTATAATTTCACAAATGTACATAACTTAGAAAACAAAGTCATTGGTACATGCCGGGGTTCGAACGCACGACCTCCCGATTGAAAAGCCGGCGTTCTACACCGCTCCGCTACCACCGCTTATTTGTCAACCATATTTATCTATATGACTGTGGCAAGTCGCAAACGCTGGTCTCTGCCTACCTCACGCCTTTATCCCCTTCGGGATAAAGGCTTGAGTTTAGGTATGTGATGTTGTGTATGTCTTATTTACGTGACAGCCGTTGGTGCCGGCTGTCATGTAATGGCAGTCGTGAGGCCATGTCAGAGGCCTTATGGGCTTGATAACTTCTGACAGTAAGGCCCGCCACTGTCTTACTTACAGTCCTCCACCAACTCGGACTTGGCCGCCGTGGTGGAGTATGGCTTAACCACAGAACATAAAAAGAGGGCTTAACCTTCCTGCGATGCAGGAAGAAACCCGTGGTCCAGCAGTGGGGACATACAAGGGTTGATATCGTGTCTTATTTACCGACCACGCTTCTCATTTAATTATTACTACTTTTTTGCTGAACAAATATTTCATTAGTTCCCAGTGTCTATCATAAAATTACCTAAATATGTGAAAGGTAGAAAGATGAACACGTAGGCTTCAAAAACGTAGCATCAGCAAACAATAGTCGCAGTCTAGTTCTAGACCTGAGTGTATGCATTAATGCATTAGCCCAGGGCTTCCCAGCCTTATTTAGACTCTGACGCCTTTGGGAGTTTCCCATTTCTTGGCGACGCCTCTCCCCCCATATAGGCAAAAAGTAACTACCAGTGTGTAGTTCTAGCCTAGTAACTGGTTATAGAATATGATGTGCTATAAAGAGTATTAATCTAATTTGTATAAAAAAAAAACATTTATAACAAACCACGAACATAAAATAATTGACCTTACAGATAAATAAAATGATAGGAATTATATATTGTTTACTTTATCAGCTGGCTACTAATGAGAAGACAGGGCTTTTTTTTCTCAGCATAGCTTCGTAAAAAATATATCATTAAGAGAAAAAATAAAATTATTGTACCTCTGGAAGCTAAATCTTTCATAAAAGATTAATGTGCTCCTAGGGGTGCTCTATATTAAAGACGAATAGTATAATTATACTCCACTTAGCTGTACTTTTACTCATATAAAAATATAAGTAAAATTGAAATTGCCTGGCCAGAAGGACTGCTCCGTAGTGCGAACTTCATAGACTACATAAAAAATTAACAAGTAGGAACACTCGGTTACGCGATTTACAACTAACTATCATAATAAACTAAGAATTGTTGTTTTTTGAAACGCGGGCCGAGGCGTCGCCAAGCACAGTTTGGGAAGCCCTGCCTACGACGAAACAGTACTGTCTAGTTTCAAATTGGTAGTCTGCGATTTGTTATCCGTCACGGTAAGGCCAGCACACTTTCTGTCACGTAATTGCCGTATGTTTTTGTCTAGGCATGCCTGTCTATTTCAACATATTCAATCCGCTACTTGACTCGTATCAAATTTGATGCCATAAATGAATATTTCATGTAGAAACAACGTAAGAAACTGAAATATATTGACTTCGCTAAGTAAGTATGTAGGATGGCTGCAAAAATTGCAAATTAAAAAAATATTTTCCGTAATAAAAATAAAAATATTTTTTTATTCGGAACGGTGAAAACGCTCTCCGCCATGTTAAAAGCATCTTTGGTTTGTAAACAAACATAATACCTATGTCATAATATGATAAAAGATGACATATTATGTCAGCCAGAGCGGAGTGGACATTGATTATTATAGGACTTTATACTATTTTTATTTTTAATGCACTAACCCGTGCTAAGGAACAAATTTAAAAACCTATTTAGAGGCTAAAAATTTCACCCATGCCGGGATTCGAACCCGCAATCTCTGGATATCCGTGCCAGCGCTCTACCAATTGAGCCAATGGGCGACTCACGGCATCAGTGAAATTTCGAACCTCTTTATTACACTATTCTCTGTATTACGTACAGGCAGCGACATACATCTGACTTAAGCAAATTGCATTGCTTACAGCCCCGACTACCTACTTTGCAGTTAGGTTTTAACATCGGAACGATATCGCTGTACCCACATGATTATACTATTTTTATTTTTAATGCACTAACCCTTTGTTCCTTAGCACGGGTTAGTGCATTCAACATCTGTGAGTGATTTGTGAGCATAGCGAAATGACAACAACGCAACCATGATTTCGTCGAGTTTGCGTGCAAAATCATTATTGCATTGTTCGAGAATGCAAAAACATGTCAATAAAGAGCCCAGGGAAGTTGTGGATTCGTGAACCCAGTGAAATAAAAATACGTAAAAATTGGCTCAAACTGCCAAAAGAGACCCTGATACTTAATCGAATCACTTTGATGTAAGTCCTATAATATTTACGAACCTATTTAGAGGTTAAAAATTTCACCCATGCCGGGATTCGAACCCGCAACCTCTGGCTATCCGTGCCAGCGCTCTTCCAATTGAGCCAATGGGCGACACACCGGCATCAGTGAAATTTCGAACCTCTTTACACTTCGAATTTCTCAGCAAAGAGCGTGACAGAACGTTTCTTAAGTATTTACTTAGTACATACCTACATACATAACCTCACGCCTGTATCCCAGAGGGGTAGGCAGAGACCAGGAACTGCCACTTGCCACGATCCTGACAGATCACCTTCGCTTCATCAACGTTCATAAGTCGTTGACGCACGCCGGTTCCGGATACTTTTTATCTTCCCCTTTGCTAAAACATCCCCTATTTGGTCGATGTATGTCCGCCTGGGACGTCCCTTACCAGCCCTTCCACTCACATTCGCAATACATATTTGTTTCGTCAATCTTTCTTCCTTCATCCTCTCCACATGTCCAAACCAACGCAACTATTTACTTAATGAAATTCTCAATTCGGAAACCGGACCAGAGAGTCAAAACTCTACTATGATAGTACATGATAGTATGTTATATCATTGTACTGCATTAAACTAACAAAACTTATCTTGCCGAGAACTAAATCAAAATAAACAGGACACCACCGGAAGTTACTTCTGATTACCAGTTTGCTGTCAACAAAATCACCTCTAAGCACGAGTAAATAGCGTCTGTTTTCGTCTGTCTTGCGGCTAGCTGCGCGGGAGTCGGGGTTCATCGCACTTCTGCCTATGACTCAGCTGTGCAGCTTGATGGTTTGCAAAATGACGAAAAAAAGTGTTAAAAAGGCACGGGTGCCTTCTTTTGCGATGAGTCAGACATAACGTTACTCGAAGGCTTTTTTCTCCAACGAAATAGGTGGTAGCAACTACGGACCAATCCGGACTTGTGCCCCGTGGCGGAGTATGGCCTATACCTTCCTCGGGGAAGAGACCCGTGCCCCTCGGTGGGGACATAATGGGTTGATGATGATGATGATGAACTTCGTATTTTAAAAACCTATTTAAAGGCTAAAAATTCCACCCAAGCCGGGATTCGAACCCGCGACCTCTGGCTATCCGTGCCAGCGCTCAGGTCTGCAGAGGTCGCGGGTTCGAATCCCGGCATGAGTGGAACTTTTAGCCTTTAAATAGGTTTTTAAAATCTGAAGTTAATAGCTAATGAGCGCAAGGTTGTGCCATCATTGGGGGGTAATGCCTATAATCCCCACTATCTAGTGTCTAACTCAGCCGAAATCATCTCGACAAAGCCGTCATGTTACCCAGTACCCAGTAGACATGGGTCGGTCGACTCCATTTCGGTCGTGGTGGTCATGTAAAGGTGCGTTTAAATGACGCGAGCCGAGCCGTCCGTAGAGATGCGGCTCGGCTAAATACGAACGCGAGCCTGCTCGTTTAAACGACGCGGGGTAGCACGATGCTACGCGAACGGAGCCGTCCGCGTCCGTAGAAATGCGGCTACATCGCGCCGTTGAACCGCGCTCTTCTTCGCGCGCTCTGTATCATCTGTTTAGATGGCGCGTTTTAACACGAGCCGAGCCGAAGATCTTTGCTCCGTGTCGAAAAAACCGACAAGCGATGGATCGTGCGAAATTTGCCGAGCCGCGCCGAGCGTAGTTGTTTAAACAGCACGTGGCGCGCTGAATCACGAGCGGAGCCAGGCTCAGCTCGCGTGTTTGCGCGCCGTTTAGACGCACCTTTAGCATCGAGACATTTCGGGATCGACAGAGAAATTGTCATTTTTGCGTAGAGAAGGGCATTTCTCGAGCGCGTCATGCTAAGCGAACAGGGATGCTAACCGATTCCGGATGAATTGATTGGTGAAATTATTTAAAATCAATATTGTGTAACCCAGCTGTTCTGTTATCTATAAGTAGAGAAAGCAACGCATGTCGTATCATCGATTTCTCCTGATAGGGATTAAAATTCAGAATCATAATGTGTATAGTTTATCTCCTAGTGCTATAAATCCTAGTTTATAATAATAAGTTTATACAAGATTATATTCTTTTTAATGCCGGTGAGTCGCCCATTGGCTCAGTTGGAAAGAGCGTTGGCACGGATAGCCAGAGGTCGCGGGTTCGAATCCCGGCATGGGTGGAATTGTTAGCCTCTATATAGGATTTTAAAAGTTTATACAGGTAAAGGTATGTCAGTGTATTATTATTATTATGTATAAGTATGTGGCAATATTCAAATTTGCATTGGCTACCCGTCTTTATAATTTCCTTCAGCGACTTTCCATCGTAAGGATGTCTGGAAGAAATTGCTTTTAGAAATAAGGCCGCGAAATTGTTATAATGTTTTTTATTTAGTTTTACATAACATAGTCAGGTACAGATTAAGTGGATCCGGACCGCCTAAAACCATAACTGGTTTGTCTCGAGGTTCGTGTCTTCACATCTTAAGTCTCGTTGGAAAGGGTACGTCACGACGATTCTGTGGATACCAAACACTGGAAAATACACTCGAACAAAGACAAAGAAGTGCCTAATAATTTACAAGAATTACTATCTAATAAACTGTATTTTAAAATTCTTTATAAATTTATCACAAAAACTGTTAAAAAATATAGTGACGAATTGAAGCGAAGCAAGGCTTAAAAGGGCTTGTACCCAGAGCCGTTAAACCAATTTAAAAGAAAAAAAACTGGAAAATACAATTAATCTGTGTTTTTGTGAGCACGAGTGTTAAAGGGGCCCGTTTCTTTTCGTTCTTTTTGTGGTTTTATCGTGAAAATTAAGTAGGATTCGTGTAAAACAGTAAGAAAACCCATGTACCAAATTTTAATAGGTTTATTTGACTTTTGGAATTGGAAAAAAATAAAAATATAAATTACCGAAGTACCCCGTATTTTGTAAACGTCTATTTTTGACTGCTTAGTGGTGACTGTTTCGTAGTTGTTTACATAATATTGTTAGTTAAGTACGGGGTCTATATTCAAGATCATAAATCTTTCTAAAGAACTAAAATCAGACGTAAATTACAAAAGTTCTAGCAATGATAAGAAGTTGGGGTAGGCGCGCGACTAAACCGGTTTTGGTCACGGGGATTCTGCCGCTCCGTTATTGGAATCTAATTGGAATTATTATATTGAAATTTCAGTAAAGTGTAGTAGTTCGGCGTCGATCTTCGCAGTTTTTCCCGAGTACTCCCGAACTTCAAATACAATTTTTTTATGATTTAAGTAACTACAAATATAGTTTTCAGGTTTCAGATGTTTCCCTGTACTTGTTGTATAAATAAAACGATATTTATTGCCAAATTTCATAGTTCCGTGTCAACGGATTGTAATCTATAAACGTCGAAACATAATATGATACGTTTTTTGCGGCATATACGTCCATAAACATGTTAAATTTTTTCACAGCCCCAAGGGACATGGTTTGAATTTCAACTCTATATTTCCCGTTCCCGAGATAAAGGGTCTTGACAGTCAGACGGACGGTTCGGTCGGACAACAAAGTGATCCTAAACGGGTTCCGTTTTTTCCTTGTGAGGGACCTACGGAACCCTAAAAAAGAATCATCTAGACATTTCTTCGAAGCGTTTACACGGCTTCAATTGCTCGTAATCGTCGGATACGTTTTCTATGAAACATTTGGCATTAGTTGGACGATTACCAAGAGGGCACGTGGATTTGAGATATTATTAGATCCAGTTACATATCTAATAGTCGAGCTCAAGGTTTGTTAGTGTATTCTTTTTTTACGCAGCTGTAGCCCCCGCTGGTAGCTCAGGGTAGAACAATGGACTCGCAAGCGAGAGACCCAGGTTCGATCCCCAGTGCTAGCGTGTACCAATGACTTTGTTTAATTTCAAAGTTACTTACTTGTACTCGCAATACCACTCGCTAACGGTCAAGGAAAACATCGTGAGGAAACCCGCGACTTAGTTGGCTCCACACGTATTGATTAGTCTTTCCTGTGGGCTAGGCTGGCTAAGCTGTCAGGATGGTATAGGTGCTGGGCGAGCCTACACCATCTATAAAACCATGTCCCAGGCACTACAGCATCTGAGTGGTCCCTTTGCTCATCTAGTGTGAGTGAAGTTACCACTGGACGCTGTTAAAATCAACTCATTACGTAGATGCAGAGGCCAAAAGTCCCCGCTGACCGTGAAGAAAAGCATCTTGAGGAAACCCGAGTGTCTGAAAGTACCAAGGTGAAAATCGACAATCCGCGGTGGGTACACGAGGTAGATAAGCCCGAATTTTCTTTTTAAGAGGAGGCCTGTGCCCAGCATTGGGAACATTTCAGAGTTGCTTACTGTCTTTAACCGCCTTCCAAAGAAAATTTAATTATCAATGTCTGATTTATAACATAAAATAACATTTACATACAGGCAAGTACATTGCTTCACACCCCACACTAGGATACCCTGTGTCGTGGGAACCAGAAACAGCGACATCACAAACATGTAAACATCCAAGACTGGGTTTTTTTTTGTCTCCAGCCGGGATTCGAACCCGGGACGTCTTGCATGGTAGGCAGATGGGCTGCCGCTACGCCACAGAGGTCATCAAATTTCACCGAAGTTTAAGGGCTTCATCAATAATCATCAGTCATTTGGCGCCCACTTCAGGCCATATATGGCCTATAGGCCTTCCTCATGGTTTTCCAGGCTTCACGGTCTTATGCCGTCCGCATCCAGCGACTCCCCGCCACCGTAACCAGGTCGTCATCAGACCATCTCGTGGAGGGCCTGCCCACCACCAGATGGTCAGGCCCATCTGATGGTGCGCAGGGCCCTTTTAAGTATTTGATGAGGGTTATTTCGGTTTTACCAAGGTTTGTCTGGTATCAACCCTTGTATGTCCCCTCTGCTGAGGCACGGGTCTCTTCCTGCATCGCAGAAAGGTTAGGCCATACTTCACCACGGGGGCCAAGTCCGGGTTGGTGGAGGTTTGTCTATTGCTCGATAATCGTGAATATGCCTCGCGAAGTGCCTGTTTAATTTGTGCGGGTTTGTACAATTGGAATGACATTAAAGTCCCATTGCTTAGTAGACTACGAAATATCGTCATGATTGTCGGACTTGGTCACGCACGAGGGATTCCGTACCATTATCTTATTATATAGAACATTAAAACGGCAAAAATATTTACGTATCATACATAACATAACGTCACGCCTGCATCACAGAGGGGTAGGCAGATACCAGGAGACAGCCATTTGCCACGATCCTGACGGATCACTTTCGCTTCATCGACGTTCATTAGTCGTTGCATGCATATTTATTTGAGAAATTCACAATTCGAAAACCAAATCGAAACTGAGCGATTCCAAATACTCAAGTGTTCCCAGAATCGCCTGTTGCAACCGCCATGAATATTTACTGAAATGTTCCCTGTAGCGCTTCGCACACGATATTGGCCCTTTCGTCACTGGTTTAGGGCTTGAAATGCATTGTCTAAGCAATCGTGAGAGTGTTTTACGTATTCTGCAGTGGAATTCATGCAAATGTCCGCTTTAAAACTTTTCTGGCACGATTTCGTATTTGCATTGTTGATAGATGGATAGAATATTCTTTATTGTACATAGAAATTACAGTAACAGAAATGAATTAGTTACAGGAATGGATAACTGAATTTATTGAGAATTTAATGTATTGCTAACCTGATTAAATTTAGGTACAAAAACCAGCAATGTACAGCAAATGTAAGTACGGAATTGTACTTACATTTCATTTAAAGAAACTAAAGGATGTTAGTTTCTTTAAATAAAATGTGAAAATACTGTTAGAGTAGCTAATAAATAATAATAATAATTGGTGTGATATTCCCTCAAGATATACAGGGTTATTTTTAAGTAGTCCCATTCCAAAAGCACATTACTATTATTATGTCTAATAAGTACTCAATACTTTATTCCATGCGGCCATAACGTAGGATCTTAAATAACATGATGATGTTAAAAAACCTATTTAGAGGCTAGAAGCTAGAGGATTAGAACCCGCGACCTCTGGCTATGCGTGCCAGCGCTCTTTCCAACTGAGCTAATGGGCGACTCAACGGCATCAGTGAAATTTCGAACCTCTTTACACTATTCTCTGTATTACGTACAGGTAGCGACATCTGGCTTTTTAAAATTTTCCTTAGCACGGGTTAGTGCATTAAAAATAAAAATAGTATAACATGATGATGATTGGCCTTTTTGCATCTACGTAATGAGATGATTTATACGGCGTCCAGTGGTATCCTCACTCACACTAGATGGGTGAAGGGACCACTCCGACGCTGTAGTGCCTGGGACATGGTTTTATAGATGGTGTAGGCTTGCCCAGCACCTATACCATCCTGACAGCTTAGTCGGCCTAGCCCACAGGAAAGATTAACATATAATTTGTATAATTAATTTAATAACAAAATGCTTATAAAATTAAGTTAAAGGACCTTCTTTTATATTGGAATAAAAAGGCATTTTTGTCTCCTCAGGTTCCTTATGGGACTGTCCAGTAGTCAGCTCATCAATATTTACATACATGCACTCTGATCAGTTCCCTTGAAGCGCTCGTTGCCTAGTCGAATCAAATGATTGGAAACAATCACTTGAGTTAAGCAACAACAGGCGCGGTCAGGTGCAGGATGGGTAACCGTCCCGTGACTACCGCTAGTGGCATTTTTCCGAGCGCTTCCGTGCTTCGCAAGGCACGTTAAGTCGTTGGTGCCGGCTGTCATGTAATGGCACTTCTTAAGCCATGTCAGAGGCCTTGTGGGCGGCTTGATAACTTCTGACAGTAAGGCCCGCCACTGTCTTACAATCATCCAGGACTTGCCTCCCGTGGTAGAGTATGGCCTTACCTTCCAGCGATGCAGGAAGAGACCCGTGCCCCAGCAGTGGGGACATACAGGGGTTGGTTCCGTTCCGTTTAGCAACAAAAATGCCATAGTCCCTACAGCAATTAAAATGTAATGCTATCAACAGTACAGCACTTACCTAGACCTTTTTGGTGCTCATCCAAAATCGTTAGTTGTGTTGTCGTCAACCAAATTGGCATTAGTACTTAGTACTTATATTTCGTTTCATTCATTTTGAACCGAATGTAAACAATTGTTTTTGAATACTAGAGACATCATTCATCACATATGTGCGTCACTTAGAAAAGTGAAGGCCTGCGCAGACGAGGCACTATCCCCCGGGTACTTTTTTGTCCGTCGATATAGATCTCTTGTAAATCGTATTGAATAACGCACACGAAGGACTTAAAGTACCCCGTACAAAAAGTCCCTCAAGCTACCGAGGACATCAAGAGACAGGACTGGATAAAAGTTCGGTGTTTTCTTTTAAAACGCCTATTCTTTTTCAATTTCATGTAAATTACAACACAATGTAATCTCAGAACATTTGCTTTAATAGCGTACGCTTCACTCAATTTCCGGGGAACAAATGACCGCACACCTAAGGCGTTGAGTCCGCGATAAGTACTCGGAGCAGATTTTTTACGATTCAGGAACTTTTGTCCCTTGGGGACAAAAGTCCCTCGTCAGCGCAGGCCTTTTAGATGAGTTGACAGTAGGAGCACTGATTAGTCTCTGGTAATTAAAACTGTTTTTATACGGATTTATGCTCGTTTATTACATTTTTACAATTTTCCAACGTTTCGGCACTTTTTCAGGTGCCGTGGTCCCGGATGACCCGGATGGTAGTCACTTGAGAAGTCAAGAAATTTACAATAGCTGTTTATACGGCCTCGGTGGCGCAGTGGTTTGGCACGCTGACTGTAAAACCCAAGGTCTCGGTTTCGATCCCGGCCGGGTCAAACTAGGAAAAGAACTTTGCTAGTTTGTCTCGGGTCTTGGATGTTATCTATGTATTTATTGTATTAAATCTATCGTCGAGTTAGCAGCTGTAGCACGAGTCATTTAGTTGTACTTAGTATAGGGCTTACGAGATGTGTGTAATATGTCCATGAATATTTTTTTATTATATTTCCTGATTGATGAGATAAATTAATTACCTAGGACGAGCAAACATTTTAAACATTTCTGTCAACGTATTGTTGACATGTAGACCAAAGCGGAACGAAGCGTAATATTGCGTGAGTCAGCTGTATTTTAGGTACATTACTGCCTCAAGCAGTCAAGTTTGGAACAAAGCATGATGTCACAGCTTAAAAGTTAGACTTGCTTGACGCATAGTGATGTTTGTAATGTCCTTCTGGGAGTCTGGCAAAGCTTTGTTGGTTTTGGTAAAAATATATATTATTCAGATTGTATCATTGGTATATATATAAGGTATGAAGCGCTCGTGGACTACCCGGACCGAGTTATTGGAATCAATCACTTGTGTTAAGCAACAACAGACGAGGTCAGGTGCTGGATGGGTGACCATCCCGTGACTACAGCTAGTGGCATTTTTTCGGAGCGTTTCCGTGCTTCCCAAGGCACGTTAAGCCGTTGGTGCCGGCTGTCATGTAATGGCAGTCGTTAAACCACGTCTGAGACCTTTTGGTCGACTTAATAAGTTCTGACAGTAAGGCCCGCTAGTTTCTTACAATCCTCCACCAACCCAAACTTGGCCCCCAAGGTGGAGTATGGGCTATACCTTCTTCAGGGAAGAGACCGTGCCCCTCGGTGGGGACATACTGGGTCCCCCATGACTTGGCTTAAAGACTGCCATTTATCGACGGCAGCCGGCACCAACTGCTTAACGTGCCTTGCGAAGCACGGAACCGCTTGGAAAAATGCCACTAGCATTAATTATAGACGGTCACCCATCCATGCACTGAACGTGTCCTATGTTGCTTAACTCAGTGCGCGAGGTGCACTCAGGCAGCTGGGGCTACGAGTGATTCTAGCTATTAAATAAAATTTAATTATCGAAGCTATTTTCACGGCATGGTGTTCCGTGCACCACTTTCGCAGCAAGTACGCTCACTTTCCGGTCTTGGTACAGATACATTTAATTTTGCCCTTCGCTTAAGGTTATTTAATCAGTTACACGTAACACGTCCTCAATAACTGGGACGTTATCGAAGTCACAATTCAAACCTGACAAATACTAATATCTTCTTCTATAATATAAAAATGAATCGCTGAATGTGTTGGTAAGCGCAAATGTCGAGAGCAGCTGAACCGATTTCGCTAATTATTTTTTTTACAATATTCCTTGAAGTACGAGGATGGTTCTTACGGCGAGAAAATAAGAAAAAAATTAAAGAATTGACTGTTAGGCGGTACGAAGTTCGTTGGGTCAGCTCGTTAATTATATTCATGAATACTATGCCCCAGGACTGATAACCGTTGGTGTAGACTGGTTCTAGGCTTGTAAGACTAGTGCCTGGTCTTAGGCTGGACGCATGCTGAGACGCAGCCGACGCAGCAGAGCGCAACGCAGGGCAGCGCAGATTTTGTAAAGCATGGAACGTCATCATCGCTACGTACGCTGCGGCGCAGGCACGTACGACGCAGACATGTGTCTGCCCTGCTCTGCTCTGCGTCTCGCTGTAGTGCCGGCACTGATTTCTGCGCGACGCGTGCACGTCAAGGCGTGTTTACTAACAATTTTATTGCAATTACAGAACATTTAATTGAATTAGTTCGCTGTAAACCTTGTTTGTATGATACAAATCATCCAGACTATCTAAAAAAGACATTGAAATAGTTATTATGGGTGAGAATAGCCAAGGAATGGAGCGAATAGTTGCGTCGCAGCATGCGGTGGGGGCCTATGTCTGCCTCAACTGCCCTGCCCTGTACTGAACTGTGCTGCGTCACCTGCGTCTCAGCATGCGCCCAGCCTTACTGTCGAGTTTCAAGCCTCTTCTCTAATGATCTTAAACAATTGAAAACCATAATTTTGAGCAGTGGCGTAGCTACTCGTAGGGAACCAAGGGCCCTGGGGCAAATTTAAAAAATGGGGCCCACTGCTATTTAAACTGAGTAGGTTTTATGAAATATAAAAATAATTTAACAAATACAATAAAACACACATCGAAGCATAATAAAACGCACATATCACTATCCGTCAAACTGACAACACTGCCAACCTACAGAAAGAATTTAGGGGAATTCCCTAGGCATAAATTTTTCTCTCAACTGAATTTCTTTCAACTGAGTTGTCATGATTAAAGTGGGGTTGCATTGCAACCTGTCATATTTATTTTGAAAATGGGAGAAATTTCCAAAAGGTCAGTTCGATCGCCATTTCTGGTAAGGATTCGAGGGCCCCCGCCTAGTCCCTAGGTAGCTACGCCACTGAGTTTCTCTTCATCCCGCCTGGCCAAGTATCCCGCCCACATCCACTTCAGAGTCGCAATCCGTTTGCCGATATCTACCACCTATGTTCGGCGTCTGATTTCGACATTCGGGATCCGGTCCAGAAATGTGATTCCTAGCATAGCTCTTTCCATTGCGAGAGTTCTACAGCTTAAAGTAATTTACCAGCACTCACTGTTGGATTACTGGATGAGGGGTCGAACAATAGCAATCCCTAGTCTGCCTTTCCTTCTAGATTCAAGCGTGAGTCCACGCTACTTTCCCTCGGCAAGCCGTGACGTCACGTAACCTAATTTGGAAAGTGGGCACACCTACCTGTTGTTGAAAGATCCCGCTAATTAATTTAATTTACGTTCCAATGACCTACACTCGTGACAAATAAACTGTTAGAATAGAAACCGGTACGCAATGACCCCGTTGGTTTGAACTTCTATCAGTTCGCTTGGCATGCGGGCTTTGGGGCATATTAATCAATACATAGAACATTACGTTTGTCTGTTTGTATCAGGGTTCGTTGTGACCATAATCGATATCAACCCTTGTATGTCCCCACTGCTGGGGCACGGGTCTCTTCCTGCTTCGCAGGATGCAGGACGCGTGCCCACCGCTGATTGGCAATTTCAAGCGCTGAGGTACTTGATTAGCTCTGACAATCCGTGTGGTATTGCTACTCTTCACAAATGTACATAACTTAAAAACAAAGTCACGACATGACAATTCGACGAAACTTAATAGGCAAGTTAATAGGATTAAAATGTGAAATTTACTTCTGAATTCCGCCAAAAATTCCACAAGCACCATGCGGTTAGTTGAATGAATGATTGAATGCTGCGAATTGAATGTTATGAAATCATTCAATGCTTACATAACAAAATTTATAAAATAAAGTGTTCGTGTGACAATGATACTATTTCAGCGTTTGCTGTTTCTATTCGAAACAGCGCTGATTTTCAAGTAGCACCTTCACACCAAATAAGAAATAACGGGTCATGCAGGTAGGGCTTAACATGAAAAGAACTGAAATAATTAATTAAAAATTAATACATAAATATATTTGTTCCAATTTGGGAATATTACAGAAAATCGAATTAGATAAAGTTAATGTCAATTTAAGACAATTTCTATACTTATTATTGCTGTAGTAGATAACAAAATTTATACAACACGATTAGAATAAAATTGATTTAGCAACTGATTACTCAACCAGTAAAAGTTCATAACGATGATTAAAAAAAATGTATATACTGAAATCTTAAAATATAATTGTAGTTATTATTTGAGATACTCAATAATGTCACACCTGTTAAATAAAAATGGGGTAGGTACTTATAAAAATAATGACAGCACTATCTATTATTATTCTGTTGTTCATTAATAACAACGCGGCGAAATTTATGTTTAAAAGAGATTGATGCACCGCCCTCCCTCCCACTTTTTCAAGCACAAGCAAGACACGAACACACCACCACCGACACCAATACTTGTGTGAGAAAACACGCGACGCGTTTCGCCTCTAACACGAGGCATCCTCAGGCTCACCAGTCACTTGTGAGCCTGATGCCTAGCAAAGTAATTTTCATATTTTAACTAGCTGACCCACGAAGTTCGTACCGCCTAACAGTCGTTTCTTTATTTTTTTTCTCTCCGTAAGAACCATACGAGTACTTCAAGGAATATTCTAAAAAAAGAATTAGCGAAATCGGTTAAATGTGTTGGTAATCGAAGCGCTTACCAACACATTTAGCGATTCATTTTTATATCATAGAGATGCTACTATGGATTTCCGCAAAGTAACGCCTGATTCCATACACGTTAATAGGGTTCTGTTAAGCATCCTTTCCGTTTACTGAACCCTAAAAATAGAGGAGCGGAGTAGCGAGCAAAAGCTACCTCGGCGTGGGTTGACATAAACAAATATTTTCCTAACGGCTCAATAAGCTTGCCTGAAATTGCAAATTGGAATTAAGTTATTGGTGCTCTAAATAACTGTTCTAAGTGTCCGTCGGTCTGTGTGTCACGTGTTGACATACTGACCCAATTAAGAATGATGCCAAGTTTCTCTCGACAACCTAAATTAAAATAAATCCACTTCAGTTTATGAAACATACCGACAACAAAGAACGAGTGCAACACTCGGTTCAATATGACCAAAAATGTAACCCTTTACCTAGGTAATGGTACTGACATAATAGTTGCCACCTTAAATCGAACCTTATTAATTTGAAATAATGTCCAAAACCAATGAAAATGTAGGTATACCAGCTCTACCAGTAAAAGGGTTAAATATAGATACATAGATAGAGAACACTTTATTGAAGAACCAGAATGACAAATACAACCGTGATTTCTTAAATCTAATTATTATTATTTATTCGAAAGATGACATAAAAAACCACACAATTTGCCAAACTGCTAATGCAGTTTATCGGCAAGCACTTGGTATTTTTCTATATACCTTCTTCAGTCTATATTAGTCCACTGCTGGACATAGCCTTCCCCTAATGAGCGCCATAGCGCAAGGTTGTGCCATCATTAAGGGGTAGTGCCCATAATCTCCACGCTGGGCATGCGGGTTGGGAATAGCAGTTTGGTAGAATTATACTGCAGGGGGCGCTGCTGCCCAACCTCCGGTTTGAGTCCCTTAGTCGCCTTTTACGACACCCGCGGGAAGAATTTGGGTTGGTGCTATTCTCTAAAAATTTGCTGTGTGGTGTCTAGACTCTAGGCCGACACCACACAGCAAAATTTTTATATATTATGTTATTTTTTTATATTTTTTAAAAATATATATATGTTATTATAAATTTTACTGATGCCGGTAAGTCGCCCATTAGCTCAGTTGGTAGAGCGCTGGCACGGATAGCCAGAGGTCGCGGGTTCGAGTCCCGGCGTGGGTGGAATTTTTAGCCTCTAAATAGGTTTTTAAAATTGTCCTTAGCACTGGTTAGTGCATTAAAAAGAATATAATTCAATGTACATTGCGCAGCCGAGTCTTCCAACTAGTTAGTCTGTGGACTGATCGACTTTACAATGTACATCGAATTTGACGGTCTCGGTGGCGCAGCGGTTTGGCACGCTGACTGTAAACCCAAAGGTCTCGGGTTCGATCCCCGGCCGTGACAAACTAGGTAACGATCTTTTCTAGTTTGTCTCGGGTCTTGGATGTTATCTAAGTATTTGTTGTATTAAATCTATCGTCGAGTTAGCACCTATAATACAAGTCATTTAGTTGTACTTAGTATAGGGGTAACGAGATCTGTGTAATATGTCCATGAATATTTAAAAAATATTTTAAAAAAAATTGTCATAGTTAACCATGAATTGGAGTTCTATGAAACAGACGCCGGTAGACGTAGGTTTACCGCGGCCTCCCAAATGGAAACCAATAAAACCCAATTGGAAGCCGATTATAGCTAATTCAGCTTGATTATGTTCAATATGTTCTCACTAGCGGTTGCACGCGACTTAGTTCGATATAAATAAATAAATAAATAAATAAATATTCATGGACATATTACACAGATCTCGTTAGCCCTATACTAAGTACAACTAAATAACTTGTGTTATAGGTGCTAACCCGACGATAGATTTAATAAAATAAATACTAGATAACATCCAAGACCCGAGACAAACTAGAAAAGTTCGTTTTCTAGTTTGCCGGCTAAGATAATAAACGGAACAGGGTACACAAACAAATTAGTCTCGGAGTTATTGACGCTTAAAAATCGCATACAGGGAAAAAGTGGCATAAGTCAAACTTTCAAAATGCAATATCTCCAAATGTTTGTTGCTTGATTATTTTGTCTTTTTCCCTGGGGTCTTATATGATTATTCAACAATAAAATCCATTAAAATGTGGGTAATAAGCTTGCCAACAACGCGGTTCAAAAGATGTGTAAGGCACACTTTGTGCTAAAGTCTGTTTCAAAATTGATTAAGTAAATAAATATTCATGGACATAAAACACAGATCTCGTTAGCCCTATACTAAGTACAACTAAATGACTTGTGTTATAGGTGCTAACCCGACGATAGATTTAATACAATAAATACTAGATAACATCCAAGACCCGAGACAAACTAGAAAAGTTCCTTTTCTAGTTTGCCGGCCGGGGATCGAACCCGAGACCTTCGCTTTTACCGCAGCGTGCCAAACCGCTGCGCCACCGAGGCCGTCAAATGATTTAACGACTGCCATTGCATGACAGCCGGCACCAACGGCTTAGCGAGCCCTGCGAAGCACGGAAGCTGCGTGTGAGGCGCTTCGACATAGTTGGTAAAGCCTCGGTTGTCGCGACAGTGAACCGCACAGAGGCCCGTAATAGTCAAACAGAGGAAAGGAAAGCATAATTAACCTCGTTTGCGAATCACTAATAACACTTTAGGTATGATTCAGGTACGTGGGCAGTTTCACTGCTACTTGTCCTAAATTAGTATTATTTCATGTTAAGGCGCTTCGGGTGCCAATCCGCGGTTGGCATGAGTGGTAATTGAGCCCGTAGTCTCTCTTTGAGAGGCCTCTGCCCTGCAATGGGATGTTTATAGGCTACCAGCTCAACTAACGAGATATGGATCAAAATCCTTCTCAAAACCAAAATTTCACGCGAACAAAGTCGAGCCATGTCAGAGGCCTTCATGGCGGCTTGATAACTTCTGACAGTAAGGCCCGCCACTGTCTTACAATCCTCCACCAACACAGAGTTGGCCCCCGTGGTGGAGTGTGGCCTAAACTCGCTGCGATGCAGGAAGAGACCCGTGTCCCAGCAGTGGGGACGTACAAGGGTTGATAACGAACCTGTTGTGTAATGACATGCAATTTGCTAGGCGCGGCTTCACTGACCTCGCACATTAGGGCTGGTCTCATAGTTCGCGTGAAATATTAGTGTAATTTAATTTTACTATGCTGGCGAGGTCGAGAGTGTTCTTTGCAGGGTGTGTCGTTAAACAATTCGACGGCTACAATCACAAATAAAATTTGTGATTGTAAGACCCCCCCAGGGGTAGAATTAACAAAATGAAACACGTGTTTATTCATTTCTAATCAAAAACTAAAACTGTAGTTTTGTGATTTTAAATAGAAAATTACGGACTTTCGAGACCTCCGTTATACCCCGTTCACTGAAAAAACTCGATGCCAACTAAGTCGTCTTTTCTCTTAGTTGACGCTAAAATGGTTGGAAGAAAGCTGCTTATGGCTCTTTTAGGCAACAATATAGTAGCTGCAACAAGAGTGCAATTGGTGCAACAACCAACTTAATTTGCTCAAATCTATTTGGTTGCAATTGCTTGTTATAATGAACATTCTCATTAAAAGTGAGAAATTCTTATTTGACCTAAAATAACTCTTTATTGAATATATTTCTTATTCCTTTTTGGGCTGACTAAGATCTAGTGTTTGTATTTACGTTAATATGTTAATTAAGTTACAGAAGTGCAACGTTAGAATAATTAATGTATATGTTGCGATGAACAAGTATGAAAATTGAATTAAGTAGGACTATTTACTAATTTTACCTTTTATCATTATAGATATAAGCATCAAAAAATATTTGGTTCAATACATTTATAATATCATAACAAATAATTTTATACTTTAAATTGAATAGGACTAGTAACTAATTTTAAGTTTTAGATTATAGATACAAACATCAAAAATATTTGGTTCAATACATTTTTAAAATCAAAACAAATCATTTATACGTATTAAATTAACAATGTTCTTAGTAGCATCAACAATCTGCACTTAGTAGATCTAAACAAGCAAAGTATCAATTTGACGGTGTTCATATTTGACGCTAAAAAGAGCGACACCCCTCGGACCCCGTGCATCCAACTCCACCCCGCTAGCCTCCGCGGCGCGGGGCGGCGCGGCGGCACGCGTGCCTGCTAGTTACCCCGCCCGCGGGACCGGACAACTTTCCACCGTTTTTTTGCTATGAAGTTTTGAGCTTGAGAGGCTGCTAAAGCAATCTCTAGAATCGTCAGCGCTGCTCATTTACAAGGGTGGTGCCTTGGACGGAGATTCTACAAGAAACTTGTTAGCTTCGGTGATTGCGAAGGCAAATTCTTAATGAGAAACTAAATACGCCAGTAGTTGGAAGCAATATTTCAATTGGACAAAATTGATAACCGAGCTTTTTCCTGGAGAGAGAACAACTATTTATTACATACCAGGCTGTACAACAGCCTCGGGTGTCGTTCGTCAAGCTCGAGGCAAACTGGTACACCAAGTCCTTAATAAGCGGAGGCGCCTTCAACAACTGGGATCGCTTACAGCTAAAAATAGGAACAGGGAGGAATCCCCCAGTTCGCCTGCCTCAACTTCAAGACCATTGCCCGAAAGCTTCATGAGCACCTTAAATGAAACAGCAGAGGATGATTTATTATGGCTCCATAATAGCTCCGAGCCGTGGGACTTGGTTGAGACAAAGTGGAAACTCACAAAAAAACAACGAATTCATGATTTAAGAAAAGGAGTGATGGATATTTGTGAACGCAACCATAGCGACTAGCGAATTTCTACCTACATTTGTCACACCAAATATTTCTCCTACCCGCTTTCCCTACCCTTTGGCCTGTGACAGCCTATTACGTCGTCAACCATCGCGCCGGCGGTCAAGCTCGCGAACCAGCTTCCGTCCCGAGGCGATTGTGCCGTAAATCAGCGTTTCCTTGAAACCATCATCATCATCACCATATAAACCGCGATCGCACTACCACCCTCGCGTCATCGTGAATACACCACCCTGGAGACTTCGACCGTTCGCCGCACCCTTGAACCAGCGCACACACAGCAGTATCAGGCAGGTCAGTCACAGGCTTCTTTTCCCATCATCTTTATCCCACATTTCCTGGTCCTTCGAGCCGGATCCTCATCTTTATACAAGTATTTATCATCATTATAGCAAATCATCATTTTCGAAATTCATCTACCTTCATATCTCAACTATTTGTTGATAGTACTAGCTATCTTCGTAAACATAACGTTGTCTATGGTTGGGTTCACAACACAGAACATAATACTGAAAACCGGTAAACTTTCCCAGCACTATTTAACGCCAGTAATCTGTGGCACAGAACGCAGTCTGTGGTGAATCTTTATTCTGTGTCATCTGTCAAGAGTGTAAACCACAAATTTGGTTTAGTTTGTATGCAAAAGGCGTTTGTATTTAAGGTTTTTACACAGTATTTTTTGTTCAAAAGCCATAATAATGTCTTCTGAGGTTAAAAGGAACATGTTGCGGTTTGAACTAGCGGTAAATCGCTTAACAGATTTATACAATCTCGCGATAAAATGCACTCAAGGTAAACATGACGAGGAATGCATCAACATGTATCTTGCGAAATATAAGGATGTAGAAAGAACTCGAGAGCAATTAGAGGAAGCTTATTTAGTCCTTTTGTCCAGTGATACATTTACTGAACAAAAGCGAAGCGATATAAACGACACTTACTCCAAGTTCCAGGATATTTACTATTCTACCCAGGTTTTGCATTCATCGGTGCCTACTACAAAGAGTATTGTAAACCAGCCAACTTCAAGCCCTAGCTTCCATTTACCAAAGATATCGTTAGCCAGATTCACTGGTGTGCATGTCGAGTGGCCTAACTTCATTGCAATTTTCAATAGTCTTATCCACAACAATGCCGGCATCACCCCAGTGGAGAAAATGCATTACTTACTGAGCGTGTTGGACAAAGAGCCACTTTCATTAATTAAACATTTGGTAATTTCAAACAAAAATTATAATATTGCTTACTCCCTACTGGTCGAGCGGTACGAGAACAAACGGATCATTGCTGACAAGCATGTTGAGGCGATTCTTAGTCTACCAAATCTTTCTTCAGTTAACTTCAAGGCACTAAATAAATTTCTTAACACTGTAAAGGAACATACACAGGCTCTCACCGCACTGAATTTTGATGTAGATTCGTGGAGTTTCCTACTTCTTCACATAATTCTCAAAAAACTTTCAATCGACATGAGGAGTAAGTTTGAGTCAATCATCGAGTCGACAAGCATTCCATCATTCAAACAACTTCTAATTTTTTTAGAAAATCAACTACGCATTCTTGAGAACATTTCTGGTTCATCATCTAAACCCCAGCCTAGTAATTCATTCAATATTATTGAACCTGACAATAAGTCAGAAAGCAAATCAACGTGCCCATGCTGCAATGAAAATCATCAAATATATAAATGTCCAAAATTTGATTCAATGACACCAAAGGAATGGAAGGCTTTTGTTATTTATAACAAGCTTTGTTTTAATTGTTTACGCACACATCAAGTGTCCAAATGTTCATCTCGGTCGATATGTCGGGTTTGTCAAGGTCGTCATCACACAAAGCTGCACATTCAACCTGCACCGCTTAATGAGTCATCTCGTGTAGAGTCCATGGTTACCAAAGAACCTGAATCAGTATGCCGTCTACCCAAGCAATCTCAATCCCTCCACAGCGTTGACATATCATCAACCATGTTGCTCGGGACAGCCTTGGTTCAGATTCAGGATGTCGATGGTCATTACCATTCTGCTCGTGCACTTATCGACAGTGGGTCACAAGTGTCAGTCATGACGGAGAGCCTAGCTCAGAAATTAAGACTAAAGCGTTCAGATTCTGGAACCTTGTTTGGTCTGGGTGCTTCACCTACTCAGTCAACAAGAGGCACGGTTCATGGCAAGATTAAATTGTCTCATTCACAACAAGTTTTGGACACTGACTTCATTATTTTAAAACGCGTTACCAACAATCTTCCTTCTGTGCTTGTTGATCAATCAGTTTTAAACAAATGTGACTATTTGGTTTTAGCGGATAAAAACTTTATTACTCCCGGACAAATAGATTTACTTTTAGGTATCGACCTGTATGACCAGATCTTTGACGGCAGAAAGTACAGTCTAGGTGAAAACATGCCTACTGCCTACTCTTCTGTCTTCGGATGGGTTATTATGGGCAAGGCTCCAGCAGCATTGCGTTACGGCAACAGCTGTACCACGTCGATGGCCTGCACCGCTACTCTCGATCTTGCTCTCAATAGGTTTTGGGAGGTTGAAGAGCCGCCTAAGCTGCTCATCCAAGATCCCGAGAATGATCAGTGTGAGAAACATTTTTCCGACACACATACAAGAGACGAGTCTGGTAGATTCATACTTCGTCTACCATTCAAGATCGATCACAAACCTTTGGGTGATACACACGTAAACGCAACTAAGCGCTTTTACAATCTGGAACGTCGGTTGCTCCGTGAGCCGGCACTGCGCGAGCTCTATATCGCCTTCATGCGCGATTATCTCGAGGCTGGTCACATGCGCGAGGTAAATTCCGTGGCCTCCCATGATCGCTACTATATACCTCACCACGGCGTCCTCAAGGAGCACAGCAGCACGACCAAACTCCGCGCAGTTTTCGACGCCACGTTTCCTAGTTCTTCCGGAGTGTCACTAAATCAGGTTCTTCTATCAGGTCCCAAGTTGCAGAAAAATATCGAGGATATTATCCTACGGTTTAGGCTTCACGAGGTAGTGTTCACTTGCGACATAAAACAGATGTACCGCCAAGTTCGCATAGCTGATGAAGACTGCAAGTACCAGACTATTCTTTGGCGCGAATCTCCTGATGAGCCGCTTAAACAGTTCGAGCTAACCACCGTCACCTATGGTGTTACGAGTTCGGCATATCAGGCGATTCGTGTAGTACATGAACTGGCCTACCTCAACTCGGAGAAATATTCTGAGGCTTCTAGAGCCCTTCTGGAAGACACTTTCGTCGACGACGTCGTCAGTGGTGCTGCCAGTCTCTCCTCCGCGAAAGATCTGCAACAGCAATTAGTTGGAGTCCTCTCCCAAGGCGGATTTCTCTTACGCAAATGGTCCAGCAACTCTCAGGAGTTCTTAGAGTCCGTTCCGTCAGACCATTGCGAATCTCCCTTCCGGTTTGAACCCGAGGGAGATAACGTCTTCAAAGTCTTGGGCATCCAGTGGAACGCCAACACTGACAGCTTCGTCTATCATGTCTCCGAGATGAGTAGTGTCATGACTAAGCGTGGCATTTTGTCGAACATCGCTAGACTCTACGATCATTGTGGATTTTTAGCTCCCGTTACATTTCATGCCAAGCACATCATGCAAAGGCTTTGGTCCATCGAATGTGGCTGGGACGATCCTCTTCCTGTCGATATTTTTCAATCTTGGTCGACATTTCTCTCTGACTTCTGCCAACTCAACAACGTTTGCATTTCACGTCGAGTGCTCACTGATCAACCTGTAGATTGTCAGCTGCATGGTTTCAGTGATGCATCTGAGCGAGGGTACGCAGCATGCGTCTACCTTCGTACTGTAGATTCCAGCGGTCACATCCTAGTACAACTTCTCTTAGCGAAGTCCCGTGTAGCACCGCTAAAACAAAAGCTTACTGTTCCCAAGCTGGAACTAAACGGTGCGCTCATGTTAGCCCGCTTGCTTGAGCATGTTCTCAACGTATTAAGCCCCAAAATAGACATTAATTCTATATCAGCCTGGTGTGATTCCAGCATTGCTTTGTCGTGGCTTGCCACATCTCCGCATAAACTGCAAACGTTCGAAGGAAATCGGGTGTCACAAGTTCAGTCGTTGATTCCGACTGCCACTTGGAGGCACGTACCTTCGCTGATGAACCCCGCTGATTCTGCGAGTCGAGGATGCACTCCGTCTGAATTATCCGACAATCACCTATGGTGGTCTCCAGCATGGCTTGAAGGAGATTCTTCAACATGGCCTGGAGATTTTCATGTGATGAGTGAGACAGACTTACCAGGCATCAAACCCACTCCATTGACCTCAAATATCGCTCAGGTTCAGGATTCGGAAGAACATCATATCCTGGAAAAGTTCAGCACATTTTCCAAGCTTCAATCGGTAATAGGATGGTGTAAACGATTCGTCCATAATTGCAAGCAACATGAGCCCGCATCTCGGCATTCAGGCCCACTTTCCGTGGCTGAACTCGATGCAAGTTTGCTTACCATCATTGGCATGGTTCAATGTGTGGCGTTTCCCGATGCTATCAAATCACTGCAAGCAGGAACACCTGTCAAAGGAAGCCTAATGCGCTTGAATCCTTTTCTTGATCCCAAAGGTCTTTTACGAGTCGGTGGCAGACTTGTCAAATCTAGCCTGGAGTATTCCGTGAAACATCCAATGTTGCTTCCGAAGTCTCATCACGTCACAAAGCTTATTATAGAACATCATCATCGCATTTATCTGCACCCAGGATTGAGTACCTTGCTCAATTTATTGCAACGAAAATTCTGGATCATGTCCGCGCGTAGGGTGATTCGACACGTCATATTTCATTGTCATCGCTGCTATCGCCTGCGCCCAAGGTCTGTTACTCCCTTCATGGGGGATTTGCCCGTCGATAGAGTCACGCCGTGCCGACCCTATCAAAAGGTTGGTGTTGACTTTGCTGGCCCCTTTATGCTGAAAACTTCTCAACTTCGCAACGCTAAATCAGTTAAGGCTTATCTCTGCATCTACGTTTGCTTCACGACCAAGGCCGTTCATTTAGAGGTAGTCTCGGAGTTGTCGACTGACGCATTCTTGGCATGTTTCGACCGTTTCGTGTCTCGTAGAGGTCTTCCGAGCGACATTTTTAGCGACTGCGGCACCAATTTCGTAGGCGCTCGCACGCGTTTAAAGGAAGTTTCTGATTTCATAAGAAACTCTACAGACGAAATCCACCAGCACATGAGAGTTCAACAGATCACTTGGCATTTCAACCCTCCAGCAAGTCCACATATGGGTGGCTTGTGGGAGAGCGCTGTTCGCTCTGCGAAACTCATCTTGGCCCGCGTTATTTCTGACCGGCCACTTCTCTTTGAAGAGTTGGCTACTATCTTCGCGAAGGTTGAGGCCGCGTTAAACTCTCGTCCGTTATGCCCACTCAGCAATGATCCCAATGATCTCGAGGTATTAACGCCCGGTCACTTCATCATCGGTCAGCCACTTCTCGCAGCACCTGACCACGATCTTGTAGACTCTAACATACCCACACTCAAACGTTGGTTACTACTTCGCCAGGTCACCCAGCATTTCTGGAACGGTGGCAATCCGAGTATTTACACACCCTTCAACAGCGCCCCAAGTGGCTTGCTAAGACGGCACCAATTCAACTTGATGACTTGGTCTTAATCAAGGATCCTCGTTTGCCTCCTCTTCAATGGCGAAAGGCTAGGGTGACTCGCATTTGTCCAGGCGCTGATGGCGTTATTAGAGTTGTAGAATTAAAAACATCTACTGGAACTTTGCTTAGGCCTATTGTTAAACTATGTCCTTTGCTCCCAAGTTCTGAAATACATCTTTAGAGTTAGCGAGCTCTATGCTCCGATCTTAGTTTTAAGTTTAATTTTAAATCAGCTTTCGGTAAATCATCTTTTGGTAACTCATCTTTTATATCATCAATGAGCTGGATAGCTCCTTGGGGGGCGGTAATGATGGATATTTGTGAACGCAACCATAGCGACTAGCGAATTTCTACCTACATTTGTCACACCAAATATTTCTCCTACCCGCTTTCCCTACCCTTTGGCCTGTGACAGCCTATTTACGTCGTCAACCATCGCGCCGGCGGTCAAGCTCACGAACCAGCTTCCGTCCCGAGGCGATTGTGCCGTAAATCAGCGTTTCCTTGAAACCATCATCATCATCACCATATAAACCGCGATCGCACTACCACCCTCGCGTCATCGTGAATACACCACCCTGGAGACTTCGACCGTTCGCCGCACCCTTGAACCAGCGCACACACAGCAGTATCAGGCAGGTCAGTCACAGGCTTCTTTTCCCATCATCTTTATCCCACAGGAGACACGCCTATAGAAGCTTATTTCAACCAATACCCAGCATTCAAGAAACCTCAAGGTTATACCCTGGTATGTATGTACCAATGAATTATCCTATTAAAACATGGAATATATTTTTCAGAATAATCTACTTATTAACAAATACCTAAGCTTGTCTTTACCTATTTCGGTAATGTCGATTTGGATTCAATTTATTTATCTAAGCTTCCTATATTTTATTGTGCATTTTTGTTTCAGCTACTCAACGACTTCGACGAACTTTATGAAGACTAAAACAGTTTGTTTGCTATCTTTCCAGTAGCAAAACTAAAATTTTTATCTTTACTTAAAGAGAGAAAATCTAAAGACATCTTCTGTCAAGAATTATTATGCCTGGCTGATTGTAAGTACATAAAATATTATTTATCCAACCCAATGAACACACCCTTCAAATTAAAGTTTTCTAGCTCCAGCAGTTTAATTAATACTCTTGCAAGAAACTTAGAAAATGATTGATTTGATTTATTGTTTTCTTTTATTTTGCTATTGTTGTTCTTTTGTTTCAGCTTATGAAGAACACAGAAATCTCGCAGCTTTCTTGTCCATACCGTTCCTCTTAAATACATCAACGGTCCAGCAATCAAAAAAGAAAAAACAAAAAGACGGGCCCACTGGACGCCCGTGGAAGCCGTCTAAGGCAGAAACGCGTGATGCGTTTGTCAAACATGTCAAGTCTGACGCTGAGATAGGACAGGCTATTCAATTGAGGCTAAAAACTCTTAGTGACAAGGGTATATCACCACAACCCTACGTAATGATCGTTGGTGAGTCACTAAAAACTATCAAAACGTATTTGGTAATTGGCAATGCATTACACTATTTTTATTTTTAATGCACTAACCCGTGCTAAGGATAAATTTAAAAAACTATTTAGAGGCTAAAAATTTAACCCATGCCGGGATTCGAACCCGCAACCTCTGGCTATCCGTGCCAGCGCTCTACCAATTGAGCCAAGATAGCCAGAGGTTGCGGAATTTGATAAAATTACAAAATGAATGTGATTTATTTTAACGCTATTGTTTGATTAATTGGCATAAATTACAAATAATACATTTTCATGTAATAATGTCACTTAATGTAACACATGGAACATGAATACTCGCAGTAGGTACTTAACGGAAAGTTATATTTAACTCTAGTAACTGTAGTTTATAAGAAAAGTATAATAGTTAGTGGCAAGTTAAAAATAAATGTGATTTTCTTACTTTGTTGTTTTATTAGTTGGCATAAATTACTGATTAATACAATTATTATGTCACATAATAAATTCAACTATGGCACATTTAATATAAGTACATGATCCATTGTTGTATTTACTTAGCTAGTTTAGTAGGTACCTATGCAGGGTTTAAAAAAGTATTTTGAATCTTTAGGATTTATGTATTTCTGCTACTCATGCCCAACAATTTTACCCAAGGATCTCGAGTCCTGACCCATGTTCTTTGGGTAAAATAGTGGGCATGAGGAGCAGAATTCTGAAGATTCAAAATACTTTTTTTACACCCTGTATAGGTATCTACTGAACTAGCTAAGTAAATGCGACAGTGGATCTTGTGTATGATGAAAAAGTGCCATAGTTTAATTTATTAACTGTCATAATATCATCAACAACCCTTTTTGGTTGATACCATAATCACCTTGTCAAATATAACATAGACACTAAATTAATACAAATAATTAACTTTGTTGAGCGAAATGATGTAATATTCGATATAGGTGAATTTATTTAGAGACATAATCAAATCTATAATCCTTTGTAGTACTATCAATGATTACCTTGGTAAACATATCCTAGACACTAAATTATTACAAATAGGTACCTTTGTTGAGCCAAATAATATAATATTAGGTAAAATGAAGTTCAATATTCAAATGAAACAAAAACCAAAATTGGAATTATTAACTTGTATGGTGGAACCAACTTTTATATTTATTGATATTAACTAAGGCCTTAGTTAAATCCACCATCAAACTTTGTTATTTTAGTAAAATTTCGTGTTTAACATTGATTAAAAAAAGTATTATTACGTCTATGTATCTTTATAAGGCCAACACATTCCTTATTTAATGCAACTAAATAGCATATTTTATATGACAATGTTAGATGATTGCGTTAGATGAGAATTACTACTAATAACTATTCACTTGGTTAGCTCAACAATTCGTTTTCGTAACATCTATTTAGTACATTGTTTTCACTCGACAAGAATAGTTTTAAATATACTAACATGCCTTTGTAAAATAAGCAATTTACATGGTAGATATAAACAACCGTAGATTAATAAAGTTCTCTTAGTTAATGAAGTTAAGATCTTGACAGGCTCATATGGAGTCATGTTGTATAGTAAGATCAAACAAGATCTTTGTTGAAATAATATATATTTTTTTTCAGTGTTCGGGGTTGAATTTCAATAGACGCGTTATTTCTTCAGAATCAAAAACCTAAAAAGGACGATCTTTCATTGGAAATTTTAGCCGCTTAAGAGTAGTATTTACAATAATCCTTGCTTCACTATGAAGTCAAATATACAAGATAGGCCTTTTCTGCGTAGGTATTATCAATACATGAGGTTCTACAGTAATCTAATATATAATATAAAAAAATAAAAATTATTCTCCCACGATGAATCCCACGAAGATAAAAGGGGTCATCTCGGCTTTAACGGCAAAATAAAAACTAGCCGATTTGGCGATTTCTTACAATAATTAATTCTGATGAACGTCACGGAAGTGGAAGAAGTTTGTTTGGATCGTGGCGAACCTTGGTTTCTGTCTACCTATCCGTGATAAGCGGTGGTAGCTCAGTGGGTAGAACCATAGACTGGCAAGCGAGAGCCCCAGGTTCGATCCCGAGTGCGGGCATGTACCAATGACTTTGTTTAATTTCAAAGTTACGTACATTTGCGAATTTGTAGTCGCAATACCACACGCTAACGGTGAAGGAAAACATCGTGAGGAAACCCGCGGCTTGGTTGGCTCCGCACGTATTGACTAGTCTTTCCTGTGGGCTAGGCCGACTAAGCTGTCAGGGTGGTATAGGTGCTGGGCAAGCCTACACCATCTATTAAACCATGTCCCAGGCACTACAGCGTCGGAGTGGTCCCTTCACCAATCTAGTGTGAGTGAAGATACCACTGGACGCTGTATAAATCATCTCATTAAGTAGATGAAAAAAGGCCAATATTATTTATTTTTATTATTATCCGTGATACAGCCGTGAGTTTATAATATTATGTCAGGCCAAAGATATCTACAAAAGTATTCGAACCAAAACCTTTAAATGACAGGAAAAAAAGATGGTAAAAATTTATTATGAACACGTCATAACCGGGCTTGCGCAAGGTGTTATTCATTATCAAATATAGTAACAGCTATTTTTATAGCACTAAGGTTCTATATGGCGTAGAGACCTTGAAAAGCCTCTCAAGGCGACAAATTGACACCTGTCTTCTTACAAATAAGGCACGTTTTACCGCAGGCGTTGAGTATGACGGCTTACTCCTAACTTACCTATGATTCATTGCTTCGAAACATTTTATTTCATTTTGCGGAGTTGTAGGAAATTTTGCCTTGCTTTTTAAGTCTACTTTTCTTTCGTTGCAATTTACAGTGTTACGGAGGAAAATAATTCAATAAAACAGAAATATATAGAAAGAGGCGCTCGTGGCCTAGCCTAACCGAGTGATTGAAATAAATCACTTGAGTTAAGCAACAACAGGCGCGGTCAGGTGCTGGATGGGTGACCGTCCCGTGACTACGGCTAGTGGCATTTTTTCCAAGCGCTTCCGTGCTTCGCAATGCACGTCAAGCCGTTGGTGCCGGCAGTCATGCAATCGCAATCGTTAAGCCATGTCAGAGGCCTTGTGGGCGGCTTGATAATTTATGACAGTATGGTCCGTCACTGTCTTACAATCCTCCACTTGGCTTGGCCCCCGTGGTTGAGTCCGACCTAACCTTCCAGCGATGCAGGAAGAGACCCGTGCCCCAGCAGTGGGAACGCACCAGAGTCGATATCGAATGTACATTGTCTGAATTTTTCCTTCATTAATCAGTAACGATTCTTTATCGATTTTCCCATGGGAATAAAATATTTTCCCGCAGTAAAAGCTAGCCTATGTGTTAATCCAGGGTGTCAACTAATTCCATACCAATTTTTATTAAAATCGCTACTGCCGTTTTGACGAAGTAACAAACATACACACTCACAAGTTTTCGAAATTATAAGATTAGTGTGATGTGATGCTGTGATTGTACATATTAAACACTATAATTGTTTTTGTAAACGTGAGGTGAATCGAAAACTAGGTAAGTCGGGAATGAGCCGTTTGACAGCTGTTAAGTCTGCGGTGGCAGGAGGCACGGTCCACCGGTCACGTTGTAAGGTGCATCCTGTACATACGGCCACATTAGCTACCACCCTTCCGTGGTTCCTATCGGCTTTGACATAAGGTCGAGTATTAAGCAAAAAAAGAATCGGCTGGCCGCGACTGTACAAGGCAATAATAGGCTACTGAAATTGGTAGGGCATGCGTGTAGTGTCTAAGGGAGGGTTACTGTTGGAGAATTTACAAAATAAACCTCGTATTACCCGCAGAAACAAAAGTAATGAACTTGGGAAAAACAATAAGGGATTTTTATCTGACAGCCACATATTTTTCGTCAGCAATGCAATGTCTTACTAGTCTCTAAGGGTAGGCAGACAATAAAAATACGTTATTGTCCTATACGACAATAAGTTAGAAAATAATCAAATTAAACAATAGAAATTAAATGTAAGATTCATGATTCAAGCTTTTGAAAGAAGGAATGAGTTTACATCAATTTTCAACTCATAACAAAGTTTCTTAAATGCAACGACTACCCATCTCTAATTTCCTTCTTGTTTTCGTCTATGGCGGCCTGGAAGAAATTGCTAGGAGTAATAAGGTCGCCAATGGGAAACCTGCGTGTAACTTAGGTTGGAGTGACATTGTTTTTATAATAGGAGGCATATATCATTGAATTTAAATATATAAACTTAGGAAAACGTAGTTTCGCGGAACCCACTATATCCTTACGAATCGCTGGTTTAGGCCACCGATTCAATTCAATTTATTTCAACGTAAAGAATTTACATTCTGTTTGCCGAATGTCAAAGTACATGAAAGTGAAAGCCGCTGCCTTCGGGCCGTAGTGTAGTGGAGAAAAAGGCAGCGGGAAAACAAAAACTCCACTCTGACCATCTTTTCTCAAGTCCCCTTAAATCTAATACATCAGTTACCAACTATACGTATGATAAGATTTGTGGCGAGCACATGTCAACTCTGCGCGCGCACTACAAACTCCAACATTCCTGCATCGCTCAATCAAAGTATTTCAATGACATACCATAAATATAGTGTCCGACTAACAATAGTTGGACCGGCCGTCCCCAGGCATACGATCTGCCTGGCGGGAAATTTCCCTTTATTGTGGAAGAGCACGACCACCCGCTCTTCCCTATAGATTCTATGATTGCCATTAATATCTTTAAATGCCAAAGCATTAGTTAATTGTTTCACGTTGGTCGTGAAAACATTTAATAAGTGCTGCGGCCAGACCCACGAACAGCACTCGTTCACGATCATAACACAGAGGTCAGCCATCATCAGTCTCAACCATATTGGAGGGAGATAGATCAAGATTTTTGTTTCGGCTAATAGTGTCAAGTGTCCTTCTGAACATATTGTGCAAGGCTCAAACTAGGCATAGTTCCCTTCTCAAGCACATCCATTACGATAATTGTCAAGAAAAGTCCTTAATTAAATAAAGAATGATCGGAAACGACGGCGGAACTATTGACTAGAACCTCACCTTGGCTTGTTCCATTGGCCAAAAGTCTAGAGTTCTAGGCAAAGGCATTTACTGGCACAATCAGTTGTGAAATTAACGAAAGCTCGTATATTCGGCCCCACCTGATGGCACGTTTTTCTGTGCGATTTTAGCTCTTGTGCCACGTGGTATAAGAGCTACTGTTGTCTGCCTAGTCTGTAGCTGACTGTGCCGATGCAAATTACGCTAACAATATTAGTACGTATTGCATTAAGGCTGCTAATTCCGAGTTTTGCGGATTCTTTTTTGTGTTAATTTTGCTAAGAAGTTCGTTTGTTTTTTTACGTAATGCGATATTTGAATATGGACTACTTTTAACTGTTATGTACATTCAGGCCCCAATGGAAATTATTGCAAGTAAAGAAATAAAGCTGAAGTGGCAGTGGGCTGGCCATATCTCGCGAAGAACCGACAACCGTTGGAGTAAACGTGTTCTTGAGTGGAGACCGCGACTCGGCAAACACAGTGTAGGACGCCCTCCGACCAGGTGGGATGACGATCTGCGAAAAACTGGCGGCAGATGCTGGATGCGGCAAGCTGAAGACAGGGCGCTATGGCGCTCATTAGGGGAGGGCTGTGTCCAGCAGTGGACTACATAATATAGCCTGAAGAAGAAGAAATAAATAAATAAATTGTATACTATACTAGCTGACAAGGAAAACGTTGTTTTGCCATAATAATTGGCCTACGACCTATTCTCAGCCAACCAAATGTACACTAATGAAATCATCCTTTAAAAATGGTTTTTGCAAAGATTGTCTAACGAAGGGGCGTTTTTCGACTAGCCGGCCCTAGTCGGTATTGAGTCCTGCCGGACGGCGCTGGCCGGACTCGACGCCGACGCCGGCGCCGGAGCCGTGCCGGTGCAGGGGAAGCAAAAATCATGAAAATGTATGGCTCATTTTTGCACTTACCGGCGCCAGCCCGATGTTGAGTCCTGCCAGCGCCGTCGCCGGAGAAGCAAGCTTCCCAGTCGGTGCCGGTTCGGCAAATCTGCATGTGTATAGTATATGAATTGTAGCCGTCTGTGTGTGAGTATGCGGGCAAATGCTACCATGCAAGAGGTTCCGGGTTCGAACCCCGGCTGGGGACAAAAAAAAACTCCAGTTCTTGGATGTTTACATGTTTGTGAAGTCGTTGTTTCTGGTTTCCACGCCACAGGGTATCCTAGTGTGGGGTTAGAAGCAATGTAATGTAAATGTTATGTTAAGTATTCCTACTTAACATAACATTACATTTACATAACATGCAGGACGCGGGACGGGTAGAAAGACGCGGGAAAACAAAGCTCCGGCGCCGGCGCCGCCGGTGCCGGTACACGGTCACGCCGGGTGCCGTGCCGTGCTGGTGCTGTGCCGGCTGGAATGGAAAAACGCCCATGAATATATTACTTAGTTTCGAGGGTACCATTGACATTGACTACCTTATATAATACGTAATAACTATTATTAGTGATTGCCCGCGACTCAGTCCGCGTGGACTTTAGGGGTTAAATTTAAGAAAAAACCGGCGATACACGTGGTCAATCAATTGTGTTGAAGAGTATTTAAGTTTCGAGAAAATTAGACAACATTATTTATACCTCCCATACAAATTTTGGCAACCCTTTTGGCGCCCCCTTAGGGGTTGAATTTCAAAAAATCCGGTCTTGTTCCTTGCCTAAATTATAATATATAGACCCTGTGTGCAACATTTCAGCTTCCTAGGTCCAACGGCTTGGGCTGGGCGTTGATGAGTGAGTCAGTCAGTCAGGACTTTGAATTTTATTCATATAGATATCTTACCTAGCTCCCTCACAAACATGATCTTATAAGGCACCGCTACGTCGTGTTTCATGATGTCATGGTGGTGGTATATCGGTAAATCAGCCAGCATCATTTCTCGCGATGATTCATCGTTTGTACAGCATCTGAGTCAGCTAGGTAGAGCCTTTGGAGCTTGACGCCTCCACAATGGACGTTTTCGTCTGATTACGATGTCGGAGGCCGGAGGTTTAATTTTTTTTGTAACCTATATACGATTTTGTTTTTTTTAATGCACTAACCCGTGCTAAGGACAATTTTAAAAACCTATTTAGAGGCTAAAAATTCCACTCATGCCGGGATTCGAACCCGCCACCTCTGGCTATCCGTGCCAGCGCTCTTTCCAACTGCATCAGTGAAATTTAGAAACCTTTTTACAATATTCTCTGTATTACGTAATGATATTAATTACATAAATTACAGTAATTTATGTAAAATTTCTACGTAGTTGTACAAAATACTGGAGTTCAGAGTTATTTTTACATCCGGGGTTAGAAGACGAAATCTTTGTGGTTTAATTCTAACAAAAGTATTTTCTTAATAAGGTTACCTACAATTCTATATTTACATATAAAAAAACTTTTTTTTAATTTAAAAAAAAATTATATTGCATTTAAATTCAAGTCTGTAGATAATAAATACGCTTACGAATGAATCAAACAAAGAAAACGTCTGTGGTAAAGGTAAAAGTAAAATAAAGATAAGGACGGCTGGCACGTCCTGTGACGTCATTTCCGGTCATTGTCCTTAAGGCAAAGGGTCGAAGAGTCCCTCGAACGTTTACAATGGATTTTAAAGCGACAGGAATCTAAAACTTGAGGGACGTCTTTTGGAAAGGATACGAGGAGGATCACCAGTATAGAAAGTTTAGAGACCTGACAAATTCTGTTTGGCCTTTGTATGTTATCTTACTTACTTAAAAGTATAGATAGATAACATAACATTAATATTTACATACAAGCACATACATTGCTTCTGGCCCCACACTGGGAGACCCTGTGTCGTGGGAACCAGAAACAACGACATCACAAACGAACCAGAAACAACAACTAAACATCCAAGACCTGGAGTTTTTTTATCCCCAGCCGGGGTTCGAACCCGGGACCTCTTGCATGGTAGGCAGATGCACTACCGCTGCGCCACAGAGGTCGTCCTCGAGATAGAGAACACTTTATTGTACATAAAAATGGAAATTACACCGATATTTCTCAACCTAAGAGTACAGACGGCGCTCTTATCACTAAAAGTGATCTCTTCCAGACAACCTTTGGATGGATTTCACTAATATATTGGAGAAGGAAGTAGATGTACAAATATACAGGGTGACAGGGGGAGGGAAGGATCTGTAAAAAAAATTACCAAAATAGAACGTGAATAGTCCTGACGAAGAGTTTTTGACGTCTGTATTAAACGTATGTATAGGGTGAACCGTGAAAGAGTGAGGGACGGATCCGTATAAAATCTCACCAAAATAGAAAGTTAATAGACCTGAGGAAGACTGTTTGAACTTTGTATTGAAAGTATACAGGGTGACCCGTGAAAGGAGGAAGGACACATAAAAATACTCACCAACAAAAGTATACAGGTCATTGATAAAATTAAATAACATCAATAGCATCCACTTTTGTTATGGCTCCAAATTAGGAATTGCGAAAAAAATATGCTTAACACAACAGTCATCAAGGTACATGCAGCGCCATCTATAGAACATTCTTTTTTAATTACAAACCTTTTTTCCAAAAAGTGTCACTCCAATAGATCATCCTAGGCGACCACTGTTTTTTTTTTTCATTAACATGAAAAAAGCTGTCGCAGCAGGGCGGTAAAACGTCGGCTTCACATTCGGGATCTTGTGGTTTCGAATCCCGGCATGACTTTGTTTTCTAAGTTACGTGCATTTGTGAACTTATAATAGCAATACCTCTCGCTACTGTGAAGGAAAGCGTTGTGAGGAAACCTGAGTGTCTGAGGTGTTCACATACCTCGGTGCTTAAAATCGCCTATCCGCTTGGGCACGCGTCGTGATTAACCCTATACTCTCTCCAAGAGAAGGCCAGTGCCCTGCAGTGGGGCGCGTATAAGCAGCATCAGCCATTCAAGCCTGGCCCATAGAATACTATGGTAAATTTTATTGATGAAGGAAGAAAGATTGACGAAACAAATATATATAACATAACATTTACATACAGGCAAATATATTGCGAATGGGAGTGGAAGGGCTGGTAAGGGACGGCGGAATTACATCGACCAAATAGGGAATGTATTAGCAAAGAGGAAGAGAAAAAGTACCCGGAACCGGCGTGCGTGCATGCAACGACTTATGAACGTTGATGAAGCGAAGGTTATCTGTCAGGATCGTGGCAAGTGGCAGTCCCTGGTCTCTGTCTACGGGCGTGAGGTTATGTATGTATGTTATTTTATTTAAAAACCTATTTAGAGGCTAAAAATTTCACCCATGCCGGGATTCGAACCCGCAACCTCTGGCTATCCGTACCAGCGCTCTACCAATTGAGCCAATGGGCGACTCACGGCATCAGTGAAATTTCGAACCTCTTTACAATATTCTCTGTATTACGTACAGGCAGCGACATCTGACTTAAGCAAATTGCATTACTTACAGCCCCGACTACCTACTTTGCAGTTATGTTTTAACATCGGAACGATATCACTGTACCCACATGATTACACTATTTTTATTTTTAATGCACTAACCCGTGCTAAGGAACAAATTTAAAAACCTATTTAGAGGCTAAAAATTTCACCCATGCCGGGATTCGAACCCGCAACCTCTGGCTATCCGTACCAGCGCTCTACCAATTGAGCCAATGGGCGACTCACGGCATCAGTGAAATTTCGAACCTCTTTACAATATTCTCTGTATTACGTACAGGCAGCGACATCTGACTTAAGCAACAGTTCTTTACAAATGTTCCAATTATAACGACAGCTCCTTTAGACTCTTCTCCAGCTCTTGCAGAAACTATTTTGAAAGACAATGTCCCCCCATGCGATCACGATTTTTCGTTTGATTATATTGAAGCTCATACCGTGATTAAATCGTTTAAAAAGCTAAAGCTTAAAAAAACTGAAGATTTGTGGGGTATGTCAGTAACAGTAGTTAGCTCAGTAATCGACACCCTAGCACCCTATTTAGCCAGAATCTTTAACAAATGTCTAGATGAGGGTATATTCCCAGATCTAATGAAATATAGTAGGCTCGTTCCTTTATTTAAAAGTGGTGATAAGCAAGATCCTTCAAATTTCAGACCAGTCTCGGTTCTACCCGTTTTGAGTAAAATATTCGAGAAGATAGTTCTAGGTCAACTGCTTACACACTTCAATGACTATCAACTTCTCCATGGTCAGCAATTCGGCTTTACGCAAGGGCGCTCTACAACGGACGCCGGCGTCATGTTAGTTAAACATATATTTAGTGCATGGGAAGATCGCAAGGATGCTATAGGCGTATTCTGTGACTTGTCAAAAGCATTTGATTGCGTTGACCATAAAACACTTCTTTTAAAATTAAAGCACTATGGTATAAACGGGAATAGCCTAAAACTTATGACATCATATTTAGAAGGAAGAATTCAAAGAGCTGATATAAATAGAACTAAATCTTCAGGGTCAGAGGTCAGGATAGGAGTACCACAGGGATCGATTTTGGGGCCGTTCCTCTTCCTCGTATATGTAAATGATTTGCCGTTCATGGTTCAAAATATGTCAGAGATAGTACTATTTGCAGATGACACGTCACTTATTTTCAAAATTAAGAGACAAGAAGATGACCTTGACAATACTAATGCTGCTCTCTCTCAGGTACTAAACTGGTTTACGTCTAATAACTTATTGTTAAATTCAAAAAAGACAAAATGTATAAAGTTCACTCTACCAAATGTCAAAGTAGTTGACAGCAAAGTTATATTGGGAAGGGACAAACTAGACCTTGTCGAAGATACTGTATTTTTAGGTATCACAATTGATGCAAAGCTTCAATGGGGTCCTCATATAGAAAAATTGGCAAATAGGCTTAGCTCTGCAGCATATGCTGTTAAAAGAATTAGGGAATTAACTGACGTCGCAACTGCCAGGCTCGTTTATTTTAGTTACTTCCATAGTATCATGTCCTACGGCATACTACTGTGGGGACGGGCAGCGGACATTGAGACCATCTTCGTCTTGCAGAAAAGAGCGATCAGATTCATCTATAAGCTAGGCAGTAGAGACTCGTTAAGAGAATTCTTTAAAGAAACAAACATCCTGACAGTTGCCAGTCAGTATATCTATGAAAATATTATGTATGTCAGGAAAAATATTAGCAACTTTAAAACTGCAGGTAGCCAACATAATGTAAATACTAGAAATAAACATAAACTTTTGATCCCAAGATTTAGGCTGGCAAAAGTTAATACATCCTTCATGGGGCATTGTATACGCTTCTACAATAAAATCCCTGAAGATATATTAAGTTTGACTGAAGCGCGGTTCAAAAAATGTGTAAAGTACACTTTGTGCCAAAAGAGCTACTATAATATTAAGGATTATTTAGATGACAATGATGTCTGGAATTCAAGCATGTAAAATTCACGAGTTTTGTAGTATCTGTGTAAATTCTGTTAATTAAGGAATTTGAAAAGACTAAGTTTGGAGTTTTTTTGTCCATTTTTTCTCCAAAATGATCCAGATTTTGAAATGGACACCTAGTTTAACTTGTAACGTTCATTAAGCCGCAGTATCTGCGCTACTTTGAATAAAACCTTTTCATTTCATTTCATTTCATTTCATTTCATTTCATTTCATTTCGCAAATTGCATTACTTACAGCCCCGACTACCTACTTTGCAGTTATGTTTTAACATCGGAACGATATCACTGTACCCACATGATTACACTATTTTTATTTTTAATGCACTAACCCGTGCTAAGGAACAAATTTAAAAACCTATTTAGAGGCTAAAAATTTCACCCATGCCGGGATTCGAACCCGCAACCTCTGGCTATCCGTACCAGCGCTCTACCAATTGAGCCAATGGGCGACTCACGGCATCAGTGAAATTTCGAACCTCTTTACAATATTCTCTGTATTACGTACAGGCAGCGACATCTGACTTAAGCAAATTGCATTACTTACAGCCCCGACTACCTACTTTGCAGTTATGTTTTAACATCGGAACGATATCACTGTACCCACATGATTACACTATTTTTATTTTTAATGCACTAACCCGTGCTAAGGAACAAATTTAAAAACCTATTGGTTAATTATCAATTGGTAGAGCGCTGGTACGGATAGCCAGAGGTTGCGGGTTCGAATCCCGGCATGGGTGAAATTTTTAGCCTCTAAATAGGTTTTTAAATTTGTTCCTTAGCACGGGTTAGTGCATTAAAAATAAAAATAGTGTAATCATGTGGGTACAGTGATATCGTTCCGATGTTAAAACATAACTGCAAAGTAGGTAGTCGGGGCTGTAAGTAATGCAATTTGCTTAAGTCAGATGTCGCTGCCTGTACGTAATACAGAGAATATTGTAAAGAGGTTCGAAATTTCACTGATGCCGTGAGTCGCCCATTGGCTCAATTGGTAGAGCGCTGGTACGGATAGCCAGAGGTTGCGGGTTCGAATCCCGGCATGGGTGAAATTTTTAGCCTCTAAATAGGTTTTTAAATTTGTTCCTTAGCACGGGTTAGTGCATTAAAAATAAAAATAGTGTAATCATGTGGGTACAGTGATATCGTTCCGATGTTAAAACATAACTGCAAAGTAGGTAGTCGGGGCTGTAAGTAATGCAATTTGCTTAAGTCAGATGTCGCTGCCTGTACGTAATACAGAGAATATTGTAAAGAGGTTCGAAATTTCACTGATGCCGTGAGTCGCCCATTGGCTCAATTGGTAGAGCGCTGGTACGGATAGCCAGAGGTTGCGGGTTCGAATCCCGGCATGGGTGAAATTTTTAGCCTCTAAATAGGTTTTTAAATTTGTTCCTTAGCACGGGTTAGTGCATTAAAAATAAAAATAGTGTAATCATGTGGGTACAGTGATATCGTTCCGATGTTAAAACATAACTGCAAAGTAGGTAGTCGGGGCTGTAAGTAATGCAATTTGCTTAAGTCAGATGTCGCTGCCTGTACGTAATACAGAGAATATTGTAAAGAGGTTCGAAATTTCACTGATGCCGTGAGTCGCCCATTGGCTCAATTGGTAGAGCGCTGGTACGGATAGCCAGAGGTTGCGGGTTCGAATCCCGGCATGGGTGAAATTTTTAGCCTCTAAATAGGTTTTTAAATTTGTTCCTTAGCACGGGTTAGTGCATTAAAAATAAAAATAGTGTAATCATGTTATTTTATTGGCAAACAACGCAGAATTGGATTCTCATAATTTGCTTTACTGTCATGATTCGACCGTAAAACCGCCATATTTGATTCTTGGAAGTCTGCCATGTTACTGTTTTGCAAGAGAATTCCAACGACTGTTGCATTCTACTAAAGGAAGTTATTGATATTGAACGATTTTATTACCGAACCGATTTCCTTAGCGATCGTAATTTTTGTCTTCGGCACTAAATATGCTTATTTTCGACGCTCGTAATGGTCTTTTGAAGAAACTTTGATGATTTGTTTATCGATTCGGCCTTGGCGTCGTGGAAAACGTCCTTAGACACCACAGTTCTTGTATTGTTTAACGCCCACGCGAAGAATTAAGGACAGATTGCTTTATTGTATGCATAAATAATGAGATTTTATTTGCACTAACCTTGCCTGCGACTTCGGCTGCGGGGAACTGATAAAAAATATTTTTAGAACCTAAAGAAACTTCACGTCACGATCACAGTACTTTTTGCTCCAAGTCTCGTTATCACTTTAAAACTGTACGTAGCCAACACTATATCCTCCTAAGCCCTGGCGTCCGAGAAATAGGACATTACGAATAACTTTCTAAATTTACACCCAATTATTTAGTAGGAAGTCCAGAAAACTTACTGTTCCAGGTCCAGTATTTTTTTCATCATTTTTTGGACAACAAAAAGAAAAAGTTCTTCAAAATCTACGTAGTTTTAGAAGACTTGAAGTAACTGTCACCTCTAGGGCTTAGGAGGATGTAAATACTCAACAATTATAGAATAAAATTATACTTCGTATATTCACATTTTTTATAGCATGTGCTCTAGTGTATAATAAAGAATATCCTTATCGTATCCTATCTTAAATTGATGCTACAAATAAACCTAAATTTTCGTTCCCAAGATTCAGGCTGGCAAAGGTGAATACACCCTATACAGAATAATCATATTGCCCCTTTCTATACAGAAGACTCCAGGGAAAAAGATGAACCTGTCACTTTTTTTCGAAACTAATCTGTGAATGCAGTTTTGTAGCGAATTTCCGTTACTCTAAGATAATAAACCGAACAGGGTAAACAAACAAATTAGTCTCGGAGTTATTGACGCTTAAAAATCGCATACAGGGAAAAAGTGGCATAAGTCAAACTTTCTAAATGCAATATCTCCAAATGTTTGTTGCTTGATTAGTTTATCTTTTTCCCTGGGGTCTTATATGATTATTCAACAATAAAATCCATTAAAATGTGGGTAATAAGCTTGCCAACAACGCGGTTCAAAAGATGTGTAAGGCACACTTTGTGCTAAACTCTGTTTCAAAATTGATTAAGTAAATAAATATTCATGGACATAAAACACAGATCTCGTTAGCCCTATACTAAGTACAACTAAATGACTCGTGTTATAGGTGCTAACTCGACGATAGATACATAAATACATAGATAACATCCAAGACCCCAGACAAACTAGAAAAGTTCGTTTCCTAGCTTGACCCGGCCGGGGATCGAACCCGAGACCTTCGGTTTTACAGTCAGCGTGGCAAACCGCTGCGCCACCGAGGTCGTGAAAAGTTTGAAGTTTACTTATTATTTTTCCTCCAAAGTGTTCTAGATTTTAAATTGGGCCCGTAATTTAAGTTCACGTGCCACTTTGAATATAAAAATATAATTTTATACTTTGAATAGCTAACACGGCAAACCTTGTTCACCTTATTAAGTCGTCAGGCTATACTAGTCCACTGCTGGACATAGCCCTCCCCTAAAGAGCGCCACGTTGTGCTATCATAGGGGGAAATGCCCACAATCCCCACCCCACGCACGTTGGGCATCGCAGTTCGGGGGCGCTGCTGCCCACCCCCCGGTTTGTGTCCCTTAGTCGCCTTAAACGACACCCGAGGGAAGAATCGGGTTGTTGCTGTTCTCTAGTCCGATACCACACAGCAGCACCTTAGTAAGGTCTGAGGCTAATTAATAAATTAGCCTATGACCTATTCTCATACCTACGTAATATACACAAAAAATTCTAAAAAATCAGTGGAGCCGTTTCGGAGCTGTTCGATAACAAACACTGTGACACGACATTTTTATATACATATTAGATTCCGCCCGCGTTTGATACAAGATTTTTATATATTACATTTCGCCCGCTTTTGAATGAATGAATGAAAATTCTTTATTGCACTAAAACAAATTTGTACAAAGGCGAGCTTAATACTAGATAGTATTTTCTTCGAGCTAACCCACGATAATGCGGACAGTGGAAGGGGTAGTGCCAGTAAACAATATTATATATATATATAATGTACGTAACTTTGAAATTAAACAAAGTCACTGGTACATGCCCGCACTCGGGATCGAACCTGGGGCTCTCGCTTGCCAGACTATGGTTCTACCCACTGAGCTACCACCGCACCAAACAATATAATATAGGAGTGATTTATTACATAACCTAGCTTTTTAATGCCTAAGCTTCGAACCCTAATGAATGACACTAGTCCCCTACACAAAGACTAGTGTCACAAGTCCCCAGGTATGTAGACCGTGTCACAATAGTCCAAGTTAGACGCAAGCGCAGCTAGTGATGGGCCCATGGAATAATTATATCGATACTAGCTGGCCCCGCAGACGTTGTTGTGCCATATAAATTTAGCCAGGTTTTCACGGTCTTAGTGCGCTCGGTCCAAGTGCGCCATCCGAGTAAACTAATGCTTCTGATTGGACGGTTTTTCGTGACAACACCAAAATAGCCAATCAGAAGCATTAGTTTACTCGGATGGCGCACTCGGACCGAGCGCACTGAGACCGTGAAAACCTAGCTTTAGCCTAGGATCTATCCTCAGACCAACCAAAAATAGGTGAAACCGTTTCGGAGGGGTCCGTTCCCAAACACTGTGACACGAGATTTGTATCTATCGATATATAGTATCGATAGTTTTCCAAATGTGTCGATATATATCAACAATTAATATCGATATTTCTATTTCGATAATTGAAAATCAATATATCGAAAAAAAAATATCGCCGATATATATATATATCCATAAATTTGTGTTTAGTTTTTCGATATATCGATATTTTTTACCCAAGCCTAGGCGCAGCCCGCTACGGCAAGGTCGGCGAAAGTGAATTAATTGCGAGTCTGATGGCGTATCGATTGACAATCGAAATATTGGGGGCTTGGCATTAGATTTATATTAAATATAGACTTTTTTATGCAGACTATGTATACGCCCCACTGTGTCTCCACTATATACATAGCACAGTTCTTCTCAGACAGTCGGCACGCGTGGGTTTTTTATGGGTAATTACGGAGTTATTTATCGATACCCTTGTAACGGTGTAAACCTCTTTACACATTTTTTTTTATTTCTTTAATTCTGTCTATAATTTTTAAAATTTAATATTACGTCACCCATTTCTTTTCTCTCTCAACAAATTTTCGATCGATGTTGCCCCTTGTATTTCCCGTAAAAGTTTAAGTATTATGTAATTTTATTAAATCTAACAATATAAAACTGTAGATATATATTATTTAGTCGTTTCATAATATTTATGTACTATTTTATTTATTTTTAGTTACTATAAGTCCTCAACTATCTGCTGCAATTTGGGAGATGCGCGACTAGTGAAAAAAAGAAAGTGCCATCTCCACAAACCTGACATTGGCAGAATCCTAGGGGGTGCCATAAAAAAAAGAATTGAATTGAATTAATATTACGTCACCCATTTTTTTTGAAGCGCTCGTGGCCTAGGCGAACCGAGTGATTGGAATCAATCACTTGGTTAAGCAACAACAGGCGCGGTCAGGTACAGGATGGGTGAGCGTCCCGTGACTACCGCTAGTGGCATTTTTTCGAGCGCTTCCGTGCTTCGCAAGGCACGTTAAGCCGTTGGTGCCGGCTGTCATATAATGGCAGTCGTTAAGCCATGTCAGAGGCCTTATGGGCGGCTTGATGACTTCTGACAGTAAGGCCCGCCACTGTCTTACAATCCTCCACCAACCCGGACTTGGCCCCCGTGGTGGAGTATGGCCTAACCTTTCTGCGATGCAGGAAGAGACCCGTGCCCCAGCAGTGGGGACATACAAGGGTCGATAACGATAACCCATTTTTGAGATTTCCTTGATATTTTGGCATTACTACATTACGTTTCAGCAGGACCGGACTACATAAATCGCCCTTTACCTGCTTGCTCTGTTTTTTTTATCAAGATTATTTTTGTTTATCGTTATAAATAAAACACAGAGTTTAAGAATGAGAATAGAATAAGAATAAGAATAATTTATTGCCTCATCGAAAACAACTTAAGTAAAGTAAGACTTAAAACTAGGTATTATAAAATAAGGCAAAAAGAAGTGGCTCAGCTGGTGTTGACCCGGGTCAGCCCCGGACAGCGCTGGTTTTCAGCCAATTCCTTCTCCCTAAGATGTTGTACGGGAGTAATGTAAAGAGGACTGTAGTAGTCGTTCCAGTTTATTATTTATAAAACTTTCTACAACGTCACACCCTTAACCCTTTACCAGGCAATGGTATAATAGTTTCCACCATAAATTTAACATTATCCTAAATCTTTGTACTAGATCAAATAAATTATAAATAATGAAAAATATATACTAGCTCTAATTATTATATTCTTTTTAATGCACTAACCCTTGCTGAGGACAATTTTTAAAAACCTATTTAGAGGTTAAAAATTCCACCCATGCCGGGACTCGAACCCGCGGCCTCTGGCTAACCGTGCCGTGGCATGGTCTGCCCGATAAACGGTTAAAACATTTCGTAAACACAGTTTCAGTAGTCTGTCGTGAAACTTAAACTGCATTTAAATAGAATTGTAAGAGGTTTTATAAATACGATTGTTACGGTGTTATTATTTATAAAAACACTAGTCCTCTTAAACCCTTGTGGCGAGCACATGTCATCCATCACTGCGCGCGCACTACAAACTCCAACATTCCTGCATCGCGCAATCAAAGTGTTTCAATGACATACCATAAATATAACGTCCGACTAACAACAGTGGGACTGGCCGTCCGTCCCCAGGCATACGATCTGCCTGGCGGGAAATTTCCCATTATAGTGGAAGACCACGATCACCCGCTCTTCCCTATACCCTTTTCAAATCCCATTTAAATAGAATTGTAAGAGTTTTTATAAATACGATTGTTACGGTGTTATTATTTGTAAAACCTAGTCCTCTTAAACCCTTGTGGCGAGCCCATGTCATCTCTGCGCGCGCACTACAAACTCCAACATTCCTGCATCGCGCAATCAAAGTGTTTCAATGACATACCATAAATATAACATCCGACTAACAACAGTGGGACTGGCCGTCCGTCCCCAGGCATACGATCTGCCTGGCGGGAAATTTCCCATTATAGTGGAAGACCACGATCACCCGCTCTTCCCTATACCCTTTTCAAAAGCTATTAAATAGAATGCGCGGTGGGCACGCGTTGTAATCAAGCCCATACTCTCTCTGTGAGAGAAGGCCTGTGCTACTTAAAAAAATATTTATAATTATATTATTATTTATCTTTTACTGTTAATTAAGTTTAAATTTGAAAAGAATAAATGTGGAGTTAATTTGTTAGTTTCTACTATTTTTATTTTTTTTTTATTTTTAATGCACTAACTGCAAAGTAGGTAGTCGGGGCTGTAAGTAATGCAATTTGCTTAAGTCAGATGTCGCTGCCTGTACGTAATACAGAGAATAGTGTAAAGAGGTTCGAAATTTCACTGATGCCGTGAGTCGCCCATTGGCTCAATTGGTAGAGCGCTGGCACGGATAGCCAGAGGTTGCGGGTTCGAATCCCGGCATGGGTGAAATATTTAGCCTCTAAATAGGTTTTTAAATTTGTTAGTTTCTTCTTCACATAATCTATTAATTGTAAAACTAACAGCTTTGACGTTCATTATGTAAACATTTGGTTTTTTGACGGCCTTGGTGGCGCAGCGGTGGGGCACGCTGACTGTAAAACCAAAGGTCTCGGGTTCGATCCACCGGCCAGGTCAAACTAGGAAACAAACTTTTCTAGTTTGTCTCGGGTTTTGGATGTTATCTATGTATTTATTGTATTAAATCTATCGTCGAGTTAGTACCTGTAACACAAGTCATTTGTACTTAGTATGAGGCTAACGAGATCTGTGTAATATGTCCATGAATATTTATTATTTATTTTATTTATAGTGAAAAAAATTGTTTCAACTTTGGGGATTTACAGTCTATTTATTCTTACATGTCCAATTTAGTAAACAAGATTCTACTAAATAGTGGTTTTAAAAAAGAGACTGTCAATGTTGTCAAATTTGTTAAGACTTGACCTTACAAGCGGCCTGTCATCTAAACGCAACAAAATTACTCAAAACGTTTCTGAAGGCGTTTTTTAAATGACTAACAGGCTGTGCGAGTCGATGTGACAACTTATTTGCAAGACAATGGAGAGTCAACCATGTTTCCGTGTGTAGCCTAGCTTATGACAGGTAGGGTCAGCAGAGAAATAGCAACGGTAAAATTGAATAAAATTAGTAAAGTATTTTTTTTGTTTAGCCTTTTCTGGGAAATGAAACGAAAAGGTTTTATTCAAAGTGGCGCAGAATAGGCGGCTTAATGAACGTTATAATTCAAACTAGGTGTCAAATTCAAAATCTAGATCATTTTGGAGAAAAAATGGACAAAAAACTTCAAACTTAGTCTTTTTCTTTCTGTCATTTACAACGCTGTTTGCTGTCGGTAAATTCTGAGGCTGGCTGGAAAAAAATTCTTTTAAAATTAGTCCGCCTTTGTACTACTTTAGTTACTGTTACAATACAGTGTGGCACTACACAGTATTGCCTGTTATGAAAATTATATCTATTATATTCTTTTTGCTGCACTAACCCGTGCTAAGGACAATTTTAAAAACTTATTTAGAGGCTAAAAAGTACACCCACGACGGTAGTTAAACCCGCGAACCCCTTTGGCTCGGTTAACCAGAGGTCGTGGGTTCAAGTCCCGGCATGGGTGGAATTTTTAGCCTCTAAATAGGTTTTTGAAATAATATCTATGTTAGAAAAATAAACTATTAGCAATGATAATGTTAATTGATTGTATATGGCTACATAATAATAATAAAAGCCTTTATTTGCACGCGAATAAACAGCATAAATTAACATAGTTTACATTTAAATTACATTTTTTGATTTATTACTTAGTAAAAATTATAATTATTGACAAATTACATGCAATCAAAGTTATCATTCACTCATAACACTGAAATATTTTTAGAGTCCTATGGAATGCTAGGTCCCTTTGAGGACATGATAGGCCTCTCGCTAGGGCCAGCTAGGTTTGGTCTAATTCACCCTAGCTGACCGGACTTGTATGGCTATATACAAAACATTAAAATTATATAAACGTCCCACTGCAGGGCACATGCCTTCTCTCAGAGAGAGAGAGAGAGTAAGAGCTCAATTACCACGCGTGCTCACCGCGGATTGGCAATTTCAAGCGCTGAGGTTTTGAACACCTCAGACACTCAGGTTTCCTCACGATGTTTTTTATTAAGCCCATAATATTAATACAGCAGGGCCTTGATAATCCGTACCCCAGCTAGTCCGAACGCCTCTATAATCCGAACGACCCCCCTCAAGCCTGCGCAACCGCCGTCTCCCACAGTTTCTGTCTCGTAGTGCTACGCAGTGCGTTTTAGATAGTACACGAATCGCTTGTTCGTCCGCCGCGCACTGTTTCGCCAATAAATATATATGTACATACATTATATCATGCAAAAAATTATGTTTTATTTCGAAAAATACCTTTCAAAATGCCTACATACCATAATCCGAACGCTTCGTACATCCGAACAGGGTATACATTTTCGGTGTTCGGATTATCGAGGCCCTGCTGCACTAGGAATAAATTTAAATTGTCTTACACGGCCATTGCTGACTGTACAAAAGCCATTGTGTTACCTCTCCACTTAATTCTTCACACCTGCTAAGCTCTGTGGCGTAAAACTGTTCCCTTTATTGTACACGTGAACTAGAACTTAGTTTATTCATTGAACTTTTGCGTTGGTTGCCTCATTTGCATCTACCACTTTATAACTAGCGGCCTGATGTTGTCCTGCAGCGCCATCTGCCGGGCTGATTTTTGAATCTAACCATCCAGGGCGGCACCTAAACGCATACAAAAAGTTCATTCAAATTTGTCCAGTCGTTTAGGAGGAGTTCAGTGAGATACACACGAAAAGTAGAATTATCACATGAATATTATAAAGGCGAAAGTTTGTGAGTGTGTAAGTGAATGAATGAATGAATGAATGAATGAATGAATGAATGAATGAATGAATGAATGAATGAATGAATGAATGAATGAATGAATGAATGAATGAATGAATGAATGAATGAATGAATGAATGAATGAATGAATGAATGAATGAATGAATGAATGAATGAATGAATGAATGAATGAATGAATGAATGAATGAATGAATGAATGAATGAATGAATGAATGAATGAATGAATGAATGAATGAATGAATGAATGAATGAATGAATGAATGAATGAATGAATGAATGAATGAATGAATGAATGAATGAATGAATGAATGAATGAATGAATGAATGAATGAATGAATGAATGAATGAATGAATGAATGAATGAATGAATGAATGAATGAATGAATGAATGAATGAATGAATGAATGAATGAATGAATGAATGAATGAATGAATGAATGAATGAATGAATGAATGAATGAATGAATGAATGAATGAATGAATGAATGAATGAATGAATGAATGAATGAATGAATGAATGAATGAATGAATGAATGAATGAATGAATGAATGAATGCATTCATTCATTCATTCATTCATTTCTTTATTGCACTTAAACAAATTTGTACAAAGGCGAGCTTAATACTAGATAGTATTTTCTGATAGTATTAAATTTGGTGTGGAGTTAGCTGACACCCTGCCTCGGCAGCCAGGTCCGGATTGGTTGGTCCAGGCTTGCAAGACTAGTGGATAGTCTTACAGTCAGAAGTTTTCAAGCCGCACTAAGGCTACGCCCTCTGACTTGGCTTAACAACTGCCATCTACCGACGGCAGCCGCCACCAACTGCTTAACGTGCCTTGCGAAGCACGGAACCGCTCGGAAAAATGCGGTAGATACGGGACGGTCACCCATCATGCACCTGACCGTGCCAGTTTTTGCTTAACTCAAGTGACTGATTCCAATCACTCGGTTCGAATAGGCCACGAGCGCTAAAGCGTACATTAAAATCCTAAATTAACTACCTCAGCATCTCCACTATCCAAATATTGACCTAAAATGGAATCACTCAACTAAAATGGGTAAATAAAGTCAAACTTTGATTGGAGTGACATTTTTATGCACTAAACTTTAAAAAAATGTATACCATCAAAATATTTTATTCGCGGTTGCACAGGTCGACAAATTTTGCTACCTCTATGTTGCTTATCCTTCGTGATCGCTTAAGATCACTCAGGCAGCCGGGGCTACGAGCGATTAAAAAAAATAATACTGTACCCATAACATACTAGGTACAGAGGATTTGGACATCCAAAAACCTCCTGAAACCTATATATTTGTAAACATTCGTATTTCAACAAATCCACGTTTTACTCACCAAAGAGACGTATAAGTGATGCGCAGTATAGCCAATGTTAATCCAATAGAAGTTGGTAGTCTTCACTAATTACTTCATTAGCTAGTTCCGACACTTCCTAGCTATTAAGTGAATTAGCCAGCGGCTCATTTTCGTCATTATGAAACTAACGAACTGTTTGGCATGGAAATAATTTGACTTGAGACTAATTATACTTTTTTTTTTTTTATTTATTCGTGGACATATTACACAGATCTCGTTAGCCCTATACTAAGTACAACTAAATGACTTGTGTTATAGGTGCTAACTCGACGATAGATTTAATACAATAAATACATAGATAACATCCAAGACCCGAGACAAACTAGAAAAGTTCGTTTCCTAGTTTGACCCGGCCGGGGATCGAACCCGAGACCCTCGGTTGTACAGTCAGCGTGCTAAACCTCTGCGCCACCGAGGCCGTCTGATGTCGTCGAGTTTTTAATGCACTAACCAGTGCTAAGAACAATTTTTCAAAACCTATTTAGAGGCTATAAAAAGAGTATAATCATGTGGTTACAGCGATATCATTCCGATGTAAAAACCTAACTGCAAAGTAGGTACTCGGGGCTGGAAGTGATTCAAATTACTTCAGCCAGATGTCGCTGCCTGTACTTAATACAGAAAATATTGTATAGAGGTTCGAAATTTCACTGATGCCGGTGAGTCGCCGATTAGCTCAGTTGGAAAGAGCGCTGGCACGGATAGCCAAAGGTCGCGGGTTCGAATCCCTGCATGGGTGGAATTTTTAGCCTCTAAATAGGTTTTGAGACTAATTACCCAGGTTTAAACTAGATTGCTTACGACCTGGGGCATTATTACGTAAACTAAGTATCCACTGAGATGAGTGACGTTGATTTTCACTTTTTTTAAGCCACTCCGGCTGTCAAATGCATACATTTTTTGATACTTAGGAGTCGTCTAAATGCTTCACTCGATAGAGTGGAGTGCTACGTAATAGGAGGGCTGGTGCTCCCGACATCGTCTGCGCAGGATTAGTGTTTCGAGTAGCTTATATTATTATTAGCGTCGCGTACAAAGGAACTAACTTTACCTATGACATTAAAATTACAGTGATGCTTGGAATGACAGGATACGCAATAGTCTGATTAGAGAACTGAAAGTTGTGGACTGAAAGAGGATGTTTAGACTAGAATTGAGAAAGGAATGTTGCGTTGGTTTGGACATGTGGAGAGGATGAAGGAAGAAAGACTGACGAAACAAATATATATTGCGAATGTGAGTGGAAGGGCTGGTAAGGGACGTCCCAGACGGACTTACATCGACCCTTTGTATTAGCAAAGGGAAAAACAAAAAGTACCCGGAACCAGCGTGCGTGCATGCAACGACTTATGAACGTTGATGAAGCGAAGGTGATCTGTCAGGATCATGGCAAGTGGCAGTCCCTGGTCTCTGCCTACCCCTACATCATAGGATACAGGCGTGAGGTGTATGTACCTATCGCACCCTCAAAACAAAAGAGGCCTAAGTCAAAAAATAGTTTAAATACTCAAAAAATTGAGTACCTAACAATCATAGAGAGACATAAAAAGGTATGAATGATAGATATCCGATGAATAGTAAAAAAAAAGGCACTTATTGTAAAAAAAGAGCATAGCGAATCTTCCGTCCACGGCATACCTTTTTATGACTTATGATTGTAACTCAATTTCACTATTTTTTGACTTAGGCCTCTTTCGTTCTGAGGTATGTATGTATTAAAATTACATAGAATAGTTTTAGGGTTGCATTTGAAAAATAAACAGCTCGACAATATTGAGTTACATGTTACAGTTGCACTACAATAACGTTACAATATTGCCAACAAAATAAATACGGTAACTAAACACTGCGGAGCCTTAATCATTGGGCTATAGGTAGCTACAGAATTATGCTCCTATTAACTATATTTAACGATTTTTTAAACATGTTCATCACAGATGTAATGTACGAGTACAGTACTACACATCATAAAAGTCCCTTTGGGAATCTACGTTCGCGCAGACTAGGAAGAAGTGTAACGAAAGTACCCGAAGCTATAAGTACATTCAACATGATCTTTAACCGATACGGTTAAGGTGCAGAACTGATTGCCGCAGAAGCGCTACCTATTTCGCTCACGCTACTAATAGTCACCTGCATCGATGACGTTGAATCAACCAATAGCAACAAAGGCGCGCGGCCTGCCATAAAATGAAACTATCCGATTGGTCGACCACCTTGCCGCACATCCAAAATTTGGTCATCTGCGCAGGTACATCCGCGAGACTTATTTCTTGTGTAGCACTGTACGTACATTACATCTGTGTAACTCTAGAGGTTTTGGCAGCGCACGCCAGATAACTCGCAGTTGCTAGGTTTTTCCTACTTGACACTTTTCGTCATCTTCTTCAGGCTATATTAGTCCACTGCTGGACATACCCCTCCTCTAATGAGCGCCATAGCGCAAGGTTGTGCTTTCATTGGGGGTAGTGCCCATAATCCCCACGCTGGGCGTGCGGGTTGGGGATCCCAGTTTGGTGGAACTGTACTGCTGGGGGCGCTTCTGCCCACCCCCCGGTTCAGTCGCCTTTTACGACACCCGCGGGAAGAATTTGGGTTGGTCTAGACCGACACCACACAGCATATTTTCATCTTTTCGCCATATTTTGGGCATTTCACACAATATCTTTATAAATTGTAGCCTATGTGTTATTCTGATGTAGAAGCTGTATTATTGTAAAGTTTCATTAAAATCGTCAAGTAGTAGTTATTCAGTAGTTTTTACGTGAAAGCGTAACAAACATCCATCCATCCATACTTACAAACTTTAAGATAAGATAAGAATATTCTTTATTGTATACCGGAAAAATAGTTACAAAAACGGCAGATACAAAAGATCAAATACAATTGGCGGCCTTATTGCTAAAAGCAATTTCTTCCAGGCAACCTCAAATTGGAGAACTTTCGCGTTTATAATACTAGTAGGATAGGAATTAGGATAGTAGGATAAGTAGGAATGTGTTTAACTTTAAGCTAGATTGTGAACGACAATAAACTTTTTTAAAAACCTACTTAGAGGCTAAAAATTCCACCCATGCTGGGATTCGAACTCGCGACTTCTGGCTATCCGTGCCAGCGCTCTTTCCAACTGAGCTAATGGGCGACTCACCGGCATCAGTGAAATTTCGAACCTCTTTACAATATTCTCTGTATTACGTACAGGCACGGGTAGCACGGGTTAGTGCATTAAAAATAAAAATAGTATAGGCAATAAACTTCTTTTTATTCTCATTCTCTCGTAGTGGGATTTTGTTTCACGCTCTATAATGTGGTTATGTTGTGTAGTACAGTATGTAGGTACCTTTCTGTAACAATATTTACTTCAAACACCCCATTGTTGTAGATTGCTTGTCTTTCATAATTCTACACGTTCTAATTAATTAGACCAGCGATTCCCAAACTGGGTTCCGTCGGACCCAAAGGTATTATTAATTAATTATTATTAATTACTAGCTCACCCAGCGAACTTCGTACCGCCTAACAGTGGATTCTTTTTTTTTTCTCTCCGTAAGAACCATCCTCGCACTTCAAGGAATATTCTAAAAAAAGAATTAGCAAAAGCCGTTCAGGTGCTCTCGAGATTTGCGCTAACCAACACATTCAGCGATTCATTTTTATATTATAGATAATTTATTGCACACGAAACATTTAACAGGACATTACATAAGAAATAACATGTACAAAGGCGAGCTTATCTCTGAAAGAGATGTCTTCGTGGAGAAGTCACTGGGGTTACGCTAATCACCTTCATCACGGAATTTTCGGAATATTTTGACTGTGGTATTATCTTAACTACCTCACAAAACAATATCTTTCAATGCTGCCCGCGTATAGGGTTCTGGATTTTCCGGAGTGGTTTGTTCAGTTAGGTTAGGTTTTTTTTGGATAGTATTTTCTAAGGTTAACACAAGTACTAGACATAATTAAAACTGTTTTAATACGGATTTCACATTGTAAACTAACAGTTAATGCTTTCAAAAAGACGCCTGTCACCTCAGTCATCCGAGACCACGGCAACTGTAAAAGTGCCGAAACGTCGGAAAATTGTAAAAATATAATAAACGAGTGAAATCCGTATTAAAACAGTTTTAATTTTTTTTTGCATGCTAAAATTATTTTTGTTTATTCATTCTGTGTTCTGGACGAAAATTGTATTGATATAACACTTATTGTAATATCATGGCAATGTCCTAGGATAAGGAGTGAATTTGCACGTAGGTTACAATACTACTTAGCGCCATTTTTGTACTCAAACGCCAACAGGCAACTCAACATTATGGGAGGCAGCAGGTTCACTTGTAAAAAGAAAATCACACAGTGGCTTATTGGTTTGGACTATACTCAAAGTGAAAATTTGTTAAGGAGAGAGGCGTAGACTGTGTTTGTATCTCGACCTATATCTCGACGTATATTCTTATTCACCCACATACACGTGTACCCTCACATACATAGTCACACTCATAAACTTCTAGACACACACACCCACACACACACACACACACACACCCACACCCCCCCACACACACCCTCACACACACACACACACAAAGAAATACGCACTTGTGAGTATGCATGCACGCACAGTGCAGTTGTTATCAACTCATAGAGTTGAAATGGGTTTTATTATCTATTTTAAATATCAAATTTTTGTTATGTCGCAATTGTAAGCCTATAACATGTCAGTATTTTTAATTTTACGGCCATGTATTGAAAAATACTTTCGCCGAGGATTTTAATTCAAATTAACTATTGTATAATTTTATCGTTTAAGATCTAAAATGTCTTTTGTTTCATTATTGGAAGAGACTAGCTTGCACGACACAGGGAATCCTAGTGTGCAAGTTAGGGTAAGAAAATGACAAAATTACAGATATTGTTAGTATTGTTAGTAATATTATATTATATTAATTATTTGTTAATATTAATTAATTAATTGTAATTGTGGTAATATTGAAAACGGTGAAATAGTACAGAATATGCAGTGCAATTTTTTATGCTATTAATTAAATCTTAATAAAAAACTGTGTTCGTAATGTAAACTAAGATTTATAACTTATAAGTGTTAATCAGATGCATGTAACTTAATTCAGTTGGTAATAAATAATTTCTATACTTTTTTTTATACTTGTCCTGGTCCCAAACGCTATAGTAACCAGGCAAGGACATCAGAAACATGGAATCCCTAAGTCCATTTGTAAAAATAGACGGCAGCCGCCAGTGGAAATCGAACCCACGACTTCCAGCATAGTAATTAGACGTAATACCGTGAGACCAATGAAGAAATCAAGTAATAATAAGTGTTAAATTAATAATAGATATGTAATATATTGATATCCATTTATAACCGTATGAATGTAATATGAAGTATTTGTGTGTATAGTATTATATTATTACTGTAGTATTTGTATTCTATGTGCCCCCACTTTGTAACACATTTTTATTATTATATAACTTGAAAAAAATATATATTAAAACTCTTTATTGCATAAAAATTTTGCACATACGCGAGCTTACTGATACTAATTTGTACTTAATAATCTTGCTTAGCATTATCTACCAGCTAACTTAATTTAGGTACTTAGAAGTATTTTTATCTCTTTCTTTTTGTGGGCGTGCACACCTCAAATGTTGCTCCTCCTGTACCTACTGCGGGTTGACTGGTAGACAATGCAATTATCATTAAGTCCTCCTTTTGTACATTATCTTTTGTGCAATAAAGAAATAATAATTACCCATACCTCCGATACAAATATTATTTTGGTTTTGCGTAATGAGCATGAGTTACAGTCAAGTTAACCACACACCAAATTTACACATGCCCACTCCTCTACTCAATTACTAAGTCGACTGTATCTTTCGAACCTTGAAGTGAAGTAACATCTTGAATGTTATATTTTTATATGTTCCGTGAAACAAGTGAGAATTATTGCGTGGACAGTTTTCTTAAAAGTTTAGGAACCGCTGGATTAGATCACAATCTTTGACACCATTTTACCATGCATACTGTTATATTTATTATGAGACTTTTAACCCGAAGCTTTTGAACCTAAGTACAGTTAAGTTCCTACGTTACTAACCGCCGAACTAACAATTTCCCTTAGGAAATACTTAAGTACCTATCGTATTGTCTTGTTGACACAGGAAACTTTCTTGTGGAGACAGGAAAGTTTTACTTATTGACGTAGTTAATAGTTGGTCGTACATAACTAAGTCATATATCCTGCTGTGGGATGTGTAGAGGCTCCTTAAACAAGGATTAGCCCATAAACAATCTCTTCTCTTTCGCACTAATCCATCCGGTCCTTTTCTAGAAAAGTATCATCCACCGTTTCCCAGCTGCCTTCATAATAGGTATCACCAGCCAACTCCCCATAAATTATTCTGACTCAAAAACAAACCGCAAAAATAGACTAAACACCCTCTTTCTCTTGTCAACAGGACCTGATCCCCTCCGCGCACGACACAGAAGCTTATCTGCAGAAGACGCAAAACGCCATCACCAATCTACAGGCGAAACTGCACACCAGAACCAGTCACACCAACATACCACCGGTACTCACCACGAGCGTCCTTAGCGACAAAACTGCGTCATCCCGCCTTCCAGTGTCCACTCTCAGCCGCTCAAACTCACTGAACTACCGCCTGAGGCCGAAGGAAACGTCGAGCGACAACAGCCCACTGAGAAGTCCAGGGAATTACGTAATAACAGGATCCACTAAAGTGCCACAAGGGAGGCTACTGATTAACAACGCCTCAAGGTCACTAGAGACTGATAGGAGGAAAGATTCCAACATGAACAGTCCAACCTCCGATAGAGGTCTGCATTCGAACAGTTCCGACGATAAAACGCTGTCGAATAAGCACTCGGACGGCCGGAAAACTCATGTGAGGCACCGATCCTTCGACGGGAGAACGCACGACTTCGGTCCGGACCTCAGTAATGCGAACACCACGGTCTGTCTCAAGACAGTCTTGAAGAACAACGCGGAGGCACAAAATCTTTACCCGAGAATTGAACAAACCCGTTGCCTTGGCGACGGGCACAGAGGCCACCAAAGAGTATACAGCGACGGCCTAGACAAGCCCTTGAAGACTCTATACGGACCCAATAACATCGCTTTTGGCTCGTCCATAAAACGGTCCAGCTCTTTCAGCACTGTTACTAAGAACAACAACTTTATGGATCAAAGGATCTTGAACTCCAGAAGGTCTTCCGGGCATTCCGATTTTCATGTTGAAAACGACGTAGTGGATTACCCCTCGGATGAGTCTGAGCAGTCGTTCGAGAAATCGCAAGAGTCTAGGTATAAACGTCCCGTGGCCCGGACCCGAATCGATTCGCCCGATTTGAAATCGATAGCGCCCGCGAACTCGCCCCGACTATGTCCGAACACACCCGAAATGCAGCGGAAATTCGGCCCGGGGCTGGTCAGGAACTCCGTGAGAGTGACCAATAAGGAGCGAGGACTAAACTCGAGGCTCTCTGAGCCACCAATCGCTAGAGAGGAACGCGCTAAACCGGCCAATCACCAGAGTAGAAGAATATCGGAGCCTACGAGGCAGGCTGTGTTGAACCGGCTTACCAAATCTAGGTCCTCGACAAGGGAGTTTCAACCTAAGAGCCATGAGAAAGGTGAGTTATATTTTGTTTGACATAAAGCGACAAATCTAAAGTAATTTAGGTTTTAAATCACTGTGCAAGAGCACAAGGTTGTTCAGTATTTCAAAGGCAGCAATTACCATGTCAGTAGGACAACACGCGACACAAATTTGGCAGGTGAACGAGAAAAATAAAGCGCATGCGATAGCCAAATTAAATTTTCAAGTGCTATGGGAATTGTACTCGTATACCTGGTATGGCGCGATTGCGATTGTGAACAACAGCTTGATGAAGAAAGGTGCGTTGAAGCTTAAGAATGTGCGTGTAAGATGTCGTGATGTCAAGTTATTGAAGGCATCTACTAGTCAATTCAAAATTTTTTTTATATCGGACCTTATTATGTGAAATTAAAAATATTACTACATACCTACAAATAAAGCCACAATTGAAGTCGATCCAGTGTTTATTATTATTTGTAAAGGATATACAATAAAAATAGTATAATCATGTGGGTACAGCGATATCATTCCGATGTAAAAACCTAACTGCAAAGTAGGTGATGCAATCTACTTCAGCCAGATGTCGCTGCCTGTACGTAATACAGAGAATAGTGTAAAGAGGTTCGAAATTTCACTGATGCCGGTGAGTCGCCCATTAGCTCAGTTGGATAGAGCGCTGGCACGGATAGCCAGAGGTCGCGGGTTCGAATCCCGGCATGGGTGGAATTTTTAGCCTCTAAATAGGTTTTTAAAATTGTCCTTAGCACGGGTTAGTGCATTAAAAATAAAAATAGTATGATATACAACGTTCCAAACTTACGACCTTCAAGGCGCTTTATTTGTGTCGTTTACCTGTGAGTTGTTTTTAAAACGAAACCAATTTTCACGCCTCATCGGCACGACCGCGAAATATTCGACATGTTACAGAAGTGTTACACACTGCGCCATAACAACAGTCGATTTACAGAACGTTGTTGTAACAATGTTTATAGTCTGTGGCCAATTGCAGATTGCTTTCACAAATTGTGGCCATTTGTGTCTTATGCACTAGAGAGGAAGGTCTTTTAGAACGACCGGCATAAGACCGAATATTATATAAACAGGGGTTTCCACTGCAGTTTTACAGATGCCGGCAAACATCTTGAACTTGAATAGATTTTATGTAATGGAATGAAATAAATTTTATTTCAACGTAAAGAATTAACGTTCTAGACTTTTAGTCCGGATTTACTGAATGTCAATGTACCATGTAAAATGTAAGCCGCTGCCTTCGGGCCGTATTGTAGTGGAGAAAAAGGCAGCGGAAAAAAAACTCCATTCTGACCATCTTTTCTCAAGTCATATTAAATACCTGTTGCCACCTATAAGTGTAGTTTTAAGTACCCATTAACTTATTATCGAGCAGAGTGTAGTCAATATATTTTTGTTTTAATTTAATTCATGTTTGTATCTGGTTCTTTTCGCTACCGCATTAGGACGTAATAAATAAATTAGTTAAGAGGATTCATAGTAAATTAATCAATAAATAAGAGACAGGCTTTGACTGTCTAGTTGGTCTAGTGGTATCACGTCTGATTACCATGCCGGAAGTTATCGGTTCGATTCCCTTTTGGTGCACCGTAAATTCATACAAATCAGTCTGGGTGTATTTCCGTATTTATGATGTCCTTGCCTGATGTGCTGTGTGCAAGTTGGTTATAGTACATTACACAACTAGGGTGGTAATACAAAGAAAGGCCGAGATCGCAGAAGTTTGCGGCCCGAGCTGCAAGCGAGGGACGTAAATATGCGATCGAGAGCTATCTTTATTACCTCCCGTGTTGTGTACATCTTTTTATGTCTACTTTTCTACTACTTTTTATGTTTTATGTCATCCCGTGTTGTGAAGACACGACACGGCCAGAAAGCGGATTTTTCCGTACGCGCAGCGTGCGGAAAAAGCCACTTTATTGCCAGGTGTGGCATAAAATAAAAAACATGCGCAGTAGTCGATTTTTGGGCGTCTCTAGCGGGCTGAAGGTGGCTTGGGGAGGGGAGGATCGTTCCGGCCACGTGATTGGTTGATAATCGAACCCTACAGCCCCGCTGTAGTTTCTTTTGTCTTTTGGATAGCTTTAAGCTCATGATGTTTGCCGAGATCTGTACCTAACTATAAACTTAGTCTTACGACATTTTATTCGCATTCCACGTTCACATGATTGTAAAGAGCATGGCCAATCTTTGATGGATGTCTGTTAGGAAATACTAAGGTTTCATAAAATTCTCCGAATTTCTTGTCGGTCAACCAAAATAGGTCTTGGGTTCGACACCCACTAGAGGCCGCCGAACTTAATTTGTACAAATGGCCTAGTCTGGATGTCTCTGTCTGAGGTGTTCAAATACCTCAGCGCTTGAAATTGCCAATCCGCGGTGAGCACGCCTGGTAATTAGGAGTGATCGTTGCAAAGACGAACCGTTTTATAAGACCGTTTTGTGTTCCGCGACGATAGGACCGTTTTACGTTTCATTATAAAGCAGTGCCAGAGACTCTAAAGCAGTGCCAGCGTTCGTTCGTCGCGAGACCAGTCCTTAGATTATTTGACGCGGATATGTCCTTTAGTGCTATATTAATAGAGCCTAGAACGTAATGAGATCATTGCGACGTCGTCGTCGGCTCCTTGCTCGTTCCGTTCGTTTTGGTCTGTGATACAATAAAGTAATCTTTATGTCTATGAGTATACAGTCGAATATCGTGTAAAACAACTTATTTTTTCCGATGTTTCGTGATTTCGTCTCGTTCGCACTCGTTTGACCGTCCTCTGCGACTTGCTCGTTCGCATACAATGAAACCAGTTGCGAACGAGGACCGTTTCGAGGACCTGTTTTCGTTCCAGAAAAAACGGTTGCGTTTCGTCGTCGAAATATCGGACAACGACCCACTCCTATGGTAATTAAGCCCGTATTCTATCTCTGAGAGAAGGCCTGTGCCCTGCAGTGGGACGATTATAAGGTACACTCGCGGTCTGAAAATGTTTACCACCTTAAGGTTGGTAATTGCATGCACAAATTCAGGCCACATGGTCGATGATATGTGATTTGATTAGGCAAGAACCTAGATGAAGCAATAGATATTCACCCAAGCGAGGTTGCCATGGTTTTACAAACAATCTCTTGTTAAATGTCATTGTAAAAAATTCAATTATGTCCACTTTTAAATAAAGAAAAGAGTTACATCATCAAAACGTCATGAATACTCTTTTTGTTAGAATCGATGCTACAACTATTAAAAAGTAATACGTACCTAGATATAGCATTTTACCCCCTTATTCATAATAGTCTGCTAACTTAAAGCATTGCTAATTCTCACTCTGTCCTCTTCTATTGACCTAAGTCAGAATGAAAGAGAACACTCTTTAGCAGGTGTTTTAAGTTAGCGGACCATTATGAATAAGGGGGGACTTTACTGCACACAGTGTGCTAAAGAATCTAATTTGAAAACTGATAAACATTTTTAGACCGCGACCGTACATAAAAAAAATCATTGAACAATACCTTATAATATCCGCAATTAACTAGCATTTACGAAGATCAGGAAGGTTAAGCAACAGTTCAGTGCATGAATGGGTAAACCGTCTATGACTGCCGCTAGTGGCATTTTTCCGAGCGGTTCCGTGCTTCGCAAGGCACGTTAAGCCGTTGGTGCCGGCTGCCGTCGATAGATGGCAGTCGTTAAGCCAAGTCAGAGCCTTAGGGCGGCTTGAAAACTTCTGACGGGAGGACCAGCCACTAGTCTTGCAAGTCTTCACTAGCCCGGACTTGGCCCCCGTGGTGGAGTATGGCCTATACCTATAACGTGCCTTGCGAAGCACGGAACCGCTCGGAAAAATGCCACTAGTGTTAGTCGTTAGTCATAGACGGTCACTGAACATGCACTGAACGCACCCTATGTGGCTTCGTAATCGATTACGATCACTCAGGCAGCCGGGGCTACGAGCGATTCGGGGATACAGGAGAGATTTAACTGGGCTGGAGGCGAAAAAAACCCCAGGTCTTGGATGTTTACATGTTTGTGATGTCAGTCACTGTTACTGGTTCCCACGACATAGGGTATCCTAGTGTGGGGCCAACAGCAATATATGGGCCTGTATGTAAATGTAAAGTTATGTTAATGTAATGTCATGTAATATTAACGTTTCAGGCACCAAGAAGCCTAGCCAGCACCGCTCGTCTTCAGCCCTCGCGTCCAAAGAGTTGGAATTCACGAACTGGAAGAAGAGGGCGTCCTACGACCCCATGAAGGCCGCGCAGGAGGACAGGAAGAGACGGCAACAGATGGCCAGCGCGAAGAGGCTCGAGTGTAACAAGGACGACCTTAGTTCTCCCAGGTAAGTCATAGAGATACGTAATAAACAAAAAAATTGGAAAATATTTTTTAATTTAAAAACCTATTTAGAGGCTAAAAATTTTCACCTCTACCAATTGAGCTCAATTGGTAGAGCGCTGGTACGGATAGCCAGAGGTTGCGGGTTCGAATCCCGGCATGGGTGAAAATTTTTAGCCTCTAAATAGGTTTTTAAATTTGTTCCTTAGCACGGGTTAGTGCATTAAAAATAAAAATAGTGTAATTTTTTAATTTGCAAATTTCGCAGCCATCCTGCATACTTATCAAATTCAATATATTTCAGTTTCTTACGTTAAATACTAAAGGAAATATTCATTTATCGCGACAAATTTGATATGAGTCAAGTAGCTGATTGTAGTTTTATGGCTTTATGAAACTCGGCCCTGGACTTTGTCGTCCTTATGATGGTTGATTCTTAGGTCCTAAACCAGAGGTTATAAAAATAGTTGGAAAGTTGCTAAGATTTCTCACGTTCACTTATCTTTGCTTTTAGGTAAATAATAATATTGACCTTTTTGCATATGAGATGATTTATACAGCGTCCAGTGGTATCTTCACTCACACTAGATGGGTGAAGGGACCACTCCGACGCTGTAGTGCCTGGGCATGGTTTTATAGATGGTGTAGGCTTGCCCAGCACCTATACCACCCTGACCACAGAACATGACAGCTTAGTCGGCCTAGCCCACAGGAAAGACTAGTCAATACGTGCGGAGCCAACCAAGCCGCGGGTTTCCTCACGATGTTTTCCTTCACAGTTTACGTATGGTTTTAGGTAAAAACGTATAATAAAACAAGTAATGATTTTTTTTCCATTGGCGGTGCAAGTTAGCATAGCACCCCGAATCTTATCACATTAGCTCCCATCATCCTAGTTTGAAGGCATCACTTAAAAGCTACAAGCGCTCGTGGCCAAGTGAGATGAACCGAGTGATTGGAATCAATCACTTGAGTTAGGCAACAACAGGCGCGGTCAGGTGCTGGATGGGTGACTGTCCCGTGACAACCGCTAGTGTCATTTTTTCCGAGCGCTTCCGTGCTTCGCAAGGCACGCTAAGCCGTTGGTGCCGGCTGTCATGTAATGTCAGTCTTTAAGCCCTGTCAGGGCGGCTTGATAACTTTTGACAGTACACCCCGCCACTGCCTTACAATCCTCCACCAACCCGGACTTGGCCCCCGTAATGGAGTATGTCCTAACCTTCCTGCGATGCAGAAAGAGACCCGTGCCCCAGAAGTGGAGACATACAAGGGTTGATATCGACTTAAACTGGGAATGGTGTTGTGTGGACGTTTTTTAATTATATTTCCTATTTCAGCCACTCCTCTCCCGTCCACCGGTCTCAGTCGTTCCACACAACCAACATGGCCGATTTGGAGGCACTGGACTATAGTTCTGAAGGTAAGAACGTGTACTTAAAATCGGGATGATGAGTTATTTTAATTCCTTCTTCTTCAGGCTATATTATGTAGTCCAATGCTGGATATAGCCCTCCCATAATGAGCGCCATAGCGCCCTGTCTTCAGCTTGCCGCATCCAGCATCTGCCGGCAGTTTTTCGCAGATCGTCATCCCACCTGGTCATCGTCATCCCTTTTTTAAATTTAATTTCTGGTAAATGAAAGTACAAATATAAACAAAGTATTTGCACTTTCATTTACCAGAAATTAAATTTATGTTTATGTTTTAAAACCACAAATCAAATCAAAATACAAAAGGTAGTACATTAGTACAATTTTTGGAAAGACTGGAGCTTAAAGTAGATCATTGATCTGTATTTTATGAATTAGTGACTTAAATTCTTTATTGATTGCATGATTATTTGCAGGCACAGAGGAGGACCAAATGCTGACCCTCCCTATGGACAACCCCATGATCACGTCGACCCACTCCGACATACTGGACCTGCGGCGGACGGAGCCCAGGGACTTACGGCGGAAAGCGATGAACAACGACGTGGTGCTGACTAGAGACTACGTTGCTGGTTTCCAGGTGGGTTGGAAGCAGAAGACACCTGGAAGTAGTCGAGAGGGGTAGGCTCACTCACGTGTGTGAGGTACACACCTACAAACATAACCTCACGCCTGTATCCCAGAGGGGTAGGCAGAGACCAGCGACTGCCACTGTGTGTGAGTTAGTGGAAATAAAATGAAAATATTTTATTTGCATGGTTTCACATGAGGGCGTCCTGGCTCCCAAACTAAGATATCTACCCTGTGCTACGGATAGGCACTTTCGATTCAGGTCATAAAAATTGTTTATTTTTTTTTGCTATCGGGTAAGATATCAGCGAGAGAGCGAGAGAGGGAATAATGATGTAATAATACTGGCTAGCGCTCGTGGCCTAGTCGGACCGAGTGATAGGAATCAATCACTTGTGTTAAGCAACAACAGGCGCGGTACAGTGCAGTATAGATGACCGTCCCGCGACTACCGCTAGTGGCATTTTCCGAGCGCTTCCGTGCTTCGCAAGGCACGTTAAGCCGTTGGTGTCGGCTGTCATGGAATGGCAGTCGTTAAGCCATGTCAGAGGCCTCATGGGCGGCTTGATAACTTCTGACAGCAAGGCCCGCCACCACCCCGCCACTGTCTTACAATCCTCCACCAACCCGGACTTGGCCCCCGAAATCGAGTATGCCTAACCTTCCTGCGATGCAGGAAGAGACCCGTGCCCCAGCAGTGGGTACATACGAGGGTTGTTATCGATAACAACAATGATGTGTCACAAAGTAAATGGCTTTTCATTCTTCTCTGTCAACAGTGGATTAACTTGTCAGTGTGCTAGAAACAATGTGTAAAGTATTTACCCATTAGCCCGCCCATTAGCTCAGTTGGAAGAGCGCTGGCACGGATAGCCAGAGGTCGCGGGTTCGAATCCTGGCATGGTTGGAATTTTAAGCCTCTCAATAGGTTTTCAAAAAAAGTTTTTAAGTTAGGTTTTTAAAAAAAATATTAGAGGCTAAAAATTCCACCCATGCCGGGATTCCAACCCGTGACCTCTGGCTGTCCGTGCCAGCGCTCTTTCCAACTGAGCTAATGGGCGACTCACCGGCATCAGTGAAATTTCGAATCACTTTATTCACAATATTCTCTGTATTACGTACGTAGGTTTTTTAAAAAAAAATATTTTTAGTAACCATCATTTATTAACCATCATTTAATGATGGTTAATAAATGATTAAATAAATGATAAATTATAATATTATTATTATTATTTATTATTATAATTATAATAATTATTATTATTATAATTATAATTATTATTAATAATAATAATTATTTATTTATTATTATAAATTTATAATTAATAAATGATAATTATTTTTAGTAACCATCATTTATTAACCATTTGTAGTAACCATAATTTGGCCCCCAACAGGTGAACCAACCCGCCGAAAGGCCGAAACGTCGGACCGCCGACTCCGACAAGCGGAAGACGTACCTCGTGGATGACGTCACGCCGACACGCGACAACGTCGACTTCCTGAAGGCCGACTCGGCCGTCGACAAGCGGAAGACCTTCATACTGGACAGCGACACGAATAGCACCACTAACGGGAGCAGTCCGAGGAACTCCAGCATTTTCAGCCACGAGAAGAACTCTTTGACCACAGGTGAGATTTAGTTGTGATAGATGATTTTGGTACTAGATGAAGACGCCGGGAGAAATGAGACAGAGAGACTTGATGAGAGAGAGGGAGAGAGATGGGAGGCAGATTAAGAGAGATAAAGGAAAGGAGAGAGAACGAAATTATTAATAAAGAGAGAGAGCAAAAGACAAAAGAAAATCAAATCAAAGTATTAAAACTGTTTTTATACGGATTTATGCTCGTTTATTACATTTTTACAATTTTCCGACGTTTCGGCACTTTTTCAGGTGCCGTGGTCCCGGATGACCATCCTCAGTCATCCGGGACCACGGCACCTGAAAAAGTGCCGAAACGTCGGAAAATTTTAAAAATGTAATAAAAGAGCATAAATCCGTATAAAAACAGTTTTAATTATTATACTATTTTTATTTTTAATGCACTAACCCGTGCTAAGGACAAATTCAAAAACCTATTTAGAGGCTAAAAGTTTCACCCATGCCGGGATTCGAACCCGCAACCACTGGCACGTATAGCCAGAGGTTGCGGGTTCGAATCCCGGCATGGGTGAAACTTTTAGCCTCTAAATAGGTTTTTAAAGTTTTAATTATGTCTACTGCTCGTGTTAACCTTAGAAATTACTAAATCAAAGTATGTTATTCAAAATTACACAGTAACTATGACTTAGTGTAGAGACAAACGGAAGAGAGAATAAAGAGATAGACAGTGTAAAGAAAGGGAGTGAGAATGTTTGTTACGTTTTCACGTCTAAACGGCTGGAACGATTTTTATAAAATTTGGTGTGGATAGATAGATAGATAGAGAACACTTTATTGCACATAAAAATGGAAATTACACAGATATTTCTTAACCTAAGAGTACAGACGGCGGCCTTATCACTAAAAGTGATCTCTTCCAGACAACCTTCGGATGAACTGGACTTATACATTAGAGAAGGAAGTAGATGTACAAAAAAAAAAACATAGAAAACATTAATTTCAGAGGTTCCAAATACATGCCTCAATAACAGTGTGAATAAATAAAATTATCAACAGATAATTTACATACAAATAATTTACATTAATAAAAAAAAAAATGGAGTTAGCTGACACCCTGGATTAACACATGGGCTACGTTTTACTGCGGGAATATATTTTATTTCCGTGGGAAAATCGAAAAACCGCGGTGCGGTACTAGCTGTACAAGATTTTTTTTGTCATGTGTGGCGCTAGTGGTACAGCGTGAAGCAAACTTTTAATGTTACTTTGTCAGCATCTGCTTCGTTCTGTATTTCCTATTTCTATTATCGACGACCTCGGTGGCGCAGGGGTTTGGCACGCTGAGTGTTAAACCAAAGGTCTCGGGTTCGATCTCCGGCCGGGTCAAACTAGAAACGAACTTTTCTAGTTTGTCTCGGGTCTTGGATGTTATCTATGTTATCTATATTTATTGTATTAAATCTATCGTCGAGTTAGCACATATAACACAAGTGATTTAGTTGTACTTAGTATAATAATATTGGCCTTTTTGCATCTACTTAATGAGATGATTTATACAGCGTCCAGTGGTATCTTCACTCACACTAGTTGGGTGAAGGGACCACTCCGACGTTTTAGTGCCTGGGACATGGTTTTATAGATGTTGTAGGCTTGCCCAGCACCTATACCATCCTGACCGCTTAGTCGGCCTAGCCCACAGGAAAGACTAGTCAATACGTGCGGATCCAACCAAGCCGCGGGTTTCCTCACGATGTTTTCCTTCACAGTTAGCGTGTGGTATTGCGACTACAAATTCGCAGATGTACGTAACTTGGAAATTAAACAAATTAACTGATGCCCGTACATGCCCGCACTCGGGATCGAACCTGGAGCTCTCGCTTGCCAGTCCATGGTTCTACCCACTGAGCTACCACCGCTTCGGTACTTTGTATAGGGCTGACGATATCTGTGTAATATGTCCATGAATATTTATTTATATTATTTTATATGTCTCTATGGCCTCTTTTTTTATGAAGCATATATAAGTCCCACTGCAGGGCACACGCCTTCCCTCAGAAGGAGAGAGAGAGAAGTTGAGCTTAGTCACTGCGTATTGGCAAATTCAAGCTCTTTTTGAACACCTCAGACACTCTGGTTTCCTCACGATATTTTCCTTCATTTTAGCGAGTGTATTGCTACTGTAGTTTCACAAATTTACATAACTTAGAAAACAGTCATTAGTACATGCCGGGATTCGAACCTACGACCTCCCGATCAAGAGGGCGACGTTCTACCGCTCCGGTACCACCGCTCTGTGGCGTTAAATGTTTTTCTTTCTGAATATTTTTCCCAAACGTCTCTTTTATAGCATTTTTCATCCAGCCCAATATGTTTGTCTTCCATGCTGACCTATTAATGCATGTGCAGGTTTCTTCACAGGGACAAGCGACACTGAAGGCGAGAGCGGGACAGAGAGCGCTCCGGTCGTCATGCGACACCCAGGCGGGAAGAGGACGGCGAAAGAAGCGGCCAATCCTAAGCACAGGTGGGATTTTCAAAATGGCTGCTTTTAAGATGGCGGCTGATGTTAGGACAACCTCCTTTAAAAGTGATTTCCGTGCTGACGCTGCTACTTTCAAAGCGTCGATTTTCAAGATGGCGGCTGATGTTAGGACAACTTCCTGTAAAAGTGTTTTCCGTGCTGACGCTGCTACTTTCAAAGTGGCGATTTTCAAGATGGCGGCTGATGATAGGACAGTAATTATTAAATTGTCTTCGTGTAAGACTACTAAAATATACAGAAATCGAAAAAAAAAACAGTAGAAATTTGTATTTTCAAGTAATTTGAGCAGATGAGCTTCCAAAACGGCGACGTTCAAGATCGTTGTCGAAAAGTGGGTAATTCTAGTCAGACGAAGTTTATATAATCATTTAAGTTGATACGATATCAACCCTTTATACATCCCCACTGCTGGGGCCCGGGTCTTTTCCTGTATCGTAGGCAGGTTAGACTTAGTAATCATTTAAGTTATCTCGTAAAATAATATTTTGTGTGCCTACATCCTTATTAGAAAACGTCTACGCTTTATCACATTTTTGGGACCTTCCAAACCTGGGCGCGAGTAAAGGTTGATGTTCAGTCGACCAACCAGTGCTAATGTTTATATTTCATCAGATATGGCCCGGAGTGACTGCGTCACCAACCGTAACTTATGTCGTGTTTTTGTGATTAAAATAAACGTCTTTTTCTGCGTTTGTACCCAGTCATGCGAAAACCGTATTCCCCTATTCCCGCAGGTATAGCGGCGACTACTCCATGTCCTCTTCGACCACCTCGATCGCCAACAAGAAGCCGATCCAGCCGCGCTACCTCGACATATCCAAGTATAAGAACGAGTCTTCGGCGAAGAGCTTCCTGCGACGGGACCCCAGCAAGACTTACGTTGGAGTCTTGAACCACGGGGAGAGGGCGGGCTCTGTTAGCAAGGGCAGCGCTCAGCACTATGAGATGGGTGAGCTAATCTTTGTATGTGTCTAGAGATGTCCTGTGTCTGGGAATATTGCCAATGTGCCCTAACAGCGGGCTAGCGCTATTTTACTACCAAGACTCTGAAGAAACAAGAAGTGCCGTCGGTGTTGTATTATTGTCGGTGTTATATTATAAGAACGTCGGATATAAGATTGCACGAAGATGAGCCAGGGGACTTAATAGCTGCAGAAGAAAAGGTTAATTCAAAAATAAATGTACTTGAAAATGCCGCTATGCTAGCGATATCTCTAAAAATTAAAAAAAGACTTCGGCGAAGAGCTTCTTGCTGCGGCATCCTAGCAAGACCTACATCGGGGTCTTGAAGCACGGGGAGAGGGCGGGCTCTGTTAGCAAGGGCAGCGCTTTACTGCAACAATAGCGCGTTGACGCTATTTTTATCGACAATACGCAGGAGGACGGTGGCTGTATTAGAAAATAAATGTATGTAAAAATGCCGCTTTTCTAGCGATATCCCTAAAAATAAAAACAAAACTTCGTAAAATACCTTTCCGCAAAACCCGAGCAAGACTTACGTCGGTGTCTTGAGCCACGGCGCGGCGGGCACTGTTAGCAAGGGCAGCGCTCAGCACGATAAGATGGGTGAGCCAATCTTTGTGTATGATGGCCTATGTCGGGGAATATTGCCAAAGTGCCCTAAAAGCGGGCTAGCGCTATTTTACTACCAAGATTCTGAAGAAACAAGAAGTGCTCAGCCCAGGGACTTAATACCTACGTAAAAAAAGTTTGCTTTAAAAATAAGTGTATGTAAAAATGCCGCTCTGTGTCCGGGAATATTGCCAATGTGCCCAAAAAGCGGGGCAGCGCTATTTTTACTACCAATACGCTTGAGAAACCCGGGCAGCGGGTGGTTTTGTTGGTGTTATAATCTCGGCCCCTCAGATGTAAGATACTTATTAGCTAAAAGATCAGCCACGAAAGAAAATACCTGCAGCATAAAAGGTTAATCTTCTATAATATAAAAATTAATCGCTGAATCTGTTGGTAAGCGCAAATCTCAAGAGCAGCTGAACCGAAATCGTTAATTCTTTTTTTTTATATTCCTTGAAGTACGAGATGGTTCTTACGGAGAGAAACATAAAAAAAATTAAAGAATCGACTGTTAGGCGGTACGAAGTTCGCTGGGTCAGCTTGTACAAAAATAAATGTATTTAAAAGTCCCGCTCTCCTAGCGGCCTAAATGCTGTCATTCGAGGCCAGACGAATTTCGACGAAGGTGACCGAATCTCAAGTCTGAAGTGGCGATGGGCAGGACATCTGGCGAGGCGAGAAGACGGCAGGTGGACCAGTGGCGTAGCTAGGTAACCAAGGGCCCTGGGGCAAAAAAAAAATAGGGCCCCACTGCTACGTAAACTGATTAGGTTTTATTTAATAAAAATATGAAATATACAAATACTTTAAAAAATATAATAAAAGGCACTTCGATGGATAATAAAACGCACATATCAATATCCGTCAAATTGACAACACTGCCCAACCTACAGAAAGAGGCATAGTAACTTTTGAAATTCTCTCAACTGAGTTGTCATGATTAAAGTGGGGTTGCAACCTGTCATATTTATTATGAAAATGGGAGGGATATCCAAAAGGTCAGTTCGATCGGGATTTCTGGTAAGGATTCGGGGGCCCTCTGAGCTTTAGGACCCTGGGGCACTGCCCCGCCTAGCCCCTAGGTAGTTACGCCACTGAGGTGGACTAAAGCAGTAACGGAGTAGCGGCTGAGAGCCAGGCGGCGGTCAGTGGGTAGACCGGCTGCTCGATGGTCGGAAGATGTGGTCACATCGGCAGAACCGTGGATGCGAATGACGAGGGACCGCGAAGGATGGCGTGATAGGAAAAGGCCTATTCCCAGCAGTGGGCAGATGTGGGCTGATGATGATGATGTTGAATAAGTACGCTAATTGTACTGTACAATCTTATGGTTTAAGTCTCTTATTAATTCCTGGTGTATATACGATAGACCTGTGTGGTGTCGGCCTAGAGAATAGCACCAACCCAAATTCTTCCCGCGGGTGTCGTAAAAGGCGACTAAGGGACACAAACCAGGGGGTGGGCAGCAGCGCCCCCTGCAGTACAATTACACCGAACTGCGATCCCCAACCCGCATGCCCAGCGTGGGGATTATGGGCATTACCCCCCAATTTTTTTTGTACTATTTTTCTCCAAAATGATCTAGATTTTGAAATGGACACCTAGTTTGACTTGTAACGTTCATTAAGCCGCAGTATCTGCGCTACTTTGAATAAAACCTTTTCATTTCAATGATGGCACAACCTTGCGCTATGGCGCTCATTAGCGGAGGGCTGTGTCCAGCAGTGGGCTAATATGGCCTGAAGAAGAGAAGAAGAAGATACGATAAAGTGTATTCTGTCTATCTATCTATGAAACTAAATGGGTAACTCTCAGGTGTAACTAAATCTTACAAAAAATAAGCCTGCTGTCTAAAGTGTCTCCCGTCCTTTTTAAATAAATTTAGACTGTTATTGAAGTCTGTTGACCTTGATAATGTAAAATCTGTTTTGGAGGAGCACTGCTTATCCTAAACCACAGGTTTTAGCCTTTTTTTGGGAACAGGGTACCACTGCCTTAGAGATAAGGTCATTGTCAAATGTTTCTTGATATCTTTTATCTTGATCTTATATTTTCTCCGCAGAGCAAAAGAAGCAGGAGCTGGAGAAGTGGAAGCGGAGAGCGTCGTACGACCCGCGCAAGAGTGCTGCGCAGGCGCGCGGCAAGCCGGCGCCCAAGACTGCCAGGTGAGCGCTTACCTCAGTAAACAAAATAAATAATAAGTAACATTTTCTTAAGCACTTCCACATTATTAAGTTAAGCTTACCTTAGTAAATAAAATAAATTGAAACTAAAATGTTCTTAAGCACCTTACACGTTATTAAGTTAAGCTTACCTTAATAAATAAAATAAATACTTAATAACAAAAAAATAATTATACTATTTTTATTTTTAATGCACTAACCCGTGCTAAGGACAAATTTAAAAACCTATTTAGAGGCTAAAAATTTCACCTATGCCGGGATTCGAACCCGCAACCTCTGGCACGGATAGCCAGAGGTTGCGGGTTCGAATCCCGGCATGGGTGAAATTTTTAGCCTCTAAATAGGTTTTTAAACAAAAAAATACTTAAGCACTTATAAATACAAAATTGATACAAAGAATACAATCTATCCAGGTTCGATTCCCGGTGTGGGCATGTTCCAATGACTTTGTTTTCTAAGTTATGTACATTTCTGAAGTTGCAGTAGAAATATCACTCGCTAACGGCGAAGGAAAACGTCGTGAGGAAACCTGTGTGGAACGTAACTTCATCATTCACTTTTGTAATTTTTGCCGAGGGTAGTAAACAAACAGTTAATGCTTTCAAAAGACGTCTGTCACCTCAGTCTTCCGAGACCACGGCACCTGAAAGTGCCGAAACGTCGGAAAATTGTAAAAATGTAAAATAAACGAGTAAAATCCGTGTAAAAACAGCTTTTTATTATGCCTAGTGCTCGTGTTAACCTTCGAAAATACTAGATACTGGTTGGTTTTCCTAATAAAGAAAATGAATTAATCGGCACTTCTTCGCGCCAACCCATCCGTTCCTTTGCTAGTCTCGTCCAAAGTTTTCTAGCTGATTTCACAATGTCGTCGACCCACCGGGCTTGTGGTCTGCCCACCGACCGTCGACCCGCTCTTAGCCACCAATCTGGCGACCTTAGTCCATAGGGAATACAAGTCAATACATGCGGCGCCAACCAAGTCGGGTTTCCTCACGATGTTTTCCTTCACGGTTAGCGTGTGGTATTAAATGCAAGGTACACAATAAATTTAATGCTAGCAGAAAGTGAAAGAAAGGGCAGATGCTGGATGTGGCAAGCTGAAGACAGGGCGCTATGGCGCTCATTAGGGGAGGGCTATGTCCAGCAGTGGACTACATAATATAGCCTGAAGAAGAAGAGCAGAAAGTAGTCAACTAGTCTTGCAAGCCTCCACCAATCCGGACTTGGCCCCCGTGGTGGAGTATGGCCTATACCTTCCTCAGGGAAAGACCCGTGCCCTTCGGTGGGGACATAATGGGTTGATGATTAATCAGAAGATGACTCGTCTTTCAAAAACATAATTCCTCTAAAACACTCTTTAATTTCACTTAGAGTTGACTTTTGTACGACGGTCTATTTAAACGGCTTGCAATAGTTTTTTTTAACTGACTCGCGGAATTGAGGTAGTAAAGTTTTAACCAATAATTGATCCCGACTGGACCTGTTTCATAAATAACTATTTACGCGGCATTTGATGAGTGTTTTAGAGGATCCGTGTTTTGATAGGTAACACAATAAGAGTTGATCTGATTCTCTATTTATTATTGTGAATAGTGCGAGCCAATATTTGATTTTTATTCTGTTTTATTTTTTATATTTTAATGCATTGCTAAATAAATAAAGCTTACGTTGGCCATCAAAGGCTTGAGAGGAATTATATTATTATTTTTAAGTATTGTATTCTGTAAATTCTAGAGCGTGACCAGACCACGCATGCGTTCTGAGTATACAGGCGGCCATCTTGGTTTTGAAAAGGTTAGTCTGGTGTTTCTTAAAAAGTGGGCAATTTTTCACAAAAAGCACTGAATTTTTGGTGTCTTTAAAGCTTTTGAATACGCTGTCGTTATATATGAATTTTATTTCTTAAAACACACTATGAACGCCGTATAAATAGTCTGTGGTAGAAACTTTGCAAGGAAAATTCATAGTTATATATAACGGTGCAAACCTCTTTACACCATTTTTTTATATTACTTTAATTCTATCTATCATTTGCAAAAAATTAAAATTGCTTCACCCATTTTTGAGATTTCCTTAATTTTTTTTAGCGCTACTATTTCACTTCACATTTCGACTAGATCTGACTATTTTTACCTGCTTATTCTGGTTTTATCCAGTTTTCTGTTTATATTATAAATAAAATAAACAAAACTTTTAAAGCAAAAAGTGAAAGTCGTTCCAGTTTTATGATTTACAAAAAGCTTTACAACATCACACAGTTATCTAACTACAGCCTATTTATACCTAATGCGTTTATGGATTGTTATAAAGGAATATTGTTTTTTTAATAACACCGTGTATGTTTTACGCTTGTTCACAAATTGTTTATGGCTTGTTTTTTGGATCTTGGTTTTTTACGAAAGATTTGCTAGAGAGTCAGTTTTTATAATAAGTATTAAGTTTTTATATTATTTTTAATGCACTAACCGGTGCTAAGGGCAATTTTAAAAACCTATTTAAAGGCTAAAAATTCCACCCATGCCGGGATTCGAACCCGCGACCTCTGGCTATCCGTGCCAGCGCTCTTTCCAACTGAGCTTATGGGCGACTCAGTTGGAAAGAGCGCTGGCACGGATAGCCAGAGGTCGCGGGTTCGAATCCCGGCATGGGTGGAATTTTTAGCCTCTAAATAGGTTTTTAAAGTATTAAGTTTGTTTTTTATAAGGCTCTAGCGATACGGCTTGAACGAATGAAATTGATTCAGGATGAAAAAGCAAGACTTTATGCTTCTGGTATCATATCACGCTTTTGTGTTGAGTATATAACGTGTTATGAAATAACGCAAAATAAGAAATCACTGAATCACTCGTGTCCCAGGCTGCCGGAGTGATCTTAAACGATCACGAAGGTTAAGCAACATAAGGCGGGTTCAGTGCATGGATAGGTAGAACCGTCTATGACTAACGCTAGTGGTATTTTTCCGAGCGGTTCCGTGCTTCGCAAGGCACGATAAGCAGTTGGTGCTGGCTGCCGTCGATGGATGGCAGTCGTTTAGCCGAGTCAGAGGCCTTAGGCGGCTTGAAAACTACTGACAGTTAGACCAGCCACTAGTCTTGTAAGCCTCCACCAATCCGGACTTGGCCCCCGTGGTGGGGTATGGCTTATACCTTCTTTAGGAAAGAGACCCGTGCCCCTTGGTGGGGACGTAATGGGTTGATGGTGATGATGATGAAGATATCACTTCGTTATGGAAACCATATCCAATATGTTATCCACTATTCGGAACTTCTCCACGTCACCTGTTGATTGGCTAGAATAAAATACTATTTAGTATTAAGCCCTCCAATTGCACAATATTTACTGGTACTATAGAGAGTTTGATAATGAAATGAAACGTTTTTATTTCAGACCGAGATCCATACACATTCACACAGATAATTAAGACACAGAAATAACACATGTCACAGATTGATACACAAACTTCAAATATTAAAAAGTCAATTAATAAGAAGCAAAAAATTAATAAAGCTGCTGATACGTTTCGCAACTGTCTCGCTTGCATAATCAAACAATTTTCATAAAAAAAAAAGTAAGTATACTTCTGATATATTATGTGGTCTCATGCTTTGCTAAATGACAAAATTACTGGCATTTTAAATACATTTTTATTATTACAATCATAAAAAAATAAAGAAAGTGCGAGCGAGACGCAACGCCAAATGTAGGCCCCCGTGGGTTAGCTTGTAGAAAATACAATCTAGTATTAAGCTAGCCGTTGTACAAATTTCTTTTTAGTGCAATAAAGAATTTTCATTCATAAATAAATATTCATGGGCATATTACACAGATCTCGTTAGCCCTATACTAAGTACAACTAAATGACTTGTGTTACAGGTGCTAACTCGACGACAGATTTAATACAATAAATACATAGATAACATCCAAGACCCGAGACAAACTAGAAAAGTTCGTTTACTAGTTTGACCCGGCCGGGGATCGAACCCGAGACCTTCGGTGTTACAGTCAGCGTGCCAAACCGCTGCGCCATCGAGGCCGTCTAGTATTCATTCATTCATTCGTTCGTTCGTTCGTTCGTTCGTTCGTTCGTTCGTTCGTTCGTTCGTTCGTTCGTTCGTTCGTTCGTTCGTTCGTTCGTTCGTTCGTTCATTCTGTCATTCATTCATTCATTCATTCATTCATTCATTCATTCATTCATTCATTCATTCATTCATTCATTCATTCATTCATTCATTCATTCATTCATTCATTCATTCATTCATTCATTCATTCATTCATTCATTCATTCATTCATTCATTCATTCATTCATTCATTCATTCATTCATTCATTCATTCATTCATTCATTCATTCATTCATTCATTCATTCATTCATTCATTCATTCATTCATTCATTCATTCATTCATTCATTCATTCATTCATTCATTCATTCATTCATTCATTCATTCATTCATTCATTCATTCATTCATTCATTCATTCATTCATTCATTCATTCATTCATTCATTCATTCATTCATTCATTCATTCATTCATTCATTCATTCATTCATTCATTCATTCATTCATTCATTCATTCATTCATTCATTCATTCATTCATTCATTCATTCATTCATTCATTCATTCATTCATTCATTCATTCATTCATTCATTCATTCATTCATTCATTCATTCATTCATTCATTCATTCATTCATTCATTCATTCATTCATTCTTTCATTCATTCATTCATTCATTCATTCTCTCATTCATTCATTCATTCGTTCATTCGTTCGTTCGTTCGTTCGTTCGTTCGTTCGTTCGTTCATTCATTCAAATTTAACAGCAACCTTGAAATTATTTAATTATCTTTAACAGTTTTCAATATAAAATGAAAAAAGATAATTATAAAGTTATTACCATTGGACATGGTTTGTTAGAATCGATTTCCAGGTTTTGCGTTATTTCAATGACACGTTGTATGTTTGTCCTATAAGACATTTCAGCTTAACCACATTTTACCATCAATTTTTACAATATGCTACATAAATATTACACTACTTATTGTACGTTCTATTTGAAGCAATTTGTAAATACTGCACTTTAATCTAGTCTCTACCTTTGTCCCTAATTTCAAGTTACTATTCAAAACGAAGCACTTACGACAAAATATAGTTACTAAATTTCACCAATAAAATTACTTGAATATAGAAGGGGTAATTTGATTTTTTTCTTTTTTTATTACTAACTAGTTGACCCAGCGTACTTTGTACCTCCAAACAGTCGATTCTTTAATTTTTTTGTTATTTTTCTCTCCGTAAGAACCATCCTCGTACTTCAAGGAATATTCTAAAAAAATTATTAACGAAATCGGTTCAGCTGTTCTCGAGATTTGCGCTTACCAACACATTCAGCGATTCATTTTTATATTATACTAGCTGACCCAGCGAACTTCGTACCGCCTAACAGTCGATTCTTTATTTTTTTTTATTTTTTCCTCCGTAAGAACCATCCTCGTGCCTCAAGGAATATTCAAAAAAAGCAATCGGCGAAATCGGTTCAGCTACTCTCGAGATTTGCGCTTACCAACACATTCGGGGATTCATTTTTATATTATAGACTAGCTGACCCAGCGAACTTCGTACCGCCTACCATTGATTCTTTAAATTTTTGATTTTTTTCTCCGTAAGAACCATCCTCGTACTTCAAGGAATATTCTAAAAACATAAATTAGCGAAATCGGTTCAGCTGCTCTCGAGATTTGCGCTTACCAACACATTTAGCGATTCATTTTTATATTATAGAAGGTTAGGACAAGTTAACGTGAAGAAATCGCAAGGCACGTTAAGCAGTCGGTGCCGGTTGCCGTCGATAGGTGGCAGTCGTTAAGCCAAGTCAGAGGCCTTAGGGCGGCTTGAAAACTTCTGACAGTAAGACCAGCCCAGCCACTAGTCTTGCAAGGGGACGTGGCCCCCGTGGTGGAGTATGGCTCATACCTTACTTAGGGAAGAGACCTGTGCCCCTGTGAGGGCGTAATGGGTTGATGACGATGACTTCCCAATCGAACAATGTAACTAACAACCCACTTCTTAATTCAACAGCAGCGTCCTACGTTCGCAATCGTTCCACGGGCCGGTGCTGGCATCGCAGCTCCGCTACCAGCCCCCGACGTTTATAGCGGAGAGTTACGACGCTTCCAGCGATAACGATTTCTGAATGGACCCCATATCTGTGAGATGTAACCTATAGTCTATTTATCCTTGCTTGTCCATTTTAGTAAACAATATTCTACGGTAAAGTACGAATTGATTACATGTTGTAAACATAGCTTTTCGAATAAAATATTTATTTCAATTTTATTTTGCACTAGTTACTGATTGATTTTGAATGTCATTATTGTTTTCCTATAATTCTCATATTTAAATTGTCAAAATGATTTGTGTCTGCATGATAGTTTATTTAATTAGATTAAGTATATACCGCAAGTAATTATGAAATAGCGTAAGCTACAATGTAATTATGTTAAATTACGAAATAAATAAATGACTTTTTTGTCGAAAACTACTAAGTATATTCCCATAAATGAAGTAACCTGAGACAGTATTTTAGGCAACACGCTGCCAATTTTATAAACGTAGTTCACGAACTTGCGAGAAAATGTCTAGTTTTGGCATCAAATGTCAATTTTGAGGTTAGAATCTCGTTTACTAAATTGGACAAGTAAGGATAAATGAACTGTAGATTCTGTATACTCCGTGCTATAGTCCATTTGTTTAGGTACTTAAACAACATTACATAACCTCACGCCTGTATCCCAGAGGGGTAGGCAGAGACCATGGACTGCCACTTGCCACGATCCTGACAGATCACCTTCGCTCCATCAACGTTCATAAGTCGTTGCATGCATGCACGCCGATTCCGGGTACTTTTTGTCTTCCCCTTTGCTAATAGACCAAACAGGAGATCCTGTTTGGTCGACGTATGGTACTTAAAAATATGTAAACAATCGTGATACGTCTAAAATCGTCACACTTTACCAATTCAATCTGAAATTTTATGTAATTTCATGAAATTAAAGTGAACTTTATAAAATGTTTTACTTATAAAGTATATATTTCAATTCATAAACATAAAGGTTATTTACATTTTATTTAGTTACCTAAATAAATGGACTATACATTTTGATGTGAACAAACGACCACTTTGGAATACGATTAAAGGGTACACCCTAGGGTGTACTCCTAGGGTACACCCTAAACATGTGAACGATTGACCTGTACTGAGAGATAACTTTTAAGACATTTTGTAAGTAATGCCGTGTTTCAACGGCTTAAAGCGGTCCAGTTAAAGGTTCTAATTACATCTAGTAAACTTTGCCATGGATGTGGGCTCATTGTCTGACCATCTTGAGGCTGAATGCTCCTCAAGAAGTAGTTCCCATACAAACGTAATTTGTTTTATATTTTACAAACTGAAGCGGCAAGACAGGACGCTAAGGCGCTTATTAGGGGAGGCCTATGTCCAGCAGTGAACCAATATTGCCTGATGATGGTGATTACAAACAACAAGGCGGAATTTAATCTTGTGGAAAGTGAAGTGAATCGGAAATGAAACTTTGCCAATACGTTTAGAGGACGCAAATGGAGGTTTGAAACTGCTTAGCATTCGAATTAAAGTTATTAAAAAGATATCAAATTAATTATAGCCTCGTCTGTCATTCAGAAGAAGAAGAAAAAACGTTATTATAGACACACGTCACAATAACAAAACAAACATAAAACACATAACTACAGTGCGTTCACATTAACTTGACGCGTGAGAGAATTGGTAACAAGGACATAACATGTGAATTAGCTTTTGAACCTAATCTGAAGATGGTAAAACAAGCCCTCAATCCTTTTATTTTCCCCAAGTAATGGGAATGATTTCTTATTTAACATGGTAACAGTAAATATCTCAGTGCTACCAATTCTCTCACGCGTCAAGTTAATGTGGACGCACTGTACATAAAATTTAAAAAAGAACACGGAAGGTCACTGCTGCTATGAACGGCAACTGACTCAGCAATATGCTAATGGGCAAGCCTTCAGCGCTGATTTTCAGTCAGTGTCAGTCGCACTTCACATTAACATTATAAAGGCGAAAGTTTGTTACTTCTTCACGTCTAAACGGCTGGAGAAATTTTAATAAAATTTGGTGTGGAGTTAGCTGACACCCTGGATTGACACATAGGCTAAGTTTTACTACGGGAAAATATCTTATTCCCATGGGAAAATCGATAAAGCGCGGGTAACACCGCGGGGCACAGCTATTTAAAACTAAACTACGTTTGTATAGGAATTTCTCCTTGAGGTAGACTTTTATGAAGGTTCTACAAAATAAAAAGAAATTACATACATCCAGAGAACACGCCGATGGAAATTTCAAGTGAATAGTCATAGGAATACTTAGGACTGTTGTTCCTTTTCTATGGAGTATTATCGCGGTAGCCTCAAGTTGGGTATGGACGTTTGATTCGAAAAATTGGCGGGAGATATTCAATTACTGAGTGTTAATTTATTACATAAGACAACTTGGGGACGGGGTCTGCACATGACAATTTTTTATATAGTGGGTTTAAATAAGACTTATTTTGTCTTACGTATGGCGGAGTGAGGACAGACAGTGGTTAAAATTGTTTTACGTAATAAATGAAAGGCCAAAATGGCGGAAGTGTTTTTCCAAATTTTCTGTTCCTTGCGAGTAACGGTGGTGATAAACATGACAATTTACTTGCAGGCGTGGTAGATGTAAGATGAACTAACTTTTTACAATACATAGTGGTGCATATACCTACGCCTTGATCAAACAACCAAACAAAAAAATAACAACTCTTTATACGTATGAATCTCTAATGTTTGGTGTCGGCTTAGTGTGATCGATAACTATAATTTGTTGAAATACCAGCCGGCCTCTTAGTATCTCTTTGTGGGGTACCTCTCAAATGATAATCCACCACACTCATAAGGCCATGCGAGACCTAACGCCTGCACTGAGGAACAGCTTCTGACTGCAGATGATAACGCAGTCAGCATTGTACAATGTTGGACCAAAACATTGACCCTTTTGTGACCTATATTATACTTTGACATGATACGCAAAGAAAAAGAAGCGTACAGATTTTTTTTTGAAGCGCTCGTGGCCTAGTCGACCCGAGTGATCTGAAACTATCTCTTGGTTAAGCAACAACAGGCGCGTGCTCGTTGCTTAGTGAACAGAGTGATTGGAACAGCAGGCGGTCAGGTGCAGGATGGGTGATAGTCCCGTGTACGGCTAGTGGCATTTTTCCGAATGCTTCCGTGCTTCGCAAACACGTTAAGCCCCGGCTGTCATGTAATGACTAACATTAAGCCATGTCACAGGCCCCTATAACTTCTAACAGTAAGGCTTGATAACCTCTGACAGTAAGGCCCGCCACTGTCTTTCAATCGTCCACCGTGGAGTATGGCCTAAACTTCCTGCGATGCAGGGCCCCAGCAGTTGGAACTTACATCGTAAGATTCCTTTAGCGACGAATTGTCATGTTTACTACCGCCTTAGCAGAAAGGGCAATTTCTTTATTCAAGAAAGAACTGCCTTATCTGTTTTACTTTGAATTTGCAAACACTAACTCTTTGGCACTCAATATAAGGCACTCTGTCTCACTCATTTCCTTATTGTTAGAGAGGGATGGGGTGCCATATATCGCTGTGAAAAACATTCACAGTCACTCGGGTCCCGAGGCTTACTCTGAATTTCAATAGAATGGAAACCAGAGAATTAGTTTGGGGATTTGTATTTCATCGAAGAATTCTTCTTTTAAAATTACTTACTAATGTTACGCTCCGTCGGATGAACCGTTCATTTATTACGTAAGACATTTTGGGGTTAAAACCTTGTCTAACGTTTTCACATACGGAGTTTAAGGCGCATTCTTTCAAGTGGCTTAAATTGTCATATGTAATAAATAAGCCCGTAAGGCTTATATTGATTTCATGAAGAAATAAATTAACCAGATTATTTAACTTTGTGAAATTGATCAATGTAAATAGCCTTTCCAGGATTTTGTAACGCGACTAATGCTTTTTTCGAACCAAACTTGAGTTACCGCATTAAAAGGCTGTCTCTTTCACTAATAAACAAGAGTGAACGGGACAACGAACTCACGACAGGGACGTCTTGAACGTAAAAAGTCTATCGATGTGATATTTAATAACTTTGATACTGAGTGTAAGAGTCGTAGTTTTTATCTGAGGTAAGGGTGATCTTGATTTTGCGTTTGTATCAGCTAGGGGATCACAACTTTTATCGTGATAAAAGTTTTATCGTCGGCTAGCGCCATCTTGGTTTATTGTACCACGTAAAGCGAGATGCCGCTATACCTTGTGGTCCCCTGGAAATTTATTGACACTAATTTATTATTGTATGTCTGGGTATCGACACCTATTGACTGAACTGGTAAGATTGTGGTCTTTGAGATTTTCTAAAGTGGTGCAAAGTTAATTTTGCAGTGTCCTTAAGTCTCCAAGTGTCATGAGTAAGTGTCAAAAATTACTTGTAGGTACAGACCCACTACCTTAACTGTGCCAAAGGCAGTTGGCCGAGTTACATAAAATAAAACTATAGTTCGTAGTTCATTATGACAGTTCGAGATACATTGCGCAGTCGATTAATAATAAGATTAACAAGTTGACTCAGTCAAATTGTTAATCTTTTAATTAGTCGAATTTAATTAAACATTAATAAATTGTTGTTGCCGTAATATTTTTTGGTGTTGCCAATTTATTCTGTTACAAAATTAGCGTTGCACGACTCTAGCCAATTGGACAGACATTTGGATTTATTTAATGCAATGACTTAACTTGTCTTCCCCTTCTAAGGTTACCAGATGACAGAATTTTTTGGGAAATGTCCGGAGTTAGGGTTCTCAGAGCGAAACGAAGAAAATAATTTGTTCGCACTTTTGGGTGAGAGTTTATATAACACCTGTATTTAATGAGGACAGAGAGAAAGAATAATGCAATGATATTCAATCATTGTTATTTTTCCATTGCCACATGTAAAATATAAAAAAATAGCTCGCCTTTGTACATGTTATTTCTTATGCAATATCCTGTGAAATGTTTGTGTGCAATACAGTAGGTATAATAATAATAAACATTGTCAGAAAAAGTTAGAAAAACCTGCTGAAAAATCAGAAATTTAGTCCGGCCTTGTCATCTTTGCATCTGGTAACCCTGTGTTCTCGTTAATGTGGCATTACAATTAAGTGCATGTATTTCATAAATAAGCCTCTTGAAAGCGCTCTCTAGATAGAAGGATATTTTTAATTAAACTTTTTCACACTCCAGACCAGAGGCAGATTTTTTTAAAAAACGCACTTAATCGTTTCAATCGTTATTGAAACCGTATTGCAATAACGATTGAAATTCACCGAAGGGGTAGGAGTTGGTCATTTACTTCTGTGTGTTAAGCATAAAATAAAATAAAATTCATTTCTTTGCCAATCTCATTGGAAGAAAATAAGTAAACTAGCAACCATAAAACCATTACAAATATGTTAAAAATGTAATCATTATTAATATCATGGCAACGATAATTTTTTTTACAAAATAGTTAACTCCATTTTATTTACAAGTCATATAATTAATTATTTTAAAATGTATTAATAAATAATTATTCTTTAGTTTTCTTTTTTGTAGATGTAGGGTAGATGCAATCTTTTGTTTTGAGCTATATACAATTATGATGGTTTGTGATTTTGGCACAAGCTTTAAAGTATTATTTTTTGAAAATACAAAACAAATCCGTCGCTGTAATTGTAATAAGATTCATGATAAGTGACACAAAATGCAATTGTCCCAATTTTGTATCATTGTTACTTCTAAGAAATGATAGGTCATGGGGATCATTTAAATTATCAATATAGAATGTATTCTAACTGTACTTTTAATCAGCAACAAAATCATTTCCGTAAGCATTAATAAACATTTGGTTATTGTCGGTGGAAAATTCCAAATTAATCAGGTTAAAAATGTTGTTAAAATTTGATCAATTAGTTGACTGATGAATTAATTAACTCACGTGTTGCGGTTAATTTTTTGTTGACTAAAATATAGTGTTTGTTTCAAATAGGGCGCTGTTATAACTCGGTTTGGTAACATATTATTATCCTAAATAAATCGACTTTAGTATGTTTTTCCATCGATGAGCCGATCGATTCTTTGCCGAGAAAATTAATTTATTTGCTGACGACCTCTGTGGCGTAGCGGTAGCACCTACCATGCAAGAGGTCCCGGGTTCGAATCCCGGCTGGGAACAAAAAAAAACCCCAGGTCTTGGAAGTTTACATGTTTGTGATGTCGTTGTTTCTGGTTCACACGACACAGGGTATCCTAGTGTGGGGCCAGAAGCAATGTATGTACCTGTATGTAAATGTTATGTTATGCTGACCACACGTGTATTATTTTTTGGCGAAATGTTGCCGCTTTTTTATTTATTCTGCGATCTGTTTGCTGATCAAATAACTTTGTTGCTGATTTTAATGATCGTATAATAGATTCCCTTAATAACCTGCAATTTTGATAAGTTGCCTCCGTCTAACGTTGTTTCGCTGTTAGCAATATCGGATATTTGTGGATATTTTTAAAATGTGTTGTTTATAATGATATAATCGAGAGTACATAAAAAGTAGGTACTTGTTTCGTTTAAGTAATTGATGTTTTCGCTAAATTATTATTATTAATAATAATCGTTATTGTGATGTTCGATATATTATGTAAGGTACGTAGTCGATGCAATTTATATCACTAAAAGTGTATTCAAATAGCGATGTAGGGTAAAAATCATACTCTGTGGTATAATTTAAAATTATTATACAGGGTGAAAAAAAAAAATTACATACATCCGAATACAGAAGGTCAATACTAACAACTACTAGAAAAACATTGAATAATAAAAAAAACTTGCTGCTCCGATACATTATTGATACAGATGTTTCATTTAATCAAAAACTTTTATTTACTAAATTAAATCAGTGCAAAGAAATAACTTAAAAAAACTCTAAACTACGCTGTGGTCGATGTTTCGACGTCTGTAGGCTCTAGCCAACAAATGCCCTACCAGGGCATCTATTGGCTTACAAAGCCTTGAAACCAATTGTGTGAAATTTACCCTATATCACGTTGTATTTTGTATTGTTAAATTACTTCTATAAGTCCAAATTAGTAGAGAGATTAGTACGCTTCGTGATTTCTTAGTTATATAAAAAATGTATTTGCGATGGATTAAAAAAATGCTTTATACATTATTGGTTTATTTAGTCATGGTTGCTCATAACAAACATCGATGTAATTATATACTAGTTTTGAGTTAAGTTTAGTTTTTAAGAGCAGGAACATTTTATAGTTTTACTTTAAATTTTTTTTCATATACTTTTCATTTATTTCGTGCAATAAAATACCATCACAATAAAATTCTGTTTAATTTAAATACAGAAATACCAACACATTTGGGTAAGGGTTAACCAGGGTAGAACTCTGTTGTAATAATTTTCTCATACGTCCTTTTTAGGATTCCGTAGTTGGCAATGAATCCATAGGTGTAGTTTCGCCAAGTCTGTCCGTCCGTCTGTGGATACCATTAACCAAAAAGTGTAGAAATTAAAGAGTAAGGTTTTGCTCAGACTTTTTGTCTGTATTAGTTAATTTCTTGCACTAATTTTCACTCTTGCACTCAGAGCATTTTTAGAAAATAAAAATTACAGTTATTTCATTAAAAAATGTATTGTGCTTAATCAAAGGTAGGAAATGGGCTTAATTTTTTTAATAATACCACTTTTTTACTTGAATTTTTTGGACAAACTGTACGAGAAAGCTCAAATTTGGCATTATACTCGTAAGTATAATGAAAAATTTAGAATATAATGTTAAGTTTTTTTTATGTTATCTAAATTAGGGTTGTAATTTTTATCGCCTGCACCATATTGGATTGTTGGGTCAGTTATTAAAAATATTGCGGTTGTAGAAGCAAAAATTTTTCATTTTGGGTTCCGTATGTAAACTTCTTCTTAGTATTTTCTAAGGTTAACACGAGCACTTTTATAAGGATTTATGCTCGTTTATTACATTTTTACAATTTTCCGACGTTTCGGCACTATTTCAGGTGCCGTGGTCTCGGATGACTGACAATGGAAGACACGAATGACAAACTTCTTCTTCAGGATATATATTAGTCCACTGCTGGACATAGCCCTTCCTAATGAGCGCGTTGGGTTGTGCCATCATTAAGAGGAATTGCCCATAATTCCCACGCTGGGCATGCGGGTTGGGGATCGCAGTTTGGTGGAGTTCTATGCAGGGGCGCTGCTGCCCACCCCCTGGTTTGTAAACTATTATCCTTTTTAACCCTTAATAAGGCTTGGGTAGTATGATTTTTTTTATTGGTTTTGAACTCTATTTCAAGGTGATAAAGTTCAATTTAACGTGGGAACTATTTTCCCCTTGCCCACTTAAGGGTCCCTTAATAAGGCTTGGGTAGTATGATTTTTTTATTGGTTTTGAACTCTATTTCAAGGTGATAAAGTTCAAAATAACGTGGGAACTATTTTCCCCTTGCCCACTTAAGGGTTAAAGCACAATTTTTTGTTCAAGTAGACCGTCTCCCATCTCTATGTTAATTGCAAAATCAGGGTCGTCGTCGTCGTCAGGCTATACTAGTCCACTGCTGGACATAGCCCTCCCCTAAAGAGCGCCACGTTGTGCTATCAAAGGGGGCACTGCCCATAATCCCCACGCCGGCCATGCGGGTTGGGATCGCAGTTGGCAACATAAGGGTAGTAGCACATTATACTTAAAAGGAAATCTGTCACAGCTAAGTAGGCTTTACAACTTCACAAGTTAACGAGTAATCGCATTTCACACTAATATTATAAAGACGAAAGTTTGTGAGTATACATGATTGCTACTACTTCACGTCTAAACTAGTAACTATTTTTTTGACATGATCTTGAATAATTTACCTATTAAGACAGAGGTCGTGGTTTCGATTCCCTGGGGAATCGCCGTACCGCTGTCACCGCCGTACATTTGTACGTTACACGTTATCAACCCTTGTATGTCCCCACTGCTGGGGCACGGGTCTCTTCTTGCATCGCAAGAAGGTTAGGGCATACTCCACCACGGGGGCCAAGTCCGGGTTGGTGGAGGATTGTAAGACAGTGTCGGGCCTTACTGTCAGAAGTTATCAAGCCGCCCATAAGGCCTCTGACATGGCTTAACGACTGCCATTACATGACAGCCGGCACCAACAGCTTAACGTGCCTTGCGAAGCACGGAAGCGCTCGGAAAAATGCCTCTAGGGGTAGAAACGGGACGGTGACCCATCCTGCACCTGACCGCGCCTGTTGTTGCTTCAAGTGATTGATTCCAATCACTCGGTTTGACTAGGCCACGAGCGCTTCACATTTGTACAACAGGCCTCAATCTGAGTGTATTTTCATGTTTGTGACGTCAGTTGTTCAATAGAGTCAGAATCTGATTGGATCGGATCTGATCTGAAGGGCTGGTAAGGGACGTCCCAAGCGGACATACATCGACCAAATAGGGGATACCCGGAACCGGCGTGCGTGCATGCAACGACTTATGAACGTTGATGAAGTGAAGGTGATCTGTCAGGATCGTGGCAAGTTGCAGTCCCTGGTCTCTGCCTACCCCTCTGGGATACAGGCGTAAGGTTATGTATGTATGTCGAATCTGATTCATGTTTGGTTTGGGGTAAGGAGTACGCCTTTGCTTGTCGAATACCTAAGTGGGCATCGCTTTGGATTTATCCTCGCAAGGCCCGACCTTGAAAATAACAATTGATTTTATGTGATCACTTAAGGACATTGGCCATTGATGGTTATATTCAAAATGCATTTCGCTGTTTCAGAATGAAAGGACAGGATTACCTACATGTAGCGTTCGGATAAAGACAAAGAGGTTAGAAAAATAAAATAACTTGTACAGTTTTAACTTATCCATTTATTTACTTCCAGCGTATTTATTTACAACCAGTAAGCTTCCACCCGTTTACAAGTCTCCGGACACTGCGTACAATAGTTATTAGTAGATAGTATAAATTATACAAAGATTACCGTGTATCAACGTCCTACGCGATTTTATTTTGGAAATATCACTTTAATATAGCAAATGTAAAGGCCTGCGCAGACGACAGGCAGGACTTTTATCCCCGAGGGACAAAAGTCCCTGAATCGTGAAAAATGTCCGCTGAGTAAGTACTTGTCGCGGACTCAACGTCTACGGTGTGCGGTCATTTGTTCCCCGGAAATTGAGTGAAACGTACGCTATGGAAGCAAATATTCTGAGATTACATTGTGTTGTAATTTACATGAAGTTGAAAAAGAAAAGGCGTTTTAAAAGAAAACAGCGAACTTTTGTCCAGTCCGGTCTCCTGATATCCTCGGTAACTTTTTATACGGGGTACCTTTAGTCCTTCGTGTACGTTATTCGATACAATTTATAAAAGTAATACAGAAAATAGTGTAAAGAGGTTCGAAATTTCACTGATGCGGGTGAGTCGCCCATTGGCTCAATTGGTAGAGCGCTGGCACGGATAGCCAGAGGTTGCGGGTTCGAATCCCGGCTTGGGTGAAATTTTTAGCCTCTAAATAGGTCTTTAAATTTATAAAAGATCTATATCGACGGACAAAAAAGTACCCGGGGGATAGTCCCTCGTCTGCGCAGGCCTTTAGAGTTATTAGGAGTTTTACACTAGCAACGGTTGCAGCCGACTCCCGTAAAACTGACATGACACACCTATTTTGTGCAAAATGTGGTCGCCAAGGATACAGGCTCAGCCGTGTGTGGGGGCACGGTCACCACTAACAAATTTTATAAATATAACTTTCAATTAATAATGATTAATCCACATGCATGTAACATAGGTAATTCATTTGGTAATAAATAATTTTTACTTTCACTTCATTACTCTGCTCAATGCAGCAGAAAAGGAAAAAGTTAATAAAGAAAATGCATTAAGTCCAGAGGATTTTTTATTTCCTACGCTAATATTAAAACATAGGAAAAGTTCACTAAGTTTGCCGATCAAGTTGTTTATAACATACTAACGGGCTGATTTACAAACACGTGTCCACTAAAACAATCAATGTTTTAAGGAATTCTGTTTTTATACAAGGCTTTAGAATTTAGTGCAAACTAACATGGAAGTAGGAAGTTTCGTTCATAAACAGTCGCTAAATATGAAATATTTTTTATGTAAAATAAATAATGCCCCTAAATAGTAAATACCTACATAAGACGTTTTGTCAGTGATATTTCCAAGACTATCTCCTCTAAGTTGTAAAAATTATTCAAACTTCTTTTATATAAAATGTCTTAGGTAATGTTATATTATACATACGATATAATGTATGTATAATATATGCTGAGGATGCTATTATTGGTGATATTATAAAACTTTAATACAATACCATTTCAAGTTCAATACAGTAGATTTAGCACATTCATATAAAAAAAACGGCAATTCTAAAAGACACTGGCAAACACTGAGAACTGAGGAAAAGAAAAATAAAACAAAAATAAATCACAAAAAATATAATTCGTTACAAATCATTCTATTTACAATGATCAATGACTAAAAAAAACATTATTACATACTCTAAATGTATCTTCATAATACAACTCATGGTAACCTAAGCTAGCGTACACCTATGTTCCATTATACAAAAAGGCTCCCATTTTGCAATAAATTACATTTAAATATATGCAAAACATTTATTTCATAAAAAGAAACGCACCAAAATAAAAATGCTAACAAAAATAATGATTCTAAATCAAACATTGTTGCTTTATTATATTTTTAGAGAATATTTCTCTCACAAATTGGCCAGTTAAAATATTGATGTTAATTTATAACACCATCATATAGTTTTGCGAGGCCCAACTAGCGCTACATTCATTTCCAAAGAAATCCTCTAGTAATATTCTTTGTATAAACATAAATAAGTATGTCAATTTAAGTTTACAATACAAATAATTTTAATGCACACAAATTATTATATTGGCAAACATTATGATAATAAATACAATCTTTGACATAAGTGAGACCAATACAAATAAAAGTAGCATTCAATTACACAGGGAATAAGCGGTGGCCTTACAATTAAGTATTCGACACAAGAAACTGTAACTTATTAAGTTCGGGTTGAAGTTGGTGTTTTCCGTCACATAATTTGACTAAGAAAAAGCCAGCGATCGCTCTTTTAGAGCTAATATCTTTTTATATTAAATCTTAGTTTGATTAAACTAACGAAAACATCTGAAACTTTGGGAAGCCTGTCAAAATTTATATTTCCAATGCTGTATAAAATGTTGGGTCATCTATACTTCAATATAGTGTAATACATTTTTGCAAACATAATAAATTGAGGTGTGACGTGATATCTTAAAATGACCCAACATTTTTCACAGCGTTAGAAATATACAATCTGAATGGCTTCCTAAAGTTTCAGATTTTTTCGTTAGTTTCTTCAAACTGAGATTTAATTTATAAGGTGTTGGATTCTGGCAACTTTTTTTGACAAATGTTGAAAAAAAAAAAAAAAACAAACAAAAGAAGTAATTTTTTTATGAATAATCTTCTCCAAAGTGACCTATTCTCTGTGTAACCAAATAGTATTTATTATTAATAATAATTAATAAGATTTGGTTAGTTTTTCATTACAAGTTTAAAACATTTTCATAATACTTAAGTGTATCTTTTTTGTTTTATCTTACATACGATTTTTTTATATAATATCACTAAATGTTAATCACTTTCTATGTTATATTTATATGTAAGTGTAGTGTATGTGTTTTCTTCTTAAATAAATAATGTATATTTGACAAACACAAACAAGTACTTTATATTGATTTCGACCTTGCTATATGAACACAAAATAATTAGGCACGCGAAAAAAAGTTTAATATAATATTTAAGAATGTCATATTAAATGCATAAAAGTCAATATTTAAAACTACACGAATAATTGTTTATAGAACCATTTCTCCTACGAAAGAATAAAATTGTCAAATATAGGTAAAAACGCAGGCTTCTTAGAAAAACGTTTCTACACAAACTCATCCATTTTTATCCATTGTTAAAAAATCACTTTTAAAGAAGCCGTATGAAATGGACAAAAAACTAAAAAAATGATATAACTTCAAACAATCACGTCACGTTTTAACAGTGCTGCAGTTAGAAAATGAATTTAGTTCATAGAACAAAATATTCGCAAAGAAAAATGCATATCGAATGCATTTTGAATGTTTTTGCCAATTTCTTCAAAAGTCGCGGTTTCACACCAAGTGTATATTAATACTGCCAATAAAAAAGCCTTGAAAACTTCTCCATGAATGAAAATATAAAAAGATAGGCCTTTTCTGCGAATCCCCGATATATCAGTTCATATCAGTATCACGTTTATCAGTAAAATGTAATAAAACTCTCTCACGACCACTTACATCTCGGTTTTAACGATACAATAAAAAAACCTGGGCGCGCACAAAAATATTACTTGGAATGATCAATCAGTCATTTGTTTTAGATATTAGGGGTACTTATATGATTCATAAATTTGTTAGTAACAAAATTAGTGCACTGTAGTGTATTTTAGAACTGAACACATTTTTCCGCGTTCTTGACCCCTTCAGCGGCGTCCGGTGGTAACTAGCGCCCTCAATGGTAAGAAATCACATCATGCTAAGTGTGAATATCATAAATCTTAATGCCGGAATCACTTACTTTATTTTTTGTCGTAAGAGTCCAACCCTACCATGCAAGAGGTCCCGGCTTCGAATCCCGGCTGGGAACCAATAAAAAGCTCAGGTCTTGGATGTTTACATGTTTGTGATGTCGTTGTTTCTGGTTCCCACGACACAGGGTATCCTAGTGTGGGGCCAGAAGCAATGTATGTGCTTGTATGTAAATGTTATGTTATGTCAATTGAGGAGCTCTGAGCAACCGATGACGCGAGCCACATCTCTACTCATGATGATCAAGCGTAAAAACGGAACCTGGAGTTCTATTATGTACCTATGTATCCGCTGAGCAGAATGACGTTGATTTTCAAGCTACTCCACCTGACAAATGCATACATATTTTGACACTTTGGAGTCTTCTAAATGCTTAAAAGTTTATTGTCCATTTTTTCTCCAAATTTTGAAATGGACAACTAGTTTGAACTGTAACGTCCATTAAGCCGCAGTTTCTGCGCTGAATGAATCTAAATGACAAGCATTCGAATGCCTATGCGTATGAGTCAGTGAAAATATTTTTCGAAACAGCGTCTTTCGCCACTACAGCATACGAGTCCATAAGCTTTCGAACTTATGAGGCAGCGGGAAAAAAAATTGCTACAACGTTTGTCGCAACATCGGCTATCGAAATTACGTAGCGGACTCGTTTGAAGTAAAAGGCGACTATGGGACACAAACCGGGGGGTGGGCAGCAGCGCCCCCTGCAGTACAATTCCACCGAACTTCGATCCCCAACCCGCATGCCCAGCGTGGGGATTATGGGCATTACCCCCATGATAGCACAACGTGGTGCTCTTTAGGGGAGGGCTATGTCCAGCAGTGGACTAGTATAGCCACTACGACGACGACGACGACTCGTTTGAAGTGTAATGTGATTTTTGATATTTAAGATTTATAATATTCACTTTTAGAAAAAAATGTAGGTATTATTAAGCACGCTATGATTTTTATTCCTTCGGTGGCCCTAGTTAGCACCGCGAAGCGGGCCTTCTATACTTAACTGATACGATTTGAAAAGGTATACGATCATATTTAGAGATACCCAGATGACTAATTTGACTACCTCTAGCGTCACGTTGGATTACCAGATTGCCGGAGATCGTGGCTTCGATTCCCACTGGGTTGCCGTACATTTGTACAAATAGCATAAGTCTGAGGGTATTTTCATGATTGTGATGTCCTTGCCTAGTTACCATAGAGTATCCTAGTTTGGGACCAGGCCCTAGAGTCTAGTACTTACGTAGTTTTTCAATAGAATGAAATAGGCACGACAATAGTTGCTATTTGCCTCAATTTGGTAGTCTACAATGTCATTCCAAGTGTATAATCCGCGCAAATTAAATAGGCACCTCTCGCGAAGCTCAAATCGCGCGAGGCGCCCAGTTAAGTAGCACGGGTTATACCATTGCAATGCGATTACCAAACTACCGATAGTGTGAATCAAACGACCGTTACCGGACTAATATTACTGTGAACAACTATGCATTTTAGAGACTCACCCTGGACAAATAATTGTGATGTGTGGAAGTCATTTAATAATTCAGGCATTTCTAAGGGCGAGATAAATAGTCGTTGCTTAGCCCAAGTCCGCACTCATGCTTCTCTAAGCATTACTTCAGGCTAACTTAGCTAAGTATCAATGCGTTACTAAAATAGACGTTTGCTTAGCTAAGCATGTTCTTAGGCCAATGGTAAGAATTAGTCCGGGTTTCGCGACTTAGAGAGTGCCAAGTACTGTCTATGATAGACAAATCGATTCTTAAGCAAGTGCTTTCGCTAAGACTCGTTCTTAGAAGCGACTATTTATCTCGCCCTAAATATGATCAGCATTACTGGAATTTTTTTTTTATGATTACTGCTTATTTATTTTAATGGCGTTTTCTGTAGTACCCTAGACAGTCTCTATGAAAAGTAGTGAGGCATTATGAACTATATTAAGACAGTAATAAGGTTCAAAATATTTCACAAGTTAAGAAAAACTAAAAATGGTTTGTTTGCTGTGTGGTCATATAAAGACAACATACATATTTCAGTCAGTTTTCTTTTCGTGGTAAAAAGTTATTTCGTAATACAAAAAATGTACTTCGCAAGCCTATAAGTCTTCGGTTATACTCGTATTGTCTGTTAGCTTTTAGAATATAGGTACCTCGGGCTCTAGATTAGGCTTCGGTTTTCGCCGAAAGCACACGAGTGTAATACTACTTCCTGCTCTGTATAAAACTTTTCTTCACCATTTTGAAAAGTTATGTGAACTTAAGTGTCATATATCCGATTCTATCCGATAGTAGCCGAGGTATATTCTAAAGGCTAACAGACTGTACATAAGTTATAATAATAAATAGTACAATACAATGTATATTTCTATACTATTTTGCATTATTGTGTACAGAATATTACATCTTGACAGTTGATATATTCTGTACACAACACGCTATCTTCAGGCGAGAAAATCTAAGTATATTTAACTAACGAAAAAGCGTTTTCTACAAGCGATTTCAAATTGTTCTGAAGCGCTTAACTTCTAGTTTGGCATGTTTAATGCATCAGTTACTACAATATGGTAGAAATCGAGTAAGTTTTAATATGTTTGGCTATCAATATAACAACCAGCCAAAATAAACAAAATCTGCTGGGCCTAAGAAACTGCTTTTCATATGATCAGACAGCAATATATCTAACCAAAGAAACATACGGAATATGCAATCGTATATTCCATAAAGCTACTAGGTAAACCCAAAATATAAGTCGCAGCTTCTGTGCTACTTTAAATAAAACCGTTTTAATTGATTGATCGATATACAAGAGTGTTTAAATGGATCTGCAGGCGGAATTGTTCTAAAACTAGTTTAAGAAATTATAAGACTAAAATTTAGTTAAAGTTCCAAAATCATTAATATGTGTGATTGAATTTTATATGTGAATTATTCAAATTCACATATTAGTTGCGTCTACTTATGTTAACCACAAAATTGGAGTGATTTTTCTCCACATTTCTGGCTGCAAAATTAAGAAATATCGACATGAAATTGAGAGAAAACATAATAAATTAGCAACAATACAATTTTAAAGACAAATTTTGTATGTTTTTCCAGAGCTATATTGTTTAAAAGCAGCGTCCATAATGAACACTTATAGGTAACAAAAGTCTTTAAAATCTTATGGAAGACGTATGTATTCAAATGTCAACGAATTCAGGTCTCTGTTTGATACCAAAATCCCTGGATTTGATAATTCGTTCGTAACTATTTTTCACTAAGATTGGGGTAGTAAATAGTTCTCTACATTGTAAGGAAGCATAAGGTGACGTGAAATGTATTCATATAACTTGTATGAGGACTACAAAATATTTTCTAGTGATATTTTCTCGCCAAAAGATAAAAAAATATTTATGAAAAGAATATTTACAAATAATAGATATTTTGTACGTTGGCTCGTACAGTGTGTTCGTTCGGGATATCGTATTACAACATTGATTTGACGGTAGGTATTATCATTTATAAATATTATGATAACATTTGAGTCGTAACGCAATTTTGCGCACTTTTATATAAGGTGTTTTAAACAAAAATGCAAATTGGGGTGATCTTTAACCCCCTAACTTGATGTGCCTGTAATGTAACTAGAATAACACTAAATATCCCAAGCGCCCGTGGCCGAGTGGAACCGAGTGATTAAAAACAGTCACTTGGGTGAAGCAACCACAGGCACAGTCAGGTGCTGGATGGGTGACCATCCCGTGACAACCGCCAGTGGCATTTTCTCCGAGCGCTTACGTGTTTCGCAAGGTACGTTAGGCCGTAGGTGAAGGCTGTGATGTAACGGCAGTCGTAAAGTCATGTAAACCAAAGGCTTTGTGGGCGGCTTGTTAACTTCTGACAGGAAGGCCCTCCATTGTGTTATAATCCTACACCAACCAGGACTTGGCCTTCGTGGTGTAGTATGGCCTAACCTTCCTGCGATACAGGAAGAGACCCGTGCCCCAGTAGTGGAGACATACAAAGCGTTGTTATCAGACAACTGTTATTCCGGAGGTATATGAAAATACGCAAAAAATGTTACGAAACTCCCGCTCGGTCCGCTTAAAATACTACGTCCATACAGCAATACGTATGTATTCCAATAAATAGTTTTAGTATTACTATTCTAAGTATATTTTAGTTTAATTTAAGTATAAAATTAAAAAAAAACACAACGTATTTGCCTTTGATGCATCCGATATTCGTGCGCTACGTCACCCTAGATATTTTCATTATTAATATTATTTCAATATTATACTTAACGTTTTTTTTTTTATATTTTTATTTAAGCTAATAGCCATGGTAAATGTTGTACTGAGTATAGTTGAAGAGTAGTCCGAATTTCTATAGAAAACATCGCCTAGGCTTACTTTACCATCAGTACAACACTGAAAAAGGTTTATCAGTTAACTTCTTCCAAATTCATTCAATACTAACATTTCGCTTTCTTACATTGTGCAACTGGGTACATAGTTAAAATTATTTTAAATGTCACTAACAGTGGGCAGCTTTTTTTTTTATCAAACTAACGACACTTTATTTTAGTCTCAGACAAATGAAAACTGCTAGCCTTTTGGAAAAAAATAGGCTCAAGCCAATAAAAAAAAAAACACGAACAAAAACAAAAAAAAGCAAACAATAGAATTTCATTTCATTCAATTCAATTTAATTATTTTCTATGACACCCCTAGAACTCTACAATGTCAGATTTGTGTAGATGGCAACTTCACAAACCTGAAGAAAATAAGTAGATTGAATTGAATCAAATCAAATTCCTTTATTTGCTCGGTGAAACATTATTTATTATTTTAATTCTTTATTGCACTAATTACATGAGTAAATGTTAATACAAGAAGCATTCTCTTCCAGCAAACCTTTGGTGTTGAAGAGACTGGCATAGGGTAGTGCAAGAAAAGAAGGAAAACATCTCTATAACCGTGCTCCATACCATATGAAATCAAAATCTTTAGCGATATCTTGAGGGAAATAACAATTCTTATACCCTATTACGTCTAGCGGTTAACACGCTTGACCTCCGAAACAGGTCGATTCCTGCTAGAGGCCGCCGTACTATGATTTGGGTTCAGTCTGCGTGTATATCCATGTTTATGGTTATGGTAACATTTTCAACAAACAACTTAATAGGGGAAATAAAATAAAAATAATGTTTCGCCCAATGAAACACGTTTGTTTCAGACCCAACTTCATCTAGGTCCCAACTGCACAATATAAGTTTTCCCAACCACATTAAGCCGATATAAATAAGCCATTTCTTCATACATTTCCGTGCAGCATTTAAAAAAACTTAACTATTACATTCCGTTTAATTTCAAACTCTTCATTACGATCATTTGTTCTGACACTTTGAAATATAGAAAAAGAAAATGGTTCTCATCCTGCGTACAGACCAACCGAACGAATATTAAACAGATCCGAACGGCACCGCACACGACTACAGTGCTACAAGGATCATTTGGCACGTGGTCAAAATCTTAACTAGCGCCGCCATCTTGTGATGCGTCACTTTATTGACAGTTCGCTGTGTAAGTGTTACCATTGCACGCCAAAAAAATACTAAACGTTTTTGAATAACGAAATAAAACAAAAACGTTCGAGTCGATCTGTAATTTATCAACTTCAATGTTACGTTTAAATTGTATATAACAAAAATATAAATGTAAATAAACCGTTCACTAAAATCATTATCTTTTTGGTTCATGGCTTTCCTGTCAATATCATTCTATTTACATCAATAAATCATCATCATCATCAGCCAACATCGGTCCACTGCTGCACATAGGACTCGGCTTTCCACACCTGTAGCTTCCTTAACATATACGAGTGTAAATTCCCATCATAGATACAAAATTTCATTGGCTGGTAACCCTAATTTCACACCCACACCCCCCTGTCAAAGTCATCCAAGTGCCAAATAATCCTTGCAGCATTGTAAAGGCGATCGGAGGATCCCACATTGACCTCCAGAGTTAATACTCTGTTAAAGTGTTAATGCACTACGGAGGTCAATGATTTCTATGTGTGAATATATTATAGATAGTTGAATTATTTATTTGCAGTATCACTATTGCTCCCTCACAATAAAAAAAATATTAAGCAGATCATATATTAGAATAGCAAGGAGCGATCAAATGTTGTAAATACTTTGACAAAGAGCAATAATTGTATCGGCGGAATAAAGCACATAAGTTTTGCTTGAAAACGTATGTGCTCGAAATTGCCAATCCCATGCGCTGGGCACGCGTGGTGATAAAGCCCTATCTCTAAGAGAAGGTCTGTGCCCTGCAGCGGAAATGATATATCTATCTATCTGTAATCAGCCCACATCCACCCACTGCTTGGCATAGGCCTCCTTGCGCCACTCCTCACGGTCCTGTGCTAATCTGATCCATCTCTGACCCGCAACCCTCACGATGTCGTCTGAACATCGTGTCGGTGGTCTGCCTACCAACCTCCTTCCCTCCCTTGGCCACCACTCCGATACTGCCCTGGTCCACCGGCCGTATGATATATGCTGCTTAATAAATTATCCAATGTGAGTAATATATGCGTGAAAAATGCAATGAAGTTCGCTTGCCTCGGCTATTTCCTCTACACTGATTGGTCCAATTTCGCCAGTTCGTATTCGGTTCAGTATTCAGCACTTGGTTATATATCAAACGGGTCTAATCGCGTTTAAGTGACCGAGTGACTTGAGGTAGACCCTCACTAAAATAATTGACTGTGCTCGCCACTCAATGCCACTTCAGTCAACCCGTGAAACGAAATTTCGGGAATTAGGGTAATTAATTACGTTGTACCCAATAAATATACGCGATAAGACCCGTTTAATATTTGTGCCTGGGTATACAAAAAAAAGTCAATTAAGAAATACAAACCGTTTCCCGGGCATAAAACAAACAGTGCCATTTGAATTTTTAAAATTAATGCCCATGGGGATAGCTACGAGATAGACAAATTTTTACTGTACACAGAAATTACAGGTTTTCTCTTTGACTACATAAAAAAAGGTAGTTCCCAAAAAGTCTGTAGATGGCGCTGAACTGACTGAGGCCGTCGTTCCTCATTCCTCAAAGCTTTACCAACGAGGTAATATGTAAACAGTTTCTTCACTATTATAATAATTATAAGCACTAAACAGTTCAGCAGCCGAAAAACTATAACTATTTTACAACGATATTATAATGATTATAAGATCCTTCTCAAAGTCTCAGAACAAATAGGTCGAGAATCAACTCTATGGCGCAGTTCGCCTTCGGTATTTTTACTCCACTTCTCAAAAACAGGGCAATTCTTAAGTTAATTAATATTATACGTTTAGTACGTTGTTTATACGATCACAGAACCGCCGCGCCGTCTCGTACATTTGTATTCATTACTTGTATAATAGCACTGTAATATCTACAACTTATCTCACAGCATTTCTGAAGTTACTTCGATAGAATAATGGTTTTCTTTCGTTCGAACTTCCAAACTTTTATTTTAGTGCCAACATTGAAATCGCGAATAAAAACACATTTCTGCTCTGTAATCTATGCAGATACAACGACATTTATATTCTTCCAACTTCTAATTGGTAATTCGAGATAAACTTCACTTTGTATGGTATCATACACAAATGTATGGTCTCATACACGAAGACAGAACCGCCTTCCGAATGCTCAGTAGAAAACTCTATGTAAAAACGTGTTGTATGGCGTCATACCAAATGTATGGTCTCATACATACATACAGCGGGCGGCGCGGGGCGTGCGGGACTAGACGGAGGGGGTGGGGCGACGAACTTTATCTGCGCGCAAACTCTGCTTTCATTGCTGTGAACAAGTCAAAAGTAAATTTATTTTGATAAACATTACACTAATAATAAGAACGAAATACAATAGATTTGGAGCTTCTCAGTCTGAAGGTAAATTTATTTTGACATACATTACAAAAATAAGAATCGGGATCTTGAACATCTCAATCGAATTTAGAAAAACCTGGTAATTAAATCAGATTCTAGTTGCAAATGCAAGTTACAGTCTATTAGCTTTTAGAATATACCTCGGCTACTATCGGATAGAATTGGATAATTATGCTTATTTGTGTAATAGAAATATCGGAACTAATATGACACTTAATTCGAAATTAGGAGCAGCAAGTAGTATTACACTCGTGAGTTTTCGGCAAAAACCGAAGCCTACTCTAGAGCCCGAGATATATTCTAAAAGCTAACAGACTGTAAGTAGCTTGACCTTCCCTTAGCGTTTTTCAAAGTATTATGAAGTGGGAACTGGCTTGTTCTTATGTTTTTTCTTATTCAAATTCAAAAACCATTTCGAGGAAAATCTATTTTGTTTCAATTGCTATCGTTCATTATACAATTATGTTCTGTATTCGGCCTTTCTCTGTGCTTTGATGGATTTTTTTTCTTTTAAAAGATACTGATCCAACGATGATATGGAATATTTAATGAGACTAGGGGACAGATTGTAACTAGGGTATTTTTGGTCAAGCGAACACATTGCGACTAGGACTTTTTGCGTCCAGGGAATATATTGCGACAAGGACATTTTGCGTCAAGGGGACATATAGCGACTAGGACATACTGCGCCAAGGACATACTGCGACAGTTCACGACTAGAACGTAAGCGTCAAAGCAACATATTGCGACTGGACAACTTGCTTCAAAATTCTGCAACTAAGATATTTTGCGCCAAGGGACTAGGCCATCCAGCGCCTAAACCCTTATTCTTTTCTAAGTTTGCTTTACAGATTCAATGCTGACTCGTGCACTCACCGTCGAGTATTTCGCGCTTCATCTGTCCGATCTGCGCGCGTATCTCTCGCAGCATCTCCTGCTTGAAGGCGTCCCACTCGGCCGGCGACACGCAGGCGCCCTCAACGCTGCCGCCGCCGTTTACTTGCTGGAAAAAGGTTTGATATTGCCTTTACATTCGCTGTCGACGCCGATCTCTTTATTTATTTCATATCGCCAAACACACACCAATCATTCGTTCATTCACGCATTCACTCTTCTAATAGGCTATATTAGTCCACTGCTGGACATAGCCCTACCCTAATGAGCGCCATAGCGTCCTGTCTTCAGCTTGCCGCAGCCAGTTTTTCGCTGATCGTCATTCCACCTGGTCGGAGGGCGTTACGCCTACACTACGTTTGCCGAGTCACGGTCTCCACTCAAGAACACGTTTACTCCAACGGTTGTCGGTTCTTCGCGAGATATGGCCAGCCCGCTGGCACTTCAGCTGGCTGATTCTCCGAGCTATGTTGATAACTTTGGTTCCCTGTCGGATGCATTCAATTTGCTCACTCGTTTACTAATACCTTTCCTTCGACTCAGTCTCCAGGAATTTCCTTTCGCTCTCAGTCCAAAAACGACGTCCGCGCCGCTCGCCACGCAAAAACGTGTCTTTTACTAAAATTCTCAAGAAAACTCTCGCTGGTCTCCTAAGCCATCCGTGCTGTGCTTCTACGCCTTCTTAAAACTATCAAAAGAAGAGGTCCGAATCGGCCTCCGCGTCCAACTGCGAGCTATCGAAGAACTCCAGGTGCATCCCTCTTTTTAATCTCCATTCCCCATCCATCTAAGATTTAATTTAAATGGGGTCTTGGGCAAAATAACAATGTTCCGTCTAGCTGTATGTGAAAAATCAGCGATCTGTTCTACCAAGCAGATAATAACATTACGATTTTACGTACTGGTGGAGGAAATTTGTTTTATTTTGCTCTTGTCTTTGTCTTTCGCTGCTATCTTTGTCATTCACGCCGAACTTATACTCACCGTTTTATTTTCTGTATTGTTCTAAGTTTTGTCTTATTTAATTCTAAGGTGTTGCTTTTACGATGTTTCAATGAGGCAGTCAAGTTTTGACCACACATGTCTTAAAATGCCACGTAATCATCGACTACAAATACTTTCTTTTATCAATACTGGTTTACATAGGCCAATCGTCGCTGATTATAATCCGCTATTGATTTCTAGTTCTTGATCAAAAATAACATTAGCAAGTCTGGTCAAGTCATTAGCAATGTCTGGCCTCCGATTCGCTAGCACATAACAATATTTTTTATGTTTGTTCAAAGCATAAACGTTCGTACCCAAGATCTAGGCTAGCAAAGGTAACGAATGTGTATGTTTTTAACAATTATAAAAAATGTGATGATAGTACCTTCAGTATAGTCTCCTCGCTGGCAGAGCCGAACCGTTTGCGCACGGAGCGCGGAGACTGCGGCGCTTGCTGCTGCGGTGACTCGGCGTTCGCTGTGGCAGAGAGAGGGAGTACATAGATAGATATACAAATAGAAAATTTTTTAAAAATCTATTTAGGGGCTGAAAATTCCACCAATGCCGGGATTCAAACCCGCAACCACTGGCTATCCGAGCCAGCGCTCTTTCCAACTGAGCTAATGGGCGACTCACCGGCATCAGTGAAATTTCCAGCCTCTTCACAAAATGTTTATTTTTACCACAAAAAAACACAGCATTATCTTTATGGTACACTGAGAATCGAGAATCGCCACGAAGCGCTCGTGGCCTAGGCGAACCGAGAGAGAGGTACATGATGGGTGAGCGTCCCGTGACTACTGCTAGTGGCATTTTTCCGAGCGCTTCCGTGCTTCGCAAGGCACGTTAAGCCGTTGGTGCCGGCTGCCATATAATGGCAGTCGTTAAGCCACGTCAGAGGCCTCATGGACGGCTTGATAACTTCGTAAGGTCCGCCGCTTTCTTACAACCCTCCACCAACCCGGACTTGGCCCCCGTGGTGGAGTATGGCCTAACCTTCCTGCGGTGCAGGAAGAGACCCGTGCGCCAGCTGTGGTGACATACAAGGGTTGATAACACTGACAATACAAGCAGAAGGTGTTGATTATTTGAAGACATTTATTCGAAAGGATTTTTTTTGTGACGTGTATTGCGTAACTCGTTTATCTCTGTTGTACTCATATTATGTCAGCCCGGGAGCGCCTTACATGTTTTTTAATAATATTTTTTCTCAAAAATCCTTTTTATTTCTTATTCCTTGTTCCTTATTCCCGGGGACCTTGGGACTCAGAAGTGCGGCTTTTTCAACGAGTAACGGCATTTTAGCGATGCCAGCGGTCCCCCAAGTGTCCAATCAAGGGTCTAGAGTCCCAGCAACTTCCTCCTAAGCCCTGGAGGTAACAGTTACTTCAAGTCTTCTAAAACTATGTAGATTTTGAAGAACTTTTTCTTCTTGTAGTCCAAAAAAAATGATGGGGAAAATATTGGACTTTGAACAGTAAGTTTTCCGGACTTCCTACTAAATTATTGGGGGTGAATTAAGAAAGTTATTCGTGATGACCTATTTCTAGGACGCCAGGGCTTAGGAGGTTAAATAAACTCACGAGTGGCGCCGTTACACGTGGCGGGCAGTCGGTGCGGCAGCGTCGCGGACCGCTCCCACGTCTTCATAGGGGTGTTGTTTAAGGACGTGTCGGAGGATTCCTGGGAATGAACGTGAGAGATAAAATTATAGCATAAAATATAATAAATATAGACATAATAATATATAGACAGATAAATAGAGAATAGAAGTTGAAATTGGTTTATTGACATTAAGATTAATTCAAATTCAATTGTTATTGTAACATAAGTTATAGTATAACATAATTATTTGTCTTATAATTTTATTATCCAATGAAATAGTACATACATTTTAAATATAGTGGAGTTACGGTTAGACTCTGAAGCCTGTGTTAGATAAAATTTGTGATACAGTGCCCTGTTAAAATGCTCACACAACTGTTCCATAATTACAATCGAAAATTTTACTTAGTGAATATAACTTGTTATTATTTTATGCTGGCAGTGACATTTACTGCATAAAGGTACTGGAGAATTGAAATTCGATATAAATAATTAATTACTATAATAAACCCAAAGTAAACTAACATGCACATATGTGTGTGTGTGTGTGTGTGTTTGTGTGTGCGTGTGTAATAATCACTTATATGCCTTTTTTGCCACACACCCATTTTCAAACATACACACACTCGAACCCGCGACCACTGGCGGTTAGCCAGAGGTCGCGGGTTCGAATCCCGGCATGGGTGGAATTTTTAACCTCTAAATAGGTTTTTGAAAAGGAAAGATAAAAAGTACCCGGAACCGGCGTGCATGCATGCAACGACTTATGAACGTTGATGAAGCGAAGGTGATCTGTCAGGATCGTGGCAAGTGGCAGTCCCTGGTCTCCGCCTACTCCTCTGGGATACAGGCGTGCGGTTATGTATGTATGTACAGACAAGGTAAAGGTAGGTACAGTGCTACACCAGAAATAAGTCCCGCGGATGTACCTGCGCAGATGACCAAATTTTGGATGTGCGGCAGGTTGATCGACCAATCAGATAGTTACATTTTATGGCAGGCCGCGCGCTTTTGTTGCTATTGGTTGATTCAACATCATCGATGCAGGTGACTATTAGCTTGGCAATATTAGCGTGAGCGAAATAGGTAGCGCTACTGCGGTCAATTCTGCACCTTAACCGTATCGGTTAAAGATCATGTTGAATATACTTATAGCTTCGGGTACTTTCGTTACACTTCTTCGTAGTCGGCACGATTCCAGAAGGGACTTTTATGATGTGTAGTACTGTAGTAGTGGCGGGTCGTACCTCAGCGCGGTCGATGTGCGCCCGCCGCTTGGCCAGCGTCCGCTGCATCTCGTGCATCATGCTGTGCAGCGGCGTGCGCGCAGACCCGCCGCTGGACGTCGACGAGCCGGAGTGCTCCGCCGCCCCCGCCCCCGCACCAGACACGCCCCCCGCGGGGGGGGACGGCGCGCCGTTCGTTGGCGGGGACGACTGCTGCAGGGAAACAAGGAGAGAAGTGAACAGAGATTACAGAGTGAACGGTTACGTTTTGGTGTGAACAACGCCGTTGAGAAGACGTCCGCTGCGGAGAAACAAAGAGAGATGAGCAGAGATTTTAGAGTGAAAGGTTACATTTTGGAGTGAACGACGCTGTTGAGAAAACGTCCGCTGCAGAGAAACATGGAAAGATGAACAGAGATTCTAGAGTGAACAGTTAAATTTTGGAGTGAACAACGCCGGGGAGAAGACGTTCGCTGCCGAGAAACACGGAGAGATAAACAGAGATTCTAGAGTGAACGGTTACGTTTTGGAGTGAACAACGCCATGGAGAAGACGTCCGCTGCAGAGAAACAAAGAGAGATGAGCAGAGATTTTAGAGTGAAAGGTTACATTTTGGAGTGAACGACGCCGTTGAGAAGACGTCTGCTTGTGTGTCTTGTCTTTGGAATAAACCTTTTCTATTCTATTCTAATTACCAATGTGTTGTACTGGTGGGTTTTCCTAATAAAGGAAATCAAAAATAAAATACCTTTCTCAGGGAAGAGACCCGCGCCCCTCGGTGGGGACATATTGGGTTGATTATGATGATGTTTACTGGTGTATGATACGAGTATATGTGATGGTTTCACCTACAGTGATTTTGTTTTGTTAAAAACTCCTTAACGTGCCTTGCGAAGCACGGAACCGCTCGGAAAAATGCCACTAGCGTTAGTCATAGACGGTTTACCCATCCATGCACTGAACGCGCCCTGTGATGCTTAACCTTCGTGATAGTTCAAGATCACTCAGGCAGCCGGAGCTACGATCGACATCAATACACATACTGCAGATTTAAAAATTATCGCTTTCCGAGCACTCATGGAACACCAACGAAAAATCTGAGTCGGTCATCAGAAACCTGTCCTATAGTCTATCGCTAATTTGAAGTAGAAGAAACCGACCTTGGTGGAGCGGAGCCGCGCCTGTTGCAGCTGAGCCGCGAGCGGTGCGACGGCGGGGGCGGCGGGCGGCGCGGGGGGCGGCGGCGGCGGGGGCGGCGCGGCCGCGGGCTGCGGGGGCGCCGGCGGGGCGGGCGGGGCCGCCGCCGCGGGGGGGGCGGCCGCCGGCTGCGACGCCTGCGAGGAGAACTGAAGGTGGTGCTTTGCTTTTTATTTTTTCGTGTAGCGGCCAGAAACACGCTGGCAGTTTTTATGTGTCTCGTTTAGGTTAAAAGCGGTCTCGTTTCTAGAGTAAGTTTGGAGTTTTTTTGTCAATTTTTTCTCTAAAATTATCTAGATTTAGAAATGGACACCAAGTTTGAATTGTAACGTTCATTAAAACGCAGTTTAACTTTGAATAAAACCTTTTCATTAAATTTAATTTCAGTGACATGCTCGATGGCGCCGCGGTTGGGCACGCTGACTATGAAACCGAAGGTCTCGGGTTCGACACCCGGCCGGCTCAAACTAGGAAACGAACTTCTAGAAATCGTCGAGTTAGCACCTACGACACAAGTCATTCAGTTGTACTAAGTATGGGGCTAACGAGATCTGTGTAATGTGTCCATGAATATTTATTATTATAATATCATTTAGTACTGGAAGGGGGGAGGGGCGATGATGGGGGTGTTGAATTGTCTTGCTTTGAAACGTGATCAACTTAATTACTAGGTATTTTTATTTGTAATGCACTAACCCGTGCTAAGGACAATTTTAAAAACCTATTTAGAGGCTAAAAATTCCACCCATGCCGGGATTCGAGCCCGCGACCTCTGGCTGGCACGGATAGCCAGAGGTCGCGGGTTCGAATCCCGGCATGGGTGGAATCTAAATAGGTTTTTAAAACTTAATTACTTTAACTCGAACGGCAATTCGACCCCAACGCCTTCCGGTTGTAGATCCTAAAAATTCCTATTTACATGATTGAGCAAAAAGAAAAACACTTTTTGTAAATAAGATCTTGAAACGCCGACCTATTAACAAACCATAGGGGGCGGTTGTGCGGGGGCCGTTGAATTAATTGATTTGTAGGATTGAGGAAAAAGGAACATATAATAATCATCAACCCATTATGTCCCCACCGAGGGGCGCGGGTCTGTTCCCTGAGGAAGGTATAGGCCATACTCCACCACGGGGGCCAAGTCCAGGTTAGTGGCGGCTTGCAAGACTAGTGGCTGGTCCAACTGTCAGAAGTTTTCAAGCCGCCCTAAGGCCTCTGACTTGGCTTAACGACTGCCATCTATCGACGGCAGGAAACGGAACACACTTTTTCCAAAAACGATATGCAAAAGTCGACCTTACCAAAGTTACATTAAAGGTGGCATTAAAGTTACTTACCAAAGGTGGCGGTTGTGGGGCGGCCGGCGGGGTAGGCGGTGCCATGGGGCCCTGCAAAATACCAAGACATAAATATATAAGTAAGAATAAATAATAAGTAACTCGTTATCAACCCTTTTACTGCTGGGGCACGGGTCTCTTCCTGCATCGCAGGAAGGTTAGGCCATACTCCACCACGGGAGGTGGAGGGTTGTAAGACAGTGGCGGGCCTTACTGTCAGAAGTTATCAAGCCGCCCATAAGGCCTGTGACATGGCTTAACGACTGCCATTATACGACAGCCGGCACCAACGGCTTAAAGTGCCTTGCGAAGCACGGAAGCGCTCGGAAAAATGCCACTAGCGGTAGTCACGGGACGGTTACCGATCCTGCTACTGACAGCGCCAGTTGTAGCTTAACCAAGTGATTGATTCCAATCACTCGGTTCGCCTAGGCCAAGAGCGCTTCGAATAAGTAACTACCATCTACAAAATAAACAACAACATTATAGTTACTACAAATGCGAGTCGTCGTGGGCTGGAATCCGGATGTGTACTAGTGAATTTGTTACCAAAAATTAAGCATCGATTTTCGTGAATTTATTGAAAAGTAAAAAAAAATCGCGAAGAAACCTAACAGCATTACTTAATTATATTCTTTTTTTTAATGCACTAACCCGTGCTAAGGACAATTTAAAAAAACTTATTTAGAGGCTAAAAATTCCACCCATGCCGCGATTCGAACCCGCGACTTCTGGCTATCCGTGCCAGCGCTCTTCCAACTGAGCTAATGGGCGACTCACCGGCATCAGTGAAATTTCGAACCTCTTTATTATTTATAAAAAAAAACAATTCCGGAGTACTTTCGTGATTACGTTTTTTACATTTACATATTCTTTTAAATGCACCTTCACCGGTTTGGAAGCGATACTATACTTACGTTTAATGCGGTAAGATTTTTATGGCGCGGGTTAGTTGCTCCTATCTATCTATATCTATAATCAGCCCACATCAACCCACTGCTGGGCATAGGCCTCCTTTTTATTGCGCCATTCCTCACGGTCCTGTGCTAATCTGATCCATCTCTGACCCGCAACCCTCACGATGTCGTCTGACCATCGTGTCGGTGGTCTGCCTACCAACCTCCTTCCCTCCTTTGCTCCTCCTCCTCCCTTAGTTGCTCCAATACTTTGTTACCTTGTGGATATATAGGCTGGGAAGTGTAGCGAGTGTATTACACTGTAGACTCACGTTCGGAGGCGGTAGGTTTTGGTGGGGCGGCACGGGGGGCGGTGCGGGCGGCGTGGGGGCGCCGGCGGCCGTCAGAGACATGTTTGGTGGCATTGGGGCGCTGAAACAACGATTATGACAACATAAACTGCTTGTCTGCGAAGCGAAAAAACTAATGTCTATTAGCGGCCACAATCCTGCATTTTAGTTACATTTTCATAATTTTAGTTTGGTTTGTAGGAATATCGATATCAACCCTTGCATGTTCCCACTACTGGGGCACGGATCTCATCCTGAATCGGAGGAAGGTTAGGCCATACTCATACTCCACCACGGGGGCCAAGTCCAGCTTGGTGGAGGATTGTAAGACAGTGGCAGAAGTTATCAAGCCGGCCATGAGGCCTCTGACATGGCTTAACGACTGCCATTACAGGACAGCCAGCACCAACGGCATAGCGAGCCTTGCGAAGCACGGAAGCGCTCGGAAAAAATGCCACTAGCGGTAGGACGGGACGGTCACCCATCTTGCACCTGACCTCGCTTGTTGCTTAACTCAAGTGATTGATTCCAATCACTCGGTTCGAGTAGGTCGCGAAGGCTGTGGTAGGAAAATCCCACGCTAACTGTGAAGGAAAACATCGTATGAAAACCCGCTGCTTGGTTGGCTTCGCACGTATTGACTAGTCTTTCCTGTAGGCTAGGCCGACTAAGCTGTCGGGATGGTATAGGTGCACAAGCCTACTCCATCCAAAAAAACAATTTACCAGGCACTGCAGCGTCCGAGCGTTCCCTTCACCCTTCTAGTGCAGGTGAAGGTGCCACTGGAGGCTCTATAACTCATCAAATTAAGTAAACGCAAAGGTGAGAGTTGTTTTCATACCTGGAGGTGCGATGGTGGCCGGTGGGCGGCGCGTGATGCGCGTGCGGCAGCGTGTGGACGCCGTGCGGGGGGGGCGCGGGCGGCGCGGGCGCGGGGAGGGGCTGCTGCACCTGCGGGGAGCGAGGGGGAGCAGAACATGAGTGACATCCACTGCTATTGCTATGGATAAAACCAAAGCCCGTACAACGAGCACATTGTTCCGGAGCCGATTGCCGTAAATGGGATCCCACTCGAAGTTGTTTCACAGTATGTCTACCTAGGGCAGACGCTCCTACCAGGCAAACACAGCTTCGAGAGGGAAATCCAGAGGAGAATTCAGCTGGGCTGGGAAGCATTCAGGAAACTTCGTCGAGTCTTCTCGTCGCGTATACCGCAATCTCTAAACACAACTCTTTAATCAGTGCGTCCACATACGGAGCCGAAACGTGGTCACTCACGCTTCGAATAGTCCACCAATTTAAGGCCACTCAGCGAACTATGGAGAGAGCTAAGGTCAGTGTTTCTCTGCAGGATCGAATTCGAAACCGTTGGGGTAGGTAGACTGGTTATTGAGTCGTCGTCAAGCTATACTAGTCCACTGCTGGACATAGCCCTCCCCTTAAGAGCGCCAGGTTGTGCTATCATAGGGGGTAATGCCCATAATCCCCACGCTGGGCATGCGGATTGGGGATCGCAGTTCGTTGGAATTGTACTGCAGGGGGCGCTGCTGCCCACCTCCCGGTTTGTGTCCCTTAGTCGCCTTTTACGACACCCGCGGGAAGAATTGGGTTATTGTGGAGACCGCGAATCGGCAAACGTAGCGTAGGATGCCCTGTGACCAGGTGGAGCGAAGACATTAGCAAAGCGGTGGGCAGTGACTGGAAGAGGAGAGCCGAAGATCGGGCTCAGTGGCGTGTCTTGGGAGAGGCCTATGTCCAGCAGTGGACTGTCACCGGCTGATTGTGACAATGATGATGACTGGTATTGCTTCATATGGTCTGAACATGGGATGGCGTATTGTTTGGTTTAATTTTGATAACGATCAAGGCGGGAGCATTGAACTGTTGCAACTTGGAAGGCTTTACATGGAGTGATGTCCACTGGTATAGCTCGTTATGATCTGTGATTTGGTAACGTGGTGTAACCACACAAAAAAAACTTAAGAGGGATGAGATGGTTTTGCATTGGTTTACATGTATTCTAACAATACTCATTAGCTCAGTTGGGAGAGCGCTGGCACGGTTAGCCAGAGGTCGCAGGTTCGTGTCCCGGCATGGGTGGAATTTATAGCCTCTAAAGTAGGTTTTTAAAATTGTCCTTAGTACGGGTTAGTGCCACAAAAAGAATATAATACTCACTACCTTAAACTTTGTTGTGCGTGGCTAGAAAATGAAGATTTTGCACCACATACTACTGGGTTTAGTCTCATCTGGTGATGCGGGGACTGCGGCACGTGATACTGCGCGGACGCACAGCAGACGCTGTTCGTGATGCAAAGATTGGTACTGCGGCCGCTGCCAATACCTTACTGGGTCTCGCCTCACCTGGTGCCGCGTGGTACTGCGCGGGCGCGTGGTACTGGGGCTGGTCGTGCTGCGGCGCGTGGTACTGGGACTGCTGCAAATATCATACTGGGTCTTGCCTCACCTAGTGGTGCGGGGCTGCGGCGGCTGCGGCACGTGGTACGGCGCGGGCGCGTGGTACTTACGCTTTTCGTGATGCGGCGTGTGATACGTACTGCGGCTGCTGCAAAAATCATACTGGGTCTTGCCTCACCTAGTGGTGCGGGGGCTGCGGCATGTGGTACTGCGCGGGTGCGTGGTATTTATACTGTTCGTGATGCGGCGTGTGGTACTGCGGCTGCTGCATATAGGTATCTTACTCGGTCTTCCTCATCTGGTGGCGCGTGGTACTGGCGCTGATCGTGATGCGGCGTGTGGTACTGCGGCTGCTGCATATGGGTATCTTACTGGGTCTTCCTCATCTGGTGGCGAGTGGTACTGGCGCTGATCGTGATGCGGCGTGGGGTACTGCGGCTGCTGCCTTACTAGGCCTTACTAGGCCTCACCTGGTGGTGCGGGGGCTGCGGCGGCTGCGGCACGTGGTACTGCGCGGGCGCGTGGTACTGGCGCTGGTCGTGCTGCGGCGCGTGGTACTGGGGTTGTTGCAACATCGCCGCGTCCTCCCGGGTCATCGTTCTGTTGAGGGAATCCAACGCGCGAGGTGATACTAGGAGGTAAGGACCACTCATTGTTGTCAAAGAGAGTACTGTACCTCTGTACAGTCCCATGATATGTATATTTTTAAAATTAAATGATACATGTACAGCTAATCGCAGTCTAGGCCCGACTTAAAAACAGCGGTGCAACTGATCATTCTGTTGCATCATTATTCTGAGTTGGACCCATTTTGGGGACACAATACTTAAAATTTCAGACAATCTTCATTATTGTTATTATTATTTGTTTTCGTGCGATACTTCGATGTTACCCACATTTTACCTGATATTGTGTTTTTTTTTTCATTAACTGCTGTATTTTTGGTGTGATTTTATGTTTTTGAGTATTGTGTCGTCAAAAAATATAATATTATTCTTCCTCGGGCCTTACTGTCAGAAGCCGCCCAGAAGGCCTCTGACACGACTTAATCACTGCCAAAACATGACAGCCGGCATCAACGGCTTAACGTGCCTTGCGAAGCACGGAAGCGCTCGGGATAGTCGGGTAGTCACGGGATGGTCAACCCAAAGCTTAACCCAAGCGATTGATTCCAATCACTCGGTTCCACTAGGCCACGAGTGTTTCAGCAGTATTTGAGAATAGAATAAATATTGAACAAGTGTAGCGAATCTAAACTTACATTCTTATCAGCTCAGAGTGTGACGGGCACGTCCTTACAGTAATGAACTACGCGAAAAACAACTTCGCCAGGATGTGTCAACTCAAGTTACTGAGATCACAAGCGATGTTTACTTGAAACTGGACTCTAAATGGACGTGCTTACGAACCTGCTCCAGCTGTATTGCGTCGTCCTATTAATTAATGAGGCGTTTTGCCTTTTGCGGTGGTGTGAAACATCCATAGTTCACCCAGCTCACACTATCAAAGTGATATTATAAATGAGAAAGTTTGTGAGTGTGTATGTTTGTTTGTTACTCGTCACGTCTAAACGGCTGAAGCGATCTTAATTATTTTGCCAGCCTCGGCGGCGCAGCGGTTTGGCACGCTGACTGTAAAACCAAAGGTCTCGGGTTCGATCCCCGGCCGGGTCAAACTGGGAAACGAACTTTTCTAGTTTGTCTCGGGTCTTGGTGTTATTAACGTATTTATTGTATTAAATCTATCGTCCAGTTAGCACCTAGGGCTAACGAGATCTGTGTAATACGTCCATGAATATTTATTTATTATTATTATTTTATTCTTCTTCTTCCGGCTATATTGTGTAGTCCACTGCTGGACATAGCCCTCCCCAAATGAGCGCCATAGCGCCCTGTTTTCAGCTTGCCGCATCCAGCATCTGCCTGCTGTTTATTTATTTACTTAATAAAATTTGGTATGGAGTTAGCTGACACCCTGGATTAACACAAAGGCTACGTTTTACTGCGGGAAAATATATTATTCCCCTGGGAAAATCGATAAACCGCGGGTAACACCGCGGGGCACGCCTAGTAATATTATAAAGGCGAAGTTTCTGAGCGAGTATATTTGTTACTTCTTCACGTCTAAACGGCTGGAGCGATCTTAATAAAATTTGGTATGGAATTGGCTGACACCCTGAATTAACACATAGGCTACGTTTAACTGCGGGAAAATATCTTGTTCCCATGGGAAAAATCAATAAACCGCGGGTAACACCGCGGGGTATAGATAGTGAGACATAAAAACGATGCAATATATACTGAAAGTAATATAGGTGCCGGCAATCTTAAAGCTGTCCGTAACTTTTCGTTAGATTTTCGCTTTTATGGCTCTGGTTATAAGAGTTAGTGGGAGTAAACTACTTCACTTTGCATTACTCTGACAATAGCTTCTGACAGAGAGGAGATAACAAATGAGTAATTAGTAAATGAGAGGTAATAAAAATGCTTCTGCCATTACGAAACTCTTTGAAATATGATATCTAAGATGAAGAAAGAAATGAGTTAAGAAATATCCAAAGTAATTTTCATTTTACAAGTACAATAAAACGTTCTCTATCTATAGTCTGTTAGCTTTTAGAATATAGCTCGGCTACTATCGGATAGAATCGGATATATTCGTGTAATAGAAATATCGGAACTAATTTGACACATAATTTCGAAATCTGAACCAATATGACATTTAATTTCGAATCAAAACTCGATCATCAGTAAGAAAACCGGAGAAAATTGATGAAAACCGAAGCCTAATCTAGAGACCGAGGTATATTCTAAAAGCTAACAGACTATATCTATCTATCTAGTAAATATACCAAGTGTTTTTGAACTAAAACTTATGATACACAAACGTTTTAATACCAGGCAGTGGGGACCAAAAAATGCACTTCCATATCAAACATTTTTTTAAAACAATACGATTGCGAAAAATTGGAGCAATTTTATTACTTTTTGCCGACTGTCCAGAACGAGGGTTATATTTTTTGATTATTGGATCATTTGTCACTGTCAAAGACCGAAGAAAATTAAGTCGCATCCCGCATCTCGCACCAATGATAAACCAAATAATTATGACCATGCGCAGTTAGTCATTTAATTAAGTTACATGCCGGGTATTATACTTGTCAAGCTATAAGTAGGTACAGTATGTTAGCGTTTAGAATATATCTCGGCTACTGTCGGATAGAATCGGATATATTCGGTTAAGGTAAGGTTTATTTTGTGTTGTTATTTATAACTTTACATAACTTTTCAGAATAGTGAAGAAAAGTTTTAGGCAGAGCAGGAAGCAGTATTACACTCGTGTGCCTTCGGCGAAAACCGAAGCCTATTCTAGAGCCCGAGGTATATTCTAAAAGCTAACAGACTGTACTATGGTAAATTCATACACCGTGTATTACACTGACCTAATGTATATAAACTATTCTACTGTGTACCTTTCCACTTCTGTTTTACTGTAAATAAATAACAGATTATTCCAAATCGTACTGCAAACACTACGTAATCTATATTTATTTAACAGCAGGTACATTTTATCAACTAAACTTTACCCACGGTTTCTGGTACATAACAATCTGTGAATCTACAAATTGTCAACAACTGCCAGTTGGACTAAGTGCATAAAAAAACACTACAGTAAACAAGTAGTAATTGCTAGTGTACGAAAAACCGGGATTAAATATGGTTTTGACATCCGAGTGCTTAGTGCGAGTTTTTTAACTACTCGATCGCGTTAACGTAAACTCATATTTCTATGGCATCGAGGAAGCGCCACCTAGCGACAAGTATGGAAATTAAAATTGCTGCGTGCGAGTTGTAATGGTTTACGTTGAGAAGTGAAGACGTTTACCAGCTAAAACACGAATAAACGCAAGTGCGAGTTGTACTGTGACAGCGTTTTGCCAGTTCGAACGGTTAACATACTCATACTCACTACTCGATGCTCGATTAACGCGGTAGTAAAGTCATTCGATTGGATCTGTCAAACTCGCACTAAGCACTCCGAAGTATCAGAAATGTTTTTTGGACATTATTATACAGATAGGGATATTAACGTATCACGAGAAGATGATAATATGGGGGGGAAAGGTTCGTATAAGTCTTGTACTTTTTCGTCTACCTCCTGTGGTTGACTGGTAGAAAATGCTTATGGCATTAACGCCACCGCATTGTACGATTTGGTTATTCAAATTTAAGTACAATCAAAGTATTATTATTAATAATAATAATTTTAAGATGTACAGTACTACACATCATAAAAGTCCCTTCGGGAATCTTCGTTCGCGCAGACTAGGAAGAAGTGTAACGAAAGTACCCGAAGCTATAAGTACATTCAACATGATCTTTAACCGATACGGTTAAGGTGCAGAATTGATTGCCGCAGTAGCGCTACCTATTTCGTTCACGCTAATATTGCCAAACTAATAGTCACCTGCATCGATGACGTTGAATCAACCAATAGCAACAAAGGCGCGCGGCCTGCCATAAAATGTAACTATCTGATTGGTGGATTAACTTGCCGCACATCCAAAATTTGGTCATCTGCGCAGGTACATCCGCGAGACTTATTTCCTGTGTAGCACTGTACCTTCTTAATAATAATAATATACCGTTCTAATAATATAAATGTTCATAACTTTTGTTAGACATGTAACTTAGGGATAAAAAACGACCACAAGTTATTGTTATACTTCTTTTTCTTTGAGCTGCGCTCTAAAATGTTGAATGCATAAAGCTCACAATGTAGCTATAGTTAGATCGATAAAAGTTTCTTTATTGGATGCAAATTGAACTTGTAAAAATAAATAGTTTTCTGTATTTTTTTTATCTCGTGCTGTACATACATACAATAATGTAAGTTCATACCAGATTTAGCACTTACAAGTTACAACCTTAGTAAATCTATACCCTATTTATAGAAGCTTGAGACAAAAGGTAAACACAGAAATAGTGATTCTCAAACTTTTATCGGAAGAAACAGCACGCTCGCGTCAACAAGTTGGGAGAATGAAAATGGCGGCTATAACCCGAACGAAAATAAAATAGCATCTTTCAAATTAGAACGTTTGCATTAAATTACATCTTTAATGAGCAGTGTTATTATAATACGTTCAAGTGAAGCGCTTACTTTTTGGGTTATTTATAGTGCCACAATTCTATTAAAAAGTTATGTACTAAAATAAAATTTATATAAAATGCATTATTTACTAAAATATGAAAACTAAATGTGATATTTATTTTTTTCAAACATATTATATATTTTTACGATACTTTCAACAATCAATGTCGATTTTTTTTTATTCTATTTCTGATTAATAACAAACTTGGCATAATAAATTACCCTTTGTATTGTTTGTTTACCTTTTGTCTCAAGCTTCGATAAATACGGTATAATATGTATAACAATCTCACTGTGCATGTTATCGAACTCTTCCTTAATGGGTTCACCGATTTTGATGACATTTGTGTGTATGCAACATATAAGTGAGAACAAGAGTTTGGAGAGCTGAGAATATATCGTAGGTTAAATAAATGTGGCACACACACCAAGGTTTGCGGCGCCAGCTAATACCATATAATATTAATAATAGACTGCTATATTTACAGAATGTTTAGTTAAGGAATAAATGATATCGACGTTTTCGTGTTGTTTGTCCCATCCTTATGGATTTTCACTTTTGTCTATGACCCCCAATTTAACTTTGACTTTCCATAGGCAACCTAGTACGATTGTGAAATTTGGCGGAGTACACTATAGCTGTCTCTTTCTGGCACAAAGAATCCTTGCAAGAGTAACAAGGACAGCTATTCACTGATCACTTTTTATTTTACGGCTCCTTCTATGCTTTAGTTATTGTTCTGAGATTATACCATTGAAATGAGATTGGTTACTGGATTACCAATAGTGTAAATGAAACCACCATTACCGGACTACTTTGACTCTATTGAACCACTATGGATTTTAGAGACTCGCCCCCCAGCTCACCTGTATCCCATGTCCTCGTCGTACTGATGCACATTGTTGTTGTGGCCGTTGAAGGGCGCGGGGGGGTTGGGGGGCTGCGGGGGAGGGGGCGCCGAGTTGCCCGTCGGTTTGTTCGCTAACACCTGTGGACGATGAAGAGAGAAAGGAGATGGTTAGAGAGAGAGAGAGAGAGTACTATTTTCGAATGCCGACTAGCTGCTGTTTAGAAAAAAAAAATAGACACCATTTCTGAGCTCGTTGTCGCTGACGTGTATGAGCGATTTGTGCCTAACACTCCCCATATGATGATGAAGGCTGTTTTTTGGTAGTTAAGTGATTAATGCAATGTTACGTTTGATTTTTACCGAATAACTAAGTTTGTAGCGATTTAAATTAATGAATTAAAAATTCTTGATTGCACTAAAACTAATTTGTAGAAAGGCGATAAATATTGTAGCTGCGTCCTCACCTCCTAGTTGTAGCATGTAGCCTAGTTAACCTCAAGATGTAGTCTATGTCTTACGTCACCCCCATTTAAGTATCTACAGCTCTACACAATATGGACTATATCCCATTTGATAATCGTACACTTCCCATACTGTAGATATAACGTACGTGCTCATGATGTAGCGTAATTAACCTCAAGTTGTAGCCTAATAATCCTCGCACTGTAGTCGAGTAACCAAAGTCTTGTAGCTTAGAATCCAGGATGAGGCCGCCAATTGTACTATGACCTTTTTAATCTTATCTCATCTTCGCACTATAGCGCACTGTATCCTGGTATCATTAATATCCTACCTCAAGCGTATGAATTATGGCTCGCGCGAAGCATTCGCCGTCTTCTCGACAGCTGAAGTTCAGTTCGTAGACCGGCACTGGTGTAGTCTACGTCTTACATCATCCCAATTTAAGACTACAACCAATGGACTATAGTACTCCCATTTGGTAATCCAACACTACCCATACTGTAGATATAACGTACGTGCTCATGATGTAGCGTAATTAACCTCAAGTTGTAGCCTAATAATCCTCGCACTGTAGTAGAGTAACCAAAGTCTTGTAGCTTAGTATCCAGTATAAGGCCGCCAATTGTACTATGACCTTTTTATTCTTATCTCATCTTCGCACTATAGCGCACGTATCCTGGTATCATTAATATTGTTACGGGCTAGGGTTCTGGATTTAAAGAGCTGAAGGCTCTTTTCTGGATGGTTCGGGATAGGACCGCGACAATATCCTACCTCAAGCGTATGCATCATGGCTCTTGCGAAGCACTCGGCGTCTTCTCGACAGCTGAAGTTCAGTCCGTAGACGTGCCGCGCGTCGCGCCACTGGTGTAGTCTACGTCTTACATCATCCCAATTTAAGACTACACACACGGACTATAATACTCCCATTTGATAATCCTATACTGCCCATACTGTAGATATAACGCACATTCTCATGATGTAGCCAAATGAACCTCAAGTTGTAGTTTAATAATCCTCGCACTGTAGTTGAGTAACCAATGTTTCATAGCTTAGTGTCTAGTATGAAGCCGCCAATTGTAAGATGGACCTTTGTAAACATTTTGTGATATAGTCATCCTACCTCGAGCGTATGCATCATGGCTCGCGCGAAGCACTCGGCGTCTTCTCGACAGCTGAAGTTCAGTCCGTAGACGTGCCGCGCGTCTCGCCACTGATGGAAGGTCGCCGTCGCCTGGTTGTACTTGAGGCCGCGGACTATGCCGCAGTTTATCACCACCTGGTGGCAAAGAGACAGTTAAGAAGAGCTTAAGATTGTTGTGAGACTTCTTTGATGAATTCGATACCGGAATGCAGAGGTTTGGAGATAAAAATATGGATCTTTGTGAACCCTGCAGGGCACGCAACATTATAATTTATAGAAGGCTTTTATAAATTAAGTCTTTTATTGTCTATTAAACATTTGCGAATTTATATTCGCAATACCACACGTTAACGGTCAAGGAAAACATCGTGAGTAAACCCGCGGCTTGGATGGTTCCGCACGTATTGACTAGTATTTCCTGTGGGCTAGGCCGACTAAGCTGTCAGGATAGTATAGATGCTTGGCAAGTCTACACCATCTATAAAACCATGTCCCAGGCACTACAACATCGGAGTGGTCCCTTCACCCATCTAGTGTAAGTGAAGATGCCACTGGACGCTGTATAAATCATCTCATTAAGTAGATGCCAAAAAGGCCAAAATTGTCTATTTTTTAAATAGCCTATAAACTTCCGACTGCATGGCACAGGCCTTCTCTCAAAGAAAGAGTATGGGCTTAATTACCACGCGTGTCATCCGGGATTGGCAATTTCAAGCGTTAAGATATTTAAATACCTCTGACACTCAGGTTTCCTTAAGTTGTTTGACACTCAGGTTTCCTTAAGTTGTTTTCCTTTTCCTTAAGTTGTCATCCTTTTTTAAGTTACATACATTTGCGAATTTGTAGTCGCAATACCACACGCTAACGGTGAAGGAAACCATCGTGAGGAAAACCGCGGCTTGGTTGGCTCCGCACGTATTGACTAGTCTTTCATGTGGGCTAGGCCGACTAAGCTGTCAGGATGGTATAGGTGCTGCGCAAGCCTACACCATCTATAAAACCGTGTCCCAGGCACTAAAGCGTCGGAGTGGTCCCGTCACCCATTTAGTGTGAGTGAAGATACCACTGGACGCTGTATAAATCATCTCATTAAGTAGATGCAAAAAAAGGCCATCCCGTTAGCGAGTGGTATTGCTAAAGTAACTTCGCGTGGTAATTAAAGTCATACTCTCTCTCTGAGAGAAGGTCTGTGCCCTGCAGGGACGTTTATCTTCTTCTTCAGGCTATATTAGTCCACTGCTGGAGATAGCCCTCCCCTAATGAACGCCATAGCGCCCTGTCTACAGGGAAGTTTATAGGCTACATAAAAACAAAGCTACATCGTCTTATTGACCACCCATATCACGCTAGTCCTTCTGCTGTAGCCTCAAGATGAGGATCTTGAGGCTACAGCAGAAGGACTAGCAATGTTGAGGAACATTTAGCTGTGTACGAACCTCATGATCGTTCAGCTTCCTCCCGACGACCCGGAAGGTGTTGTGCTGGGTGTGGTGGTAGATGTGGACCTTCGAGAGGCCCGAGGAGGTACCGGAGGGCACCCAGCGCTTCAGCGCGTCGTCGTACACCATGACGGAGGCGCGTGCGCTGCTTATCGACTGCTCGCTGCGGGAGAGAGAAGGGGCATGGTTAGAGATCTATAAATATTCTTTGTAATGAATGTAGTATCTATCTCTAAGGCTGGGCGCATGCTGAGACGCAGGTAACACAGCACGGCGCAGCGCAGATTTTGTAAAGCATGGAACGTCATTGAGCTACGTACATTTATAAGGGGCGTCATTGTTATTTATTTTTTAATTATAATCGTGCGTTAAATTAATCTTTTATTTTAGCCCCACGTCGTCGTCGTCGTCGTCAGGCTATACTAGTCCACTGCTAGACATAGCCCTCCCCTAAAGAGCGTCACGTTGTGCTATCATAAGGGGTAATGCCCATAATCTCCACGCTGGGCATGCGGGTTGGGGATCGCAGTTCGGTGGAATTGTACTGCAGGGGGCGCTGCTGCCCACCCCCCCGTTTGTGTCCCTTAGTCGCCTTTTACGACACCCGCGGGAAGAATTGGGTTGGTGCTATTCTCTAGGCCGACACCACTATTCTCTACCCACTTGTCCGAAGTCACCGATTCTTTTTGGTACCGAACTGGTTCCACGTTCCTGTGGCGGACATTTAATAAGGAAAAAAGATAAACATTGATTAAATAAAACTGCCTCTGAGGAGTGCTTTAGAGGAATCATGTTTTTAAAAGTAAGGCCGCAAATATCCACAGTTAAAACAAAAGTAATCTCCAAGTTCCAATTCAATCGTCCATCAACATCACTCGAAATTACATTATCGCGCTGCCAAACAATAAACCCTTAATTAAACCGACTGTAAAACATTTTAGTCTGGATGAAGTTTCGCGCGGCGAACCGAATTAATCCAACATTGTTTCGTGGATGTACCCGATGCGCAGACAATCGACTTTGAAACTCTGCACGAAGTTATTTATTTATGAAAATAAATACAATTTTATTTGATACAAAAGGCATAATTGCACCTCCTTTTCTTTTTTACTTTAATCTAAAATAAATGGTTATCCTAGGAGACCAGCTGTTTCGTTTTTGTAGTCCTGAAAAAATACCACAAAATAACAGCAGTTTTTTTAGAAAAAAATCCAGAATTGATCACATTTCATATTTTACAACGCGCAAAACTATAAATACCATTTCTTAATTTTGCTATCCTGATTACGAAGAAAATATTTAGAAATTTTATTGTGTAATGACGTCACACATACGGTGGAATGAGGAGGTACCGGTGCCTACTATTAAAAATGATATGACAGATGTCATTTTCAATTTCATTGAAATGTCATGTCGGAGAAATTACTTTTCCTTTCCTTAATTCCAATGGTTTTTAAAAAGGCGGCCAGGGTTTTAGTATTATAAAGCCGTATGTGTGACGTCATTTGGCGGTTACGTCCTTTTAGAATAAGACGAAATTCAAACAGAAAATTATGCATGAAAATCATCGAATTTCCAAAAATAAAAAAAATTGGGTCGTTTTATTTTGTATCTAGTTTCCTTTAAGACAGCTAAAAAATTGAAACGTTGACATCTGTATCCTTGAGGAGTCAAGTTTATAATGGGAGATGCAGCTAAGTAATTCTTGGTTGCTTCTTACTACCGGTTTTTCGAACGGTATTGCCCACTGTTGGACATAGGCATCTCCCAAGCACTCCACTTATGTCCACGCACGCCCATCATGTCTCTCAGATTGTCGGTCCAGGGAACTAGTAGGCATCCAACGGTACATTTGCCAGTTCGTGGTTAACTGTTGGTACAATTAGTTTACAGAATATTACAGAATAATACAGAGAATATTGTAAGGAGGTTCGAAATTTCACTGATGGCGGTGAGTCACCCATTAGCTCAGTTGGAAGAGCGCTGGCACGGATAGCCAGAGGTCGCGGGTTCGAATCCCGGCATGGGTGGAATTTTAAGCCTCTAAATGGGTTTTTAAAACAACTAGTTTATTTTTCGATTAGGTCCTACTGCTAGGCAAAGGCCTCGCCTTTCGCTTTCCACTCCTCCCTTTTCATGGCCACCTCCTGCCAGCCTGGCAAAAAGGTCGTGAGGTAGTACCGCCATTTTCTTGGGTCGGCCACGTTAGCGATATCCATCACGTGGAACCCAGTCAGTGACGACAGCTTATTACCGAATGAAAAACCGGGGGTAAATTTCGTAGGTTTACGTAGGATTACCATTAGAAGCGGGCATTTTTAGGATAAATTCCAAGTTCAAAATCCTTAAACCTAGGTTCACGAGGGCATGAAGCCCCTTGAATCAATACTGGCGAGGGGTTACAATTTTCTTTGATACTTCCGAAGTTATCAAAATCTTCGGTCTCCAACCACGTTCCCAGTGTCGAAACGCAACGAATCAGGGCACAGGATGTTACGTCAGAGGCCCACCGCTGACCTATACGACCTACGCAAGTTCTCGTCAGCTCTCAGACCCACGCGACATGGGATTAAACGGATTACAAGACGTAAGTAGCTTGGACAGTTTCGTACAACCACTGGAACTTGTCGCCTTGCGATTCTGGAATGTATGTCTCGCGTTTTTAGGGCTAATTTAGTGTGCAGGGTGAAGTTATGGATTAAACGTTTGGGGGCAACTTTTTGACTTAGGTCAGGGTATTAAATTGTCTTTCCGGTTGATGTTGGTTTTGTCGGTAATTTGCCGCGGGGAAAAGCATGGCTATATACACTAGCCCAATAATTTAAAGAAGATATTAGAATTGATATTAGATATTACCATTGGCTCAATTGGTAGAGCGCTGGCACGGATAGCCAGAGGTTGCGGGTTCGAATCCCGGCATGGGTGAAATTTTTAGCCTCTAAATAAGTTTTTAAAGATATTAGAAGACAATCCAATCGAATCTGAGTGTCTGAGGTGTTCAAATACCTCAGCGGTTAAAATAGACAATCCGCTGTGGGCACGCGTGGTAATTAAGCCCATACTCTCCCTTTGAGAGAAGGCCTGCAGCGGGACGTTTATAGGCCACATAAAAAAATCCATAACGTATCGGCAGTACTCGGCTTTCACCGATTCAATGAAAAATACGGACGCGGCGAGAAATCCGACCATTTTTTATTTTTATTACGCTGCTTATAAATATTACCGGTCTTGTTCGTCTAAAACAATCCCCAGAGACAGTTTAAGGACTGTTTTATAGGAATATAGCTCTAGGAAGTAGTAATCAGGTTGCAGCGAAAATTTGTAACGCTTGTAACTATATAAATGACGTAGCTCTGTGGCGTAGCGGTAGCGCGTCTGCCTACCATGCAAGAGGTCCCGGGTTCGAATCCCGGCTGGGAAGAAAGAAAAAAAAACCCAGGTCTTGGATGTTCACATGTTTGTGATGTCGTTGTTTCTGGTTCCCACGACACAGGGTATCCTAGTGTGGGGCCAGAAGCATGTATGTGCTTGTATGTAAATTAGGAGTGGGTCGTTGTCCGATTTTTCGACGACGAAACGCAACCGTTTTTTCTGGAACGAAAACAGGTCCTCGAAACGGTCCTCGTTCGCAACTGGTTTCATTGTATGCGAACGAGCAAGGCGCAGAGGACGGTCAAATGAGTGCGAACGAGACGAAATCACGAAACATCGGAAAAAAATAGTTGTTTTACACGATATTCGACTGTATACTCATAGACATAAAGATTACTTTATTGTATCACAGACCAAAACGCACGGAACGAGCAAGGAGCCGACGCAATGATCCCATTACGTTCTAGGCTCTATTAATATAGCACTAAAGGACATATCCGCGTCAAACAATCTAAGGATAGGTCTCGCGACGAACAAACGCTGGCACTGCTTTAGAGTCGCTGGCACTGCTTTAGAATGAAACGTAAAACGGTCCTATCGTCGCGGAACACAAAACGGTTTTATAAAACGGTTCGTCTTTGCAACGATCACGCCTAATGTAAATGTACCACATACAGTAGTTTATTTAACTGTTTAGAAAAAGGCATCACACATTTACAAAATTCGCAGAAAGCTTCGTCTTAAAAAGTGGCACAATGAACAGTATAAAACTAAAAACCTATTTAGAGGCTAAAAATTTCGACCGAATGAAAGAAGTGAGTCCGTTCGCATCAGTGACTGATGCCGGTGAGTCGCCCATTGGCTCAATTGGTAGAGCGCTGGCACGGATAGCCAGAGGTTGCGGGTTCGAATCCCGGCATAGGTGAAATTTTTAGCCTCTAAATAGGTTTTTAAATTTGTCCTTAGCACGGGTTAGTGCATTAAAAATAAAAATAGTATAGTATAAAACTAAACTAAATTAATCAAAAATTCCCACCCCCCCGGTACACACCCGACCCAAAAGTTCCCATGACGCTAGCAGCATTACCTCGTTGCACCGCCAGAGAGATCCTTTGCATCAGGTATGCCCCGGAACGAACGTCATACCCCCGACTCCTCAGGCGCCGACCGAAATAAATGTTATGTTATGTTTATAAATGTTATGTTATATTATGTTATAAATATTTATAAACCCCCAAACAATGCCTTGTGTGGTGGTTATAGAATAGCAATAACATTTATGTCTAAGAAGATACATATTTAGACAGTAATAGTTATATTACATTTATTTTTATGTAGCCTAATTACGTGCAGGGTACAGTCGAAATGAAATGAAATGGTTTTATTCAAAGTAGCGCAGATACTGCGGCTTAATGAACGTTACAAGTCAAACTAGGTGTCCATTTCAAAATCTGGATCATTTTGGAGAAAAAAATGGACAAAAAAACTCCAAACTTAGTCCTTCTGTGTGTTCAGTCATTGTGCGTAATGCGGACAGTATTGTAAAGACGTTCGAAATTTCACTGATGCTGCATTAGCTCAGATGGGAGAGCGCTGGCACGGATAGCCAGAGGTCGCGGGTTCGAGTCCCGGCATGGGTGGAAGTTTTAGCCTCTATAAATTGTCCTTAGCACGGGTTAGTGTATTAAAAATAATATAATCATAGTCCTTCTCTAATCGAGAGAGTACGGACATAATCACCATGCGCGCCAAGGATTGGCAATTCCGCAATCTTAGCAATTATGCTAAAGTGTACAAATATAACGAAATGGATTTTTTTTTCAGAAAACTTCTCTCCCAGACAAAGAAATAATAGCAGTAAAAGTGCTAAATAAATAATCTAGCGATGCAAGAACAGACCCGCGCCCCAGCAGTGGGGACATACAAGGGTTGATATCGAAATAATGTAGAATTCTATGTAAAAAATTACCCTCTGCAAAAACACCCTTTATCAATAGGTCAGCAGGGAAAACAGCGATTTTGCAACAAAACTGTAAAGGTTGACCCTCGGCCGACTGTAAATACAGTCAAAAGAACCCTACGTCAATAGGTCGGTAGTGAAAAGACGATTTTGCAACAAAACTGTAAAGGTTGATAACCTGTCGACTGTTCCCACAGTCAAAAGCCGCCTGAGCCAATAGGAAGGCGGTTTAAAGAGGAGTTTGCAACAAAACTGTAAAGCTTGACCCTCAGCCGTCTGTACAAACAGTCGAAAGCACCCTTCGTCAATAAGTCTGCATTGTATAAAGGTCAGACGTCTGGCGATGGTTGGTTATTTTAAACACGTCGCCTGATAGAGGTCGCCCTTGGAGCAGCCACTGTCACTCGCCAACAGTTTTTTAGTGATTGCTTGTTTACGTAATGAGTGTTTACGTACTCCCGCCACGTCTTAGAAATAGGGCAAGAGTGTGTGAGTGAGTGAGTGAGTGAGTGAGTAAGTGAGTGAGTGAGTGAGTGAGTGAGTGAGTGAGTGAGTGAGTGAGTGAGTGAGTGAGTGAGTCAGTGAGTGAGTGAGTGAGTGAGAGAGAAAGAGTGAGAGACACGATAAAGGTGTCGCCCGTGGAGCTGTCACTACCATTCACGAGCAGATGCTAACCTTTGGTGATTACTTATTTACGTAATGAGTGTTTTTTTTTTAATTGTCTTTAGCACGGGTTAGTGCAGACCAGTTTGGTGCCAAATCTAACCCAACAGTGTTTTCAGTATCAAATAAATAATATAATAAAGAAAAAAGAATATAATTACGTAATGAACGTTTATGTAGTAGTCCCATGTCTTAGAAATTGGGCAAGACTGGGTGAGTGACAAAAAAGAGAGATACAGCGATAATTGCAAGTTACTAACTAGGAAGAGTATCCTATAGCAATGTGAAGACCAATGAACAAATTTAATTTTAAATGAACTTGTGAAATACTTACATATTATTATTTAACGCTTAAAATTCAATGGAACAACAACATACTTAAAGCAATGAGCAATCTCTTCTAGCAAACCTTTCGTATTTAATAGACTAGCGGAGCTTAGTATTAAGTCACAAAAGCTTTCTTTTGTTCCGAAGTTACTATCCGGCTCGAAGGACCAAGCTTTTTCGCCAATCAGAGTGCGTTCTGCAATCAGTTGCGCAACAGTCTCGACAGAGGGCGAAAGTGTACGTTGCGGTTACCAAAGGTCACATTAAGTTCAGTGTGTCGTACATTGGGCCCTTGTTGATTGCACTATTATTGGTAATCGGAATTTTATTACTACGTATAAAATTTACATTCTGCGTATGAATGAATGTCATTACAATTGAAGTGTAAGCTGCCTTCAGATCGATTGTCCTAATGTAACAACGGTCTCTTGTATATGTATGTATTCACTAGTTCATTCATTATTTATTTAGTTAGTTATTTATTAATGATTGAAAAGGTCTGCAATCATTAATTGAAAAGGTCTGCAATCATTAATTAATAAGAGGCATTACACAATCTGATCTTTCGCACAAAGCTTCATCATAAAACTAGCAGAATAAACAATAAAATAAAAAAAATCAAACTTAATTAATCAAAAATTCCCCCCCCCCGGACACACCCGACCCAAAAGTTCCCATGACGCTAGCAGCATTACCTCGTTGCACCGCCAGGAAGATTCTTTGCATCAAGTATGCCTCGGAACGAACGTCATACCCCCGACTCCTCAGGCGCCGACCGATCTAATTATTTTTTTTTTTTTTTATTTTTTTACAAAAACAAAAAACCTTATCCAATTACACAATCACGCCAAACTGCAAAGCAGTTAATTTATAGTTTCATTTATTTGAGCTTTTTATTTTTGATTTTTATTTTGAGAGCGGCGGGGGCCCAGTGGATAGAACAATGGACTCTGAAGCGAGAGACCCAGGTTCTATTCCCAGTGCGGTCATCTACCAATGACTTTCATGTTATGTACATTCCTGAAGTTCTAGTAGCAACACCACTCGCTAACTGTAAAACAAAAAATCGTGAGTAAACCTGAGTGTCTGAGGTGATCAACTACCTCAACGCTTGAAATTCCCAATCCGCGGTGGGCACGCGTGGCAATTAAGCCCATACTCTATAGAAAGCCTGTGCCCTGCAGTGGGGCGTTTATAGGCTACAAAAACTTTATCCCCCTTATTCATAATAGTCTGCTAACTTAAAGCATTGCTAATTCTCATTCTGTCTTCTTCTATTGACCTAAGTCAGAATGAAAAAGAACACTCTTAAGCTGCTGTTTTAAGTTAGCGGAACATTATGAATAACGGGGTATGTATTTATGCAAAAGGTTAACTAACAGGTGACAACCACAGAGGTTGTTATGGGGCCAAAAGCAATGAATAAGAGGTTGTTATGGGGCCAAAAGCAATGAATGTGCCTGTATGTAAATGTTAAGGCTCCTAAGCGTCTACTATCAAACACCGTCATTGAAAAGGAGGATAATATTAAAACTACCTAAAGCGATATATTGAAATTGAAAGCGTCTCATCTATTCCAATCCATTACTCAGCTATACAAACTTTTAACTTAAACCGACAAAATGGTAATGGGACAGAACAAAACTTGCTGTAAATGACAATTCCTAATTGACGTATAATTACTATGTACGAGTATATTATTAGTGTACGACACTAAGCCCCGGTTTCTGGTACACTAACAAGCCATTAATCTACTGTTAACAGCTCTCAGTTGGCCAAAGTGCAAAAAAAACATCTGATAGCTGTTAACAGTAGATTACCAGATTGTTAGTGTACGAGAAACTGGGGCTAAACCCCGGTTTCTGGTAGACTAATAAGCCAATAATCTACTGTTAACAGCTGTCAGATGGCCAAAGTGCATACAGAAAAAAAACATTTGACAGCTTTAAAAACCTATTTAGAGGCTAAAAATTCCACCCATGCCGGGACTGAAACCCGCGACCTCTGGCTAACCGTGCCAGCGCTCTCCCAACTGAGCTAATGGGCGACTTACCGGCATCAGTGAAATTTCGAACCTTTTTACAATACTGTCTGTATTACTAATATTGGGTTCGAGTCCCGGCATGGGTGGAATTTTTAGCCTATAGGTAAATAGGTTTTTAAATTATAACATATTTTAAACTTTCGTGTTAAAATAGCAGTAAATTACTACGCGATTAAGCCCCGAAAATATTCTAACAAGGTTTTTAAATTCTTGAAGTTAAAATTTAAAAAGATTTTTGACTTAACATATTCAAGTTAAGACCTGAATCAAGGTATTTCTAACCATTCCACTCAGTATTTAATTAATTGAATATGGCAACACTGGTTGAAGTTGTTATTATTGGCTCACCGCAATTCAACTCGCGAAAGTCGAGAGATGCGGGTCACCGTGGGTGGCAGATTAAACAAAGCCCCGCAAAAATCGGGGTCCGCACAATAACCACCCACGACAGACATCAGTTTGTTTATTGGTAAATAATAGCCTAATAAGGCAAGTTTCGAAAGTATTGGCGAGAAAACGTAGGTTTGGCTCAATTAGGATTTGTCTAGGCCAAACGATAATTTATTGAAAACACTTTACAAAAGAAACGGGGTAACGTGTAGGACGACCTCCGACCAGGGGGGGGGTGTCAAGTCCCTAAAATTAGTTGTTTTTCTTCTTCTTCAGGCTATATTATGTAGTCCACTGCTGGACATAGCCCTCCCCTAATGAGCGCCATAGCGCCCTGCCTTCAGCTTGCCGCCTCCAGCATCCGCCGGCAGTTTTTCGCAGATCGTCATCCCACCTAGTCGGAGGGCGTCCTACATACAATTAAAATTAGTTTTTCGATGGAGTCATATTAGTCCAGTAATGGTCGTTTCATTCACACTATCGGTATACAAGGAACCATTCACATTGCAATGGGATAACCCGTGTTACGGGTCGGCATCGGCGTCTCGCGCGAATTATACCCCTGGGCTCTTACTAATAAACACCGTATATGCCTGGTATAGTTACAGTGTTTTGTTCACGTCATTTGAATTTAATTTTCAGTTGGAAGAAAAGAGATAAAACACTGCATAGTTATACAATACTTACACCAAGTTTATTAGTAAGGCTGTTAGGAGTATAACTCGCGCAATACTGACCGATAACAAAAGAAGAACTTATTATTTACGACAACATCTACTGTTGTGGATGCATTTACGGATTAACTTACTTGATGTTTGTAGGAAGGGTCCGACCAGTGCAATTTAAAAGAATGCTCAGGCGCTCTAAGCAGCTTGTAAACCGGTTCTATGCTTCGGATACGGAAAGTACAATCGAAACCTACTGTTAGTTACGTAGATTGTGTAAGTGTATATATATATATATATATATATATATATATATATATATATATATATATATATATATATATATATATATATATATATATATAAAATGTTACCAAGAGTTTGCCCATAAACTGCATTAGCAGTTTGGCAAATTGTGGGTGGTTTTTTTATGTCATCTTTTGTATAAGTAAAATCCCTTCCCCATAAAAAATCAAGTAAGTGAATCCGGAACCAAGGTAATAGTTTTCCGTTATGGTTATACACCAAGATAAATATCAAATGGAAGATAAAGTACAACCATATATAATCTTGATTAAAAACCTCATGGCATCATATAAAAGATGTTGAAGAAAAAATCGATGTTGTGGGAACTGTACCACTATTGTTAAGTCGTTAAGTAGGTAAGAGCGTAGGTATGCATAAAAACATAATAAGGAAACTGTATTTACATTTAGTACCGGGAAAAACGCTTCAAGACAGAGTATCCGCGTACCGAGGATTCCGTACTGTATAATAATAATAACATTTGTCTAACTGATTAACTGAATTCCGGATTAACTACGAACAATTCATTTGAAAATACAATTACTTTACAAAATCAAAGACAAGCAAAGATATAAAGAAATATACGAACAAGATTTTTTCCCGCGTTGAAGTTTTAATTTCTTGTTTTTTTTTTGTTTTAATAAACAGCTTTCTATTTGCAAGCCAGTTACAAAATAACATCTTTGATATGTTGGTTGCCATGTGTAGGTGTAAAAGATAGTTCCATTTTTAAACTACGCGTCAAACATGAGTTTACAATGTACAAAATTTTTCATCCCACCATCTCGGAAAGAGTATTTTTAATCTTCAATATCTGAGTGGAAAAGCCGTTTTTATTCTCTAGAGGATAAAGTAAATTGAATTTAGAACATCGTGTGCACTAAGTCTGTGAATTAAAAAAATATTACACTCAATTTAAATAACTGTAGCAACGTTACTTTAAAATTTTCTTAATTATACCTTAGTATTATTTTGTTATAATTTAAAGATTATTCTGTAATACTTACCTGTCATAATGTAGTAATTAATACCTAAACTGAAATAAAAGTGTAAAAAGTGTTTTTTTTTTTGCATTTAGTCAATTCCTCGCTGAGGTGGAATGAAAAGTTACGTGTTGCACTCGAGTGCAAAGATTTTTCACCTCGTGCTCTTTTGATTCCCTCGCTAACGCTCAGGATTCTAATTTTGAATCACTCGCTGCGCTCGTGATACAATTTTGGAATCCTTCGCTTGCTCGGTCATCAAAATTGAACACGCGGTTAAAAAGCAACTTTTCACTCTTGTATAACAAATAACTATTTTAATACAGTTGCTCAAAAAGTGGCGTATTACAGGGAGGTACTCGTATAGCGTGCGGGATGAGGGCTATTACACACTCGTGCTTTTTTATACCTTTCCCCCACTCGTGCGTTTTCTTTCCCAACTGTTAAAATAATGTCTATTAAAAAGTAAAACCAACCATGAAGTTTTTACTAAAAAAAAATCATAGAAGTTTTTATGAGCTACTAATTTGTTTCAATATCAGATTTAATGATTTGATTGAATGAGTTAAGTTAGGTTTCATTTCATTTCATCTCATTAAATTTAATTTTCATTTCATATCAATAAAAAATTCTACTGAAGACTTGGCTGTATGGGCATAGTTCCCTTCCCAGTACTTGTTCCGATTGTCAACCCTCGCCTTCGGCTGCGCCTCGGCTCGGGTAGACATTTGTCGGAACTCTTTGAAATGACAGCCTTTCCGCACTTGTAATGAAATATACTATATTTGCCCGCTAAAGATATGGATTTTAATACATTTTTTTTTCCGGCCGCTGCGCGCTGCTCGCCTGTATTTGGCTGTACAGCAATTTCGCTTCATCTCGAAGGTTGTCTAAATAATGCTCAAATATCCAAGCATATTTGGGAAGTGTTTTTTTCCATTTTGCGTGTCTAAAAAGTAGAAAGATGGATAAAGAACACTTTATTGTAGTCCATAAAAATGGAAATTACGCATTTCTTAACCTAAAAGTACAGACGGCGGCCTTATGGCTAAAAGTTATCTCTTCCAGACAACCTTTAAGAGTATAAGAGTACAATGTAACCTGGAAAGTGGTAAAATAGAATTTGCTAGTTCCTTATCATTTCTGCTTACATGCTAACTCAATTCAATTCAATTTATTTCAACGTAAAGAATTTACATTCTGTTTGCTGAATGTCAAAGTACAATGTAATGTGAAAATGAAACCCGCTGCCTTCGGGCCGTAGTGTAGTGGAGAAAAAGACAGCGGGGAAAAAAACTCCACTTTGACCATCTTTTCTCACATGTATGTCACTCATATTCACTCCTGTATTTCAAAGCTGAACGTGACATTGAAGGGTTAAGCACCGCGCGTGCGCACCCGGCCACGACGATTTCAATTAAGTATTGAGATAAAGTTTTGTTTGACTCAAAATAAAGATAAAGAAAAAAGAATAAACCCGACTGCTAAATGAGTCTATTGTAAATTTAAAACTTATCATACGACACCTTCTGGTCAATTTCATACAGGCGAGTTTGGTGTGCCAGGGATTTAAATTTAGTAAAAAAACACATAAAAGACACACACACATAGTGTGTGTGTCTTTAAGCAAAAATAAATGATTCATCTATCTATCTATCTATCTATAAACACAACACAATCACACTAGCCCTGGTCGAAAACTAGGATACCCCGTGCTATGGTACCCAGGCAAGGACCTCATTTTTGATGTAGCCTATAAATGACCCACAGCAGCGTACAGGCCTTCCACAGAGAGAGTACGGGCATAATCACTACGCGTGCCCACCGCGGATTGGCAATGTGCAAGAGCTGAGGTATTATAACCCCACAGATACTCAGGTTTGGTCACGATGTCTTCCTTCACAGTTAGTGAGTGGTATTGCTACTATAAATTCCCAAATGTACAAAACAAAGTCATTGGTACATGCCGGGATTTGAACCCACAACATCATGATTGAGAACCCTACGTTCTACCGCTCCGCTACCAGCTCTCTAATTGTATAGATTAAAATAAATAACTTCCACTCAGCACTTCTTGTCTTGGTAAGAAACTAGGATACCTTATGCTAAGATAACCACCTAAGAATATCACAAACGTGAAAAGAAACATTTGTACAAATCAAATCATCGGTGGCCTCCAGGGGGAACCGAACCCGCGACCCAAGTAACCCAGTACATAGATTCCCGATAAAAACGTAAACCTCTTCTACTTTTGCAGTAGAAGACAATGTACAAATCCCGAAATCATTCACAAGCGGGAGAACATAACCCTCTTCTAGCTTCGCAGTCGGGTAAAACCCGAGACAATGCACAAATCCAGAAATCATACACACGCGGGAAGAACATAACCCTCTTCTATCTTCGCAGTCGAGTAAAAACAGAGACAACGTACACATCAACGTGCATAAGAATTGATTAGTTCTAAAAACCTATTTAGAGGCTAAAAAATTTCACCCATGCCGGGATTCGAACCCGCAACCTCTGGCTATCCGTGCCAGCGCTCTACCAATTGAGCCAATGGGCGACTCACCGGCATCAGTGAAATTTCGAACCTCTTTACACTATTCTCTGTATTACGTACAGGCAGCGACATCTGGCTTAAGCAAATTGCATCACTTACAGCCCCGACTACCTACTTTGCAGTTAGGATTTACATCGGAATGATATCACTGTACCCACATGATTATACTATTTTTATTTTTAATGCACTAACCCGTGCTAAGGACAAATTTAAAAACCTATTTAGAGGCTAAAAATTTCACCCATGCCGGGATTTGAACCCGCATTAGTTCAAATTTCGAATTTTAACTAGTGGTTATGAAATAACCGCAATAGCTATCGGTTTTACCGCTGCAATGTGTGGTAACGCAGTCTTCAAGGTCACTAGAAGGCTGCTACTTTGAATAGCACGAAACATTTGGACTGTTACTTTATACGTAGTCGTAGATAAACAGATACGTAATACAGAGAGTATTGTAAACAGGTTCGAAACATCAGTGGATGTCGGTGGTCGCCCATTAGCTCAGTTGGGAGAGCGCTGGCACGGTTAGCCAGCGCTCTCCCAACTGAGCTTATTTTGATAACGATCAAGGCGGGAGCATTGAACTGTTGCAACTTGGAAGGCTTTACATGGAGTAATGTCCACTGGTTTAGCTCGTTATGATCTTTGATTTGGTAACGTGGAGTAACCACACAAAAAAAAAACTTAAGAGGGATGAGATGGTTTTGCATTGGTTTACATGTATTCTAACAATACTTATTAGCTCAGTTGGGAGAGAGCTGGCGCGGTTAGCCAGAGGTCGCGGGTTCGAGTCCCGGCATGGGTGGAATTTTTAGCCTCTAAATAGGTTTTTAAAATTATCCTCATTAAAAATAATATAAAGATAAGCAAATGTTGTGGAAACAATTTTTAATCATATCTGATTTGGACGAAACATAGGTCACGTCTTTAATTATAGCAAAAAATATTATTAATTTTGTTCTTTTTATACAATACTTATTTGTTATTTTGTTAAGGATTTTCGTACTTTATTTTGTACACGTATATAGAATACACCCTTTTTTACTACTTTATTTAATTCATTAAGTACAACCGGAATCAGAAAAAGATATGAAACTATAAGTTTGACTATTTAACGAGCAGAGCTATTAGAGTTACATTTTTAATGGTTTTGTACTTTATTTCAAAGTAATAAGGTTCAATTTGTGATGGGGACTATTATACGATTGCCTGGTAAAGGGTTATTGTTCTCAGACTTTCAAAGGTTTGAAAAAAATTCTTTTCGAAATTACATCTTGTTTTCTACTTTTCTAAGACATTTAACTAATTCTTTGGCATTAAAGTTATTGATTGCAATTATGAGATCTTATTAGGTATACGAGTACATATAGGTGGCAACTGATGTATTCGGTTTAAGATGACTTGAGAAAAGATAGCCAGAGTGGAGTCTTTTTCCCCCTTTTTCTCCACTACACTGCGGCCCGAAGGCAGCGGCTTATATTTTACATTGTCATTCAGCAAACAGAACATAAATTCTTTAAGTTGAAATAAATTGATTTGATTGATTTCATTTGAATGGCATTCCTACTATAAAACTTCCCAAATGTACATAACTCAGAAACAAAGTCGTTGGTACATGCCAAGCCCGGTACCACCCGGTAGACGAGCGGCAGACGCCGGGTTTTCAATCGGTAACGCGGGAGTTCGAATCCCGTGGGCAAGTGACAATGACTTTGTTTTCTAACTTATGTACATTTCTGAAGCTATAGTAGCAATACCACTTGCTCACTGTGAAGGAAAAACATCGTGAGGAAACCATAGCGTTTGAAGTGCCCTCAGCGCTTGCTGCGTACAATGGTCCAATTATGAGGCTAAGTGCGGAAACCTTAGGTCTAACTATGTAATAATCACAATGAAGCAAAGAAAATCTTGTACTACTAATGTGGCTACTGCTAAAGTCGTAGTTATAGCCAAACGTGTGTGTTAGTAAATTTATTTTCATTTCATTTCAAAACATTCCGGGGTAGCAGCCAATTCAGACTCGTGCACGCTAACGAACGCGGATGTGTACGATTTTACAGTCGGAAGTGAAATATAAAAACAAAGCACATTTTCCTTAAAAATATAATTTAGCCAACAACAGAGGGCAATTTAGGGAGTGGAATAGATACTGATAATTTTAGCTTCGAAAACACCGTTTCATATTTTGCAAAAGTGACCAGACTATCACGTATAGCCTGCTTAATATTGTTTTTATTGCGTGTGTGTGTAAGTATAAATAAATGATTAATCAATCAATCAATCAATCAATCAGACACAGACCTTCTGAATCATTTACTCTTTTACATAAACAGTACCCCGTGGTGGAGTACGGCCTGACCTTAACCAGGAAGAGACCCGTGCCCCAGCAGTGGGGACAGACAAGCGTCGATATCGAAGCGCGCACACGTATCAATATCAATAAAAACAGTTACTTAAAGTCCTACGATCTGTGTATGCTGAGGTAGAAGATTTAATTTCATTTGTCCTATAAAAAAAATAGTTCTGTGCATACCCTTGATCCATGAAAGAGTTTCAAAAAAAGATTTATATTCTGAATTGGAAACCAGCTTCGAAAACAGAATAATTTTTCTATTCTAAACCAGGTTTCCTAAAAAGAAAAATAATTCTCTTTTCGAAACTGTTTTCGAAACTTTAGTTTCGAAAGTGGCCGAAGGGTAAGAAATTGCCTTTATCAGCGGTCACCGCCCACAGATATTTTCTTCAGTGGAAACTTTGTTTGTTTATGTCTAGGACAACAAATACATTACATAATTGTTATCTTTTCCGCGCAAATCACCTTGACATACATCGGTCGTCGAAAAAACAATGTCTCAATCGAATGACATTGCTAAAATAATTTGTGCGTAGATTTTTACATATATAAACTACCAGCTGTGCTGTGTGGTGTCGGCTTAGAGAACAGCACCAACTCAAATTCTTCCCGCGGGTGTCGTAAAAGGCGACTAAGGGACACAAGCTAGGGGGTTAGCAGCAGCGCCCCCTGCAGAACAATTCCACCAAACTGCGATCCCCAACCCGCATGCCTAGCGTGGGGATTATGGGCATTACCCCCTATGATAGCACAACGTGGCGCTCCTTAGGGGAGGGCTATGTCCAGCAGTGGACTAGTATAGCCTGACGATGAAGATGACGATTGGCGGTTTTATCGCTTAGAGCGATCTCTTTCTGTCAGCCGTTGCATGGAGTGGAATGCAGGAAGTTTCCAATGATGGCACAACCTTGCGCTATGGAGCTCATTAGGGGAGGGCTATGTCCAGCAGTGGACTAATATAGCCTGAAGAAGAAGAAGATGTGCCCCGCGGTGTTATTACCCGCGGTTTATTAGGGAATAAGATACATTCCCGCAGTAAAACGTTGCCTATGTGATAATCCAAGGTGTCAGCTCCATACCAAATTTCATTGAAATCACTGCAGCCGTTTAGAGGTGAAGAAGTAACAAAGATACACACTCACAAACTTTAGTGTGATAGAAATATCAAGAAATCTGAAGTAAAAAATAACCAACAACCCGACTACTGAGCATTAACTACTAAGCAAGCGGGACCAAACTGTTTCCTAGGAAGGAGTTATTTTGTTGAATTTGGTCCTGCTTAGTAGTGAATGCTTGGCAGTTGGGATGTTGGTAATTATTTTTATCCCAGTTTTTTTTGACGGCCTCGGTGGCGTAGCGGTTTGGCACGCTGACTGTAAAACCGAAGGTCTCAGGTTCGATCCCCGGGACCGGTTTAAACTAGAAAATGAACTTTTCTAGTTTATCTCGGGTCTTGGATGTAATCTAAGTATTTATTGTATTAAATCTATCGTCGAGTTAGCACCTATAACACAAGTCATTTAGTTGTATGGGGCTATTTATTATTTATTTATTGTATTTTTAGCGATTTTTCTATTATACTATTTTTATTTTTAATGCACTAACCCGTGCTAAGGAACAAATTTTAAAAACCTATCTAGAGCGCTGGCACGGATAGCCAGAGGTGCGGGTTCGAATCCCGGCATGGGTGAAATTTTTAGCCTCTAAATAGGTTTTTAAGATTTTTCTATTTTTTATTGGTTTAATTATAATTTCATTAAGCCTATGATACTCGCGCAAATACTCCGTGGAAGAGACCCGTGCCCCAGCAGTGGGGACATACAAAAGTTGATAACCAACGAACGCGAGCAAAGACGACCAATCGATTGAGATTTTATTTGGCAAAATCTAACCATTGCTGAAGTAGTTACGAGGAAATTTAGAATCGAACGTACATACAGACGAGCCAAACACAGTACCGCCCTTTTGGAGTACGCCTCAGTCTGGTAAAGTCGACATAAGATCAATCAATAAGTTATTTTTGTTGTTCGCTTTGTTCCCAACATATCTAGTACCCGCTGTGTTATGTTACCTAATAAATAAACAAGACATAGTAAACATGGAAAATCACTCAGTCTGAGGCCATTTGTACAAAGGCGGCTCTCTGAGGTAATCGAATGCACAACCCATTTTAATGGTGAACCGTTTAACTGCTGGACCAAGGCACTCACTGTCAATCTTGTAAGCTTATAAAACAAACTTGAAGTGGATAAAATAAACTTGTCGTTACAGACAAACGAGCAACACATTGATATCCACGAAGAAATACAATAGACAATATTACTGTCTCGTAGCTCTAGTGCTTAACATGCTTGACTACCAAAACAAAGGCCTTGAGTTCGATTTCCACTGGAAGCCTTACATGATTTATACAAATCGTGTCAGACTAGATGTATTTCGATGTTTATGGGCCCCTTCCTAGTTACCATAGCACAGGCTATCCTAGTTTAAGTCCAGAACAAAGAGTTTGTGTTGTGTGGATTATTATAACAATACTCACTGCGCCCAATACGCCTCCCAATTCTTCTCTTTACTGGACCCGTAGCCTCTGGGCAGTGTTGCTGTCTTACTCCTTCCATTGAGAGAGGCCACCGACCCTCTCTTTTGCTCCTGGAGACTCAACACCGAATGCCGCTCGGACCGGAGACTCTGAGCTGAGCCCATGGAACTCTGGGAGCCCATGTCTCCAATAGACTTTCTGTCAAGGCCATTTTGTGAGCCTAAGTCTCCGTTGGATTTCTTCCTGTCGATGCCAGTTTGGGAGCCTTTGAAGCTTCCGTTATGACTGAGGCTCGATTGGGAGCTGTGTGAGGACCTGTATTCGCCGTTTTGCTGATAGTGATCACCGTTCTGGAGTCGGTAATCACCGTTCTGGTCTTGGCTTCGGCCGTTTTCGTGCCGGTAATCGTTCAAGGATTGTGATCCAGAATTCACGTCCGAGTTCATTCTGTGGAGTGGCGGCCTGGGTGCTGGTCTGCGGAATTCCAAAGTGGACTCGGTCCTGGTGAATGAAGAGCTTCGCTTGACCATCCTGGGTGATTCCTGGACGTTCGTCAGGGAGGGCATTTTGTTGTCCTGTTCAGAGTCGATCTCCTGTTCTATTTGGTTCTGGACGTGGGCTAGCATCTCTTCCAGATCGCCCAGGTCGGGATTTATGTTCATCTTTATTCGTCGCATTTTTCGTTCGTTAGTCACACCTGTTTTGGGAATTATTTGTCACTTCACTTCAATGGCGTATATTTATTGGTTGGGTTTCTTTGACACATTTTATACTTATTAGCTTTATTCACTGCTTTTCAAATCAGTGTTAATAACAAAGACATCCTTTGCCTAATTAACCGATAAGTATTTTGTTTACACAATAAACTTCAAACCTGTCTCACTATCCATGCAAACAAACAGTCCACTTTTAAGGCACGCAAAAGATTTTCAGTCACGTTTAACTTTTCAATATCCAATACAGTAACAATTTGCCTTAAAAAAACTGGGGCCGCAGCGTCACGTGCGCACGCGCCGCCCGACGGTGATCGAATGACTGACTGGAGCGCTATCATTGATTGACGGGGGCGGGAGAGTGGCATCAACACATGATACTTTATCTACCTGACGGGCTAAATAGAGGATATTTCTACAGAAGGCACGTTTGGTGCAAAAGCCAGAAGATAAAATCACATTAAATCACATCATCACATCTCACTAATATTATAAAGTATGTGAGTGCGTATGTTCGTTACTTTTTCACGTTTAAACGGCTGGAGCGATATTAATAAAATTTGGTATGGAGGTAGGTGACACCTGGATTAACACATAGGGTACGTTTTACAGCGGGAAAATATCTTATTCTTGTGGGAAAATAAATAAGCCGCGGGTAACACCGCGGGGCACAGCTAGTCACAAATGATCGCTAATTGAAACATTAATCAATCAGCCCGTAAACGTCCACGCTGGACATAAGCCTCCCTCTTGGCACGCCACGTATTTTTGACATAACATAACTGGTTCTTCGGTGAAAATTGTACATTTTTATCAATTCCCAAGCATGTCGGAGATAAAGTCAGTTCGCAGCAATAAACACCTTATTAGGTCGCATTAGGAGTGCTAATCTAATGCTTTTCGACGTATAAAAGGTACTGCGAGCTGGTTGCGAGTGTGGGAAAGTAGTCTTAATTTCCAATGGACTACTAATCGAATGTTGGCTGAATAAGGCGTGCTACCTGTTTTATTAGAGACGTGATGTGACACCGGTCGTCAATAAGAAATGCGATGTCTAGAAAGATGAGCGGGAAAATTCCCAACTTCCCAATAACAGGTATTTCCAACGATACCCGTCCCGTGACTACCGCTAGTGGCATATTTCCGAGCGCTTCCGTGCTTCGCAAGGCACGTTAAGCCGTTGGTGTCAGCTGTCATGTAATGGCAGTCGTTAAGCCATGTCAGAGGCCTTACGAGCGGCTTGATATCTTCTGACAGTAAGGCCTGCCACTGTCTTACACACCTCCACCAACCCGGACTTGGCCCCAGTGGTGGAGTATGGCCTAACCTGGATTTCGAATACAAATAGTACATTGTTATCCTAGGGTAAAAGTAACTTTGATAGTCCAGTGCACGATTGCACCGAACGTGGCGATATGATTTCATTGCTGTTTAAAGTCTAACAGCCTTACTAATAAACTTGGTTTAAGTATTGTATAACTATGCAGTGTTTTGTCTCTTTTCTTCCAATTGAAAATTACATTCAAATGACGTGAACAAAACACTGTGTAACAATACCAGGCTTACACGGTGTTTATTAGTAAGAGCCTATGCCTGCACACATATCAAAGCTTCTAGGCGCCAATGGTATAAAAACACGTCTCGTGACACATCCATTTATTTGTCATTATACTGTAATGCACCAACAGAAATAAGGCTCAGGGCACCAATAGTTCAAGGGACTAAAAAGATCTTATTAAACTCTATGCTTTTCATATATATATATATATATATATATATATATATATATATATGAAAAGCATAGAGTTTATTAGAGCCTTATTTCTGTTGGTGCATAATATATATATATATAACATACCTTGTACATATAATACATACATACTATAATACCGTCAAAATACATACCTTGGATGTTTTCAATGATACCTTACGAAAATTCAAAAGAAGCCTGTTTAAATATCTTTAATTTACGTGTATTTAATTAGTTTTTTTTTATTTAAGTTTAATTTGTCTTTATATAATATATATTCTATAACTTTAAAAAGGATTAATATGTATTACAGTTTGTTGAATTTTACATGCATGATGCGATAACCTATAAGTGGGTGAGCAATTACCATGTTATTTGTGTGTGTTTTTTTTTCTCTGTGACTGTATTGTTGTATCGCCTGTTGGTTGTCCTATTTAAATAAAACTAAAAATAAAAAATTATATATATATATATATATAGGACTAACACATCAAACGCCCAGCCCAAGCCGTTGGACCTAGGAAGCTGAAATTTTGCACAGAGGGTATATACATGATGTATATACATGTGGCAAGGAATAAGACCGGATTTTTTTAAATTCAAACCCTAAGGGGGCGAAAAGGGTTGCCAAAATTTGTATGGGGGGGTATAAAGAATGTTGTCTGATTTTCTTGAAACTTAAAATAAATACTCTTCAACACAATTGATTGAACACGTGTTTCGCCGTTTTTCTAAATTTAACCCTTAAGGGAGTCAACGGGGTTGCAGAAAAAGTCCAGTAATGAAGTTCAGATTACCGCTTTCCTGTCTATTTTTTTTTCTGTGGCCGGCTCGCTATTTAGAAAAACATTTTCATGATGGAAAAAATTGTAAATATTTTGCCCAAAACAAAGTTATTTAAAAAAAAAATAAAAAAAAACCAGGGCTGTTACTTATATTCAACCCGCTCCTCAAACAACTTCGGACCTGCTTTCAGAGTATGAGTAACCGAAAATTTCTTATTCAGTCCAGTACAATACTATTGTAAACGAACACACATTAGTTTCAGTGTCATTTTATAAGATTTAAATTACAGTTTCTTTATATTTTTTCAAAAATAAACATGGAAACACAGCACCAAGAGGCAAGGTCTATATTATATTTTATAGGTACCTACTAGATTGTACAATGTATGTGTAGTGCGTTTGTGTTTGTGAGTGTATGTGTGTGAGTGAGTGTGCGCGTGTGTTTCAAACTGCACTTTCCAACACAAACCAAGATTCATCATACAGCTCAAACGCCACATATTGTTGACCCATTAAAAGCAGTGGACTAATTAATAGGAATTGATACTAATTAGTCCAATACACTGCGTAATAGTTTACTAATCGGGAACAAATGATGTCATTCGAGATATACAGGGTGCTTGTAGACCTCTTCTTCTTCAGGCTATATTAGTCCACTGCTGGACATAGCCCTCCCCTAATGAGCGCCATAGCGCAAGGTTGTGCCATCATTGGGGGGTAATGCCCATAATCCCCACGCTGGGCATGCGGGTTGGGGATCGCAGCTTGGTGAAATTGTAGCGCAGGGGGCGCTGCTGCCCACCCCCCGGTTTGTGTCCCTTTTACGACAACCGCGGGAAGAATTTGGGTTGGTGCTATTCTCTAGGCCGACACCACACAGAAGATCTCTATCCTCCTCAAAAGGGGGTATTCTCCTTGTCCATACGAACCACTTTTACTATGGAGTTAACTATGAAATCTATGCATCAATGACATGTCTGAACTATGAACCCATCAGGCTATTGTTATTGTCCCGCAACTGTGTATCTCTGATTTTAATGAATACTAAATAATGGATTCCCACTGGGGCCGTCGAACATTTGTACATAGTCTGCTACTTATGTATGCGGAATCTGGGATTCCAATAATTTTAAACGCTATGTCTGACCTCCATGGTCAAATTCGTTCTTTTTTTAAATACAGGCCGCTAATATTTTTCTCTTATATACGTTAGTGTTTTGTTTTTGTTGGGTTTAAAATGTCATATCGCTGAAAAAATGGAACTCACTCGTGAAAATATTCGTGCTATGATTTATTACGATTTTTGACGGGGTTTAACGCAACAACAGTGCTTAGATCAATTAACTTCGACTTTTGGTGGTGAAGCTCCATCAAAAACGACTGTGTATCACTGGTTTAGTGAGTTTAATCGCGGGCGCAGTAAGCTCACGGACGGAGTTAAAGAAGGTCGCCCGAAATCGGTGGTTGTGCCACAAAATATTGAAGCTGTGCGAAAACTAATAATGCAAGACCGCCATGTTACGTATCGCGAGATAGAGGCTATTCTGGGCATATGTATGACGAGCATTCATAGGATATTACATGAACATTTTATCTGTAAAAAAAAATTGTTCGCGTTGGATCCCGCACAACTTAACTCAGGATCAAAAAGATGCTCGCGTCGAATGGTGCAAGAAAACCTTAAAAAAATTCAACGGAGGCGACTCAAAATCTGTTTATAATATCTACACAGGTGACGAATCCTGGATCTACGCGTACGATCCCGAAACTAAACAACAATCAACAGTTTGGGTGTTTCAAAATGAGCCGAACCCTACGAAAGTGGGTCGTGCAAAAAGCACTGTAAAGCAAAATGGTGGCCTGCTATTTTGGTATTAATGGCCATGTGGCTACAATACCACTGGAGAATCGCAGAACGGTTAATTCGGAGTGGTACACGGCCATTTGTTTGCCGGAAGTATTTGAAGAAATTCGCCAAAACAACCAGCGACGCAGAATCATACTTCACCATGACAATGCCAGCTGTCATACATCTCAGGAAACAACTAAATTTTTGGATGGTCAAAAAATAGAATTGATGGGTCATCCACCGTACAGCCCTGATTTCTATTTATTCCCAAATGTAAAGAATAAATTACGTGGTCAACGATTTTCGACCCGTGAAGATGCCGTAGATGCGTTCAAATAGCACGTTTTGGATATACCTCAATCAGAGCGGAAAAAGTGTTTTCATCGAATGCAAAAGTGCATCGATCATAGTGGAGAATACTTTGAAAAACAATCAAAGCATATTTAGCCATATACATTTGTTTTTTTTTCTATTCCGCATACATAAGTAGCAGCCCTCGTACAAGCGCTCTGTATTAAAAACCTATTTAGAGGCTAAAAATTCCACCCATACCGGGATTCGAACCCGCGACCTCTGGCTGTCCGCGCCAGCGCTCTTTCCAACTGAGCTAATGGGCGACTCACCGGCATCAGTGAAATTTCGAACCTCTTTACAATCTTCTCTGTATTACGTACAGGCAGCAACATCTGGCTGAAGTAATTTGCATCACTTGCAGATACAGAGAATATTGTAAAGAGGTTCGAAATTTTACAGATGCCGGTGAGTCGCCCATTAGCTCAGTTGGAAAGAGCGCTGGCACGGACAGCCAGAGATCGCGGGTTCCAATCCCGGCATGGGTGGAATTTTTACCATCTAAATAGGTTTCTAAAATTGTCCTTAGCACGGGTTAGTGCATTAAAAATAATATAATCAAGTGCTCTGTATCCAGGCGTAACGTTATATTATGTATATTAAATGTAGGGTTAATTTATTAGCCTCTTCTCCACATAAACTATTGTGAAACTAGTAGCTTTGACGTTCATTAAACATCTTGTTTTTATATAATAATATTTTTTTCTACTTGATTTATCAAAAACTATGTAGGTGTAAGAGGATTTAGATTGTACACATTCCGTATAATGGTGGGCAGCGGAAACGGTGCATGCAAAACAATGTTTTATTATGATCCGATGTTATTATTCACATATCCTGTGATTGGACAGCTAGCAACATCTATTGTCCTATCTCTAGTCCCCGCTGCAAGTACCTACTGCCTGTAGCATCCAGTGTGTATACATTTTCACATGATTACTATTTTATATCCAAAGAACTACCACTTAACTAAGAAAGACGTCATGGACGGCCGAGGCACTTGAGCATTCATGTTGGCCATCGACTCGTTAAAGTTCGAAAATTACACACATTATTGGAAAATACCAACCCGTACTTGGCCCCCGTGGTGGAGTATGGCCTAGCCTAAACCCCACTGCCGGGGCACGGGTCTCAGGAAGAGACCCGTGCCCCGGCAGTGGGGACATACAAGGATTGATATCGAATCGAAATATCAAGAACCTTTATGACATTGATACAAATAATACTCTGAATCTTAAACATAAAGACGTCATCGCATTCCCTCAGATCACAGAGCGGTCTTGACATTTTTATCGGCAAAATAAACCTGTATTTATTTCCTAAAAGATACGGCGAACCGTGAATCAGAAACGGAAGCCCCCACCATGCAATCTACCGGCTATGATAATGATTACGACTCATTGATTCTACCGAGAATCGATTGAGACGTCATTAAATTAATACACCTGAGGAAGGTAACGATGTAGAAAATTGTATCACGCAGTTCTAGACACAAGTCGAGTCGAAGATTGACAGTTGGAATACTTAGCACTAAGTAGTCTCCAGATATTATTTTTATATAGCCTATACATCTGTGTAATTTACATTTTTATGCACAACTAGCTGAACCAGCGAACTTCGTACCGCCTAACAGTCGATTCTTAAATTATTTTATATTTTTCTCTCCGTAAGAACTATCCTCGTCCTTCGAGGAATATTCTAAAAAAAGAATTAGCGAAATCGGTTCAGCTGCTCTCGAGATTTGCGCTTACCAACACATTTAGCGATTCATTTTTATATATGCACAATAAAGTGTTCTCTATCTGTCTATCTATATACGACCCAAGGCAGGGCATAGGCCTTCTTTCAGATAGAGAGACAGAGAGCGAGAGAGAGAGAGACAGACAGAGAGATAATAAAATTATCACGCGTGCCCAATGCGGATTCGCAATTTCAAGCGCTGAGGTAGATGAAGACCTCACACTCAGGTTTCCTCACGTTTTTCTTTAACGTTAGCGAGTGCTAACTTCACAAATGTACAGATAGCCAGAGGTTGCGGGTTCGAATCCCGGCATGGGTGAAATTTTTAGCCTCTAAATAGGTTTTTAAATTTGTCCTTAGCACGGGTTAGTGCATTAAAAATAAAAATAGTATAAAATGTACATAACTTAGTAAACAAAATCGTTGGCACATGCTAGGCTTGCCCAGCACCTATACCATCCCGACAGCTCATTCGGCCTAGCCCACTGCGGAGCCAACCACGCCGCGGGTAGAAAATTGTATCACGCTTCTAACCTAATCGAAGCTTGACAGGGCGATACATTATCTAGGTACATCGCCGCTTCTGATAGGTATCGCGGACTGATCGATCGACGCATTTGTAGCAATTTCTATGCAATATTTTAGGGTTCCGTACCGTAGGTCAAAAGGAAGAACGCACCACTTTGTTGTCCATCAGTCCGTCTATCTGTCAAGACCCTTTATCTCGGGAACGCGTGCACATTAAGTTAGATTAGAATTAGTTTCTTTTTAGTGAAATTCTTTGAGTGAACTGAGTGCTTAGTGCGAGTTTTTTAACTATTCGATCGCGTTAAAGTAAACTCATATTTCTATGGCATCGAGGAAGCGCCACCTAGCGACAAGTATGAAAATTAAAATTGCTGAGTGAGAGTTGTAATGGTTTACGTTGAGAAGTGAACACGTTTACCAGCCAAAACACGAATAAACGCGAGTGCGAGTTGTACTGTGACAGCGTTTTGCCAGTTCGAACGGTTAATTTACTCATACTCACTACTCAATGCTCGATTAACGCGGTAGTAAAGTTATTCGATTGGATCTGTCAAACTCGCACTAAGCACTCTGGGAAGGAAAACATCGTTAGGAAACCTGAGTGTCTGTATTGTTCAAATACCTGAGAGCTTGAAATTGCATATCCGCGGTGGGCACGCGTGGTAATTAAGCTCATACTCTCTCTCTGAGAGAAATCCTGTGCTACATAAAAAAAACAATTTCCTTGTATTTTGTCACTTTCATCATCATCACCATCAACACATCATGATCACCGAGGGGCAGGTGAAAAACCTCTACAGGAGTATATAACTCTATGTACTACTGTAAACGAGACTGCTCCCACAGTCAAACCAAGCAATTGGTTTTGTGGGGCCTTATTATTACATTTGTAACGCGTTCTCTTTTATATTAATAACTAGCTAACCCAGCGAACTTCGTACCGCCTAACAGTCGATTCGTTAATTTTTTTTATTTTCCTCTCCGTAAGAACCGTCCTCGTACTTCAAGGAATATTCTAAAAAAAGAATTAGCGACATCGGTTAAGCTGCTCTCGAGATTTGCGCTTACCAACACATCCAGCGATTAATTTTTATATTATAGACTAGCTTACCCAGCAACTTCGTACCGCCTAATAGTCAATTCTTTATTTTTTTTCTCTCCGTAAGAACCATCCTCGTACTTCATTCAAGGAGTATTCTAAAAATATAATTAGCGAAATCGGTTCAGCTGTTCTCGAGATTTGCGCTTACCAACACATTTGGGGATTCATTTTTATGTTATAGATTATCATCATCAACTTATTTATGTCCCCACCGAGGGGCGCGGGTCTCTTCCCTGAGGAAGGTATAGGCCATACTCTACCACGTAGCCAAGTCCGGATTGGCGTCACTTTAAGCTACGCAATAAAATAGGTCGGTTGCACTGCTTTCAAAAGTTATCATAATCATATTTTATTCAGTATTTTTAAAATTCATTTTGTAGCGAACGCTAAGGAACAAGGATTCATACAATTTTATAGTGAGGATAGTGAAGAAAAAAAAATCCAAGACTATTTTGTCAATAAATAATAAATAAATATTCATAGACATTTTACACAGATCTCGCTAGCCCTATACTAAGTACAACTAAATGACTTGTGTTATAGGTGCTGACTCGACGATATATTTAATACAATAACTACATAGATAACGTCCAAGACCCGTGAAAAACTAAAAAAGTTTTTTTCCTAGTCTGACCCGGGCGGGGATCGAACCCGAGACCTTCGGTTGCACAGTCAGCGTGCCTAACCGCTGCGCCACCGAGGCCGTCGTACAAATATTGTCTTTAAACATGTCAATACACCATTGACATATTTAAAGACAATATTTTAGACACATTTCGACCAAATAGTGGATGTACGCGTATTAGCAAAGGAAAGTTCCCGAACATGTAGCGACTGGTGCGTGTTGATGAAGCCAAACAGGTTTGCCAGGATCGTGGCAGGTGGCAAGCCGCCTACCCCTTCGGGAGACAGGTGTGAGTTCATCTTCTTATGTAGCCTATAAACGAGCCACTGCAACGCACAGTCCTTATCTCAGAGAGAAAGTATGGGCTTAATTACCGCGCGTGCCCGCCGCGGATTGGCAATTTCTACCGCTGAGGTATTTGAACACATTAGGCACTCAGGTTGTGATGTTATAAAACTTTTAATAAATAATAAAACTGGAACGACTTTAACTTTGTGCTTTATTTAAATGCGTTTGTTTATTTTACATACATACATAACCTCACGCCTGTATCCCAGAGGGGTAGGCAGAGACCAGGGACTGCCACTTGCCACGATCCTGACAGATCAACATCGCTTCATCAACGTTCATAAGTCGTTGCATGCACGCACGCCGGTTCCGGGTACTTTTTATCTTTCCCTTTGCTAATACATGCCCTATTTGGTCGATGTAAGTCCGTCTGGGACGTCCCTTACCAGCCCTTCCCCTCACATTCGCAATATATATTTGTTTCGTCAATCTTTCTACCTTCATCCTCTCCACATGTCCAAAACAACGCAACATTCCTTTCTCAATTCTAGTTTATTTTATTTGTAGTATAAACAAAAAACTGGATAAAAACAGAATAAGCAGGTGAAAATAGTCAGGTCTAGTCGAAAAATTAAAGTATTTAATGCTAAAAATGAGGGAAATCTCAATGGGTGACGTAATTTTAAATTTTGAAAATGATAGACCGAATTAAAGAAATATAAAAAAATGCTGTAAAGAGGTTTGCACCGTTACAAGGTTTCCTCACGATGTTTTCCATCAGTGTGAGTTTTTTTATGTAGCCTATTTACATCCCACTGCAGGGCACAGGTCTTCTCTCAGAGAGAGGGTATGGGTTTAATTGCTACGCGTGCCCATCGCGGTTTGGCAATTTCTAGCCCTGAGGTATTTGTACACCTCATATACGGGTCGGGGAGGCAACGGTGAGTTTCTTCAGCTCGACAGTTTGCTTAATTCGTCATTTTACATGATTCGTCAGTCTAGGCTTTTGACAGGGTACGGACGTTGCAAAAATTGGCTGATTTCAAGAAATCGGTCAAGTGCAGTTCGTACCTGCGCCTCCCACTTAAAAACATCTGAATGTATTGAAAAAAATAACTAGAATTATACTCCACCATGGGGTCCAATGGTGGAAGAATATATGACAGTGGCGGGCCTTACTGTCAGAAGTTATCAAGCCGCCCATAAGCCCATATGGCTTAACGACTGCCATTACAGGAAAGCCGGCACCAACGGCTTAACGTGCCTTGCGAAGCACGAAAGCGCTCGGAAAAGTGCCACCAGCGGTAGTCACGGGACGGTCACTCATCCTGCACCCGACCGCGCCTGTTGTTGCTTAACTCAAGTGATTGATTTCAATCACTCGGTTCGACTAGGCCACGATCGTTTAAGAGTTTATACGGCATGTTTATTGAAATCTAACCCTCTCGGCAGATCATCGCGCCGTTGGCGATTCGCAGCTCTGTTCAGTATCACGGCGGCCTAGTTTCCCAATATCTGCAAAGCGTATCTACGGCAACGCAAACTAAACAAGCGCTGAGTTATTAGGTCGATTTGTTTACCGTACAAGTCGGAGTTTTGCAGGTAACTACAGCTAAGGCACGGGTTCTGCAAATATTAGTAGATGTTAGAAAATCATGCCTGTCATAATGAAGCTACAGTAGCTATAATACGATATTACAATATCAAGCCTTGAATGTCCTTACTGCTGGAGCACAGGTCTCTTCGAAGTTATCAAGCTGCCCATAAGGCATCTGACATGGCTTAACGACTGCCATGACTTGACAGCCGGCACCAACGGCTTAGCGTGCCTTGCAAAGCACGGAAGCGCTCGGACAAAATGCCACTAGTGGTATTCACGAGATGGTCACCCATCCATGCACTGGAGGCGTCTTATGTTGCTCAATCTTCGTTCGTTTAAGATCACTCAGGCAGCCGGCTTTTAATGTTAAGTTGTGGCCAAAAACAAAACAAAATAAAATAAGCGTTACTTTTGGTTAGTCAGAATGTTCCCTTAAAAACGGTGAACGAATTCAAAGTTACCCGATGGGGGGATGTCGGTAGAAAAAACCAAGTGCGAGTCGGACTCGCGAACGAAGAGTTCCGTACCATTATCTATACAACGTTTGAATATGTCAAGCGTCTACGGCTGAGTTCACACCAAACTGACTGTCAGCCGCCAAAAGTAAGCGAGCGTTACGCAGTTAATTGTATTTCCATACATATTCGCTGTGTGGTGTCGGCCTAGAGAATAGCACCAACCCAATTCTTCCCGCGGGTGTCGTAAAAGGCGACTAAGGGACACAAACCGGGGGGTGGGCAGCAGCTCCCCCTGCAGTACAATTCCACCGAACTGCGGTCCCCAACCCGCATGCCCAGCGTGGGGATTATGGGCATCACCCCCTATGATAGCACAACGTGGCGCTCTTTAGGGGAGGGCTATGTCCAGCAGTGGACTAGTATAGCCTGACGACGACGACGACATAATTATTCACTTTTTCGTTCGCATCGAACCGACATCGACAGTAGGTACGTTAGTTATTAGTAATATGCATTTGCATATACAAATGCATAAAATCCGATGTTAGTTATTACTCATTACGCTATGCGTAGACGTTGACATTCGGCGGGCGATTAAAGCGCGTCACTACATGCCGCGGACGCTGATTGCCTACGTATTTTCACGTTTCCACTGGGGCTCACAGTGAGCCTGCTCACAATCGGCGGCTGACTATACGTTTGGTCTGAACAGGGCCTACAGTAGGCCCTGTTGCCATTATTAATATCGATCAAAACACGGCCAAAATTCCCGTGTGTTGTACGGGAGCTCCTCTGAAATATCTGACATTTATTTTTAGTGAATACACAACTAAATATTCTATGAATATTTCAAGCGCTTACCTGTTGCCGTTATTTTTGGCAAAAAAACACATTTGTAGTATGTAACAAAATTATTGTTAAATGGGGCTTACATTTATTTTGTTCTGTTATTTGTATTTGCAGTTACGGCGGCAACAGTAATAAATACATCATTAACAACTTCCCTGTGCAAGATGTAATTCAATTCCAATTCCCCACGTCCACAGTTAGATAGTTGTATGTCCGAAGATGTAATAAAAATGAGTCAAATGTGACTCATGCACTTTTTCCAATATACTTCTGAGTAATATACCACTCTTGGATAGGGAATGAAAATTTCAACTGCCTAGCTACCACGGTCCTACAGCCTGATGACAGTCAGATAGACGACAGTAGTCTTAGTAATGAAATGAAAAGGTTTTATTCAAAGTAGTGCAAAAACTGCGGCTTAATAGACGTTGCAATTCAAACTAGGTGTCGATTTCAAAATCTAGATCATTTTGGAGAAAAAAGGACAATAAAACTACAAACATTTCTTTTCAAAGTCCTTAATTAACATTACATAATGATTATAAAACATAGAACTCATGCATTGCACTGGTTTTAATTCCAGACCTCATTGTCATCTAATAGGATCACTTGCCCTTTAGATACGGAACGCTGAAAATGACAACACACACCAGATGTAGGCACTCGACATCTACCTACCTATATATGAATATAGCACAGTACAGCACCATTTGTGGCGCGCTTATCAGTTTGGCAAAGCATGCGGGACAGTGTGTCGATGGTGCACGGCGGAAGTGTTTGGAAACCGACCGAGCGCGATAAAGCCGAATGACACATTGGGCCTCGATTCTGTCAGTGCATGGTAGTACCATGACAGATACACTGTAGGCTCACGTGTACAAGCGCCTTAAGTGGGAAGTGTATACCTAGGGTGTCTAGTAAATAAATAGATAAATTATGCCACTGCCGGCAGGCCAGGTCTACTAAAACAACGTGTGATACGTAATACCTGAAATCCGAAACCTGTTTCTTCAGTACTCTCGTTTGTGTAATGTTGTTCGTTTGACAGTGGACCTAGAGATGGAGGTCACAAAGAAATTCATATAAAGTACCTAAGTAAAAAATATTTTATTGCGACCAACCATACATTATCTATAATATAAAAATGAATCGCTGAATGTGTTGGTAAGCGCAAATCTCGAGAGCAGCTGAACCAATTTCGCTAATTCTTTTTTTAGAATATTCCTTTAAGTACGAGGATGGTTCTTGCAGAGAGAAAAAAATTAAAGAATCTTCTGTTAGGCGGTACGAAGTTCGCTGGGTCTGCTACTGTAATAATGTAAGTATGGTTTTATTTGAGCTATACTGAGTTTTGGATAGCAAAAATATGTATACCAAAATGATTTGTCATTGAATGAGTTAGTGACGTCGGTCGGTCGTTAGTTTCTAACTGCAAGAAGCATGGGTAGAACAATAGACTCGTTCGATTCCCAGTGCGGGCATGACTTTGTTTTCTAAGTACATACCTAATAGTACATTTGTGAAGTTTACTTTAATATTGCTAACTGTGAAGGAAAACATCGTGAGGAAACCAGAGTGTTGGACGTGTTCAAATACATCAGCCCTAGAAATTGAAATTGCTCTCTGAAAAAAATCCTGTGCCCTGCAGTGGGACGATTATAGGCTACATAAAACAACAATATCCCTAAAAATTGTGGTAAATAGAAGTGCCTACAATGCTATCGACAATGAGGGATTTTTCTGACAGCTAAGAAAAGGAGTTCCTAATTTGTCAGTAGATGGCGTTTTCAAGTAAGGGTTTTTGTTTTTTTTAATAGGATAAGCCACTTTCCAGTTTATTCTGTGGTCCACAGTCCACAGATCACGTGGAATTTCCTCCCTCTTTTTTTTGCTCTTGCACTATTGTTATTTGATTTTCGTGCTAAAATCATGGTTGATCAGTTGACGTTGATCACAGATTAGATTCCTTCCAGTCGATGAAATCGCAAAACGGCGTAGATAGTTTACTCCCTCTACGATCAAGCGTAGTTTTACTCCCTCTACGCAAAACAGCAATAAAGTTTTTACCTACGGCAAGCAATAACAAAAAAGGTAAACCCTTGCGATTCAGCGCCATCTCATCGTAGCTTTTAGAACTATTTTTTTTTTAATAGCTGTCAGAAAAATCCCTCATTCGCTCGCGCAGCGCAATCAAACCAATAGAAATCGTGCGCCCGGGAAACCTGGCCTTAAACGGTCAAACGGAGACAATTAAAAACCAAATGCCTGGGCGCATAAAAGGCTAATTGTGGAGCGATGCGGGCCGCAGATTGGCCTCTTCCTGTCACCAGGCCGGCGATGACCCCTTATCCTGTCGAAGCGACGGACAGATTGCACCCGCTCTGAGCGAAATTTGTCACTCTTAAGCCGCGTTACACGGCCTTAGGCCGGGTTTTCACGGTCTTAGTACGCTCGGACCGAGTGCGCCATCCGAGTAAACCAATGCTTCTGATTGGACGGTTTTTCGTGACAACACCAAAATCAGAAGCATTAGTTTACTCGGATAGCGCACTCGGACCGAGCGCTCTAATACCGTGAAAACCTAGCTTTAGTAAGCTCGCACAGAGTGACTTATCTTAGTAAATAAGAACTGTAGCTTCTAGCTTCCCTACTAATATGGTGGTGTACATGATACCTAGTTTCACCCGAAATCAATCGGCTACTAGATTTAATAGCTCGTAGTCCCGGCTGCCAGTAATCTTAAACGATAACGAAGGTTAAGCAACACAGGGCGCGTTCAGTGCATGGATGGATAAACCGTCTATGGCTAACGCTATTGGCATTTTTTCGAGCGGTTTCGTGCTTCGCAAGGCACGTTAAGCAGTTGGTCCCGGCTGCTGGCCGATAGATGGCCGTCGTTACGCCATGTAAGAGGCCTTAGGGCGGCTTGAAAACTTCTGACAGTAAGAACAGCCACTAGGCTTGCAAGCCTCCACCAATCCGGACTTGGCCCCCGTGGTGGAGTATGGACTTCCTCAGGGAAGAGCTCCGTGCCCCTCCGTGGGGACATAATGGGTTGATGATTGTGAATCGTGAAACTAACAGCTTGATGTTCATTAAGTAAACAACCACTCTGCTTTTCACTACATCTGTGAGGAATGCAATAAGAAATTAAACATATTGAATGCGCGTTAAAGCAATTGTTGCAAACGTTATCCAATAAAAAATTGGCCTTGCAAATTCAAATTTTTGACATTTTTATTTCCAAGAAGGGAGCAAAAAGTTTCGATGCTACGAGTTTGGGACACAAAGCAGTTCCATACTCTGGTTTACAACTTTTGCTTGTTTAGAGCGTAAGAGATATAGGTCAAGTCTTGAAGAGTGAATGAGGGATTAAATATCTCAATAAAATGTGATAGCGTAGGTACCTATATAAATTCAAAATTGGATTTTGAATTTATATACTTACCATACATTGATTTGATTCAACAGCATATTTGATTGGATAGCAATAACTTGTTTTGGGCCCTAACTTTAGGGATCAAAATACGTCATTTCGAGCAGATGGAGTGAAAATGTTCTTAACACTGAATTGTACATTAGAATAAGTAGTTTTTAAAGGAGTTTAATTCAGTTTGCCAGAGTCAAGTACGTGGTGCGAGGTGTTGTCGTGCGCAGCCCAGTTTAACAGCGGGCTAATCAATTTGCGCGATTATATCACAGAAGTTAGCGCGGCATTTTTTCCATGGCTAAATGGAGCGGAGCCCGAGAAAGTGCTCCGATGTGTGAAGGAGAGCTGGCGAGCCGGTGTTCATATTTAGCATGGCGCAGAAAGTCTTACTTAAGGAGAACTGGGCTGAAATCGTGGGGGTTTTGTCCAGTTAATTATGGTCCATTTGTTTGGGTTGTTCTACTAATCCCCATCTCACGCCTATTGGCCAATTTAATGGAGGTAAATTTGACCCTTGCGTCTATTGGCCAATTTAATGGAGGTGCATCTGACCTTCGCGCCGCGCCTATTGCCTAATTTAATAAAGGGATATTTGACACCGCGCATATCGCCCAATTTGATGGAGGTACATTTAACCGCGCCTATTAGCCAATTTAATGGAAGTATATTTGACCCTCGCGCCTATTGGCCAATTCAATGGAGGTATATTTGACCCACGCACCTATCGCCCAGTTTGATGGAGGTATATTTGATTCCCGCGCCTCTTGCCAAATTTGTTGAGGTAAATTTGAACCTCGCGCCTATTATCCAAATCAGTGGAGGTTTATTTGACATTCCCGCCTATGTCCCAATTTCATACAGTTTTTTTTTCAGAATTAACAGAGAGAAGTGCCGTGCCTCGGAGAGGCCTCTGTCCAAAGTGGGCGAATACAGGCTGATTGATAGAAATGGATCCTTGTGTGGGACCAGATCAAGCGCTTATGTTGTGTGTAATATGCTTATGTTGATTGTGTGAGAACAAGTCCTTGTACTCGTATTGCCGTCGACTAGTTGTTTGCTGTTTTAGTACAGACAGCAGGTCAACGTTTCGGTAGATACCGATAGAGAACACTTTATTTCTATAACCCTAATTACAAATGCTTTATTGGCGGTCTTATCGCTTAGAGCGATCTCTTCCTGTCAACTTTTGCATGGAGTGGAATGCAGGAAGAGTATAGTCGGTAGGTAGGTGGATGTACATATAAAAGAAAGTCTGAAATATATTGATATGATAAGTAACAAGTATGTATAGTGAAAGATTGCAAGCATACGCTATATTATGCATGAATACATACAGTTTTTTTTTAATTTAATGTCACCCTTACTGTAGCTAATTAGAGGGCGTGTACGTAAAGGTTGATGTGCTAGTTAGTGATTTCCGCACTTAGACTGATAGTTGGGCCAATCTACGTAGCAAGCGCTGAGGTATTAGCTCTTCAAACACTACCGTTTTTTCACGATATGTTCCTTGTCCGAAACCCGGCATTGATACATGCCGGTTTTCGAACCAACCTCTCCTTTATGGAATGATCTGCCCGTGGAAGTGAGAAAAGCAAAGTCCTTGGCTTGTTTTAAGGCGCTGGTGAAATCCCACTATCTCACTGGATAAACTGGAAAACTGTTGCTTATTAAATATGTATTAATTGTATAAGTATTTATTTTTAGGTATTTATGTATATTATTATTTAAGTATATGTTGCTTACCTATATGTATTTAATTGGATATGTATTTATTTTTTAGGTGTCTATGTATATTATTATTTAAATATATGTACATTATATATCGTAGGTAATTATAAGTAATTATATTCTCGCACTCCCTTGCTGTTTGTTATCAATATATTTTCGATTTAATTATTTATGTACATGCACCACGTACCGACTATATTCTTCATGCAATCCACTCCATCCAAAGGTTGTCTGGAAGAGATCGCTCTTAGCGATAAGACCGCCAATTGTATAACATTACTTAGATTTAAGAATCATGGTTGTAATATTTTTCTGGTTGTGCAATAAAGAGTTCTCTATCTATATATCTATCTATCTATCTCCGCTACCACCGCTCAAGCTTGCCCTGCTGTCGACTGTACAACCCAAAGCGGACCTTCGGCGCCTCACTGTACTAGGCGCTACCGATCCATCGACTTTCTTGAGCGGATAATGACTAGCGAAATAGTATTTAAAAAGAACGAAGGCCGAGATTATCGAACGTCAAATCGTAATTAAAATTTAACGAGACAAAGAGATATGTTGAACGTTTGACGACCTCTGTGGCGTAACGGTAGCGCGTCTGCCTACCATGCAAGAGGTCCCGGGTTCGAATCCCGGCTGGGAACAAAAAAAAAACCCCAGGTCTTGGATGTTTACATGTTTGTGATGTCGCTGTTTCTGGTTCCCACGACACAGGGTATCCTAGTGTGGGGCCAGAAGCAATGTATGTGCCAGTATGTAAAATGTTACGTCCAGATGTTCCTAGTATTATATTTTAAACGCGAAAGTGTGTTATTGGAAGAGTAAAGGGCGTATTTAACAGGACGATAGAATGGGCTTTCCTCAAATGGACAATTTAAACACACCAAGGGCTAAATCTGTCTTTTTTTTTCGTTTATTGTGTATTTCGTTTATTTCTGTTGTGCTCTTCTTCTTCTTCTTCAGGCTATATTAGTCCACTGCTGGACACAGCCCTCCCCTAATGAGCGCCACAGCGCAAGGTTGTGCCATCATTGGGGGGGTAATGCCCATAATCCCCACGCTGGGCATGCGGGTTGGGGATCGCAGTTCTGTGGAATTGTACTGCAGGGGGCGCTGCTGCCCACACCCCGGTTTGTGTCCCTTAGTCGCCTTTTACGACACCCGCGGGATGAATTTGGGTGCTGTTGTGCTCATATTATGTCAATTTATTTGGTAATTTTGTGCTACCTGCGGTTTATTGATTTTTCCATGGGAATAAGATATTTGCCCGCAATATAACGTAGCCTGTGTTAATCCAGGGTGTCAGCTAACTCCATAGGTACCAAATTTTATTAAATCGCTCCATCCGTTTAGACGTGAAGAAGTAACAAACACACACAAACTTTCGCCTTTATAATATTAGACCCAAACATGATGTGATGTGTGAAGTGTGATGTGATTATTGTTTTGTTACAACCTGTATATATACAGGGAACGCCTGTATTTTTTGAGAAAAGATGGTCATAGTGCAGTTTTTTTTTCGGCGCCTTTTTCTCCACTACAATACGGCTCGAAGGCAGCGGCTAACATTTTACATTGTACATTGACATTCAGCAAACAGAATGTAAATTCTTTACGTTGAAATAAATTGATTTGAATTTGAATACAAGGGATTTCAATCAAGTGTAGGTACCGTCCAAGAAACCAGCAGGAGACCTCAAATACTGAGACAAATAAACCTCACACTCTTGCCAGTTACTTTTTAAACCTTTCGAAAGCGGACTCAATCTGGGAAGGTATGTTACGTGAAATTGTTCTTTACTGTCTCGGAATAGAGTCTAAGATGGAGTCGACTGTTCTGGTTAAGAAACTGACAAGTCAGCAGTCTGGGGCTCGTCCTTGGTCAATGCACTTCACGGTTGCGCAAGTCTACCGAGACTAATCTGGTATGGAAGCACTCGTTCCGCCTCGCATTATTTACCGCCAGTTTCTCGTAAGCAAACAATCGCTTGCCCCCGGGTTTTCAGGTGATTTGGTGTTCTGATATCTACCTTTGTATGTCCCCACTGCTGGGGCACGGGTCTCCTCCTGCATCGCAGGAAGGCTAGGCCATACTCCACCTCGGGGGTCAAGGCCGGGTTGGTGGATGGTGATAAACCAAAATTCACATCCAAATCTTATTTTCCCACTTGATTATAAAATGACTAAAACGAAATGTTTCTATCTTTTAGTACCTAAAGACGCAATGGTAGCTTAGGTACCTACGCGACACTTGTAAAAACAAAATGATCAAAGATCGCCTTATCCTTTTTAAATAAATCTATCTTCAGGTAATCAACTATTCAGGCTGGCAAAGGTTAATACGTCCTTCATGGGGCATTGTATACGCTTCTATAATAAAATCCCTGAAGATATATTAAGCTTGCCTGAAACGCGGTTCAAAAAATGTGTGAAGTACACTTTGTGCCAAAAGGGCTACTATAGCATAAAGGATTATTTAGATGACAATGTTCGAATTAAAGCCAGTACAATGCATGTGTTCTATGTTTTAAAATAATTATGTAAACTCTGTTAAAAACCTATTTAGAGGCTAAAAATTTCACCCATGCCGGGATTCGAACCCGCAACCTCTGGCTATCCGTACCAGCGCTCTACCAATTGAGCCAATGGGCGACTCACGGCATCAGTGAAATTTCGAACCTCTTTACAATATTCTCTGTATTACGTACAGGCAGCGACATCTGACTTAAGCAAATTGCATTACTTACAGCCCCGACTACCTACTTTGCAGTTAGGTTTAACATCGGAACGATATCACTGTACCCACATGATTACACTATTTTTATTTTTAATGCACTAACCCGTGCTAAGGAACAAATTTAAAAACCTATTTAGAGGCCTCTAAGCCTCTAAAGCCTCCTTTAGCCTCTAAATAGGTTTTTAAATTTGTTCCTTAGCACGGGTTAGTGCATTAAAAATAAAAATAGTGTAATAAACTCTGTTAATTAAGGACTTTGAAAAGACTAAGTTTGGAGTTTTTTGTCCATTTTTCCTCCAAAATGATCTAGATTTTGTAATGGACACCTACTTTGAATTGTAACGTTCATTAAGCCGCAGCTTCTGCGCTACTTTGAATAAACCTTTTCATTTCAACACTCTTCTTCTACAGGCTATATTAGTCCACTACTGAACATAGCCCTACCCTAATGAGCGCCATAGCGCTCAACACTCACATAGGACATAAATTTATCGCCTTTAACTAATTTATTGTTTGTCTGTCTGTCCATTCATCAGCAGAACCTGCCTACTACCTCTATAATTTGTAACCTTCATATTTTCAATGCATTTCTATTCGTTCATTCATTTCTTCCTTTGTTTCAAATTTATTGTCTTGTACTATAAAAGTATAGAATGCTTTTAGGATAAATTGTCCCACACTTATAAGGGTGAATATACATAAAACATTTATAAGGCTATGACAGTAAATGTTGCACTAAAACGAAGGTCCAAAAAGGTAGTCCAAACGGTACGACTGGCCAAATATGAAAAATTGCCAAATTGACGCCTACGCGCAATAAAAAGAACATAACACAGCTTAAGGCTTTCGCAATAGAGCCGAACTAGGGGTGAGCATCGATGTTGAGAAAAAATATCGATGTTTTAACATCGATACTATGAATTTCTAAGTTTTATCGATTAGTCAAATATGACAAATTGTGACGTTACGCGCAATAAATAGAATAAAACAGATTTTCGCTTTCAAAAACATTAATTTGGACAATAAAAAATGCATAGATTTGTGTAATTTTACAGTAATGAATCACTGTTTACAAAAATGTCCCCGATTGTTGTCTATGTTTTCTCTTCGATGACGGTGGACTATCGACGTTTAGCCGACATAGCTCATCCCTAAGCCGAACAATGTTCTGTCATTAATATGAGTAGAGCATATCAGTCAGTTCGGCCCTAAGTATGGTGCAGCGGCGGGCAAGAAAAAGCAAATTGATAGAGTAAAGATCGAGGTATCTAACAAGGGTTCGAAATTTAAAGATAATCTAATAATAATAAAAGAAATGTCACGTAATGGCAGTCGTTAAGTCACGTCAGAGGCATTACTATGTTTGAAGACAAAAAATATTTTCGATTTTCTTTAGCCTGTGCTTGATAGTATAGTTTTACGTGGAACATCGCGATTAATTTTGTTAGGGAATCAAACCGAAACGCAGAGGGCTGCCTTTTATGTATTTTACAACATTATTACATAACATTGGCCACCACAGGCCACATCTATATTTTGTATCGGTTTTGTAGTTGTTCTTCCTGCTGTTCAGTTCATTTCATGTACCTATCTGTTATTACTTTCGTTAATTTGCTTTGTTGTTCGAATAAATGTATTTTCTTTCGAATAGCTTGAGGTAAGTGTGTAATATTTATACTACGAGTATATCTAGAAGAGCCCACGCTCAACGAAAGTTTCCTTCGGCTCCAGAAGTGGTTCTTAACCGGTGGCCCGGAGACCACTGGTGGTCCCTGAACGGAAAACCACGGCAAACGAATGGAGAATATGCAGAAAAAATGTTTTAATATAATCAAGGAGACCATAAATAAATGTGGTAAAGAATGAAATAAGGAACATGGTAATGTTATTTTCTCTACGTTCTCTACTTTTCATAATATGGATATCAACCCTTGTATGTTTCCACTTCTCGGGCACGGGTCTCTTCCTGCATAGCAGGGAGGTTAGACCATACTCCACCACGGGGACTAAGTCCGGGTTGGTGGTGGATTACAAGACAGTGGCGGGCCTTACTGTCAGAAGTTGTCAAGCCGACCTTGTCATAGGACATGACTTAACGACTGACATCATAATATAACCCGTCCATAACTCATTCTAGTCGTAACGCGTCGCAATAAATATGTAGCGTTACTCAATATTATATCGTAAAATTATGTTTTTATGCACCTACAAGCCCTACAACCGGTAATAAGAAGTGATATCGCTAGAAAAACGAGGAAGCCAGCTGTATCCCATACCTTTCAACGGCGCCAGTAGCATCTTGAGTATGAAACAATTGAAATTTTAACCTACTCCTAGGGCCGGTTTCTGAATAGAGAATTTCGCTAAGTAAATACTTAAGTAAAGTTCTGTCACGCTCTTTTCTGAGAAAATCTAAGGGACAGCACTATAATTAATAATTTACTTAGCGAAAATCTCAATTCAGAAACTGGCCCATAGTGTGCAGCCAAAAAATGTAAAATAGGATTAAGTTGTGTGAAATAATATGTTTTAAATGTTTACATCGACTTTGTCTTAATAAACTAAATATATTAATGAAACGCGGCCCAATTCACTTAAGGGTTAAGAACCACTGGACTAAAGAGTGGGTAGCACACAACACGAAACATCGATTTCGTTCCTTACAAAATACTGCGATTTGGCATGAGAAAAGTTGGTGCTTATCTTCGCGACTGACACGTGGGCCCAGTTTCGTGAAACTACAATTCGTAGTAAATTATGCAAACTCGAAATACTATTGCGTTGCAGAGTCTACTTGTCAATCTGTGGGGTGATCAACTTTGCAATGGACATCGAATTGTCTTAGTAAACGATGTATTAAAACCATCAATAACCGATAAATTGACCGACTGAAGCGTACTAATTTAGGTAGTTGTTACGGTCAAAAATACATTTATTGTTAAATATAAACTCTGTATTATATAAACGTTGCCATAATATACTCAAACTTTGTTTTGAAATAAATCAACGTGAGAAAATAGAAAAAAAGTAGAGATGTTATTTTAGTAAATCAATGACAGGCTTATCTAAGCAGCATTGAAGTGCTTGTGCTCATGCAAGAAATTAGATTCTCAGATAATAATCTTTGGTTTATTTTTCCAATTTTTCACAAGTTTAAAATTTCCCTTTTACGAAGTAAGTACTAAATGCATACAATGAGACACTTCTTTAAAGTTTTAGACTTTTAGGCCAATTTTCTGCCAAAGCGCATATACTACAGAAACAAAGGAGAGTATATAAGTATTTTATTAGTGTTACTATAGATATACGGCGTCACAAAAAATAAAAAGAAAATAGAGAACGATTGCCATAATTTTATTGCCAAAAAGTATCAAATAAAAGGACATTTACAAAAAAAACAAAAAACACGACTGTTAAATGTGCAAATAAAAGAATTAAATTGCGCCCGCGCAAGAGAATACCTTCAACGTCAACACCTTGCGCCAGCGCAGGCGTTGGCGGTGCCGGACGGGCGTCCGAAAAAGGCATTTTAATGTCCATTGAAAAATTGGTAATAATGCAATTACGAGTGATACTATAGAAGTGTAGTTCGTTTGGTATGTTATTATTGGCCGAGTGGTATTATTTCGACATTTGACAGGTCACTGGGTTGCCATTGTGAAATGCGAACTATCCACTTCACTTTTGGGGTATACCTACCTATAATGATTACGTTATGTCAGCGAAATTAGACTGTTAGAATAGATATTGTTTTAGACAATTTCTACCGCTTTCTAATCACAATTTCAACTATGTTGAAAACGTTGACAAAAGCTCTACTGATTTGGTTGTATTTTGTCGTGGTGTTTGTTACAGATTATATTCTTTTTAATGCACTAACCCGTGCTAAGGACAATTTTAAAAACCTATTTAGAGGCTAAAAATTCCATCCATGCCGGAATTCGAGCTAATGGGCGACTCACCGGCATCAGTGAAATTTCGAACCTCTTTACAATATTCTCTGTATTACAGGCTTCTCAACTTATACAAATAGTTTAAAAAACTATTTGTATAAATTGATAAAAGAAGAGCCCGGAGTCGGATCGGTATGAATTTGGTGCCTCCTGGCTCTCTTGTCCGCCAGTCCCAAGCACCATACTTCATCGCAGGTCTTGCGGCGCTCCCGAACTTCCTCTCTCGAGGCGTCTCGATCCACAGCAAAAATAATCATGAGTAACATTCATTCACGTACCGAGAATAATATTGTAGCCTATTGTATATATTGTAGGTCGGACTACGGTCTTCGTGCGCGGATGGATGGGCCGACTGCGTTAGGCTGAGGGCACACCGGACGCAGAAGGGCAACGAGGCGATACACGGATACACATTACTGTGCATTGCACCAAATAAAAAGGGGATGTTTTTTTCCGTATGTTATGAAACTGTTTTATGGGTAATTGTAAAAAAACGTAGTTTACATTTTTCGATGTATTTAATTGTGTATCCGAAATAAATATTTTCTTTATCTTTATCATTATATTTATGCCACTAAATAAATAGGGGATGTTGTTTCCGTATGTTATGATATGAAACTGTTTTCTTGTGGAATTGTAAAAAACGTATTTTACATTTTTCGGTGTATTAATTGTGTATCCGAAATAAATATTTACTTTATCTTTATATTTATGAACGGCCGTTGCTGACGCACTGGATGAATTTACACAGTCCAGTCTCTCAGAAATGTGAACGAGTCTTTTAGTAATAATTTGAATAAGTTGTGCGCTCTTTCTTTATTCTTTCTGTTTAATTGTACTATGATTTTATCTTTTACTAGCTGACTTACTTATGATTTAAGATGCTGATTTTATCTTTTACTAGCTGACTCTTTTACTACTGACTTTACTTAGTACCGCCTACCATCGGTTCTTTAATTTTTTTAATTTTTTCTCCGTAAGAACCATCGTCGTCGAGAAATATTCTAAAAAAGAATTAGCGACCTCGAGATTTGCGCTTACCAACACATTTAGCTATTTTTATATTATAGATTATGTGTTATTTTACATATGTCTACAACTTCCCAAATGCAAACTATGAGCAACTCATAGTTTACATTACCGGTAAAGTAAAAAAAAACTGTTTTTTTTTTTCACTTTACCGGTGTGCCCCAACCCTTAGACAACTCGACCGCAAGCGAACTATGTCCGGATATCGGAGAGGGACTCTGCGGTCGGCTTACCTTGTTACTATGCCATTGGGATCTTATTCTTTCATGTAAGTCCGAGTGTAGAGCTTGGATTAAGAGGAGCCGAGAGTAAGCAATCTAATTTCGTTCATGGAATGGTCGAAAGAAAATCACTCGGTAACCGTGAAGAAATCGTGAGGACATCTGCAAATCTGCGGTACACACGCATAGTGATTTAGAGCCATCATCATCACAATCATCAACAGACATCGCTGCCTGTACGTAATACAGAGAATATTGTAAAGAGGTTCGAAATTTCACTGATGCCGAGTGCGAATGCCGAGTGAGTCACCCATTGGCTCAGTTGGAAAGAGCGCTGGCACGGATAGTCAGAGGTCGCGGGTTTGAATTCCAGAATTTTTAGCCTCTAAATAGGTTTTTAAAAATTGTCCTTAGCACGGGTTAGTGCATTAAAAAGAATATAAGCATCAACAACCCATTATGTCCAAACCGAGGGGCACAGGTCTCTTCCCTGAGGAAGGTATAGGCCATACTCCACCACGGGGGCCAAGTTCGGATTGGTGGAGGCTTGCAAGACTAACGGGTGGTCTTACTGTCTTACGGTCTTATTTAGAGCCATCGTCGTCGTCGTCAGGCTATACTAGTCCACTGCTGGACATAACCCCAACCATAATGAGCGCCATAGCGCCCCGTCTTCAGCTTGCCGCATCCAGCATCTGCCTGCAGTTTTTCGCAGATTGTCATCCCACCTAGTCGGTGGGCGTCCTACACTACGTTTGCCGAGTCGCGGTCTCCACGCAAGGACACAAGGATTTAGAGCCATAATAGACATTAATTTAATATTGTTATCTATGCCCTTCTCTCTCTCTTCCCCGGAGAAGGCCTGGCAGTGGGACGTATATAATGTTGCTTATTTAGTGCAAATAAATACCTACATTTTCTTTCTTTCTAATGTGTGAAAGAATCAGGCTTTTAGGTGATTTACACTAGAGCTTGCCGATAAACTGCATTAGTAGTTTGGCAAATTGTGTGTGGTTTTTATGTCATCTTTTGAATAAATAAATAATAATAAAAAATATAACACCGCGCCATTGCGACCATCTCATTATTTGACTTAGAAAGGTGCGACTTTAAGCTTTGATTTAAATCAGGCTCAACACCTAAATAATTGCATGCCGCGACCTCTTTTGCGATATGCTATAGACTGCATGCTGCCACCTCTTTTGAGATATGCTATAGAACCTCCCTGACACCAAAGGCGTGCATGCAACGACCTCTTTTGACACTGGCTGGACTGGCCAACCAGCCCTGGATTGCAGCCAAGAAAAGTTTAAGAAACAAAAGAGCATCCTAACACTTGACCGCCTATAGAATTCTAAACTGAGCACGTGTGACGTCACACAATAAGGCCGATATGGCATGAAATAATCAAGTCAATTGATCCCTCGACATAGCGTTAGCTGAATGCTTGCGCTGCGAATTGATGGCTCATTTCATTGCCTTTAGTAGACTGTGATGTTTTGATTTGATCGACATCCCGCCGCCTTTTTCAACGACCCGCATTTCGTACGAGAGATCTTGTTATGTTAAGAAGAAATTGTTTTCCTTAGCAGAAGAAAGATGATTTGACGCTTTACGTTACTGCAAGAATAGCCTTTCAATATTGAGTAACTAAAGATTAACCGAACAATTATCGGAGGACTAGAAAGACCTCACAGTTAAATCATAACGTTAAGACTATCTCCATCTACGTAACTACAGTTGACTTTCAGTAGTAAAGCCGCCGTCCTCAAGGTTAAGAAATATCTGTGTAATTTTTTTTTTATGTACACGTGAGAGGCCTTATGGGCGGCTTGATAACTTCTGACAGTAAGGCCCGCCACTGTCTTACAATCCTGGGCTTGGCCTCCGCGGTGGAGTATGGCCTAACCCTCCTGCGAGGCAAGAAGAGACCCATGCCCCAGCAGTGGGGACATACAAGGGTTGATGCCAAAATGCCACTAGCGGTAGTCACCGGACGGTCATCCGTCCTGCACATGACTGGGCCTCTTGTTGCTTAACTCAAGTGATTGATTCCAATCACTTCGGTTCGTCTACGCCACGAGCGCCCTCTGAGGTTTGTAATCCTACGCTTTTAGGCCTGTATCTTGGTCTCTTTTGTTGCGACGTAAAAGGGCGTATCTATTAAGAAACAATCCGTACATACAGACCGACCGTCCCACGTTGTGTTATTGACTCTGCGACTGTGTGTATTGGGTATTTACGATACGGTTTAGCGCTCAGCGCGTGGGTACCGAGGTTCGGTCCTGTAACGACACGGTGTTTGACCCAATTCGATCAACAGAGAGAAAGAGAGAGAAGATGACAGTTGCCATTTATAGCAGCAGTGACACGCCGCCGTGACATTTCGTTTTCCTTTCTTTTTTATAAAATAATGTTATCACACTAAAATTATAAAGTTGTAAGTTTGTGAGTGTGTATGTTTGTTACTTCTTCACGTCTAAACGGCTGGAGCGATTTTAATACAATCTGGTATGGAGTTAGCTGACACCCTGGATTGACACATAGGCTACGGGATATTTATACTTATGGAAAATACCTACTTATGTTATTGCTATGGGAAAATCGATAAACCGCGGGTAACACCGCTTTAAGTTTCTTTTGTTAGTGTGGCGTGTGTACTGTTTCTACGAGTATAATAAATGGTTTTTCTTCTTCCTCAAGATATTTGTTAAAATATACATATATTCACAGTTAGACGAGTCAAGCCTAGTAGCAATTAGTTAGGTTTTTATTCCCACTGGTGGAAGTACATTTGTAGAAATTACCTTAGTCGGTGTGTATTACCATATTTGTGATGTCCTTGCCTGGTTACCATAGCCGAGGGTATCCTAGTTTTGGACCAACAACGCCTTGATTATGTATTTTTTTACGTATACATTTGCGTGCGAAAGCGGTATGTTGTACTCAGCTCTGCCGAACAGATAACAGGCTTAATATGGATCACACATCACTGTGTACGAAAATACGGTTTCCACTGAAACCGTATTTTCGTAAGTATTAGTGAAAATTATATTAAGCCACGTAATTGTACAACACATGCATACGTAAAAAGTTACATAATCAGGGCACAGGACAAGTGATTGTATTGTGTGGATGTCATAGTATAGTTATAATAAAATTTAGTATATTATAGTTATAACATAGTTTTTACCTTTAGTTTAGATTTAGTTTTTTAAGTTACTAACATCACTATGGAACACTGTTTTTTTTTCCGAAATAAATGTCTATTATTATTTTATTTTTATTTTATTTTTATTTAAATAGGACAACCAACAGGCGATACAACAATACAGTCACAGAGAAAAAAAAAACACACACAAATAACATGGTAATTGCTCACCCACTTATAGGTTATCGCATCATGCATGTAAAATTCAACAAACTGTAATACATATTAATCCTTTTTAAAGTTATAGAATATATATTATATAAAGACAAATTAAACTTAAATAAAAAAAAAACTAATTAAATACACGTAAATTAATTATTATTATTATAATAGAATTTTGTATAGAATAGTTATAATAAAATGACGACCTCTGTGGCGTAGCGGTAGCGCGTCTGTCTACCATGCAAGAGGTCCCGGGTCCGAACCCCGGCTGGGGACAAAAAACACCCAGAACTTGGATGTTTACATGTTTGTGATGTCGTTGTTTCTGGTTCCCCGCCACAAGGTATCCTAGTGTGGGGCCAGAAGCAATGTATATGCTAGTATGTAAATGTTAATGTTAATTTAACTGGACAGATGTCGCTTGGCGTGAAACGTAGAAGAATAAACGGAGCTGACGGCTAATCTACAATATGCAGTCAATTACTCTTTTAATGTAGGCAACGAACATCTAAACTTGTAACGGTGCAAACCTCTTTACATCATTTCTATTTCTTTTTCTATCACTTTCAAATATTTAAATTACGCCACACATTTCCCTCATTTTTCATCACTACAACTATACCCTTCGACCAGATCTGACTATTTTACCTGCTTATCCGTTTTTATCCAGTTTTTCTGTTTTATTATACTAATAATCTACAAATAAAACTACACCTGAAGTCGTTCCAGTTCTTATTATTTGTAAAGGATATAAAGCATTTCAAACTGCATTGGAGCGTTTTAAGGAATGGGGCTTTTATAAACAATACTGCTCGGTTGTAAAATGAATTGGGTACTAACAAAAATAGTCCTAAGCGACCAAAACCGCCACCTCAAGAAACGGTACTGAATTGGGTTCCCACATTTTTTCCCCATATTGTATTGAAATGTGTAGACTAATAATTGGTGCAATCCCGGCGTCATGTCTCGCCATACCATCTACTAAGTGTGTTTAATAATCCTCTTTAGGACTTTAGATTCCATCGGATAGCGAGACAATCGGTGCTAGCGCCCCCAATAGAATGAACATCATAACTTGTTTTATATTATAATAAGTCTTTTTCAAAAAGCGAACATAATAAATCTTAACAATTGTTAAAACTATTTTTAGAACCTAGTATCAACGTAACATAACATTTACATACAGGCAAATACATTGCTTCTTGCCCCACACTAGGATACCCTGTGTCGTGGGTACCAGAAACAACGACATCACAAACACGTAAACATCCAAGACCTGGGGTATTCTTTTGTCCCCAGCCGGGGACCGAATCCGGGCCCTCTCGCATGGTAGGCAGATGCGCTACCGCTGCGCCACAGAGGTCGTCCTACCTACAACCTAGGACTTTAAGCGACCGTTTTTAGCAAAACTGCTTTCGATATCAACCCTTGTATGTCTCTACTGCTGGGGCACGCGTCGCTTCCTGCATCGCAGGAAGGTTAGGCCACAACCTGGACTTGGCCCCCGTGGTGGAGTATGGCCTAAGCCTTCTTGCCTTCCTACGAGGGTTGAAATCACGAGAGAGAATGACTTCATAGTCTATTCTTTATAGTATACTCTGAGGCCCTACCTCAACCACAGATTTCCTTCTGTGGTGACTTCTGACGGTGGTTCGCGGCACCTTCCAGTTCAGGCCAGCTAATGCCGACTTGACCTCCTGGTCTATAGATCGTTTCCATGTGATCCTTGGCCGCCCACTCTTTCTCAAACTGACTCGAGTCGAATCAAAAACTAAAGGGAAGTACCTGCAACCTTCCAAGAAGGAAAGAAAGTAGCGCTACCATTAAAAACGTAAGTAACAAGTAGAAAGGAAACGACCAATAAAACATAGCGGTACATCGCGGCTCCAGTTCGAGTTGTAAAACAATTGTTAAAGACCATTTCGGGCTGACCATTGTTGGTCTAATAGTGAATGAACGTGCCAGTTTGTGTAAGTAGCCTTGGCGAGTCTCTAAAATGCATAGTTGTTTAATATTGATGAAATCTGTTAATGTTAGTGACATATACCTATAGATGTGATTGATTTAATGATTAATTTTTATATTATTGTATTAATTTAATTGACACTGGTGACATTTTATTCTCGGATTTGTTTTCTTTATTTGACCTTATTGACATGTTTTTTTATAATCTGTTGTTTCGTGTTTTGAAAGAGTCAAAACTCTAGAGTTTAATATTTACGAGTAGATTAATGCAATTATGAATACTTTAACAATTTGTAACGCCTGTGCATGTGTGCATGTTAGAAACTAAGTATAATTTTTTGTACACCCAATGGGTATAACATAGAGAAAACTAAATAGATTTTAACACCTACATGTATGTCACCTATGTTAAACAAAATAAATGATTTGATTGATTGATTGATTGATTGATTGATTGATTGATTGATTGATTGATTGATTGAATAGTCATATTAGTACGGTAATGATCGTTTCATTTACACTATCTTATAGTGTAGCGTAGCGTAATAGCGTAACCAATAGCATTGCAATGGTATAACCCGTGCTACATAACGTGGCGCCTCGCGCGATTCGATCTCCTTCGCGAGAGATGCCTATTTAATTTGCGTGGGTTATATTCCTGGAATGGCATTGTACTGCTATTGCTTTGTAGACTATCAAATTGAGGCAAATAACAACCATTGTCATGCTTATATAATTCTATTGAAAAACTATGTAAGTATTTGACTTTGGGGCCTGGTCCTAAACTAGTATGCACTCTTCTTCAGGCTATATTAGTCCACTGCTGGACATAGCCCTCTCCTAATGAGTGCCATAGCGCAAGGTTGTGGCATCATTGGGGGGTAATGCCCATAATCCCCACGCTGGGCTTGCGGGTTGGGGATCGCAGTGTGGTGGAATTGTACTGCAGGGGGCGCTGCTGCTTACCCCCCGGTTTGTGTCCCTTAGTATGTTCTCGTACTATGGTAACCAGGCAAGGGCATAACAAACTCGAAATAACACCCAGACTGAGGCTACTTACACGTACGGCGGCGGCTCCGAGTGGGAATAAAACTAACGACCTTTCTGTTGCTAGCTAAGCGCCTTAGCGGCTAGTCCAACAAGGCAGTCAAAATAAACAAATATTTGCAGTGGGGATTTCCCGACTTTTGGACAAGAAACCGCACTAAGCCTTCACTAATTGCCTAGTAGAAATTTGTGGACGAAAATTCCACAAATCCAGAACGACGGGGATTAACAGAAGGGAACAGTTTGAACCAACTGACCGGTCATAAGCCCTTTGACCCTTTTCTGACGGGATCGATCAAATATTTAACAAGTAGCTGATAGTTTTCTGATTTGTGCCGCGATACCATTATAAGCCGTAGCCGCTGGAGACTCAATATTTATTAATTTATTAAATATCCTTTTGTGCACAAAAATCTCGGGTCACTGTTTTTGTTATCGAACCGAAACGGTCTAAAATAATTATCTTGATATCAACCCTTTGTTTGTCCCCACTCCTGGGGCGCGGGTCTCTTCCTGCGTCGCAGGAAGGTTAGGCCACACTCCACCACGGGGACCAAGTCCGGGTTGGTGAAGGATTGCGGGTTTTACTGTCAGAACTTATCAAGCCGCCTATAAGGCCTTTGACATGGCCTGATTGAAATCATTGAATCTTCTAATAGAAAAATAAATCATATATTTAATTGATTTTTTTGTTACAACAATAAATAATATAATAAAATAACAACACCAAATTTCGGGGTAAAAAATTGTGTACCTTTGAAATTTATATACTTAGTTGGTGTCTCTTGAATGCAGTAACTTTGCGGAACCCTGCCTTAGGGGACATTTCTTAGGTAGGTATGTAGTGGAACCAGAATTGAGTATATGTCCTGTTTATCACTCCATTTAATTAAATCCGTATTTACACAGTTCGGTTGAGGACGCGATGGCAAATAAGCAGTAATTGACTTAGTCATACAGTTAAGTTATTTGAAGCTGATAAACAAAACTAATTTTGCGTAGGCGAAGTTGCTGGTATGGTACAGTTCAGTTTGACCTGAGATTGCCGCACTTACCTAAAAAGGGAGTTTCAAATATCTTTTTTAATATGTGTAGTATTTCACAGTAACGTAAATTGTAAAACCAAGAGTATAAGCCAACAAACGGTTATGCAGTTTGGCAGATACCCCTTCTGTATTTTTATTTGAATAAACCATATCTTATAATCAGCCCACATCAACCCACTGCTGGGCATACGCCTTCTTTTTACTGCGCCATTCCTCACGGTCCTGTGCTAATCTGATCCATTTCTGACCCGCAAACCTCACGATGACGTCTGACCATCGTGTCGGTGGTCTGCCTACCAACCTCCTTCCCTCTCTTGGCCACCACTCCGATACTGCCCTGGTCCACCGGCCGTCTTCCCTTCTAGCCAAGTGTCCCCCCCATTTCCACTTTAACTTTGTGATCCGCTTTGAATAAACATCTTCAATCAATCAATCAATAAATCCCCGGTTTCTGGTACACAAACTGGTTTCTGGTTTTTTTTCCGACTGGCATCCCCAGATCGAACAGCTGACTTCAAAAGCGGCTCAGAGTATTATAAAAAAAAAATTAGTAATTTAGTGTCTTTAGAGTCCAATTCAACGTAAATTCATTGAACAATACATAGCAGTGAAGTGTAAATAAAAGTTACTAGTGAAAATCAAACAAATACAGGACAAAAGTACTCTAATTGTACCGGGCGGCCAAACTGTCAAACGGTTCGACTTGCAACGACTAAACCGGGGAAGTATTGTTGTAACACTGTATTTTTTACGCCTTACAATACACTTTTTACTCCTTACACCAACTATACATAACCTCACATACGTGATTCGTCCCGTACAATCACTCCGGCTCAGTGTTGGCTCTCTTTACTTGATAAGTGGAAGCTGAATGTACATGAAGCGGAAGAGATCTGCCAAGATCGTGGCAACTGGCAGACTCAGGTCTCTGCCTACCCCCCGGGTTACAGGCACGAGTTTATGTACGATGTATATATCGTTACTGTGTGTTAAACAAGGTTTTACCCTACATTGTGTCGCTAAGAGATCACATATCAATTTGTCTATTCTCCGAATGAATTCACCAACGTCACACCTTTTATGAATCTTATGTTGTAGCAAGCAGTAGTATTGCGTATCTATTAATTTTATTTGTAAGTAGATTTAGGGCCGGTTTCTGAATTGTGAATTTCACTGAGTAAATACTTCAGTAACGTTCTCTCACGCTCATTTTTGCGAATTCCGAAGAGACAGCACTACATAGTACATATTAAACGGGTCCAATCGCGATTATTTATTAGGTAAAACGTAACTACCTTATTACCCGAGACCACGGCAACTGTAACGCTGCCGAAACGCCGCGAAATAAAGTAATTACGTTTTACCTAATAACTAATCGCGATTTGACCCGTTTGATATATAACTATGTATGAGTATCGCGAATCATTAAGAGACAGTAAGACAGCACTACATTTCACTATTTACTTAGCGACATTCTCAATTCAGAAATTGGCCTGAACTAACTCATTTCAAGTGATTGTGTTGATTGGAGCTTGTTTAGTTATTATTGTATTTATTTAATTGGCCGTTATCAGCGTTTCAAATGCGTGCACTCTACCCAGGGCGGGCAGTCGCCTTATTATGTGCACCAGATTGGAGCCATAGAAAAACCATTTCTTACACTAAAAATCAAGGAAACCCACCAAAAAACGTCAAAGATACCTCAAAAAAACACACAAACAATGAACATTTTGTATGTTTACACACTGCACTCCTTAACGAAGAAATAAATACTGTATTTTGTGATAACACTGTGTTTTGTGGTGTCTTTGTAAACTGTTTCAACTTCAAGGAGAACTTCAATATACTAGTTAAACAGTAAAGTGAATTCAAAAAGAGATAAAACGCGGCTACGTGCGCACGCGCAGGAGCCGATCGCGCAACTGGGGCTGCCGCGGTAAAATTGTAAACACGCGCCAAAGAGTAGTTCGTGCGAGAACAGACAGTTCGTCGGTTTATGGAATGTTTGGTTAGCTTCAATGATTATGTTTGATTTTGAAAATATCTTATCATAAAATATAATATGATTATATTCTTTTTAATGCACTAAACCGTGCTTTTATTTATTACATTAAGTTAATATAAATAAAAAAGTTCAATAAAATTTGGTAAGTATTTATTTACGTTACGATTGATTTCTGCCTTTTTGGTTAGGATTTATTTATTATTTAGTTTGGTATGCATTTACTCTATACGCATTTTTTTATAAATAACCTATCTATTGATATTTTGAAGAACCTTTATAAAATATATCATAGTATGAATGAGAGTAAGATTTATTTAACTCAGACATGCCCGAGTAGAACGATGACGATAGTCACGTGTTTTAAACGTCAAAGTAATGTGATTGGTAAATGACTTTCCAGTAGAATAATTGTCAAATTCGGACATTTTATCGCCACAAAACGCGTGACTCGTGCCATCGTACTACCCAGTGTGGTAGCTTCCTTTTTGTACACCCTCACGCAAGAAACCTGCAAAAGTGTTATTTCTGCGGCCAGCGCAGACAAAACACCTGCCATATAGGCTCTATTGAACCCGTGGCAAGATTATATTCAGCTTTTGTCTAGATTTTCCCTAAAGATTTTATAATTGTATTTTCTTTTTGTATAATAACTAATACGTTACAGAGAGCTACATTTTTCTGTCACTCATAAGACGTAGAGACATACATCGCTCAAACTTATCGTAAAATTCGACAGTGCTGCATTATAATGGCAGAATGATATCTTCGATATGCTGCATTTTGAGTCTAAATAAGTACATACACATACATATGCCCACGCCTATATCCCGGAGAGGTATGCAGACACCAGGGTTAGGCACTTGCCACGATCCTAACATCTAACCTATATTTAACTTGTAACTTTCATCAAGGCGCAGGGTCTGCGCTAGTGAAGAAAAACATATTGCCTTTTTGTACCATTTTTTCTTCAAGAATATATTTTTTTTACAAAAAAGCACCTATGTTATAGGTTTAGTAACCTATGTTTAGATTAAGATTTGATTTAATAAGAAGATTAATCATTTTTAAAACATCTTTCTTATTATTTACTTATTATTATTGATAACTAACAAAGCCTAGGAAAGTTATTATGCCGACATAAAATTGTCTTCTTCTTCTTCTACAGGCTATATTAGTCCACAGCTGGACATAGCCCTGATATGGTTGAAATTGTCTTAAACGTAACAAATTAAAAACATAACCTAAAACTACGCCTGTATCCCATGATGTCACTTGCCACGATCCTAACATATCTTTTTCGCTTCAACAACATTCATTTAGTCGTCGCACGCACGCACGGCGGTTTCGAGACAAATGAACAGTCCCTTTTCCAAATTTGAACCTATAGTCGAATCGGTTCAACCTCGTTACTCTTTGCCGATGTTTACATCGAATGACAACGATGATGTGTCAGGCTTTGATTGAGATAAGTCTCAGCTAGAGTTGTGATTCTACCCGGGTATTTACCCGAAATGGGTAGATTCGCGGGAATATTCCCATTGAATCTACCCGACGGGTATTTATGAGGGTAAATACGTTTATTGGGGTTTTCGTTCGCTAAAATAGATTGCATTACCGTTAAATCCATTTTTACTCACGAGCCTCAGGACTATATTCAATATCTTTCATTCTTTTTTGACGAAAGAACGAAATAAGTATATCTCAAGAAAATAACTTTTTTTTGATGGACTTATTTCATGAATTATTGAGAGATTGTTAAAGATTCTTATTTAGTAATTATCCGCTCGATAGTAAATAACCATAAATACCAGTTTCTACTGAGTATTTAACGAAAACTGACAGTAAATATTTTTAATTGGTTTTTTACAGTAAAATCTTTTAGTTAGGGTTGTTAGAGAAAGAGGTTGGACAATTGTGGACAGACTGGCAGGTATGATTGTTGATGTACGTTTGAATGGAATGACGGCGCGTTACTTGCTGTGGTTACTTGTCGGAGAAAAATTTAATGTCAGCAGAGGCTGTAAATTGTTCTTGATTGTTATTGTGGTTTAATATACATTTGTGCACTATATCTACATGTATTATTGTGTGTCAGCTGAGCCTTTCCACTATAGATAAAGAGTGGGGTGTAAAAACCTCCACAGGTTATGGGCGGCACATTGCCCATCTTGCTGAACACGTACGACGATACATGTAACACTTGGAGTGTTATGAGGTGCTAATAACGTATATATTAAATGGGAGAACGAGAGGAAAGCGGTGAGATCTACCAAATTCCTACTACCACCTACGTAACAAAAAGAGAGACAACCGCGACAATGTCAAGTGCGGGATCAGGGTTTCCGGCTATAGAGAAGCTACAAGGAGGTAGCAACTATAACACTTGGAAATTTGACATGGAGCTAATATTAGTCCACGATGATCTGTGGAAATATGTAGAGAGTGTCCCTGATGACGCGGATTCGACCGCAAAGCGCAATGATCAGAGAGCGCGCACTAAAATATGCCTTTTAATCGAGAAGCAATGTAAGGTACATGTTCGTAAAGCAACTACAGCGTATGAGACGTGGAAGAACTTAAAGACTGCTTACGAAGACAAAGGCATTAACAATCGATGCAGGCTACTATCAAGGCTGGTGAGCCTGAAGCTTAACATGTTTAATTCGATAACCGAATACGTAACAGAGTTGCTGCATACAGCAAACCAATTGTCAGATTTAGGAAAAGAGATTGATGACGAGTTTCTAGCAGCACTGATGCTACAGGGGCTACCAGAGGAGTATGCACCTATGAGGTTGGCATTGGAGAATACCAACACAGCATTGACAACAGACTTTATAAAGACGAAACTACTCCAACTAGATGACACCAGAGCTTCCGCAAATTCAAGTACTCCAGGCCCGAGTTCTGCACTTATCATATCGAAGCCCCGTAGAAAATCTGTTCAGAGGAACAAACAGAAGAAAGATTTGAAGTGCTTCATCTGCGAGGGACCGCATAAAGCCTGCGACTGTCTACATAACCCACGTCAGGCAAAGACAACGCATATGGCAACGGCACTAACGGTTGCGAATCAAGAGAAGACCCATCAAGACGAGTGGATTCTAGATTCAGGAGCGACGGGACATATGACCTTCAGAAGAGACTGGATGAATAACTTTGTAAAAGTTGACAGGAAGGTAGAAGTATGTTGCGCGAATGGAGGTAAGGTATTTGGAGAAGGTTTTGGTACTGTAGCGAATGAGTCACCTGACATTAGTTTGAGCAATGTCATGTACGTACCAGGTCTGTCTTCGAACTTATTGAGTGTAAGTTCTATGGTCAACACCAAAGACAAGGTGGTTGTTTTTTCGAGAAAGGGTTGCGAGATCTTTAATGCTGGTGAATGTTCAATAAAAGGCGAACCTTGTGTGACAGGAGTACTTGATAGAGGCATCTATAAACTTAAGTGCTCTTCACAGGCAACTGCACTAGCGTCCACAGTGAGTAACGATATGGAGCTATGGCATAAAAAGTTGGCACACCTGGGTATTCGTAACCTCACCTTATTAAGAGACAAGCTGGCTACTGGGGTGAGTTTTTCAATCATTAATTATAATTGCAAACTGGACTGCGTAGCCTGCTTGATGGGCAAGCAAACGAGACAGCCTTTTGAGCACAACAAGGCTACTAGAGCTGGAGAGCTTCTAGAGTTGGTACATTCTGATATAAGTGGACCAATGAGCGGCAAATCTATGGGAGGTCATCGATATTATATCACATTTATCGACGACTATTCGCGAAAAACTTTTGTGTATTTTCTTACAGCAAAAAGTGAAGCTTTTGAGAAAATCAAGGAGTTTAAGAGTTATGCAGAAACTCAAACCGGAAAGAAACTGAAGGTGTTGAGAACTGACAATGGAGGTGAATATGTCAACAAGAGAGTCATCGAGTTCCTGAGAAATCATGGCATAAAACACCAACTTACGATTGCGTACAAACCTGAGCAAAATGGCGTTGCTGAGCGAGCAAATCGTACCATAACCGATAAAGCTCGATCTATGCTACAAGAAGCAGGACTACCCGTAAGTTTTTGGGCAGAAGCGACGAACACCACTGTCTATCTGAAAAATAGAAGTCCTACGCTAGCAGTGAAGAAGATGACGCCAGAAGAGGCATGGACCGGACGGAAGACAGATCTATCGCATCTGAAGGTCTTCGGGTGCAAAGCGTTTATGCACATTCCGGATGAAAAACGAACCAAATGGGATCCCAAAAGCAAGGAACTTGTCTTTGTAGGATACTGCGAAGAATCGAAAGGCTATCGATTAATTGATCCTTCAAACGGACAGCTACATAGAGCCCGAGATGTTGTGTTCTTTGAGGATCAAAAATATGTCAAAGTGAATAAAACTGAGAAGGACGACTTTGTAACTATCGATATAAGACACGATGAAGAAAATCTGCTAAACACACCTCAGCAAAGAGAAATAGAGAGCATTCAGAGAGAACAGTTAATTCAGTAAGTGTCCGTAGAATCAGATGTCAGAAGCAACATTGACACGAATACTGAAATGAATGAAAAAGCTGAAGGTGAAGAAGAAGAGTGGACATTGTGTGAAGAAAGACCTGAGAGAGAAAATATAGAGCCACAGACTGCGCCAATAATGGATGAAAGGAGATATCCATTGAGAAATAGAAAGCCTGTTAAGTTTCTGGACTGTATAACTTATCAAGCTACAGCAGAACAGGACGATCCGTTAACAGTACAGGAGGCGCTGTCAAGGAATGATGCAAAACAGTGGAGTGACGCTATTCAGGAGGAGTTAGACGCAGTAAAGAGAAACGAGACATGGATTCTGGTAAAGCCCGAACAAGCGAGCAACGTTGTAGATTCTAAATGGTTATGAAATGAAATGAAATGAAATGAAATGAAATGAAAAGGTTTTATTCAAAGTAGCGCAGATACTGCGGCTTAATGAACGTTACAAGTTAAACTAGGTGTCCATTTCAAAATCTGGATCATTTTGGAGAAAAAATGGACAAAAAAACTCCAAACTTAGTCTTTTCAAATTCCTTAATTAACAGAATTTACACAGATACTACAAAACTCGTGAATTTTACATGCTTGAATTCCAGACATCATTGTCATCTAAATAATCCTTAATATTATAGTAGCTCTTTTGGCACAAAGTGTACTTTACACATTTTTTGAACCGCGCTTCAGTCAAACTTAATATATCTTCAGGGATTTTATTGTAGAAGCGTATACAATGCCCCATGAAGGATGTATTAACTTTTGCCAGCCTAAATCTTGGGATCAAAAGTTTATGTTTATTTCTAGTATTTACATTATGTTGGCTACCTGCAGTTTTAAAGTTGCTAATATTTTTCCTGACATACATAATATTTTCATAGATATACTGACTGGCAACTGTCAGGATGTTTGTTTCTTTAAAGAATTCTCTTAACGAGTCTCTACTGCCTAGCTTATAGATGAATCTGATCGCTCTTTTCTGCAAGACGAAGATGGTCTCAATGTCCGCTGCCCGTCCCCACAGTAGTATGCCGTAGGACATGATACTATGGAAGTAACTAAAATAAACGAGCCTGGCAGTTGCGACGTCAGTTAGTTCCCTAATTCTTTTAACAGCATATGCTGCAGAGCTAAGCCTATTTGCCAATTTTTCTATATGAGGACCCCATTGAAGCTTTGCATCAATTGTGATACCTAAAAATACAGTTTCTTCGACAAGGTCTAGTTTGTCCCTTCCCAATATAACTTTGCTGTCAACTACTTTGACATTTGGTAGAGTGAACTTTATACATTTTGTCTTTTTTGAATTTAACAATAAGTTATTAGACGTAAACCAGTTTAGTACCTGAGAGAGAGCAGCATTAGTATTGTCAAGGTCATCTTCTTGTCTCTTAATTTTGAAAATAAGTGACGTGTCATCTGCAAATAGTACTATCTCTGACATATTTTGAACCATGAACGGCAAATCATTTACATATACGAGGAAGAGGAACGGCCCCAAAATCGATCCCTGTGGTACTCCTATCCTGACCTCTGACCCTGAAGATTTAGTTCTATTTATATCAGCTCTTTGAATTCTTCCTTCTAAATATGATGTCATAAGTTTTAGGCTATTCCCGTTTATACCATAGTGCTTTAATTTTAAAAGAAGTGTTTTATGGTCAACGCAATCAAATGCTTTTGACAAGTCACAGAATACGCCTATAGCATCCTTGCGATCTTCCCATGCACTAAATATATGTTTAACTAACATGACGCCGGCGTCCGTTGTAGAGCGCCCTTGCGTAAAGCCGAATTGCTGACCATGGAGAAGTTGATAGTCATTGAAGTGTGTAAGCAGTTGACCTAGAACTATCTTCTCGAATATTTTACTCAAAACGGGTAGAACCGAGACTGGTCTGAAATTTGAAGGATCTTGCTTATCACCACTTTTAAATAAAGGAACGAGCCTACTATATTTCATTAGATCTGGGAATATACCCTCATCTAGACATTTGTTAAAGATTCTGGCTAAATAGGGTGCTAGGGTGTCGATTACTGAGCTAACTACTGTTACTGACATACCCCACAAATCTTCAGTTTTTTTAAGCTTTAGCTTTTTAAACGATTTAATCACGGTATGAGCTTCAATATAATCAAACGAAAAATCGTGATCGCATAGGGGGACATTGTCTTTCAAAATAGTTTCTGCAAGAGCTGGAGAAGAGTCTAAAGGAGCTGTCGTTATAATTGGAACATTTGTAAAGAACTGTTCAAAAGCCGCAGCAATGTCTTCATTTGAGGTTATTAATTTATTATTTATTTTAAGTGCAAATTCGCGATCTCCCAATTTGGATTTACCAGTTTCCTTATTTATAATAGCCCAAATTGTTTTAGATTTATTAGAAGATTGAAGGATTTTTGATTTTATATACTCGCATTTTGCTTTGTGGCAGACGGCCTTAAATAATTTTGAATATAGTTTTACATACTGTATAAAACTGGGGTTGTATGTATATGTTTTTTTCTCATACAGTGAATAAAGTGTGTCCCTACTTTTTCGGATGCCGGCAGTGGCCCATTCACTAAATTGTAATTTATTTTGTTTGCAGGATATCTGTTTTAATTTAAAAACTTTTTCAAAACTATCTGAAACAGCCTTGAAGAAATCTCGATAGAGAACATTAGCATCTTGAGTTTTATTTTTTTGAATAGGTAATCTTTTTTTTAAGTCAAGTTTAAACAATTCTAGTTTTTTATTTGTTATCACCCTGCAGAGTACATCTTGCTCTATTTTTTTTAAATCTGCTTTAAAATGTACAATTTGACCACTGTGGTCTGATTTAAGACAATTCACTGTAGAATAATGGGAAAATTCACAGTCACAGTATACGTTGTCAAGGCAGGTGGCGGTGGTTTCGGTAATCCTGGTGGGCTCTAAGAAAATATTCATCAAATTAAAAGACTTAAAAATAAGTTTTAATTTAGCACTCGAAGGGGAATCTACAAGCAGGTTTACAGAATCAAAAAGGAGGCGGGGAATAAAACTCGGTATAAAGCTCGATTGGTCGCACGGGGCTTTAGCCAAAGAAGAGGCATAGACTACGACGAAACTTTTTCGCCGGTAGTGCGACACAGTTCTCTGAGAATGCTGATTGCTCTAGCAGCAAATCTTGGTCTACAAATTGACCATATGGATGTGAAAACTGCCTTTCTGAATGGAAATCTAAATGAGAGAGTTTTTATGAGGCAGCCACCACATTTTGAAGAGCAAGGAAAAGAAGATTATTTGTGCCTTATAAAGAAATCCTTATACGGACTTAAACAAGCTCCTCGTGCTTGGAACCTGAGGTTACACACAGAGCTGGAGGGCCTTAACTTCAGGCAATGTAAAAACGAATCCTGTGTCTACATTCGAAAAAGGGACAGTAATGTAATCTTCCTCGCTGTCTATGTGGATGACATTTTGATCTTCTATAACAATGAGATAGAAATGAAAAAGGTTAAAGAAGAACTGAAGTCGAAATTCGAGATGAAGGACTTAGGAAAGGCCGAGTTGTTCCTTGGAATGAGAATAACACAAGAGAACGGCCGTATAAAAATCGATCAAGAGGAATATATTAATAAAGTCCTTCGTAGGTTTAAAATGGAAAACTGTAAACCAGCTAGTACACCAGGAGTTGCAGGGCAACGATTACAGAAACCAAAAGAGCCATATACACCTGATGAGATAATTCCCTATAGAGAACTGATAGGATCACTGATGTATATTGCGGTATGTTCAAGACCAGACATTGCACACTCAGTGAATTTTATGAGTCAGTTCTGCAACTGTTATGAAGAAGTTCACTGGACTAATGCAAAGAGAATTTTGAGGTACCTTAAAGGTACTAAGTGCATGGGACTTGAGTACTCCATGGATACATGTAGAGACATACAGGGATATGCTGATGCCGATCACGGTAGCAGTCTGGTTGACAGAAAATCATATTCCGGGAATGTGTTCAAGATGGCTAAAGGAGCCATCTCATGGCAAAGTATGAAACAAAGAAGTATAGCTTTGTTGACAGCTGAAGCAGAATATATGAGCCTATCGGAAGCTGCCAAAGAAGCAATATTTCTTAGAAGGTTCCTTAAGGAAATCATGGGTAAGGAGGAGTCTCCCATGATCATACATACGGACAGCCAATCCGCCATGGCAATTGCACAAAACCCAGTGCAACATCAACGAACGAAACATGTCGATGTGCGTTACCATTTTATCCGTGAGACAATTGAAAATGGTGCAATCACGCTAAAGTATTTGGACACTAAGCGAATGGTTGCAGATGCTTTAACAAAAGCCGTATCAAGAGAGAAGCATGAGTTTTGCCGTGGAGAGATGGGTGTGTGTTGAAGGTTGTTCAGTAGTGAGTGAAAGGAACTTGAGGATCTTGGATGAAGATGGAAGTCTGATGGAAACAATTGAGGAGGAGTGTTAGAGAAAGAGGTTGGACAATTGTGGACAGACTGGCAGGTATGATTGTTGATGTACGTTTGAATGGAATGACTGCGCGTTACTTGCTGTGGTTACTTGTCGGAGAAAAATTTAATGTCAGCAGAGGCTGTAAATTGTTCTTGATTGTTATTGTGGTTTAATATACATTTGTGCACTATATCTACATGTATTATTGTGTGTCAGCTGAGCCTTTCCACTATAGATAAAGAGTGGGGTGTAAAAACCTCCACAAGGGTGTTATTTGATCGGTATTGATGAGATCTTTGTTTAAACTTGGGGAGCATGGTCTGGTGAGAGCGCTGGAAGGTGTGTATGGGATCTCCTCAACGGATAGCAGTAGACCGTTTGAGTTTGTACTTATTCGATTAGTATTTATGAGATCTTTGGTGAAATTTGGTGACAAGTTCTTAGATGGCACAGCAAAGTACCCAAATTCTAGTGACCCTTCAGACACTAGATCTTCACAACGGATATTAGGAAACTATTCGAATTTCGCCTTATTTAATCTGTATTATTGAGATCTTTAGCAGAACTTTCTGATAAGATCTGATAACGGAAAAGTAAGGTGATTAGTTAGTTAGATCTGGGAAAAAGAAAATGGTTACAGGATCTCCTCAACGGAGAACCTAGAATGATTCATATTCATTTATTTTATGATATTCATTTATTTGATTTCAATAAAATCAAATTAACAAAAAACATAACATACCGTAACATATTCACACACCCGTATCGCGTACGCAGAGATCAGCGTTTACCACTTGCCATGATCCTGACAGATCTTTTTCGCTTTATCAACATTTGTTACTCAAAATCAAATTATTGAAATATTTTTGCAGTATTTCAAAAGTTAGTCTCAAATAATGGAGTCCTAGTAAAGAATAAATATTGAATTATATTTCAATTGGGTCAGAAAAAAATGTTACATTATTGTATTATCATTTGATTTCACTTTAAATATGGCAACATTGACAAAGGATAAATAACAAAATTTCTGTTTGCTCAAATAAGTCATTAACTTATGAACCTATTTAGAGGCTAAAAATTCCACCCATGCCGGGATTCGAACCCGCGACTTCTGGCTATCCGTGCCAGCGCTCTTTCCAACTGAGCTAATGGGCGACTCACCGGCATCAGTGAAATTTCGAACCTCTTTACACTATTCTCTGTATTACGTACAGGCAGCGACATCTGGCTGAAGTAATTTGCATCACTTGCAGCTCCGAGTACCTACCTACTTTGCAGTTAGGTGAGTCGCCCATTAGCTCAGTTGGAAAGAGCGCTAGCACGGATAGCCAGAGGTTCGAATCCCCGCATGGGTGGAATTTTTAGCCTCTAAATAGGTTTTCAAATTTGTCCTTAGCACGGGTTAGTGTATTAAAAATAAAAATAGTATAATCATTACCTTATGGTTCAATATACAAGAAATTATTTGAAATTATTAATTTATGATTGAAGTATTATATTTACTGCTTTAAAATAATTTGTACCTAATGCCACTCTTAAATGATATTTTTTATGCAAGCTCCCCGTTGTATTTTACAACATTGAAGCTCATTATATGGAAACATTAAACGACAATGATATTGAACATATACTCAGTAGAAACTGGTATATATGGTTATTTACTCTCGGGCGAATAATTACTAAGTAAGAATCTTTAATAATCTCTCAATAATTCATGAAATAAGTCCATCACAAAAAAGTTATTTTCTTGACAGTTTTAAAAACCTATTTAGAGGCTAAAAATTCCACCCATGCCGGGATTCGAACCCGTGACTTCTGGCTATCCGTGCCAGCGCTCTTTCCAACCGAGCTAATGGGCGACTTGTCACCAAGTTTCAACAAAGATCTCATAAATACTAATCGAATAAGTACATACTCAAACGGTCTACTGCTATCCGTTGAGGAGATCCCATACACACCTTCCAGCGCTATCATCAGACCATGCTTCCCAAGTTTAAACAAAGATCTCATCAATACCGATCAAATAAGACCCTATTTAAAAGATTTTACTGTAAAAAACCAATTAAAAATATTTACTGTCAGTTTTCGTTAAATACTCAGTAGAAACTGGTATTTATGGTTATTTACTCTCGGGCGGATAATTACTAAGTAAGAATCTTTAACAATCTCTCAATAATTCATGAAATAAGTCCATCACAAAAAAGTTATTTTCTTGAGATATACTTATTTCGTTCTTTAGTCAAAAAAGAATGAAAGATATTGAATATAGTCCTGAGGCTCGTGAGTAAAAATGGATTTAACGGTAATGCAATCTATTTTAGCGAACGAAAACACCAATAAACGTATTTACCCACATAAATACCCATTTCGGGTATTTACCCGGGTATTTACCCGTTTTGGGTATTTACCTGGGAATATACCTTTCGGGTATATTCCCGCGACCCAACTCTAGTCTCAGCGTATGATTTATTCATAACGAACGTCGTTTACAGGGAAAGGCGAAGAGTGAGACAGGTCGGGTGACATTTTTTAACCGACTTCAAAAAATAAGGAGGTTATTCGACGCGTATATTTTTTTTTTTTACATGTCCTCGCATAACTCCGTCATAGCTTAACCGATTTGGACAATTATTTTTTTGTTCGAAAAGATATTATTCCTATTACAATCTGATTCAGACTTAAAGATGTAGAACGGCACTCTTCTATGGGCAGGCCCATCTTTCTTCTTCTAAGGCCCGCGTCGAGTTTCCAGTTGCCGTAAGGTGTAACGTATTGATAGGGTAATATCAATACGCTTCACAAAATATATCGTAGAATAGATGCTAGTCCCTCAGCTAACCTTAGATCTGCAAAACTCTCACCTTCTTAAAATCCCTGCTCATAATAGTGGCGCTTACGGTGACTCCTTCACGGTCCATTCGGTCAGGCTGTGGAACGCGCTGCCACAAAAGATATGCGCTAGTCCCACTGCTGGTACATTTAAGAAGCGGTTGAAAGAGCATTATCTATCTCTGTCATAACATTGAGCTATATATTTATGTATTTATTTTTAGTTTACGTAGTTTATTTCTTTCTTACATAGTTAGGTAGGTTATTCAATATTTATGTAGTATATTTTGTACACGTATATAGACCCGCTTTTTACTGCTTCTCCGACTCTCTAAGGTTTGCTGGAAGAAATCTCATTCAGAGATAAGCTCGCCTTTGTACATGTTATTTCTTATGTAATGTCCTGTTAAATGTTTCGTGTGCAATAAAGTAGAATTAAATTAATTAATTAACCTTCATCTATCAGTTCTATCCAACCTAAGGTTGTCTAGAAGCTTTAGGAAGCTGAAGGCTTTTCGCGATTTGTAAGGCTTTTGATGTATTTTATTTTCTGGTGTGACAATAAAGAGTACCTTTACCCACTGTAACTTAATTTTTTTCTGCTTTTGTTTTGTTTCTGCTTTTTTATGCATTTCCTATTTCTTCGTCATCTTCTTCTTCGTCGTAACCTCATGGCTGAAGGGACGTGACTATGGGGCAACTTCCGCCACCGGCTCTCTCCTTCGTTCCTATTATGCGCCAGAGGTATGGCTGCTTGTAGGGTCCCTCCCGAAGCTTTTGTTATAGTGTCTGTCAAACGCAGTGGCGCTCGTCCTCTGCTTCGTTTCCCGTTCGCACGACCGGTGATAATAACATAATCCAGGTTATATTCTTTTTAATGCACTAACCCGTGCTAAGGACAATTTTTAAAAACCTATTTAGAGACTCTGTACGTAATACAGAGAATATCGTAAAGAGGTTCGAAATTTCACTAATGCCGGTGAGTCGCCTCAGTTGGAAAGAGCGCTGGCATAGATAGCCAGAGGCCGCGGGTTCGAATCCCGGCATGGGAGGAATTTTTTAGCCCTAAATAGGTTTTTAAAAATAATCCAGGTTATCTGGCCCACGTCGGACGGTATGTCCGAAGAACTTCCGGATGAGGGTACAGTACGTCTAAATGGCGTTAAATAAATGTTTTTCCATTCTTTCTACAGTAGAACGGTACCACGAGACATATAAGTCTAGAGACAGCATAAGGATATCCGATATCGAAAAGTGACCTAAATCGAATATCTAAGCGAGACGAATAACACGGTACGACTTTGACATAAGAGATATCTTTAATAAACCGAGCTCTGATATTCGGGAGTCATGGCTTCCAGTTACCATAGAAACCTGGGTAAGGCAGGGGTTCCCAACCTATGGTTCCTGAGAGCCTAGGAGGCGTGGGGCACTTAGGTTAAGAAATATCTGTGTAATTTCCATTTTTATGTACTATAAAGTGTCTATCTATCTTTCTAACTGTCACTTAGGTAACAAGTGGGACTAGGGTGCCGAATTGAGAACTTCCTTTATTTTAGGTTGGTTAAAATGTAATTATCACATATTTTGTTTGGACGCGTCATAAATCTTAGATAATAATTAGGTTCTGGTGCTCACCTGTAGTTGGCTAACATTCTAGACTAGACCTTAAGAAAACTAACCCTTATTAAAATAATTGACCTTATTAAAAAAAATACATTTTTAAAATACAAATACAATTTTAACCATAAAAACACAGCATTATCTTTACGTTACACTGATATAAAAGCAGAAGTTATATTATAAAAGTGTTAGAGTTTTTAAGACAGAAAAAAACCAAATTTTTGTGTCCTATATCAGATGTGATGTAAATAAACATGTAAATAAAAATCTCACTCGCTTCGGTCCTTGCTAACAACGAAACTGTCAAACTGGGATGTGACTTTGTATTTGCATAATGGGAGGGGAGTGTTAGTTGCATTGTCGCACTATTGTGAGTGTCAAAAATAGCAGTGATTGTTACGCGTTGGCGATTGGTGGCGTCTCGAATGTGATACTCCCTTCTATTGTAGATTGGGAGGCCTGGAAAAGATTTGTATCTGGCCTAAGATACAGATCTTTTGATTTAGTTTAGGCTCCAGTCTTTCCACAAATAGTGCTTTTGTTTTGTATCATTTATTCAATGTTGCAGTGCGCGTTCAGTGCATGGATGGGTGACCGTCTATGACTAGCGCTAGTGGCATTTTTCCAAGCGATTCCGTGCTTCGGAAGGCACGTTAAGCAATTGGTCCGTCGATAGATGGCAGTCGTTAAGCCAAGTCAGAGAACCAAGTAGGGCGGCTTGAAAACTTCTGACAGTAAGACCAGCCACTAGTCTTGCAATGATTATTCTGTTACCTGTAGCGTTCCAGACAGTACTATAATGGTAACGTTGCCAACTAGGTTAGGCATTGGCATTGTTCAACTTTGCCCAAGGGTCCTTTACCTCAGTGGCAGCCAACCTTATGTCGCTCAAGGGCCAGAGGCCAGAGTCGCATTCGTTAATAAAACGAAAATTTAAGATAAGATAAAATATTTGTTTATTTTCTGTCCACAAATTACATTCGTCTACCAAACAAACATTGAATCATCATCAATCCATTATGTTCCCACTAGGGGGCACGGGTCTCCTCCTTAAGGAAGGTATAGGCCATACTCCACCATTCCGGACCCCGTGGTGGAGTATGGCCACGGTCAATGTTTGTTTGGTAGACGAATGTAATTTGTGGACAGAAAATAAACAAATATTTTATCTTATCTTAAATTTTCGTTTTATTAACGAATGCGACTCTGGCCTCTGGCCCTTGAACGACAAAAGGTTGGCTGCCACTGAGGTAAAGGACCCTTGGGCAAAGTTGAACAATGCCAATGCCTAACCTAGCTGGCAACGTTACCATTATAGTACTGTCTGGAACGCTACAGGTAACAGAATAATCATTAAGAGGGTCCTTAACGTACACGTTAAAATTAAAAAAATATATACCTATATAATAATAATAATAAATCGTTTATTTCAGGCCTTGCCCATATAAAAGTTAGTACATTTACATTTATCACAAGTTAGTATTAGGGACCTATGTAAAACTTAACTAAAACATAACCAAAAGCACTTAAAATTAATATGAGGGGTGCGAGAGACAGCAACGGTTACCTACCTATCTTATGGCGGGGCTGGGGGCCACAATGTGCAACCCCACCCAGTGCTTCAGTATAGGACCGTCTATATATATATATATATATATATATATATATATATATATATATATATATATATATATATATATCTACCTATATATAGTGGGTAATAAGATTTTTTTTTTCTTAAAAATATTATAATATTTAAGTATAGACAGATAGATAGAGAACACTTTATTTTACATAAAAATGGAAATTGCACAGATATTTCTTAATTTAAGAGTACAGTCGGCGGCCTTATCACTAAAAGTGATTTCTTCGAGACAACCTTTAACTGTATTTAAGTGTACCTATTTACTTAAATTGTGAAAAATTAAATTGAATTATGAATTAGATGTACATTAACATACTTTTTAAACAAATGTTTTACTAATGCAATCTATCAATTTATTTATTCAGACAAATCAGGTCCAAGAGTTGTCTGAATCAATAAATTGATTATATAATTTTGTAGTTATTGACTAAGTACAATTGATTGTCATTTTCATGATAATGTCATGTATAACGGCAACAGATAGACGCTAGCCGCTTGTTCTATATTCCCTTTGCAAATAAATAATTATTAAAATATAGTAAATAGTTAAGGGGGGGCTCCCGTACAACAAACGTGATTTTTTGCCGTTTTTTTATTTATGCTCTATCATAAAAACGGTAACAAATACAGGCACCAAACTTGCTACTAGAAATGTGCAGATGCGAAGCTACTTAATTGCTATTACTTCCTAGGCACCGACTAACTAAAACTGGTAAGTGTCACATGACGTTTAATGCTTAATTAAGTTTTCGAATAATATGTAAACTCTGTAAATAAACTATCAAGAAACCAGTCTGGGGCAAAATGTAATCTAACTACTATGATTACAGAAATTGCTTTTAGCAATAAGGCCGCCAATTGCACTTTGTATCTTTACATGTTTTATAATATGTGCTCTGGTGTACAATAAAGAATATTCTTATCTTATCTTACAGAAAGTAGTTGATAATCACCATTACAAACTACATGAAGTAATCAGAATAAGTAGTTAAAAATTTTGATTACTAACTGCAAACTGTAGTTGCAATCACGATTACAAGATTACTTTTTATAACTACATTTTTAAATAAACTTGCGTATAAAAAAACAAAGGCGTGGCGCGCCTGTCGTTCATCGACTTGTCGTTTGCTACGTAGGTAGTTAGAGCGCACTATCCCTGCATGTCGGGTACATGTGTTTTTTTTTGGTGCGACGCATGCAGGGTAGTGTATTTAATTGTGTCTGACAGTGTGCACAACCGTTCGCTACTATTGTGTGAACGAACGGAAATATAAGTTTTACAACTCGGCTAAATCTAAAGGTTGTCTGGAAGAGATCGCTCTTAGCGATAAGACCGCCAATTGTATAACATTACTTAGATTTAAGAATCATGGTTGTAATATTTTTTCTGGTTGTGCAATAAAGTGTTCTCTATCTATCTAATCAGTAATCATAAGCTGTAATTGATTACAGCAATCAAATTCACAACTACTTAATGTAGTTTGATTACTGTAGTTGACTACATGTAACCATAACTACATGTAATCATAACTACATGTAGTTAACTACTTTTAATCGCAGTTAGTAATCTGATTACAAAAAAGTAGTTAACGCCTAACACTGCAAGAAACTCATAAAAGGCTAAGTTTGGGTTATGTTATGTCCATTTTTGTATGTAAGCCTAGTTTTCCTTGTAACGTTTAATAAGACAAAGTTTCTGTGTTATTTTCAATACTATGATTTGTCCCAATTAGGAATCCCACGTGTAATCTTAAAAGCCATTTAGCCTACAAACTAAAGCGCACATATTCTTAACAATCCGGCATTACCCTATCAATGTTACCAACATTCCCTGTGCTGCTTCCAAGAACTTTATCTCGAAGGCCATAAAGATCAGTGTCGCTCGTTAGAAAGGCATTGCGTTAATTGGAAAAGTGGATGTGGGTCGTTGACACAGGAGTGTAGGATGGCTCTATCTAGGCTAGACAATATGGGAGAAATGTTGAAGAATAGATAGACTGCATTTTAATTTAAGACAAATACTTCAAGATAACAAGTTGTTAATAAAAAGAGTGACGGTAGCGCAGCGGTGGAATACCGGCTTCTCTATCGGAGGTGGTGGGTTCGAATCCCGGCATGTGCCAATGACTTTGTTTTCTAAGGTACATTTATGAAGTTATAGTAGCACTACCACTCGCTATGTGTGAAGGTTAGCACCGTGAGGAAACCCTAGTGGCTGAAGTGTTATTAACATACCTCAACGCATTCTACGTACAATGGCACAACTATGAGTGCGATAAGTGCGGAAATCTCAGTTCTATCTAATACTATTTGTTATACAAAACGATTTGAATCGATATCAACCCTTGTATGTCCCCACTGCTGGGGCACGGGCCTCTTTCTGCGTCGAAGGAAGGTTAGGCCATAATCCAGCGGGAGAAGTTCGGGATGGTGAAGGATTGTAACGCAGTGTCGGGCCTTACTACCAGAAGTATTAAGCCGCCCATAAGGTCTTTGACATGGCTTAACGACTGCCGGCATCAACGGCTTAACGTGCCTTGCGAAGCACGGAAGCGCTCGGAAAAAATGCCACTAGCGGTAGTCACGGGACGGTCGCCCATCCTACACCTGACCGCGCCTGTTGTTGCTTAACTCACGTCATTGATTCCAATCACTCGGTTCGACTAGGCCACGAGCGACCGAGTTTTTTTATTTAACTACTAGCTGGCCCGCCCGCCAGACTTCGTACTGCCTCAATGGTTTTCCCGACATTTAATCGAATTTGTCTCATCTTTTAAACCTTCCCTAGACCTCCACGAAAATTTCAAGACCAAGATAAGAGATCGGTTTATATCATTTACCTATTTGTAAATGATATGTGTGTGTGTGTGTGTGTAATTATATACATATAATTCGTAATAAGTAATTATATATGTATATAATTACACACACACACACACATATATATATATATATATATATATATATATATATATATATATATATATATATATATATATATATATATATATATATATATATATATATATGTGTGTGTGTGTGTGTGTAATTATATACATATATAATTACTATATAGAAGAAGAAGATTATTTTGTTATACAAATAGGTAAATGATATAAACCGATCTCTTATCTTGGTCTTGAAATTTTCGTGGAGGTCTAGGGAAGGTATAAGAAGGTATATATATATATATATATATATATATATATATATATATATATATATATATATATATATATATATATACGCTGGGCATGCGGATTGGGGATCGCAGTTTGGTAGAATTGTACTGCAGGGGGCGCTGCTGCCCACCCTCCGGTTTGAGTCCCTTGGTCGCCTTTTACGACACCCGCGGGAAGAATTTGGGTTGGTGCTATTCTCTAGGCCGACAGCCACACCCCACGGGCATTATCCCCTAGTGATGGCACAACCTTGCGCTCATTTGGGGAGGGCTATGTCCAGCAGTGGACTAGTATAGCCTGAAGAAGAAGAAACGAGACATGCTCTTCTCCATATATAACGGTGTTCCCTTATTCGCCGATGGACCGGGATGGTCATATTCTTACACCGAGAATCACATGGGATTGGATAGAACAATGAAGAGGAAATACTGTAGTCTGAGTTTTAGGCGCGTTGCATTGCATACCTGAAACAAAAATAAAATTGGATTAGTATTTCATTGAAAAAAAATCGGGCAAGTGCGAGACGGACGCGCGCGCGATAGTTTCCGTGGAATTATTAATTTAAGTAAATTAGTAAAGTTAGAAAATTTAAGTAGGTAAATTAATTACCTACTTTCAGATGAAAATGAAATTCACCCTAATCAATTCTATTCACTTTATGGTAAAGCATTTTAGCAGGTCTCCCCACACTATAAAATGCAATGGGGCTGCGAAATGTCTAGTCGGTCCTACGTTTAGTCGAGAGAGTAAGCCTGTCAGTCTGTCTGGCGCCAATGAAGGACTAATAATAATATTGGCCTTTTTGCATCTACTTAATGAGATGATTTATACAACGTCCAGTGGTATCTTCACTCACACTAGATGAGTGAAGGGACCACTCCGACGCTGTTACGTACATTTGCGAATTTGTAGTCGCAATACCACACGCTAACTGTGAAGGAAAACATCGTGAGGAAACCCGCGGCATGGTTGGCTCCGCACGTATTGACTAGTCTTTCCTGTGGGCTAGGCCGACTAAGCTGTCAGGATGGTATAGGTGCTGGGCAAGCCTACACCATCTATAAAACCATGTCCCGCACTACAGCAATGAATGACTATTGGTTTGCGAATAGCTGAAGGGAGAGTCTCTTCCGATGATTTTTTAATTTCGTGGGGACTGTGATACACGGTTGGAAAGATAATGATAAAAAGATGTTACTCAAGAGCGTTTTGGCGGCTTATTTTAAGAATTAATGAAAATTGAATGTAGAAAAGTACAAGTTGTTCTTGCATTGTCTGACTCTAAGTCAAACGATGCAAGAAAGTTGTACAAATTAATTAGATTTGGTTTGCAAGCTAGAATTAAGTTTTAATTAGTGTAAATGTTATTTCGATTAAGATAATTGTAGTCCCTACGAAGGTGACATGTTCGCTTTGTGTACCAAACCTTCAATAAAAAAAAAGATTCAAAAAAAATTTACATAATTTTAAACAACTGTTTTACTAACCTATTTAGAGGCTAAGAATTCCACCCATGCCGGGATTCGAACCCGCGACCTCTGGCTATCCGTGCCAGAACTCTTCCAACTGAGCTAATGGGCGACTCACCGGCATCAGTGAAATTTCGAACCTCTTTACAACTATTCCCTGTATTACGTACGGGTGGAATTTTTAGCCTCTAAATAGGTTTTTAAAATTGTCTTTAGCATGGGTTAGTGCATTAAAAAGAATATAATGAAGAAAAGTACACAAAAGATTTAAAGATGGTCACTTTCTGAGCATTTCTTAAACAAAACACGAACCAAAAATCTGTGTTGGTTTTCAGAACCTGTCAAATAGCCTATTTCGCTGAGGGGCAAATAAGACATCGTCACCAGAGAGTTTGTTTTCGGAGAATTTTCGTGAGTAAGCCGCCCCATTAGGGCGAGCCCCTCGCAAACGACACTTTCTTGAAAGAATTCGGCAATATAAAATGGCGACCGGTGTGGGGAGCCACAAATATCCATTTCTGGTAATTGAGGCCTCCGCCCGGGACTTTTTTTCTGGATGCCGACAATTCCATTTTTGTAAATAGTTTTCCATACTTTTCATGTCCTCGTGGTTGCCATAGCCTGGTATCCTAGTTTGGGACCTGGGGGCCGATTCTCACCAATGCGAATTGAAAGCGTAGACGCAAAATATTAAACATTTGTCGAATAAAAATAAGATAAGATAAATCGACAGTCATTAGACACTTATTTTCTCATTCGAATTCAATTTATTATGGCGTTCAGAATACAGATTTTGGCTGTCGCTCGACTTTTTCCGTAGAATTCAAAGACTTAAGAGTCGTATACGACATATTTGCTAATGAAGTGAGAATTGGGTGCCAGGACGAGGGATTGTATTGTGTGGGAGTTATTATTATTCAAGGAACAAGTAAATTTTATACGTTGAAATAAGTTTTTGAGATCTTGATTTCTTTCTGGATATTGTTAATTAGCTTCAAGCAGTGTGCTGTGTGAGCGGTGATAGCGGAGCGGTGTAGAACGTCGGCTTCTCAATCGGGAGGTCGTGGGTTCGAACCCCGGCATGCACCAATGACTTTGTTTTCTAAGTTCATTTGTGAAATTATAGTAGCAATACTACTCGCTGACGGTGAAGGAAAACATCGTAAGGAAACCCTAGTGTCTGAGGTGTTAGCGTACCTCAGCGCTTGCTACGTACAATGGCCCAACTATGAGGCTAAGTGCGGAAATCTCAGGTCTAACTAACTAACTAGGGTGCTGTGTGGTGTCGGCCTAAAGAATAGCACCAACCCAATTCTTCCCGCGTAAAAGGTGATTAAGGGACTCAAACTGGAGGGTGGGCAGCAGCGCCCCCTGCAGTACAATTGTACCAAACTGCGATCCCCAACCCGCATGCCCAGCGTGGGGATTATGGGCGTTACCCCCCAATGATGGCACAATCTTGCGCTCATTAGGGAAGGGCTATATCCAGCAGTGGACTAATATAGCCTGAAGAAGAAGGGAAAGAAAGTAAACAAAGTAATTGGTACATGCCCGCACTGGGGATCGAACTTGGGTCTCCCATTTGCGAGTCCATTGTTCTTCCCATTGAACTACCACCGCTAAGCGCTAATATTGATGAAGGGAAAGAGATTTGCCAGGATCGTGGCACCCTTCCTCCAGGATACAAGCCTGCCACATGAGGTTATGTATCTTCAAAACACTACTAATGCATTTATATAAAATACTAGCTGACCCAGCTAACTTCGTACCGCCCAACAGTAATTCTTTTTTTTTTCTCTCCGTAAGAACCATCCTCGTACTTCAAGGAATATTCTAAAAAAGAATAAGCGAAATCGGTTCAGCTGCTCTCGAGATTTGCGCTTACCAACACATTCAGCGATTCATTTTTATATTATAGTGTTGTCTATATATATCTATCTACTGCACTAAAAAAACAGAAATAATTTAAACGAACATCCTTGCCTGGTTACCATAGCACAGGGTATCCTAGTTTGGGACCGGGACCAGCGGCACCACATATTGTGTCAAAGTTTGTTATAGTTATTGTGAAGAGGCGGATTACTCACATTGCATATTCACTGCGCTCTCCGAAGCGCGTTGGGTTTCGCGAGCGACTCATTAAAAATGCATCTGGCAATTCCTTCCGCTATTCGCTTGGGAACGGGAGACGCGATTTGTGATTTCTTGCCGGTACTATCCTTCTTATATTGCGTTTATCCATTTCAATTTGGCAGGTTCACTACAGCGCATATTATGCTTTTTCTAAAATATACAGTATCTTTTTTTAGATTTAGATACATTGAGAACACTTTATTACAAATAAAAAAAAACTTAAAATACTCCACAGCATCATTCTCCAATGTAAATGTACAATGATGTACCTAATGCAAAAAGCATTATCTTCCAGTAAGCCTTTCGTTCTTGTCAAAATGACTAGGTAGCGTGTCCCCGTTGGACCATGACGCTTCTTTTTAATCCATTTCACTCCTCCGAGCATTCCGCATCTTAGGAACATTTAGCCATCCAGCTACGATCAACATGTCAACAATGGAAACGAGAGGTACAGAGGTTCGAAATTTCACTGATGACGGTGAGTCGCCCATTAGCTCAGTTGGAAAGAGCGCTGGCACGGATAGCCAGAGGTCGCAGGTTCGAATCCCGGCATGGGTGGAATTTTTAGCCTGTAAATAGGTTTTTAAAAGAGAGGTATTCAGAGAACCTTCATCCGAATCCGAGCATTGCGAGTCTTACCTCTCAATTAAGTACTTCAAAAGCCATCCCCATTCAAGCAAAAGTCATACCATACGTTGGGCTGTCAAAAGCCATACCATACGTTGGGTTTTCAATCACAATGACAGCGGTTTAGTCTAGTTTAGTTAGCCACAGTAACTACGCTTCTTTCAGCGAAGATCTACATATCAACAAAGGAAGCGTAAAGTATTCAGAGAACCTTCGAGGGTCCCGACTCTTATACCTCATTTAGGTACTTTAAAAGCCATATCCAGTCAAGGACTAATCCAGCACAATAGACCCCGCCAAAGTAAGTACGCTTCATTCAGCGACGATTCACATTTCAAAAATGGAAAAGAAAAGTATTCAGATCAAGTCTCAATTAGGTATTTCAAAAGCCATACCTATTCAAACACTACGTCAACGGTTTAGAACACGCCAATGTAACTACGCTTCATCTAGGGAAGTTTAATATAGCAACAAAATTAACTCCGGGTACCGCGGCTCTTACGTTTCGTTTAGGTACTTTAAAAGCCATATCCAGTCAAGCACTACAACAGCGCAATGGACCGTGCCACTATAACTACGCTTCATCCAGCGACGAACAACATTTCAACAATCTAAAGTATTCAGCGGAGAATCTCCGACCATCGCAGCTCTTACATCTCATTTAGATACTTTAAAAGCCATACCATGAAAGCACTACGGCAACGCAAAGGACCGCTCCACTGTAACTACGCTTCATCCAGCCGACGTTCAACATTTCAACAATGGAAGCGTAAAGTATTCAGAGCGGCGGCCGCCGCAGGCGGCGGGTTTGCCCTAATTACTGAGCTTCGTTCCGTGACTGGGTTTCAGCTGGAGTAGGTCGTTTTAACTTCAAATAACATATCGGGTGATTTAGATTTTTTATGTACACATAAATGTGCTACTGCTGGGCAAAGGCCTTCTCTCAGAGAGAGAGTATGGGCTTAATTGCGCGCGTGTAGTTTCTTAGCCTTAAGTATCATTGTACTGTGTTAAATTAATTTGTGAATAAAACGATTTCTATTCTGTTCTATTCTAATTACACGCGTGTTTGAACAGCTTAGAATCTCAGGTTTCCTCACGATGCGTTCCTTCCACAGTTCGCGAGTGGTATTGCTACTAAACATCACAGATGTACCTACTTAGAAAACAAAGTCATTGGTATATGCCCGCACTGGGAATCTGGGTCCGTCGGAAATAAGGCTTATTTTGTCTTACGAAGAAAGAGGTTAAAACTAAAAGAAAACAAATAAACTTATTTCACAGAACACAATCATTTGTCCTGGTTCCAAACTAGGTCATTATTTATATAATTTAAATGAAATCAATTTATAACATACATTTATTAAGAAATCATGGTAGTAATTCTTTTTGTCTGGGTTGTGCAATTAAGTGTTCTCTATCTATTTAGGGATTTTCATTTCGTTGGTGGCGCTACCACCACCCCAACGCCTTAAAAGTGAGTAGATTTTACCAAACAATTACCTTGTTACAAAGCTACGAATCTGTAGTATAATGAAATCTTGTCAACATGTCATTCCTAATACCATTCTAAATACTGTTGAAAGCATTTTCGAAAACGGTTGAGAGTAATATCTGTGATTACCTCCTATACATACGTAGTCTGTTAGCTTTTAGAATACCAATACAACTATAAATAATACTACTCCCTGCTCTGTTTTCTTCATTATTTTGAAAAGTTATGTAAATTTAAGTGTCATATTAGTTCCGATATTTCTATTACGCGAATATATCCGATAATCGTCGTCGTCGTCAGGCTGTACTAGTCCACTGCTGGACATAGCCCTCCCCTAATGAGCGCCATAGCGCCCTGTCTTCAGCTTGCCGCATCCAGCATCTGCCTGCAGTTTTTCGCAGATCATCATCCCACCTAGTCGGAGGGCGTCCTACACTACATTTGTCGAGTCGCGGTCTCCACTCAAGAACACGGTTACTTCAATAGTATCCGATAGTAGCCGAGGTATATTCTAAGAGCTAACAGACAGTACAAACATTGCCCGTTAACAATATTAGTGCATAAGTGCAGACGTAGATGAACAGCCTCTAAGAGGATTATGTTGCACCCTCCGTATGTAGTACTAAACGGAGTTTCCTTCAACGATCCCCGTTGAAATCCAGCTGTTACGTGTATGCTAGCCGAGTTCCAATTTCCTGCCATCTCGCACACGTCGGACTTAGGAAATAGGGCCCGGCTAAAACTCCTCGTAATCGCAATCTGACCCAATGAAAACACGCTGGCCTGTTGAATACTTGTATTGGAACTAGGTAAGGGTACAGCAGAAGTGCTAAGCCATGTATGATGAATAGATTATGTATGTATCCCGTCTGGTTATCCTGCGGACGCACAGAATCACATCACACTAATATAATAAGGGCGAAAGTTTGCGAGTGTGTTTGTTACTTCTTCACGTCTAAACGTCTGGTGCGGTTTTAATAAAGTTTGGTATATGGAGTTAGCTGACGCCCTGGATTAACACATAGGCTACGTTTTACTGCGGGAAAATATCTTATTCACACAGGACAAACGATAAACTGCGGGGCACAGCTAGTATATTATAAAAGCGAAAGTTTGTAAGTATGAATATTGGTTCCTGTTTCACGTAAAACTACCGAAAGGATTTTAATGCAACTCTACAATAATATAGCTTATACATCAGAATATCACAAAGGCTACAATTTACAAAGATATTGTGCGAATTGTCCAAAATATGACGATAGGTGTCAAGAAAGTAGGAAAAAATCTACCATTTGCGAGCGCGCGATCTGCTATCCCGGTGTGCGCTCTCAAAACCGCTAGAGTTACACATAATGTAATGTATAATGGAAATGTTGAAAAAAAACGTTGTTTTATAGGAGCATACTTTGTAGGCTCAGGCAGGGTTTGTAAACCCCCAAGAGAGGCTCCCAGCGAGTTCCGATCTGCAATGGCCTCCGTGGCAGTCACTCAACCGACTCCGGACCCAAGTAGGTCGCTGCAGACAAAACCTAAGCAGGTGGGGTTATATTGCTGCAACGGAGGAGCAATGTGATTGTGGAGCCTCATCGCAATCCATGGTGCACCTGCTCCAATGCCCATTGTGCCCTCACACCTGCACTCTGGAGGACCTAACAGAGGCCAACGCTGCTGCAATTGCAGTAGCCAACTATTGGGCAGGAAAAATATAGACTGGTCGAATCGCTGACACGAAAATAAGAAGAAGAATAGGAGCATACTACAGTAGCTACTTATAGGCCTACGATTAGGGTTCCGCAGTGCTTAGTTACCGTCTTTCATATGTTGACAATATTGTTACGGTATTGTAGTGCGTCTGTAACATTTCAATCTTGTCAGGCTGTTTTTCAAATGCGACTCGAAAATTGTTTATGTGAAACTTTTAGGGTCTAAAAACCTATTTAGAGGCTAAAAATTTCACCCATGCCGGGATTCGAACCCGCAACCTCTGGCTATCCGTGCCAGCGCTCTACCAATTGAGCCAATGGGCGACTCACCGACTTTTAGGGTCTGTTTCACAATCTACAGATAAAGTTCCGGATAAGCTATCCGCAACCAGGGCTGCCGTTTGTTCTTATTTTGAAGCCATTAACGCAATATAGGAAAATTTATTTAAATTTAGAACAAACGGCAGCCCTGGTTGCGGATAGCTTATCTGGAACTTTATTTGAACATTGTGAAATAGGGGCTTAAAGTCATAATGTTGGTTCTTTCTACGCCACGCTAATATAAGCTACTCGACATACTAATACTGCGCAGACGAAGTCGCGGGCACCAGCTAGTTGTGGTACTATAATGCACCAAGAGAATCGATGTCTAGATCAGAGTTTTATAAAACTACAATTCATAGTATATTACGACAGTTCGGGGTACCTAAAGACATAGTAGCTAAACTATTACTATGCGATATTATCAAAGACATCTGCCTCGAGCTACAGGGTAACTCTACACCTGCCGTGCATGCGCATGACCTAAACAAACTTTAGTCAAATCAACTGGAAAATGGGAAGCCATTCCTTCCACGCTACCGACAAAAGCAGTAAGTGTAACGTTTTGTTAAAGAACTTTTGCACTTAACGACATTATATTAACATGTATTTTTGCTCTTAAAGCACTTTCATATTACACATTTTTCGTAACATGAACGATAAAATTTTCGCATGAAGCGCTGCGAAAAAACGCTTTTTAAACTGCAGCAGATGGAGTGCTTTTAATAAAGTTTGCGATGTGATAACGTCACGTAGCATTTATGTTGTGAGTTACGCGAGAGAATTTCCATTTTATCTTTTCATTTAGCCCTGTTGCTGGGACGTCAGGGCTGTAAACATTTTAATAAAAATTACATAATATGAAAGAGAGAGAGAGAGAGAGAGAGAAAGAAAGAAAGAAAGAAAGAAAGAAAGAAAGAAAGAAAGAAAGAAAGAAAGAAAGAAAGGACACAGAAACAAAATAAACAGATAAATTGAACAAAAATAAGCGAAATGCACAATAAACGAAATAAAAAAAACTTAAATTTAGCCTGTGGTGTGTCTAAATTGCCACAAAAGGCAGCTGACTCAGCGTTGTGCTGAAGGAGTGAGCCCTCAGCGCTGATTTTCAGTCAGTGCCCGAGGTTCACCGATTATGGTACTACGGGGTGCGTGTCATGGTGCATTTATAAAAAGAATACATGAATATAATGAATTTCGATGAGGCGGAAGAGGTTTGTCAGGAGCGCGGCAAGTGGCAAACGCTGGTCTCTATCTACCCAGACATTATAAAATAGGTAAGTATTATAAAATCTCAGAAGCAGGCCCTCTTGGAAATAAGCTACCTGTCCTGTCTATCTTGCTTTAATTTTACTTGTGTTGTTACAATCTTTTCTTTATTTTTATATTATTAAAGAAGGAGCATCAAAAAACTGCACATTCCACTTTTGCAGCGTCTTTCCTTCTTTCGTTCCTTGCTTCTTTCCTTGTTTCTTTCTTTCTTCCTTCCTTCCTTCCTTCCTTGTTTGCTTAACTCTTTGCTTCCTTTCTCTCTTTCTCACTCTCTCTCTTTCCTTCCTTCCTACTTTCCGTCTCCGCTTCTTTGACCCGCGTTAGCGTGGATCCGCGAGGAACAAATCGGTAATACTCAACTGAATGTCTTCAGCGATATTTCGTTTATTTATATCGTGGAACTAGAAGTTATCCCGCGCGCGTCTGTACACAAAAAAATGTCAAGGCAAGCGCGCGCGCGGGCGCGCCGCGCGCTTGCCCGTAGTGTGAGACGAGCAACCGACGACGCGAGCTCCGTCTCTGCTCACCATGATTAAGCTCTGCGAATCGGAGCGAAACCTGGTCGGACTCTTCCGATATAACAACACCCGTAAGTAAATCCGGACTAAAAGTGTACAATGTGTTGTGCTTACGAAAGTTTTAGTTCAAAGATTTAGAAAGGATTACAAATAAGATTTAGTATTATATAGCCTATAAACGTCCGACTACAGGGCACAGGCCTTCTTACAGCAAGAGATCATAATAATTATTAGGCGTGCCCACCGTAGATGGGCAATTTAAGAAGAAGGTTATATGATAACATGCACACTATACGATAACTTGTACTGGTCCCAAACTAGGATATACTATAGAACGTATTAGCGAAGCGCAAGATAATAAATTAAGCGCAAGTGATTGGAATCAATCACTTGAGTTAAATAGCAACAGGCGCGGTCAGGTACTGAATGGGTGACCATCCCGTGACTGCCGCTAGTGGCATATTTTTCGAGCGTTTCCCTGCTGCGCAAGACACGCTAAGCCGTTGGTGGCGGCTGTCATGTAATGGCAATCGTTAAGCCATGTCAGAGGCCATGAGGGCGGCTTGATAACTTTTGACACTAAGGCCCGTAACTGTCTTACAAACCTCCACCAATACTCCCCCGTGGTGGAGTATGGCCTCACCTTCCTGCGATGCAGGAATAGGTTCAAAGGGTTGAAAGGGTTTACCACTGTACTGCCGTGGTATGACAAAACACTGTATCTATAGATACAGTGTTTTGAAGTAACATGAATACAGGCGGTCCTTGACTTACGTCGTTTCGATTTACGTCGTTTCAAGTTACGTCGAACAATGTTTTGACACTATTCCTCAAGCATACGTCATTTGTTTCGATTTCCGGCATATTGGAGAATTCACTTGTCGCAAGGTCAATATCCGTGAGGGGCGCGGGCGGGGCGCGGTGTCGTCTCGTGCGGGGAATACCCCGCAAATGCCGCTGATTTTGTTTAGTACATTCAGGGATAACGGACAATCAAGACGTAATAAATTAGTTTTTTTGCATCTTTGACAGTTTTTGTGTTTACATACATATTTAAGTGAATTTTAAACAATGCCACCTTGATAGTTTCTTTAAGCCAAAAGTTTAATTTATTATTTATCATTACATAAGTATGTATAAGTTTTATAATTATTATTAAAATTAATAACACACAAATACCAAAAATAACTAGCAATTTCATAAGTGCATAATATATAATTATTTTAAGAACTTACTTTTAATAATAAAGTACGTCCTTTGTTATAAATGCAGTTTTTTTTATTATTTCGAGTCCATGTGGAACCTAACCCTTGAGTTTTACATGTAAACATATGAAAAAATATGTCTCGACTTACGTCGTTTCGATTTACGTCGCGTATTTCGAGAACCTAACATGCCGTAAGTACGAGGACTGCCTGTAATTTGATTCTTCGCCCTTAAGTACATGGCATGGCATCAAAAAAAATAAGTTTTAATAATACGCAAATCAGTCATAGTAAATAAGACTGTATAGCCAATATTATAGAGACCTGTTTTGACAAAATACTGTTTCTATAGATAGGTACCATGTTTTGCCAAAACATGCTCGTGATTTTTATACAAAATAACTGTAGACGCAGTGTTTTGTCATAACAACTTTAAAACCTTTTCCTATTTGTCAAGAAAAATTGCGAGTATTCAGTGCAGAAATTCTAAATTTTCAATTAGCGTCTATATACAAAAAATAAAAATTAACTAGTTACGGCATAATTACAAAAAATAAAAATTAACTAGTTACGGCATAATTATGTGCACTATTATTTAACACATGTAAAAATTTTAAAGTAATCTGTTTTGATTTGAGGTATCTATGCAGAATTTTCTTAACGAAATGTTTTTGGCGTTTTCTGGGAAATGCTTGTTTTTAAATTACAGTGTCTTGTCACGGCAGTGTAGCGGGACTTTGCCGATATTGTCTACCGTTTCCCCTCTCGCCAACGCTTCTGTACTTGGACCATCCACTAATCGCGCAATGCACGGACCGTAGCGGATCCAAAGCGAAAAACTCGCCCGACCGTCGCGCGGCGGCACGAATCGCGAAAGATACGCGCTCATCGCGCGCGCATAAACATAATTAGCGCTAGAATAATGCGCATGCGCATTATTCTAGCTTTAGGCGCTTTAGGGTGCTAACTAGCGCTACTAATGTAATAAAAATTACAAATTGTTTTACAATACGTTTTTCTCAAAAACTAAACATGAGAAATCTTTTTTTAATGCACTTACATCCAGCAGGCAGATGCTGGATGCGGCAAGCTGAAGACCGGGCGCTATGGCGCTCATTAGGGGAGGGCTATGTCCAGCAGTGGACTACATAATATAGCCGGAAGAAGAATGCACTAACCCGTGCCCATTAGCTCAGTTGGGAGAGCGCTGGCACGGCTAGCCAGAGATAGCGGCTAGCGGGTTCGAGTCCTGGCATGGGTGGAATTTTTAGCGTCTAAATAGGTTTATGAAAAATCTTAATAGCATTTTTTCTAAGTTAATCGATTTTCGCAAAAAACGGCCGTCTGTTCAGCAGTGGACTACTATATAGCCTGATGATGATGACGACGATTCAAAAAACTTGTAATATTTACATGGCAATGTTGTTAGTAATCTAAGTAGGTTTGCTAATTCCAAGTTGAGTGAGTTTTGTAGATGTCTTCGGAGTTTTGAATCCCTCTTTGCGTGAAGGCCTCCTCCAACTTCAACTTTTTATCAGAGTCAACCAATCCCTTTCAACAAGGCAATAACATTGACTAAGGATTATACAGATGACATGGAATTAAAGCCAGTATAATGCATGAGTACTTATTATGTAAACTCTGTAATTAAGGACTTCGAAAAGAATTTGGAGGTTTTTCGTAAATATTTTCTCCAAAATGATCGAGATTTTGAAATGGACACCTAGTTGGACTTGTAACGTTCACTAAAGCCGCAGTTTCTGTGATACTTTGAATAAAACCTTTTTATTTCATCACAAATAAGGAAATACACCCAGAATGTGGCCATTAAACATGGAAAACATAACATTACATACAGGCACATACATTGCTTCTGGCAATGGCAATCTAGCAATCCCACACTAGGATACCCAGTGTCGTGTTAACCAGAACAGCGACATCACAAACATGTAATCATCCAAGACCTGGGTTTTTTTTGTCCCCAGCCGGGGTTCGAACCCGGAACCTTTGCATGGTAGGCAGATGCGCTACCGCTGCGCCACGCCACAGATGTCGTTGAAAAACGTCTACTGAGGCTATTTGTGCTCATCAACGACTTCTAAGTGTCAAATTCTAGGCTAGAGGGTCTCCGACTGGCCGTTGTCAGTCGGGAAATATAAAAACGCGAACCGGAGCGATTTCCAAGCCCCGACAAAGGCCAATTACACGGCAGGGCCGAGTCACGACTCTCTTCCCTTTGTCCGTCGATGACTAATGACTTGCAGGAAAGTCTCCGGCCGTCAGCGGCGAAATGGCGTTTGAGTGCATTGCGTCATCGACGAAATAGAAAATAGGTTTACGGTATATCCACGTTACAACGAGCTGGCGACCCTTATAGGATCACTTAGAAGGAAAGATAAAAAGTACCCGGAACCGGCGTGCGTGCATGCAACGACTTATTTGATGAAGCGAAGGTGATCTGTCAGGATCGTGCAAGTGGCAGTCCCTGGTCTCTGCCTACCCCTCAGGGATACAGGCGCGAGGTTATGTATGTATGTATGTATGTATGTATGTATGTTTGTATGTATGTATGTATGTATGTATGTATGTATGTATGTATGTATGTATGTATGTATGTATGTATGTATGTATGTATGTATGTATGTATGTATGTATGTATGTATGTATGTATGTATGTAAGGGTGTATGTATGTATGTATGTATGTATGTATGTATGTATGTATGTATGTATGTATGTATGCATGTATGTATGTATGTATGTTTGTTAGATGTCCGCCCGTCCGTCCGAGACTTAAAGTGTTAACAGAAAAGAAAGCTACTCAATCAATTTAAATTTCCCACAAAAACGCTCAAGACTGTCATGGCGTCTTGAGTGACGTCACGAGGTGGTGTACGAACACTGTTTCAGTAGGCGATTACTAGTTTTCTGCTGTTATTTCAATTAAGTTACGGCCGTTAAAGTAGCAAAAAACGTATGCAACACTCAAAGGAATCGAAATCATAGGGTTCCGGGTTCGTGGAGGATTGTAAGATAGTGGCGCGCTTTACTGTCAGACGACAGCCATTACATGAGAGCCGGCACGAACGGCTTAGCGTGCCTTGCGAGAGCACGGAAGCGCTTAGAAAAATGCCACTAGCGGCAGTCACGTGACGGTCACCCATCTTGCACCTGACCGCGCCTGTTGCTGCTTAACTCAATTCTTGCAATTATTTAAAATGGCAATACTGGAAGGAACTGCTGTCATAGAGAGTCGGTCGAGTTATGGCAGCGAATCTGTGTTTATTCAATGAGAAGTATCTATTGTTTTCCGAGCGTTAAGCCGTTGGTGCTGGCTGTCTTGTAATGGCAGTCGTTAAGCCATGTTGGAGGCCTTATGGGCGATTTAATAACTTATACTGCCGTAAGGGCCGTCACTGTCTTACAATCCTCCACCTACCCGGTCTTGGCCCCCGTAGTGGAGTATGGCCTAACCTTCTTGCAATGTTCTTGCAATGAGGCCGACCTTCTACACCGCTCCGCTACCACCGGCCCAGATTCAACTGAGCTAATTGGCGACTCACCGGCATCAGTGAAATTTCGAACCTCTTGCAATGCACGAAGAGACCCATGCCCAGCAGTGGGGACATACAAGGGTTGATATCGAAGTATCTTCTTATGATTGTAAATATATCTAATACTGTGAAACTTATCCCCTAGTTTGATTATTTTACACATGTAATAACTTGCTTACTGTTTCGCGTGCAATAAAGTGTAAAAACAAAGACAGAGCCACACTGATTCAGCTATGTATTTGAGGCGATACACTGATCTCGCAGATACTAACACTTATAATTAGACGGTGATTCCGCCAGCTTGACTAAACGAAGAAGGAATGCTATGAGCAACACTTTAGTTGACGCATTGTCGTAAAAGGACACGACTAAAAGACGCTAACTGCGACTTTGATTCACTGGAACAATGTAACATCGTTATAGATAGATGTGAGATAAATTATCACACTCACACAATAAACACAATATTAAGCTGAGTATACACGAGGGAGAAAATCAAGAAGCCATGTCAGAGGTCTTATGGACGGCTTGATAACTTCAGACATTAAGGCCCGCCACTGTCTTAGAATCCTCCACCAACCCGGACTTGGCCCCCGTGGTGGAGTATAGCCTAGACCCGTGCCCTGGCAGTGGGGACATACAAGGGTTGATATCGACATCGAGTGCGGCCTGTCCCTGAACAAAGAGCAACCTCTAGAGGCACCGTAACCTGCGATGAACGATTTAGTTTCCAGAACTAGAATAATGGTGAGCTAGAGTAATAATCAGCGAAGGTGATCTGTCAGGATCGTGGCAAGTGGCAGTACCTGGTCTCTGCCTACCCGTCTGCAATACAGGCGTGAGGTTTTGTATGTACGTATGTAACTAGAATAATTTGTATTTTTTCTCTAAAATACTCAGATTATTTTATATTTAGCACAAGGCGAACATAAGCCCAACTGAATCACCCGTATACACCTGAGCAAAGCAGGATGCCAGTAAAGAGCATTCCGCAAACGACCACTTGACTTATGTGGCATGAAAATTGTTCTACCCGTTAACTGTGTTGCCAGTATAGTGAATCTGTAAATCCCCGCGATGGAACAGAAAATTGACAGAATGTTTAATTTGTGACGGACTCACGACCATAGAAAAAGTGGAGAAAACTATCAACCATTAAAAGATGCGCTCGAGGCCTAGGCGAACCGAGTGATTGGAACCAATCACTTGGTTAAGCAACAACAGGCTAGTAGCATTTTTTCCGAGCGCTTCCTCATACTCTTCTCCTCATATCTTTTAATCGTTATCACATACAAGGGTTGATAACGATTAAAAGATAAATTCCAGGTAAAAAGGAGACCTAAACCACTAGAATTAGTAGATTTTCCAGTAAATTGTTACTATCGTGGCTACTGTACAGACAGTATTACAGTATCTGACGAAAAGTACGGAAATATTTGACTATAACAAAATATAATCAAAAGTATAGTCAAAAGATAAAAAACTTTGATAAAAAGCTTTGCATCTACGTAATGAGATTATACAGCGTCCAGTGGCACCTTCTCTCATACTAGATGGCTGAACGGGCCACTGAGAGGCTGTAGTGCAGGGGATATTGTTTTTAAAACATACATGATGGTTCTATTTAAGGCTATTTAGAGAGAAAAACCTATTTAGAGGCTAAAAATACCACCCATGCCGGGACTCGAACCCGCGACCTCTGGCTAACCGTGCCAGCGCTCTCCCAACGGAGCTAATGGGCGACTTATCGGCATCAGTGAAATTTCGAAGCTCTTTACAATACTCTCTGTATTTGGGGTTAGTGCATTAAAAACAAAATATAATACATGATGGTGATAATGATTTTTCTAATTTTACGACTTTTAATTTTTACATTGACTACTTAAATACTTTTCGAAAAATTGAAAAGTAATTCTAGATGCGTGTTAATAAAAAGGTCCAACTGCACGACCGACCAAGGGTTCCGTATTAGGTACTTTTTTAAAAATATGTATAGTATTCAGAATAGAATCGAATGGGATAGACAGGGCGCTATGGCGCTCATTAGGGTAGGGCTATGACCAGCAGTGGACTAATATAGCCTGAAGAAGAATAGAAACCGTATGTACGACGAAAATTCTGAATATTTGAGAAAACTCGTTAAATAATTATTCATTTTTAGAAAAAATGGAATGATCAATGGAATAAGTAGTAAACGCGTTGAATTGATTGATAACCTCCTTTTTTGAAGCTTTTTAAAAACTATGACGTACCAAGGTTTTTTCAAATTCATAATTTTTTTTGCGAGATTGTCTTAAGAAAAAGTTCCTAACAAAATTATATTCTACTGTACTTCTTTGTCTAACCTGGACTGGTTTTTTTATAGCAGTCCATAATACGAGTTTTATTAGCGGTAGATTGCCTTGTAAGACGTTTCGTTAAGCCTCCTCTAGATGGCGCTAGGCTACAAAAAAGTAGTGCTGTGCTAAAAGAGACTATGAAAGTTACTGGTACGAGGCAATTTATTTTTACATTTATTACACTTGATGAAACAATTCTGTTAGATGTAATGAACTGTTTTTCGGAATAGCCCATAGGGTCATTCCACAGTATCGGGTATTAAATTTGTATGAACTATTGGTAAATTTTCGTACGTAATAAATAAAACTCACTACGAGAGTAAAGGAGAGTTGCATTTTTCGTGTGTATGTTTATTATAATAATAATGATAATACTTTATTCATTTATTTGCCTCTTAGTTCATACAGGGTTACAAAATAAGCCTAAAAAAACTGAAATTACAAGAAGGAGATTCCTTGATATTAGAGTTAGTTTGTTTCTTTACAACCACAGAGGCCAAACGGCTGGACTTATTTTGACAAATGAAGTGTTTCATCATCATCATCAACCCATTATGTCCCCACCAAGGGGCACGGGTTTCTTCCCTGAGGAAGGTATAGGCCATACTCCACCACGGAGGCCAAGTCCGGATTGGTGGAGGCTTGCAAGACTAGTGGCTGGTCTTACTGTCAGAAGTTATCAAGCCGCCGATAACCGACATGGCTTAACGACTGCCATTACGTGACTGAGGTGACAGAATGTAGTGTTTAATAAGAGGTAATTGATTGCAGGTGATACACGCTACAAAAAATCAGTGGAAGTGAGATTCTTGAGAGGTCAAAACTTCCAAATCTAGATTGGAAGGTCGTAGGTTCGAGAACCCGCATGTACAAATAACTGTTTGCTAAGTTATGTACATTTGTGATATTACGTATAGTATAGTCTGTTAGCTTTTTGAATTTACCTCGGGCTCTAGAGTAGGCTTCGGTTTTCGCCGAAAGCACACGGGTGTAATTGTACTCCCTGCTCTGTATAAAACTTTTCTACACTATTTTGAAAAGTTATGTTAAGTTAAGTGTCATATTAGTTCCGATATTTCTATTAAACGAATATATCTGATTCTATCCGATAGTAGCCGAGGTATATTCTAAAAGCGGTGGTAGAACCATGGACTGGCAAGCGCGAGCCCCAGGTACGATCCCGAGTGCGGGCATGTACCACAATTTCAAAGTTACGTAATGTGCGAATTTGCAGTCGCAATACCACACGCTAACGGTGAAGGAAAACATCGTGAGGAAACCCGCGGCTTGGTTGGCTCCGCACGTATCGACTAGTTTTTCCTGAGTGCTTAGTGCGAGTTTGACAGATCCGATCGAATAACTTTACTACCGCGTTAATCGAGCATTGAGTAGTAAGTATGAGTAAGTTAACCGTTCGAACTTGCAAAGCGCTGTCACAGTACAACTCGCACTCGCGTTTATTCGTGTTTTGGCTGGTAAACGTGTTCACTTCTCAACGTAAACCATTACAACTCGCACTCAGCAATTTTAATTTCCATACTTGTCGCTAGGTGGCGCTTCCTCGATGCCATAGAAATATGAGTTTACGTTAACGCGATCGAGTAGTTAAAAAACTCGCACTAAGCACTCTGTGGGCTAAGCCGACTAAGCTGTCAGGATGGTATAGGTGCTGGGCAAGCCTACACCATCTATAAAACCATGTCCCAGGCACTACAGCGTCGGAGTGGTCCCTTCACCATCAAGTGTGAGTGAAGATACCACTGGACGCTGTATAGATTATCTCATTAAGTAGATGCAAAAAGGCCAATATTATTATTATTATACTTTATTGCACACGAAACATTTAACAGGACATTACATAAGAAATAACATGTACAAAGGCGAGCTTATCTCTGAAAGAGATTTCTTCCAGCAAACCTTAGATTATTATTATGTTCTAAAAGCTAACAGACTATACTATTGACACTACTCACCTGCTTGCCTGTTTTCCTCCCACTGTGGAGGAAAACCTCATGAGGGAACCTGAGTGACTGAGGTGTTCAAATATCTCTGCGCTTGAAATTGCCAATTCGCGATGGGCACGCGAGGTAATGATGCCCATACTCACTCTTTCTGAGAGATTTACTCCGTCGGTTTAGATTCCCGGATTAGACCTTATAGACTTGATAAAATGAATAAAACATTATAATAACAACAAATTAAACAAACTGGCTCTAAGGAATACTTTAGATGAGTCGTATTTTTATCATAGCACATTATCGCATCACATCAAATTACACACATAACCTCATGGCTGTATCCCATAGGGCTAGGCAGAGACCAGGGACTGCCACTTGCCACGATCCTGACAGATCAACTTCGCTTCATCAACGTTCATAAGTCGTTGCATGCACGCAAGCCGGTTCCGGGTACTTCTTACCTTCCCCTTTGCCCCGTATTTGGTCGATATCTGTCAAATTATCACACTAATATTATAAAGGCGAAAGTTTGTGAGTGTGTATGTTTTTACATACACACTCGTATGTTAGTTCTTCACGTCAAAACGGCTGGAGCGATTTTAATAAAATTTGGTTTGGAGTTAGTCCATCGCCTATATGGCCGCCTTATATTATTATATTGCTAGATAAAACCAATAACTACAAAACTCAGGCCTTTTAGATCTGAGATCTAATAGACAGACGTTTGTGTGGCTTCTCTAAAGCTCTTACAGTCATTACACAGTCGACAGCACATCAACCTTGACACGCGGTTTAATCAACAATTCATCAAATAGCTCTCCCCAAGGAATTTAATTTACATCACTATAACGCCATGCCGCATTTTTAATAGGTCATTTGAGAAGGTTTCTGAAAATCAACTTAGATTTTTCGCTGGTATTTATTAAGTCCTCAGTAAGTTTAATTTTAACTTCAATTACTAAAATTCAATATTGTTGCCTGTTACCTCAGTCATCCGAGACCACGGCACCTGAAAAAGTGCCGAAACGTCGGAAAATTGTAAAAATGTAATAAACGAGTATAAATCCATATAAAAACAGTTTTAATTATGTCTATAGTGCTCGTGTTAACCTTAGAAAATACTACCAAAATTTTACTATTAAAATAAGCCGGCAAACCGCTCTTGAGCAATATGGCGGCGCACTATAGGAAAAGGTTGGAAAAACCTGGCCAATAATCGTAGTTACAAAGATCTGAATTCTGCTAATAAATTTATGCTTACAGAGAAAGAGATAAGTTCTATATTTTTTAATGTTGCACGTATTAATTTTATAGCATGACGTATAACCGCGCACCACCAGTCCAAAGGCGATTGTTTTGAGTGAGATACGTAATTACGAAAATTTATGCAGCTAACATTGATAAAGATATTTTCGAACTACATGTAATTTTTTGTAAAGTTTTTATTTATTCTAACAATGGAGGTTCCAACTGAAGGTCAATGATAATCATTTAATGTATTATAGAAAAAACTTTAGAATTAGACGACATAACTTAAAAAGCTTTAACATTGTTGGATGATTTGGCATTTTGTTTAGTGTTAATATGTTTCCCTTCATTCCCCAACCATAAATTTATTTTTTTATAGGCCAAAACACATTGTACTTGTGTATAATCTTACAAAAACTTTCTTTTTTTTGCGACAACTTATTTTTATATATTTTTTTATGGCGAAGTAGATTTCATGTTTTTTTTAGTTTAAGTTTAGAATTATTAAATTTACTTTTAGAACATATATAGGTAAACATATACATAAAAATTAGTTTTTTAGTTTTAAGTCCCAATTAATTTTCTGTTAATAAAATTCACTAAGGAGACTGCTATGGCACTTATATTTTATTTTCCATACCACTTTTTTATTCCTTACTATTAAGTAATAATTTAGGAGGCGTTTTTGAAACGCAACTATTTTTGGCCAGGTTTTTCGTACTTTTTCCCATAGTGCGGCGCACAGAAATAAGTGATGTCACAGGTCAGTAAACAAACAGACGATCGGATCGCTATATTTACTGACCTGTGACGACCAATCCTGGCCAAAATGTATCCTGTTTTTTGCATAAATAATTCATTTTACTTTCTTAAACCAGTATTGTAAAACATGTAAACATTCATTATCTGTGCCTGTATTTTCTCCAAATAAATAAATTAAATTAAAATGCCTTAAATTGGTTTCAAACCCTATAACTGATACAAATGTATTATATCATACTTTTTTCACACTGTCAATTAGCCTATTCATCAGAAATAGTTCTCCCCTAGGAATTTAATTTACATCACTAATAACGCAACTCTCCACCGCAGGTTGCCTGGAAGAAGTTGCTCTAAGCAATGAGACCGCCAATTGTACTGTATTTTTATTTTTTTTCCTGGTGTACAATAAAGAATATTCTTATCTTAACGCCATACTGTATTTTTAATTGAAGCTGATGTGCTTGTCTTGTCCTGGCCTCCGTATGGGTTTATTTCCACGTTTGTGATGTGCTTCGATATCAACCCTTGTATGTCCCCAGTGCTGGGGCACGGGGCTCTTCACGGGTGATGTCCTCGCCTGATTACAATAACATAGGGTATACTGCCCGGCAGATAACTTGAACAAACAATTTACAACGGACAAGAGACCCGTGCCCCAGAAGTGGGGACATATTATTTCTTTATTGTACCTGTAAAGATTGTACAATTGGTGGGCTTAATACTAAATAGTATTTTACTACATACAAAGGGTTCATAATAAAAACAGGTTAAAAGTCTGTTAAAAATAAAGAGTATTTTAGCGGCCACCATTAACATCACATCACACGAATATTATAAAGGCGAAAGTTTGTGAGTGTGTGTGTTTGTTACTTCTTCACGTCTAAACGGCTGGAGAGATTTTAATAAGATCTGGTATGGAGTTAGCTGACACCCTGGATTAACACATCGTTTACGTTTTACTGCGGGAAAATACCTGATTCCCGTGGGAAAATCGATAAACCGCGGGTAACACTGCGGGGCACAGTTACAAATATGACGTTTTTCTTCAGGCCATATTAGTCCACTGCTGGACATAGTCCTCCCCTAACGAGCGCCATAGCGCAAGGTAGTGCCATCATTGGGTGGTAATGCCCATAATCCCCACGCTGGGCATGCGGGTTGGGGATCGCAGTTTGGTGGAATTGTACTGCAGGGGGCGCTGCTGCCCACCCCCTGGTTTGTGTCCCTTAGTCGCTTTTTACGACACCCGCGGGAAGAATTTGGTTTGCTATTCTCTAGGCCGACACCACACAGCAGTATGACGTTGCAATATGCTAATAAATTGAGGCAGCCAAACTCATGTCCCCCAGCACTCTATTGCAAAACTAGGCCAAGGTAACACCTCATCGCACTAATGATATGTACCTACATGGTATTTTAAAAACCTATTTCGAGGCTAAATTGTCCTTAGCACGGGTTAGTGAATTAAAAAGAATTACATGGTAGTTTGTCTGTTTTGTCACCACTTCTGCCGATACACACAAACTCACGCCTTTATTGCAGAGGGGTAGGTAGGAGACCAGGGCTTGGCACTTGATGATGCGCTTTAAGATTTCTAATGTTTACATACATACATATATAACCTCACGCCTGTATCCAAGAGGGTAGGCAGAGACCAGGGACTGCCACTTGCCACGATCCTGACAGCTTCGCTTCATCAACGTTCATAGGTCGTTGCATGCATTCCCCTTTGCTAATACATCCCCTATTTGGTCGATGTATGTCCGCCTGGGGCGTCCCTTACCAGCCCTTTCACTCAATCTTTCTTCGTTCATCCTTTCCACATGTCCAATCCAACGGAACATTCCTTTCTCAGTTCTAGTAACTACGTCCTCTTTCAGTCCACTGCGTTCTCTAATAAAACTATTGCGTATCCTTACATTCAAAGTAACACTACACATACTAGTTTGTAAAGAACCTCATTTCTACTGCAATAATTCTACATTCCTGATTCTTCTGCTAATAATTATGGTATTATGGCTGGTTTTAAATAAGTTTAAGGCATTAGGTAAAGTTGGCTAAGTTTAGGGCATAGGTTCGACGACCTCTGTGGCGCAGCGGTAGCGCATTTCCCTACCATGGGTTCGAACCCCGGCTGGGGACCAAAAAAAAACCCATGTCTTGGATGTTTACATGTTTGTGATGTCGTTGTTTCTGGTTCCCACGACACAGGGTATCCCGTATGTGGGTCAGAAGCAATGTATGTGCCTGTATGTAAATGTTATGTTACGTTCGTTTTTATAGCGGCCCTTAAGTCTGGCGCACCCTGAGCAACAATCAGTGAGTCCCTAACGCTGATTAGCGAATCCTTTCACCACGATGGCATGCCACAGACATTCTAAGAAAGAAGCGGCCTTTTTTTTAAGTTGCTTGCAGGGTCATCTCTTTTCTGAGAGAGTTTGAGCCTGTCGATTGCAATAGGCGTGATAAAATAATCAAAGAGTTAACGATATTAGGGGAATGTACACAATAAAATATTTTAAGAGCTGATTTAGTTTTACAAAAAAAGAGATTACCAATATTTTCAATAAAATAAAAGATTAATACTGCTTTCAGCCATTTTGACTAAACCGCGTGACGTCACGCTTAGGTTAACATTGGTAAACTTCACCAGTGCTTTGCTGTGACTAGTGATTACCATGGGGCGTGACGTCAGATTCGACGCCATGACACTGCGGGCTATTTTCCCACAGATTTGTAAATAATTTTAGAAAAATGGCTTTGACCTTCGTTAAACTTTATTACTTACTGAAATATAGTTTTTTAAAAACCTATTTAGAGGCTAAAAATTCCACCCATGTCGGGATTCGAACCCGCAACCTCTGGCTATCCGTGCCAGAGGTTGCGGGTTCGAATCCCGGCATGGGTGGAATTTTTAGCCTCTATAAATAGGTTTTTAAAATTGTCCTTAGCACGGGTTACTGCATTAAAAATAAAAATAGTACAGTTTTTTTTTTTAAATAACTGGGTCCTTACATTACGGAAGAGGATTTAAAAATCTTTCGTAATGCCTATTGTATTATACGCTCTGTATTGTAGGTTAAAATCTCTCAACAAGTAAAAACCACAATTCACAGGAAATGCACTCGTGAGTTCCACTCGCACTTGGCCAATTATTTGGAGCGTTTTTCAAGCGCAGTCTTTTTTTATTTTCGTTCATTTGACTGAAGTCCAAGGAATTCTAAGTAACATCACGTATCCCCGACAATAACACTGTAAAATACGTCTGAGTGAATTCAAATTATTTTATTCAAAATTACTTACACACACGTTGGTTTGGACATGTGGAGAGGATGAAGGAAGAAAGATTGACGAAACAAATATATATTGCGAATGTGAGGAAGGGCTGGTAAGGGACGTCCCAGACGGAATTACATCGACCAAATAGGGGATGTATTAGCAAAGGGAAATATAAAAAGTACCCGGAGCCGGCGTGCGTGCATGCAACGACTTATGAACGTTGATGAAGCGAAGGTGATCTTGTCACGATCGTGGAAAGTGCCAGTCCCTGGTCTCTGCCTACCCCTCTGCGATACAGGCGTGAGGTTATGTATGTATGTACTTACACAGAAACTGCGACTTATCGAACGTTACAAAACGTAAACGTGAAAGTAGGTGTCCTTGAATCATTTTGAGAAAAAATGGACACAAATACTCTTAGTCATTTCACACTCACTTAATTAACAGAGTTTACATAATTATTACAAAACATACTCGTAGAACTCATGCGGCTTTGAATCCAGACGTCATTGTCATCTAAATAATCCTTTGTCAATGTCATTGCCTGGTTACCATTGATGAAAGGAATTGGTAGACTCTGATAAAATTCCTATTATTCTAAAACTTCGTACTAATGCATTGAACTAGCCAGTTCAACTGAATTCAAAGTCATTCAAAGTCAAAGGCGGCCTCGGTGGCACAGCGGTTTGGCACGCTGACTGTAAAACCGAAGGTCTCGGGTTCGATCCCCGGCCGGGTCAAACTAGAAAACGAACTTTTCTAGTTTGTCTCGGGTCTTGGATGTTAACTATGTATTTATTGTATTAAATCTATCGCCGAGTTAGCACCTAAAACACAAGTCGTTTAGTTGTACTTAGTATAGGGCTAACGAGATCTGTGTAATATTTATTTATTATTTGTTCAAGTTTTTTTCTCAGCCATTATTCCTAGACTTACACCGTCACTCCCGGCAGTGACGTCACAAAGTAGGTCGCCTCCTAGTAACGACTAACGCATCCTGCGTTCGCCCGCTCTAGTTCACTGCACTAGGGACTAGCCAGGAAGCCATTGTGGTCCTTAACTCCCTGGAATACGGACTGTAGTGCGGCGGCGGATGTGGATGTTCTTAATTTATTATTAATACGACCTTATGGGCGATGTATTTCATTGTAGTAACCAGAAGTAACTAGTGAATAGTTGGAGTATTAGCAAGACTGGACGCTGTATAAATCATCTCATTAAGTAGATGCAAAAAAAAGGCCAATATTATAGTAAGACTAGCTGTGCCCCGCGGTTTATCGATTTTCTCATGGGAATAACCTATTTTCTCGGAGGAAAACGTGGCCTATGTCTTAATCCAGGGTTTCAGCTAACTCCATACAAAATTTAATTAAAATCGCTCCAGCCGAACACACGTGAAGAAGTAACAAACATACACACTCACAAACTTTCGTCTTTATAATATTTAGTGTGATAAGTTGGATCCATACAACTCCACGGTGTGTTTAAAACATGTGTCCCAGAAACACTCCTCAAAAACAGTTGAATTAGTCTCTGGTAAAGAGAAATATGTAACTACACATTATTTACACTGCCTCTGAGGAGTGTTTTAGAAGCAATAGTGTTTCTATTAATACCACCACGTTTTTACGCTCTGGCTGTTGAGATGATTAATGTATGCCACTTTACACTGAATTAATTATGTTTTGTCAACTCATCCATTCAAGCATTGGGACAAAAAGTAGGCCGCAAAAACTTAATCACAATGTATGCTAGCAGTTATTAGTTGGCACACTTTTGTAACAATCATAGATCCTTAGCAACAGCTGTTTAAAATGTTTTGTTTTTTTTTTAACATTACTTTCATTGACAACTACTTCCACCCTTTACAGTGCTCTACTGATTTTATTAGAGATTATAATTTGAACTTTATGGCCTTGGAATAGAGTACAAAATCTGAGTGATTGTTCACGATAGATGGTTGTGTCATTGGAAAGGTTAAAACCATTAATATCATGATGCATTACAACATTCAAAGAAGAGAGGAAATAACTTTTGATACCTATAACATATTAATTAAATATTAAGTACCTATATATATCGCTTGTCCCGGGCAATAAAGCGGTAACCGCCGGCTACCACCTTTTCAATGTTATTTGATTTTTGCCTTCTCCAAGTATGAATGCATCACCTAATTTATTTTCAGATTTTTTCTTCATCATTTTAATACAAAACTTTAGATCAACAGCTTTATTGCACGAAAATTTCTACCATGATTAAGAAGTGTATTGTTGCATTACTTTACGAAATAGAAGACGAAAAACTCGTGAACGTCTTTGCACTAGTTTTTCTTACCAATTATTGACCAAAAAGAACAATAAACCTTATAACCACGTTATTAATAGAAACATTCATCAATCGACTAATTGTAACCATCTGATACGACGTATTCATAAGAGATTTTTGTCCGTAAAAGCTATTACGCCTTTTTTGCCGTAAAATAAATGTACCCTGGAGACGTACTATCATACTAAGTTAACCTCTATCCCTTTCGCAGCTACCTATAGGTACGTATGTCGATGTTTTGATTATGTTTATGTTTTGAAGTGCAGAAATTACTAATTGGTGTTAGGTTAATATGTGTAGTCTTGTGCTTCATTTGATTGATGCTATAGTAGACGATACACAGACGATACAAGTAATCGGACAAGTAGAAGTAGCAGAAACATGAAGAAGGATTACAATACATGAGAATACCAAACAAGAAGAAGGATTACAATACATGACACTCGAGACAGTACGCCTACAAAACTTAATTATTAACCAAATTGATCCAAACACACCAATTGAAAATACTGATTACAACGTTTTGGTATTGCAATGTGAACAAACTGACGCCGACACATTAAAGCCATATAGATTTTACCTCCAGATGCAGATTTCTTCGCTGAAAATCAATGAACTACTACACAGACATCGTCTGCGTCTGATACATCAACTACCAAAGAAGTAACGAGAAAAAAGAGGCGGTTTGAAGAAGATTGGATTAGAGTCGAGAATAAAAAACTGAAAAATTCAGGTCAAAATTACACTGGCTGTAGTTCTAAGAAAAATTTTGATTCTAAGGTGATGAAGGAAACCTGCCTGTAAATATAGTAAGACATATCTCAAGAGAAGCGACAGGGAATATTCGATAAACTTTGGAATCTTGGTGATCACGAGGATCAGTGGCACTATAACTTTCGACATGTAAGTACTAAAGATATAAAAAAATGCAACTAGTGAGAACCAAAAACAGAACACAAACTATTAGCTATCATTTCAAGGTTGATGGCATTAGTTCCGAAACAATTGATGTTTGTAAAAAAATATTTTGGAATACCCTCAGCATAACCGCAAAAACAGTTTACACAGCAATAGAGAAAGGCAAATCAAATTTAATACAAAGTTCAATTAATAACATAACCTCACGCCTGTATCCCAGCGGGGTAGGCAGAGACCAGGGACTACCACTTGCCACGATCCTGATAGATCACCTTCGCTTCCTCAACCTTCATAAGTCGTTGCATGCATGCAAAGTTCAATTATTCTTCTCATAAGCCCAAAAAAGATATGTGTGGTCAATGTACTTTGCACCATAAAGCCGATGCTGAAAAAAAAGAGCAACTCAACGAAGCTTACACAAAGTACATTAAAAACAAAGAAAGTGTTCGTGAACTTAAAACTAAAGATAATTTGAAAAGCGACCCAGCGATTACTATTGTCGTTATTTTTTTTGATTTGAAAAAGGTCCTGACGATCCCTCAGTCAGAGGTAAGAATGTTCCACTACAAACGGAAGTATCCGATTTATAATTTCATAATTTAACTGGAAGGAGTTATTGCTATCTTTGACATTATCAGCTTACCAAAAAGGGCGCGAACGAAATTGGCAGTTGCCTCCTAAGCTTCATCGATTTAATGGTCAAAAGACACTGGATACGAGGAGAGCAAACCAATGAAGAAAAATTGTGGACAAAGATTCATGAAATCAAAGTTACCCAAGAACATCCAGATGTTATTTACTTCAAGAATAACTTTGACGATTGTCCTCGCGCTACCTGCAAAAGGGAGAGGCAAAAGGATATCTATGCCTGATGCTTTACCAGATTGTTTGTGTTACGGACTCTGTCGAAGAAGTCGACTTTGACAGCGCTGCGAAGACTCAAATTAAGGATTTGTACCAGCTGCTACTAGAGCCACCAATGAAAAAATAACCAGTATAAATTCTTTAGAAAATAACATTTATTTTCTTTGTTAACACTGATAGCCCTGTTAACTCGGAATACTCATTTTTTAATCTTGTACCTAAGTACACCCTAAGACCCTTAATTATGGATACCGCAGAATAACGGAATTTTTGGTGAATCCATGATTAGACTAAGATCCTGAGTCTTAGAATCTGAGAACTGGGTCCTAAAAATTGTTATTACCAGGGTTAACAAATTTTGTTTTTTTCAATAAAACTTATTATATAGAAGATAGTGATTTTTTTATTAGTAGTTGTAGCTCCAACGACTGAGATTATTTGACTGAAAATGTACTTAGTTTAAAATATATTATGTGATGTATGTGCCTATAAATTGCTGTTTATTTCAAGACATCCCCTGTATTAAAATTTTTTAGGCGTTTATTTCTCTTCTAGTATTTTAATAACCTATTTATTTATTATACTTTAACGAACTGACAACAATCAACTATTATTATTATTATTTATATAATCATATGGAAGTACTTAATTTAAATCAATAAGCAAAATATTTTTTTATTTTATTCGTTTGCCAGTATGGTGTAAGGCACTAAAAAACCTACATTTATTGTAGAGTTAGGAATAACTCATTTTCCCTACATTATTCCAGTTTACTGATATTAAATGGATAAATTTTTTTTTTCAGAATTAGTGTTTGTTGACAAATTAAATGAAAAGATAAACTTTCAACGAATATGAATCAAAACAAACCTTATTTTCTTATTAATAATATCAAAAATTTATTTAAAAGACCAATTAATAATATTGATAGTTCAAACTGCAAGAATAGTTACGTAAGATTAAGTTTCATTGTAAGCATCCCAAAAAAGCAATATTAATATAATACGGTGAACATTAGCTAAACATATTTCTCTTAAAAAGGTGGTATATGGTGGTATTCGGCCGATACGGCCTAAAGTGTTACTATAAAATACGTCGTAAGTTTTATTTAAGTCTAAAGACGACTGTAGTCATTGTAACTATAAAGTTGTTATTGATGTTACAACTGAAATTGCATTGGCTTCAATTTGTATCATACATTTTGCCAATTATTTATTCTAATTATAAAAAAAATATATATATTTTAATAACAATGAAATGGTTAAAAAAAACCGAATTTTTTGACATATTATACGTTTAGTTTTGATTACTCTGTACAGAGTTATAAGCAAATTATCTTATTTTATTTTTCCTGTAAAATTTGATTTTTGATATTACCGCTTTATTGCCCGGGGCAAGCGATATTATGTATGACAAAAGTTACGCCACAAAAATGCATTATCTTTCATACAGTTCAATCCTTGGTTAGTGCCTTAGATTTAAGCAAAGGATTATAATTATACCACGTATGGCCAATTAAAACATGGTAGAAGCCTTTCAATTCGTGTCAGAAACTTCAAAAAAAGGCCACTGCCAAACTATGGTGACCCTCACTGCAGAACTAACAATACAAAATTTTTGTGCACCAATAGCCCATTTTAAGCCATTTTGAAACCAACATCTGGCACATTCCAGTTTTACTTCTTTTTTTTGGCAAACCAGTTGTCAGGTCTCAAATGTCCAGCCAGCATTACCGTTGGTGAAAAAAAAACTACATGGCAAAGCCAAGCAACTGTGATGGCTTACTGCTTTGGGTTAAGAGTCATTGAGCATTAAGGGGTGAATGAAGGAGTTGATTATTATTACAGGAGCCGGCAGGTGGCTACTGGCTGTTCGTCAATGAAACTGTGGTTGGTAGTTTTTTATTTACATTATAAAAAGTGAACGATTTGTTTTAGTTATGTGAACCGATTACAATTTTTAGGACTAGTATTTTTCAATAACTTTTACAAAAAAACTGGTTTATTTTATTAGGTACTACTTATAAGGTTTTTTTTGTTTCACTTCTGTCTTACGAAATTTATGTAAAGTAATGAAACAACATGGGTAAAATAGAGTATATGTCAGTTATATTTACAAAAGCCCCTAGTCAAATAAAGATTAAATGAAAGTTATAAATTGAATTTTAAAATCATAATTTTCTACTATTTTTATTTTTAATGCACTAACCCATGCTAAGGACAATTTTAATTATTTTAATTTTTTATTTCTGGTACGGATAGCCAGAGGTCGCGGGTTCTAATCCCGGCATGGGTGGAATTTTTAGCCTCTAAATATGTTTTTAAAATCATCATTTTAGTGCATTAATATGTCAAAGATAATATATTAATAGCCTGCTTAACCTAAAATACAGATTAGAAATTATTGTGCCAGGTTCCCAAAATATTAAAAAATGATCGCATTTTTTTAATGCATTCTTGCTTCAAAAATAAGTTTCATTAAAAAAAAAATTACATAAAGATTCACTTGGCCACCAGCCATACGTACTGACTATAAAAAGTTGGTAAGTAGTAAATAAATGCACTTCTTCTTCTATTATCAATCAAATTAGTCTTTGAAATAATTGTTTATTACGGGTAAAAAAAAACTGATATATTGATTATGTTTTCAAGAACAAATTCAAGAACTTACTGGACAAACACATCACTGACCAAAAGAAAAAAATAACCAAGTGAAACTGGATGCGGGCAATTATCAGTTGTTCCAACTGCCTGCCCGTCTACAAATAATAATAATAATAATAATAATAATAATAATGTTTTTTTTAATGCACTAACCCGTGCTAAGGACAATTTAAAAAAAACCTATTGAGAGGCTGAAAATTCCACCCATGCCGGGACTCGAACCCGCGACCTCTGGCTAACCGTGCCACTGATATATTGGTTTCATAAAAAAACTGAGATACCGAAATATAATCAATGACTTCTCAGATAATCCCTATGCTATTTCTAAACAGACTATACGCGAAAGTGTTGTCACAAAATTAATCAACCTGTTATCAAAGCACACCTGTTATCAGTAGATTCATCGTAAGGTATTAAGGTTAGTGTTAACTTATCTCATCTATTCGAATCCTGTATCCAGCTAAGGTAAACAAATGTGGCTTGTTAAGATTTTTTTTAATAATTCTGTTAATTTAGCCATGAGTAAGGTTTAGATGTTATCACACCAAACCATAATAACAGGGATGTTGTTCATTACTTTATGACTCATAATTTGTAACATTTTAGCCATGGCCAGTGTTATTTATAAACCCAATTCACCTAAAACATTCTTCAAGTGTTCAAATGGGGATTAGTGAAATAACCATAGTTTAGTAAGTGGTAAAGGGTAGTTTAGTAAGTGGTAACCAACTTCAACTGCATTATGTAGAGTGTTTTTCAAGGAAATAAATAAGACCGTAAAATGTTGAAGCTTTCAACAGAACTTATGAATTGAAAACATGCATAATTTCCCACATGTTTTCCCAATTAACCTTTTTACAATGACTGAAATTAGTCACCTATTAGATACAATATGTAATATCCGTGTAATGTCCTTTTTTATGTACAATTAAGTGTTCTCTGCCTATCTATATCTACGTAATTAAGCCCTTTAGGCCACAAATTAGTGCCAACCGGGCAAGGCTAAATTATGACTAGTTATTACTCATAGAAATGACTAAATTACCAGGGGATCTGCCCTATTAACCATCCCAGTTACATTAACTGAGGCACTCAAACTATTAATACAGTTGGTACAAATGGTTACCACACGCATTCGCGAGGCCACGATTAGATTGGGACCATTTCGGGCAGTTTACATTGGGGGATACGTCGAGACATCTAACGTGGGGTACACTGACATCGCACCAGCGAAAAATCGATAGGAAAGGCTTTCGGGCAACATTGATGCATCGGAACGTGAAGTTCGAGGTGCAATGCGTTTGTTTACAGCGGTTTTTCAAGCTGTGTCATTCACAAAAGGGTATAATTACGATGTAAATGCAACTAATCGATGACGCGTGACGTTGAACCGCCCGTCTGTTTATGTTTGTATGAAATTGTATAAACGAACGCTTTTGAAGCAAAACTGGGTCTCTTGTGCGGCGGTAAATATTCTTATGATAAAAATAGACTGGGGCGAGTGCAGGCATCGCTGTAATTATTTATTTGTTTTGCCGAGGAAAGCTGGAGAGGTGCGATGAACTCTCGGTTTGGTACTTGCCTCATTTTTGTAGCTGCGTTCCTTTGTCGAGATCAATCCGTATGCACTAATGCACTTTACACAATTGTTCACTTATAAACTGCATATTATCACAGACACTTTGACGCATTTCCATTTTATCGCGTCGCAAACACGACCCGGACACTAGGAGGGGTAGCCATTTTTGACAAAATTCGCTTTTCCTTCAAGTCCCGATTCCCGATTTTGGAAATAGGAGAGCGAGAAAACGCTAGCAGCACGGACGAGACGACGAAGGATATAAACCGATCATTGAACCGGAGAGGTCGAAATCCATTCCGAAGCGGACCTTACATCACGAGCTGTCAAAGTATGGCACAGTAGTAGTCTACGGCAAAAACGGTACTGAACAATAATACGTTCATAGGGCGAATGTTAGAGATGAAAGGGCGTCCACTACATTTGCGTTTCGGAACGAACATTTCAATACTCCCCTATATGGTAGGGCTACCGAATTTGGGAGGATAATCGCCTTCGTTGACCAATCACAGAAAATGCATAAACACAAAACGTGTACCTGTAGAGACATCTGTGGAGCATTTGGTACACTTTTAAAATGATGAGTCAGATTAATTTTTATTTGTAGCAACACTTTTAACAATAAATTATCCCAAAAATATCGTACTTCATGCTAATAAATTATTTAATAATCTAATAAGCTTTATTGCATTATGGTTCGCATTATTCTTGCAAGTTATTATGTGCAAGCAGCAACTAACAAAGACCTATGTTCGCCAAAGCATATTTTGGCATGGCAATCCGATTATGTGTCACTGTCTAAGTGTCAAACAAAGCAGAGTTGATGGCTGACAGTAGAAAGACTTTTCTTTCTACCGAAAATCGGCCTGTTTTCATTTTTCCAAAGAGTTCCTTTTTCGAAAACGGAAAAAGGATGGTGGGCGCTATGCCTGTTAATTTAATACCTAAATTTTGTAACGGCGCCATGGACAGCCACAACGGAAGCGACGAGGCTGAGTGCCAGGTCCGAATCGGTTGCCGTGTGAAATGCAACGACGATTTGGCCACGGTGAAGTTTATCGGCGAAGTGCAGGGCTACAAGGGTATTTGGTACGGCGTGGAATGGGACGAGGCCTCCAGAGGGAAGCATGACGGCTGTGTAGATGGTGTTCAGTACTTCAAGACGTCGAAACCAGGAGCTGGCTCCCTCATACGCCCAAACAAGGTGGCCCCGTTTAAAACCTGTGCCGATGCTATACGGCAGTATTACGGGGACCGCGAGGTATGTTTTCGTTTACATTTAGGCCTTTTTCAGTCCTCACTGTAGTCTAAAACTCTGTAACATTCAGCTTGATTGAATGGATAGTTTGTAGTAATAAGGTCAACCACCTACACTTATTTACTTGTTATTTTGGCCTTCTCGCATGTAATAGGATGTAATCATGTGTTGTGGGTGTTTAGGCAAATCTGCTAACACTTCTATTTTGGCCATTTGTTATATTTTTTGTACGGTATAACAGAAAGTTTTTGTATAATTTGTCATAGTTGAGCAGTTGAGTCATATTTGGTGGATATTGATTTCATTTTGACCTTTTTTGCTGGCTGAGTGCCAAGTTGACTTTCCAAGGTCGCTTCACTTAGTGTTTACCAAAATATTTTCTCTATACTTGTTGGGGCCCTATCAAGTTTAGTGGAAAAAGCTGTTCCATGAATAAATAGTAATTAGTTTTCGGATAACTCTAAGCTATAGATTACACTAGTGAGGTAGATTTTACAGCGTAGACAGTCTGGATCTTATTAACGATTCTATTTACACTAATGTAAACTTGGATTAAGTTACTGCAAACAAATATTATTTAATTTTATCTTTATTTGTAGTTTTGTTGCAAATGGTACAAAAAACATCTGGGTAACTTTTATGAGAGACTGCTTTTGACATAAAGTTATTAAGTTTTGCAGACAATTTACTTTGTGAAAAGACTCGCCCTGTTATTTATAAAAACACAATTCCTATTTGACACTCCCCAAATTCAGTTCAGTGGTAGTTATTTCCTTTAACAAGTAGAAAGTCCTTCTAATGCACCAAATCCAGAACAATTCCGATCATCGAAATGTCAAATTCCATACAAACTTCTCTAACAATCAGTCATCAATCACAATCAGGATGCAGACAGGATGGTGAACATAATTACGACCCTGTTTGGGAAAGTAGATGAATTGGATAAGTGGACTGGAAAGAAGAAGCGCTTGTGGCCTAGTCGAATCGAGTGACGAACTTGAGTTAAGCAACAATAGGCGCAGTCAGGTGCAGGATGGGTGACCATCCTGTGACTACCACTATTGGCAGTTTGTCTGAGCGTAAAGTGCTTCGCAAAGCACTTTAAGCCGTTGGTGGCTCCTATCATGTAATGGCAGTCATTAAGCCATGTCGGAGGCTAAATAGGCGGCTCGAAAACTACTGACAGTAAGGCCCGCCATTGTCTTACAATCTTCCACTAACCCGGACTAGGCCCCCGTAGTGGTAAGTATGGCCTAAGCTTCCTGCGATGCAGGAAAAGACCGCAGAGGTGACATACAAGGGTAGATATCGAACTGGCAAGATGGTCTGTAGATAGAGGACACTTTTTTGCACAACCAGAAGAAAGAATTACCAATATATAGTATTATTATGTTAAATAAATCAATTTCAGGATGAAACGGTGGCCGCGCAGCGTCGAAACATTATCAACGAGTGGAAGCGTGAGATGGGAGCCCCTTTCATTGAGATGGTGGGCTTCGAGAAAGTTCACCAGAAGCAGTGAGTTTCATTCTTGCATCAACTAGAATTAACATGCCCCTGATGCTCCCGTCATCATTAACCCATTATGTCCCCACCAAGGGGCATGGGTCTCTTCCCTGAGGAAGGTATAGGCCAAATTCCACCATGAGGGCCAAGTCCAGATTGGTGGAGGCTTGCAAGACTAGTGGCTGGTGTTACTGTCAGAAGTTTTCAAGCCGCCCTAAGGCCTTTGACTTGGTTTAACATTCACTCATGCACTCATGCAGCCGGGGCTACGAGGACGAAAGTTTAACGAAGGTTAAAGTAATTTTTCTAAAACTATTTTAAATGTTTTAGGTGATCTGTCAGGATCGTGGCAAGTGGCAGTCCCAGCTTTCTGCCTACCCCTCTGGGATACAGGCGTAAGGTTATGTATGTATGTATGTATGTATGTATGTATGTATGTATGTATGTATGTATGTATGTATGTATGTATGTATGTATGTATGTATGTATGTATGTATGTATGTATGTATGTATGTATGTATGTATGTATGTATGTATGTATGTATGTATGTATGTATGTATGTATGTATGTATGTATGTATGTATGTATGTATGTATGTATGTATGTATGTATGTATGTATGTATGTATGTATGTATGTATGTATGTATTTTAAATGTGTGGAAAACCAGCTCGAAGTGTCATGGCGTCGAATCTGATGTCACGCCTACGTAAACAAACATAGCTGTCACAACAAAACACGAGTGAAGTTTATCAATGTTTACCTAAGCGTGACGTCACGCGGTGTGTACGCCTGGTGATTAGGCCATACTATGTCTCGGAGAGAAGGCCTATGGCCAGCAGTGGTACATATAAAGGCTGCCGTCAGATAACAAATCTTTTGGTTGGAGGTTAGTTGCTCAGTGACGCTAAAACGTCTGATTGAATCTTTCAAAATTTGGTACAGAGATAGAGTTTAAATAGTCTGGAATATTATACGAGGGCTGCTACTTATGTATGCGGAATAGAAAAAATAAACAAATGTATATGGCTAAATATACTTTTATTGTTTTTCAAATTATTCTCCACTATGATCGATGCACTTTTGCATTCGATGAAACCAATTTGTAAAACACTTTTTCCACTCTGATTGAGGTATCTCCAAAACGTGCTGTTTGAACGCATCTACGGCATCTTCACGGGTCGAAAATCGTTGACCACGTAATTTATTCTTTACATTTGGGAATAAATAGAAATCATTGGGAGCCAAATCAGGGCTGTACGGTGGATGACCCATCAATTCTATTTTTTGACCATCCGAAAATGTAGTTGTTTCCTGAGATGTATGACAGCTGGCATTGTCATGGTGAAGAATGATTCTGCGTCGCTGGTTGTTTTGGCGTATTTCTTCAAATACTTCCGGCAAACAAATGGTCGTGTACCACTCCGAATTAACCGTTCTGCGATTCTCTAGTGGTATTGTAGCCACATGGCCATTAAACCAAAAAAGCAGGCCACCATTTGCTTTACAGTGCTTTTTGCACGACCCACTTTCGTAGGGTTCGGCTCATTTTGAAACACCCAAACTGTTGATTGTTGTTTAGTTTCGGGATCGTACGCGTAGATCCAGGATTCGTCACCTGTGTAGATATTATAAACAGATTTTGAGTCGCCTCCGTTGAATTTTTTTAAGGTTTTCTTGCACCATTCGACGCGAGCATCTTTTTGATCCTGAGTTAAGTTGTGCGGGATCCAACGCGAACAAATTTTTTTTACAGACAAATGTTCATGTAATATCCTATGAATGCTCGTCATACATATGCCCAGAATAGCCTCTATCTCGCGATACGTAACATGGCGGTCTTGCATTATTAGTTTTCGCACAGCTTCAATATTTTGTGGCACAACCACCGATTTCGGGCGACCTTCTTTAACTCCGTCCGTGAGCTTACTGCGCCCGCGATTAAACTCACTAAACCAGTGATACGCAGTCGTTTTTGATGGAGCTTCACCACCAACAGTCGAAGTTAATTGATCTACGCACTGTTGTTGCGTTAAACCACGTCGAAAATCGTAATAAATCATAGCACGAATATTTTCACGAGTGAGTTCCATTTTTTCAGCGATATGACATTTTAAACCCAACAAAAACAAAACACTAACGTATATAAGAGAAAAATATTAGCGGCCAGTATTTAAAAAAAGAACGAATTTGACCATGGAGGTCAGACATTGAGTTTAAAATTATTGGAATCCCAGATTCCGCATACATAAGTAGCAGCCTATGTACTCTCATTTAAATACCTTTTTTTTATCTTTTTCTGTTTTATAATAACATGAGGATTTTAGTAATCTTTAATTGTCGACGTTTGGAATTATGCTGAATTAGGAATCGAGCTACTTGGCCCTCACGATACGATGCGTTTAAAGTAAACCCATCTTTGTTAATATGATTGAGTAAAAATGTGTAAATTACGTTGTTAATAAATTTATCTTATCTTATATTATCTCTGTTAGAGATAAGTTCGCCTTTGAAACAAATTTCATGTAATGATCTTTCAACAGCGATATCATTCCGATGTAAAACCTAACTGTAAAGTAGGTACTCGGGGCTGCAAGTGATGCAAATTACTTCATCCAGATGTCGCTGCCTGTACGTAATACAGAGAGTAGGTATTGTAAAGAGGTTCGAAATTTCACTGATGCCGGTGAGTCGCACATTAGCCCAGTTTGAAAAAGCGCTGGCACGGATAGCCAGAGGTCGCGGGTTCGAATTCCGGCATGGGTGGAATTTTTAGCCTCTAAAATAGGTTTTTTAAAATGATCTTTCAAATTTACTATTATATTATACTATTTACTATTATGCAATAAAGAATATAATATAGATTAATCTAAGAATCTTATTCCACCGCCTTCTCTGCAGAAAATTCGACCGTCTCCTAGAGGTGTGCGTGCACAATCAGACTGTGAACCGCGCTGGCGACGTGGCGGGGCTGTGCCCCAACGTGCGCAGTCTCGACGTCTCCCGCAACCTGTTCAGCAACTGGCGCGAGGTCATCCAACTGGGGGCGCAACTGCCTGACTTAAGGGAACTGGATGTCAGGTAGATATAACTCATATCTCATCATCATTGCTGTGTAGTGTCGACCTAGAGAATAGCACCAACCCAATTCTGCTCATAATCCCCACGCCCATAATCCCCACGCTGGGCATGCGGGTTGGGAATCGCAGTTTGGTGGAATTGTACTGCAGGAGGCGCTGCTGCCCACCCCCCGGTTTGTGTCCCATTTGTGTCCCACGACACCCGCGGGAATAATTAAGTTGGTGCTATTCTCTAGGCCGACACCACACAGCAATTGTATTGTTCAATTGTATTGTTATATATCATAACAATATATCCCTCTCTCCTACAGCAAAAACCGCATGGCGGCCGACATGTCGGAAGAGACCCTCTCACAGCTCGCCAGCAACTTCTCCAACTTGGAGAAACTCAACATATCGGTCTGCGACTACGAATGGATGGACCTCCTATCCCTATCACATCTATGGCCCAATATCAACGAAATAATCGCCGCCTACAATCGTATTGACAAGATTGTACCGCCAACGGTGACTCTGCAGACTTTGACTACACTTTGGCTCGATGGTAACCCGCTGGCCGGCTTCACTGAAGTACTGAAGCTTGGGAAAATGAGGAGTTTGAGGGTTCTAAGCTTGAACGAGTGCGGGATCTCTCAGATAAGGTTTAACGACGAACCAGGCGACGGGAAGGTGGATGTTTTCAAGCGTTTGGAGGTGCTGTTCTTAAATAGGAATAAGATTCAAGACGTGAGTAAGAGATTTTTCGCTTTAAACTGTATTTCTTTTGAAATTGGGAACTTTGTAAACAAAGTTTCATTTCAAAGTTGCATTTGGTTCTAAAACTATATTCTGTGGTTCGCAAGGCATGTTAAGCCGTCGGTGCCGATTGTCATGTAATGGCAGTCGTTAAGCCATGTCAGAGGCCTTATGGGCGGCTTGATAACTTCTAGCAGTAAGGCCCGACACTGTCTTACAATCCTCCACCAACCCGGACTTGGCCCCCGTGGTGGAGTTAGGCCTTACCTTCATGCGATGCATGAAGTGACCCGTGCCCCAGCAGTGAGGACATACAAGGGTTGATGCCTACCTTGGTACATACCCGCACTCGGTATCGAACCTGGAGCTCTCGCTTGCCAGTCCAGGGTGGGTAGCTCAGAAACCCACTGAGCTACCACCGCACATAATGAGACGATCATAAAGCGATTGTTTATTAGACTACCGATAGTGTGAATGAAACGACCATTACCGGACTAATATGACTCTATTGAAAAACTAACTATGCATTTTAGAGACTCGCCCGAAAGTCGCCACTTTTAACATTCAAAATAAACTAGCGCCGTCGTATTATCCAGGCTTGGTGAAAGTAATTAATATTTTTTGCTGACAAAATTAATTTATATTAAAAACATTCGTGTAAAATCGCCGTCAATAGAAATTGTGGACTATGTAAACAAACAGAAGTGACTTTGAAGTTGCAAGTTATGTCCATTTCCCAGGCACTACAGCGTCGGAGTGGTCCCTTCACCAATCTAGTGTGAGTGAGGATACCACTGGACGCTGTATAAATCATCTCATTACGTAGATGCAAAAAGGCCAATCATCATCATTATGTCCCCACCGAGGGGCACGGGTCTCTTCCATAAGGAAGGTATAGGCCATTCTCCACCACGAGGATCAAGTCCGGATTGGTGGATGCTTGCAAGACTAGAGGCTGGTCTTACTGTCAGAAGTTTGCAAGCCGCCCTAAGGCGGCCAAATCCAACTCTATGGATTTGTTTATATGAAATAAACGTATATAATAATAATAATAAGGAATCTGACTTGGCTTAACGACTGCCATCTATCGACGGCAGCCGGCACCAACTGCTTAAAGTGCCTTGCGAAGCACGGAACCGCCATTAGTAATTTGCTGTGGAGGCTTGTAGCCAATCGCATTGCAGAGGTATAATCCGTGCGACTTAACTCTGCGCCTCGCGCGAAGACATCTATCTTCTTCGCGAGAGATGCCTATTTAATTTGCTCGGGATATACGCCTGGATTGATATTGTTCTGCTATTGCTTTGTGGACTACCAATTTGATGCAAATGACAGCGATTGTGGTGTTTTTGAACTAAACTTTCGTAAGCACAACACATTGTAGACTTTTAGTCCGGATCTACTTACGGTTGTTGTTATATCGGAAGAGTCCGACCAGGTTTCGCTCCGATTCGTAGAGCTTAATCACGCGAGCTCCGTCTCTGCTCACCATGATTAAGCTCTACGAATCGGAGCGAAACCTGGTCGGACTCTTCCGATATAACAACAACCGTAACTAGATCCGGACTAAAAGTCTACAAAGCCATTGTGGTGCTTATACCATGCTATTGAAAAACTATGTAAGTATAAGACTCTAGGGCCTGTACGCTAATTGTCAAAGTCAGGCATTTTAGCGCTATTACAAAACGCGTGACTCGTGCCATCGAGCTACAAATGCTGGTTCCAAACTAGGATACCTTGTGCTAAAGTCCATTTATTTATTTAGGTACTTAAAAAAATATAAACATCTTTGACGATCTCTGTGGCGCAGCGGTAGTGCATCTGCCTTCCATGCGAGCGGTCCCGGGTTCGAACCCCGGCTGGGAATAAAAAAAACTCCAGGTCTTGCATGTTTACATGTTTGTGATGTCGTTGTTTCTGGTTCCCACGACACTGGGTATCCTAGTGTGGGGCCAGAAGCAATGTATGTGCCTGTATGTAAATGTTATCTTGATGCATCTTTTTATCGAAATACACTCTTCTTAAATACCGAAATTAGTATGATGGGATTCATAAATAAAAGAATTGTGACTACTGACTTCAATAAATACTTGTTGTAATGTATTTTAGTGGCAGTCTATAAGCGAGCTCGACAAGTTGAAACAGCTAAAAAAGCTGTACTTCCTGAAGAACCCCGTTCTGGAGACTGAAGACTATGACACCGGCTCGCAGATGATCGTGGCCAAAATTGGATCGCTTATGGTACGTATCTCTGCACGGGAAAATCCAAAATACCTACTGATTGAGTGTCTTTAATGCAAACAGATCGGATAAGGGGCATCAAATTGGAAGGTCGTATACAATAATACGAAGCGTTCGAGGCCTAGAGGAACTGAGGTATTGGAATCAGTCACTTGGGTTAAGCAACAAGCGCGGTCAGGTACTGAATGGGTGACCATCCCGTGACTACCGCTACTGGCGTTTTTTCTGAGCACTTCCGTACTTTGCAAGGCACGTAAAGCCGTTGGTGCCGGCTGTCATGCAATTCCAGACGTTAAGCCACGTCAGAGGCCTGATGGGCGTCTTGATAACCACAGACAGTAAGGCCCGCCACTGTCTTACAATCCTTCACCAACCTAGACTTGACCCGCGTGGTGGAGTAAGGCCTAACCTTCCTGCGATGCAGCAAGAGACCCGTGCTCCAGCAGTGGGGATATACACGGGTTGATATCGAGATAGATAACAATTTATTGTACATAAAAATGGAAATTACACAGCTATTTCTCTACAGTGTTTGTTTTAATGACTGCCATTACATGACAGGCGGCACCAACGGCTTAACGTGCCTTGCGAAGAATGGAAGCGCTCGGAAAAATCTCACGAGCGGTAGTCAAGGGACGGTTACCAATCCTGCACCTGACCGCGCCTGTCGTTGCTTAACTCAAGTGATTGCTTCCAATCACTTGGTTCGACTAGGTCACGAGCACCTCGTATAGTATAATATATAACTATACTCTTCTCTTTCCCCACAGGAAATCAACGGCTCCCGCATAACGCGGGAACTCAGAAGGGGCGCGGAGTATGACTACATGAAACGGTATGGTGCCGAATGGAAGCTGGCCCAGACAGACCCTCTCGTCAAGCTGGCCTTTGATAAAGAGCACTGCCGGTTCAACCTCCTTATTCAAAGTAAGTATCAAAATCTTCAGAACGGTTCGACGGTCGTCGGTGGGCAGACCATCAGCACAATTTTGAACATTGTGCCGCTGGTCGATAAGTGAGGAACTTAATAAGGCTTTTCGACGGAAGAGTCCGATCAGATTCCGCTCTGATTCGATATCAACCCTTGTATGTTGCCACTGCTGGCGCACGGGTCTCTTCCTGCATCGCAGGAAGGGTAGGCCATAATCCACCACGGGGGCCAAGTCCAGGTTGGTGGAGGATTGTAAGACAGTGGCGGGCCTTACTGTCAGAAGTTATCAAACCGCCTTTAAGACCTCTGACATAGCTTAAGGACTGACATTACATGAGAGCTGCCACCAACGGCTTAGCGTGCGTTGCGAATCACTTTCGAAAAAATGCCACTGGCGGCAGTCACCCATCCTGCGCTGCGCCTTGTTGCTTAACTCAAGTGATGTTTGGTTTTCATTTACGAATAACATACAGGATTATAAAGCTGAAATGGAGATGGGCGGGGCATTTGGTTAGGTAGAAAGACGGGCGGTGGACTTAGGTTGCCTAAGTGGTGACCAAGAACGGGTGGACAGTCGGTGGGCAGACTACTAGCCCGGTGGCTCGATCGAAAGCTTATGAAAGCGGCTGGAAACATTGAACGAGACTAGCAAAAGACCGGATGGGTTGACGTGAAAGTGAAGATGGCCAACAGTACGCTCTGTTTACTGGCTACTTAGACAGAAGAATGTCTTTAGCCAAAGTTCAAAAGGTTCTTTCCCACTCTGATCGACCTCGTATTATATCGCCAATAATATCAATCTTTCCCCCCACAGAATACGGCATTCCCGAAGACAGCCTTCTCGTAAAAGTGCCGAAAAGTACAACACTGACCTCACAACTACTAGAAATCACCTTACGAGACGAGAACGGAAAAGCTTACGTGAAAAAGTTCCCCGCTACAATGGCCGTGCAGAAGCTGGTAACACTGGCGCAAAGACTGTTCCCCAAATCTGGCCACACTGGGAAACTCGAGCTCTATTGCTTGGATGACGAAATGAAGGGCGCGGAAATCTACCTAGATAATGTAATGAAAGATCTCTCCTACTTCTCCATCAAGTCTGGCGACACTATTCTCGCCAGGTACAGATAACTTTACCGCAACTGGCAACACCGTCAAGATGGCGGCTCGAATTGGCGCGCATTTACTGATATTTTCCTCCGAACTATTTAAACTTTGTATACGAGGTGTAAGAAAATCCCCAACTTTTACTTAAAAGGAAACTTAGGAATCGCGATATAAATATCACCTGTTCCATAGAGCGTATTCATGGGGGTTGGCTTATCAACACGCTGAGCAGGCGGGTCGGTCATCGCAGACAAAGGTTCTGGAGTGGAGACTACGAACTGGCAAACGCAGCGTAGGACGCCCACTGGCTTGGTGGACCGATGATCTGGGGCCTGAGGCAGATTGCTGGCAGTGGATGAGGATGGCTCAGGGAAGTGGCGTGCCCTGGTGAGGCCTATGTTCACTATGGCAGATACATAACCTCACGCCTGTATCCCAGCGGGGTAGGCCAGGGACTGCCACTTGCCACGATCCTGACAGATCACCTTCGCTTCATCAACGTTCATAAGTCGTTGCGTGCACGCACACCGGTTCCGGGTACTTTTTATTTTCCCTTTTGCTAATACATCCCTTACTGGGACGTCCCTTACCAGCCCTTCCACTATGACAATATATTGTAAATTAAAATGATCATGACTGGTGAGGGCACCTGTTATTCGAGGCAGTCGCTATTTTAGCTATTGCCTGCGCGATTTCACAGTCGTTCGTACGAGTTGAACCCTAGATTTTTAAAAAGGGATTTGGTTACACCTTGTATAATAGAGTTGGTCGTCGAAATTGTACTGTACTTATTTATTTGATTTGGTGATTCAATAATTAAAGTCCACCTCATGTATTTTTTGCTCTGGATTTTTATTCCGTGACCTTACCTTGGTCCAGTCTGTTAGCTTTTAGAACATATCTCGGCTACTATAGGATAGAATCGGATATATTCCTGTAATAGAAATATCGGAACTAATATGACACTTAACTTTTCACAACTTTTCAAAATAGTGAAGAAAGTTTGAAGTGTTGAAAGTTTTATACAGAGCAGGAAGTCTTATTACACTCGTGTGCATTCGGCGAAAACCGAAGCCTACTCTAGAGCCCGAGGTATATTCTAAAAGCTAACAGACTATATCTGCCTGCTCCTCGAGGATACAGCAGTCAGTATATGCGCATATGTGACCTCAATTCTGTATTATATCGCAAGTAAATAAGCGATAACACCTGCTGCCTTGAAAGTGACCTTAGATCATTATAATATGAGCATATTTAATTTAACTTCATTATTGTGAAGTAGCGTTACTAAAGTATCGTTTTCTTCGCGTAAAAATTAAGTTATAAAACGAGCAACAAAAAGACGTTGATAATTGACTGGGTAGGTACATATTTCAAAAAAGTTTTAATGCAAGTAAATTGTTTTTTAATATTTTTTTTTTGTGGCCTGGTTAGAGCCAAATTCAGGCCATGAAGTTATGTTCAGCGGTAAAGCCCGATCAGGAAAATTTAAAACTAATTTAAAGAAACCAATTTTTTATTGACTTCAAACACTGAGCTTCAAACCATGATATTTAAACAATATCTATTAAACTTTGTGACAGTTCTTCAAGCGTGGTCTATTCAAAGTGGTGATGAGTTTTTTGTGCGTTGCAATGCAGAAAAGTAATGTGGTCGCGAAAGAAAACTGGTAAACGATTTATCAAAGCATTTGTCAGGTAGGAACTTCTAACAAGTTGTCAACAACCACTAGTTGGTATACTGCTATACCTACATCTTGTATAATATATGCCTTTGTGTGAATGAATACTCCTAGATTCCCTGACTCAACATCTCCCATCCGAAGCCTCAGAACTAGATCCATGACCAGTTAGTCTCTCCTCAACTAAGTACTTATGGACTGAGACGTCGGAGTGCGTGGACCTAATCGTCAGGTCATATTGTTCAAAATAATGTAAATAAATCTTTTTAAATCATAAAATCCCAAACCCGTTAAAACAGTATGTATCTACCATGTACAGTCATGGAATGAAGATGGTTTACATAAAACAACATAAAATCACTCCTGCATCCTGGTGACTGATCTAGACGTCCATTAGTCGATCCATGCACGTACCTACGCTTGTTTCAGTTATATTTTATTTTTGTCTAGTGGTTTATTGAATAGCATTTGAAAAGTTTAATATAAATATAGGTGGCGGTGAAAGTGAGTTCATGTAGCCTATATATGATAATGAGTTTAATACAACAGGATTTCAACCATTAGTGCCATTTCAATCTGATCATGAAAATCAAGAAATGTCATTTAAGATCTGTTTCAGTGTACCTATTTACCTATTTGTGGGTAGTGTACCTATTTAAATTCGGAATTGATGATGAACAATGAAACACGATAGGTAATTTATAAGGTAACATTTTATTACCTTACATTTTGTACTAAAGTTACATACTTATTTAAAGTTTGTTTTTTCCTGGTTTACAATAAAATACTTTATAATATTACATTTTTTTATTTTCCTAGTCAGACTATCTAAGTTTCAAATCCTGCGCGTTTACGAACTGGCCACTACAGCCATCGCCATTAGCAACGCGAGCGACAACAAAAAAAGCATTTGTTTACAAATGGCCACCGGCGACAAATTCAAAGTTTCACACCGCAGTGACAATGTGAAAACGTGGAGAAAACGAGTTATTCAACTGAAAAGCGTGTTAAAAACAACTGTCTCCTAGAGAAAAAGTGATGGGTAATTGTTTTGTGACCATTTTTCGCCGCCCCAAAGTCCGTCGGCACATAGTTCTGTTGCTATTAGGCCTAGACAATGCGGGCAAGACGAAAACTGTGAACAACTTGGCTGGGGAGAAGGACGAGGCCGTACTGCCAACGGTGGGGTTCAAGGCTGTTAACCTAGTCCATAAGGATACACCTGTAACAGTCTACGATCTGGGCGGGGGACCAAATTTCCGTCAGATCTGGTCGCAGTACTACAGCGAGGTTCACGGGATCATTTTTGTGATTGATTCGAGTGATTTCTCGAGGCTGGACGAGTGCAAGGCGGTCTTGGAGGAGGTGTTATCGCACGATAAAGTTGCAGGTGAGTCCTTGAAGTATTTATTACCATGGTAACACTAACCGCTACGGTCTGCTGGTTTTTATAGGCCGGGCGAGCCTGCGCTAATCTTGTTTTGTCACGGTTAATTAAAGAAAGAGACTGAGTAACTTCGTACGAACTTTGTACGAGCGAGAAGCAAATAGAAAGAGAACACTATTGCACATCCAGAAAAAAAGGAAATAGGTGGTACTTAAAGAAAAAAAAACACAATAGTAAAAATATAACTATTTACAAACTAGCTGACCCAGCGAACTTCGTACCGCCTAACAGTCGATTCTTAAACTCATCTTAAGAACCATCCTCGTACTTCGAGGAATATTCTATAAAAAGAATTAGCCAAATCGGTTCAGCTGCTCTCGAGATTTGCGCTTACCAACACATTACGCGATTAATTTTTATATTATAGAAGATAGATAGAAGATAGGTATGTGGTTGTCTAGTCCCCTTCTTTAATTGACGGCTAGTGTTTTATAAAACTTTACTCACCAACCCAAACTTCTTCAAATGGATACAATGGATTGAAAATGGATGGAGCATGTTTTATAAAACTACAACCATCCGTGGTTTACCTTCTGTGACAGTTGATGTACATCGCAAAGTCGGTTACCCACAGATTAACATGAAGGACGACTCCGCTACGCCATGTAGGTAAATCGAAATTGTCGTGGTAAACTTCGAATGGTACTTCACCAAACTCGATCCCGTCTTTCTAATTTCCTTCAGCAACTTTCCATCGTAAGGTTGTCTGGAAGAAATTGCTTTTAGCAATAAGGCCGCCAATTGTAGGTACTATGTATATTTGCAATTGTTTTGTATTTGTTGTTTTTCCAGTGTACGATAAAAAATATTCTTATCTTATCTTATCCTGTATAGTTATTGTTCTGGGGTGTCTGTCACTTGAAAGTGACAGACAATATTGAGTTGAGGATCTCCGTCCCACAAAACGAGCGGGACCTAGTCGCCATTTGTTTAGTCGCTGGTTTAATCACAAGGTTTAGTCGATGTTTAGTGATTGAAGCTGTAAGAAGTATCCACATCATTACCACGGGCTGATGCGGGCACCACGAAACTGACTAAAATTAACTTTACATAGGTAACATACTTAACATTTACATATTGGCACATATAATGCTTCTGGCCCCACACTAGGATACCCCACAAATTAGACAGCAACCTGTGTCGTGGGTTCCAGAAACGACGAGATCACAAACGTTTAAACATCCAAGACCTGGGGTTTTTTTTGTCCCCAGCCGGGGATCGAACCCGGGACCTCTCGCATGGCAGGCAGATGCGCTACCGCTGCGCCACAGAGGTCGTCTTAAACTTTAAATTCGTAAGGTAACGCGCTCGTGGCCTAGTGGCATCGAGTGATTGGAATCCATGCTGGATGGGTGACCATCCCGTGACTACCGCTAGTGCCATTTTGTCCGAGCGCAGGCACGTTAAACCGTTGGTGTCGGCTGTCGTGTAATGGCGGTCGTTAACAATTCCATAAAAGAAACCAAAAACGCTATATCTATATCTTTTTGGATACAAAATGGAGAAAAAGAACTCCAGGCTTACGTCATATTAAAAAAATACTATTCCTCCGAAACACTTCTCACAGAAACAATCCTAAGTACCCAAGATTTCATTTTCTTTTTACCGCAGACTATTTAAAGTGACTCTGAGGAGTGTTTTACGGAATCGTGTTTTTATAATGGGGCCGTTAACCGTCTTACTCATAGAAAATCGATTCAAATACCCGATAAATCACCCAAGAATAGTCTGATCGGCCTTATTTATAAAAGGAGAAGGAAAACAATCGTGGGGGCACCTGAGTGACTGAGGTGTTCAAATAAGTACTTGACTTATTGTCCTTAGCGCTTGAAACTGCTGTGTGGTGTCGGCCTAGAGAATAACACCAACCCAATTCTTCCCGCGGGTGTCGTAAAAGGCGACTAAAGCTAGGCGCGCACTTGTTACTTTTGTCACCGTGACTGTTTCGTCACTCTTATCAAGACCGTGGACATTTATGGAGGTGCGCGTATGTTACGAGCGACGTGACAACTGGGTGACATTTTGCCATACAAATCTACGGAGTGACGAAACAGTCACTGTGAAAAAAGTAACCCGTGCGCGCTTAGCCTAAGGGACACAAACTGGGGGGTTGGCAGCAGCGCCCCCTGCAGTACAATTCCACCGAACTGCGATCCCCAACCCGCATGCCCGGCGTGAGGATTATGGGCTTTATCCCCTATGATAGCACAACGTGGCGCTCTTAAGGGGAGGGCTATGTCCAGCAGTGGACTAGTAGGTATAGCCTGACGGCACGCGCAATAATTAAGCCCGTCTCTCTCTCTCTGAGAGAAGGCGTGCAGTGGGACCTTTGTAGGCCAGGTATATATCTATAACATAAAAATGAATCGCTGAATGTGTTGGTAAGCGCAAATCTCGAGACCAGCTGAACCGATTTCGCTAATTCTTTTTTAGAATATTCCTTGAAGTACGAGGATGGTTCTTACGGAGAGAAAAAAAAATCGACTGTTAGGCGGTACGAAGTTCGTTGGGTCAGTTAGTCTATCTATAATATCAAAATGAATCACTGAATGTGTTGGTAAGCGCAAATCTCGAGAGCAGCTGAATCGATTTCGCGAATTCTTTTTTTAGAATATTCCTTGAAGTACGGAGAGAAAAATGTAATCATTAAAAAAATTAAAGAATCAACTGTTAGGCGGTACGAAGTTCGCTGCGTCAGCTAGTAAAAAATATATTTAAAAACACGATTCCACTGAAACACCGAAAGTTACTACAAAAAACTAGCGTTTTAATCTGTGATTACCTCTTTTTGAAAGGTCGTCTGGAAGAGATCACTTTTAGTGAGTACTTAGGTTAAGCAATTTCTGGTGTAATTTCCTTTTTTATGTACAAGAAGTGTTCTCTATCTGATCTATGTTTTTCTTGTAAAATCTCCACCACATATATCTAACTTTAGTGGGCGTTTTTGGAGTGTTTTAGGGAATTGTGTTTTTATAAATAAGGCCGTTCGACTATAACGTTGTGACGTAATGTCCAACTCGAGTGTTGCAATAAACTCGCCTTATCGAAGTTACCGAGCCTTCAGCGACATGCAGCTTTACGCTATTGAAAATTGATTAGATTTGCTGATGTCATGTTACACCATGCATAGAATATTGTGCATATGTTATGTTCTATAACGTCATGTGTACATATTGACATTTGACGGCCTCGGTGGCGCAGCGGTTTAGCACGCCGACTGTAAAACGGAAGGTCTCGGGTTCGATCCCCGGCCGGGTCAAACTAGGAAACGAACTTTTCTAGTTTGTCTCGGGTCTTGGATGCTATCTATGTATTTATTGTATTGAATTTATCCTCGAGTTAGCACCTATAACACAAGTCATTTAGTTGTTCTTAGTATAGGGCTAACGAGATCTGCGTAATATGTCCATGAATATATATTTATGCAAAATCTGAAAACCATGAAAACCAGTTTTCAGATTTTGCATTAATATATAGTTCTCTAACGTGGTTCTTACCATAGGTACAGAAACAATATGTAAATCTATTTTAAAGCGCATTGGGTGCTATCTAGTGCCACCAATGGAAAAAAAATCATAACTTGTTGTATAATAAGTTTATATATTGTTTATGTATCTTAACAACTGTGATAAATATTTTTAGAACCTACAGTCTCGTCGTCAGGCTATACCTACTAGTCCACTGCTGAACATAGCCCTCCCCTAAAGAGCGCCACGTTGTCCTATCATAGGGGTAGTGCCCATAATCCCCACGCTGGGCATGCAGGTTGGGGATCACAGTTTGGTGAAATTGTACTGCATCGGGCGCTGCTCACAACGCGGTTTGTGTCCCTTATTCGCCTTTTACGACACCCGCGGGAAGAATCAGTCTAGTTAAATGGAATAAATATCATAATTTGATTTGTAATACGTTTTTATCTAAAAGTAACTATTTTTAGAACATACAGCCATGTAGTATAAATATCCTAGGACTTTAATCGATTTCTGCTGAAAACTGGCCGTTTTTGGAGGAAATCCATTAAAGTCTTAGATTTTTGATTCTAGGCTATAGAGATAGAGAACACTTTATTGTACATAAAAATGGAAATTACACAGACATTTCTTAACCGAAGAGTACAGACGGCGGCCTTATCACTAAACGTGATCCATTAAAGTCTTAGATTTTTGATTCTAGGCTATAGAGATAGAGAACACTTTATTGTACATAAAAATGGAAATTACACAGACATTTCTTAACCGAAGAGTACAGACGGCGGCCTTATCACTAAAAGTGATCCATTAAAGTCTTAGATTTTTGATTCTAGGCTATAGAGATAGAGAACACTTTATTGTACATAAAAATGGAAATTACACAGACATTTCTTAACCGAAGAGTACAGACGGCGGCCTTATCACTAAAAGTGATCTAGACTGTAGTTTCTAAAAATATTTATCACAGTTGTTAAGATTTCTCATGTTTTGAAAAAAAAAACGTATTATAAAAAGAGTTATGATTTTTATTCCATTGGTGACGCTAGTTGGCGCCCGCGCCTTAACAGTGTCGCCGGTGAGACAGTAGGCCAACAATGTTAAAATCTACCGTTAACAGCTGTCAATTGGTCAAAGTGCATTCAGAAAAAACAACTGACAGCTGCTGACGTAAATGAACAGATTGTTAACGTACGAGAAACCGGCGGTGACACCTTCGACCAACTTTCAGGCAAACCCGTGCTGGTGCTAGCGAACAAACAGGATAAGCATGGAGCCCTGGATGACATCGACGTGGTGGAAAAGTTGAACATCGAGCCGCTGGTCAACAAGTGAGGAACTCTTACCTTATGGAGACGCCTCACGAAGCTATTTTCACACACACGTAGTTTGGTTCATTCCAGACCCAACACACCCCCAGGAGACACCCCTGGGGGTGCCACGGGAACTTTGATTCGGGCCCGTAGCACCCCAATCATACAACGGTGTACCAGGGGTATCATGATCTCACGAATCATAAAGCTGAAATGGAGATTGGAGGGGAGGGGGTCGCATTTGGTTAGGCAGGATGGCCGGTGGACTAAGGCAGAAACTGAGTGGTGGCCAAGAGTAAGGCGACGGTCGGTGGGCAGACCTCCAGCCCGGTGGGCAGAAGTCATTGTGAAAGTGGCTGGGAAGCATCGGACAAGACTAGTAGACTGGTTGGGTTGGCGTGATAGAGAAGAGGCCCATTCCCAACAGTGGAGTTGTTGAAACTCTGGGCTCGCAATGAAACTTCACCAATATGTTGGGAGCACAGATGGAGGTGAAGTGTCACCATGAAGCGTCTTAAGGTTTCATAGGTAGTTACGTTAAGACGGCCTTTTGTGGCACTAAAATGTCAGAATTTGTAAAGTAATGTTCTGGAAAATCGCGACTTTCATCATTTAAAACACGCGACTCGCGCCCTCATACTGAAGTCCCCTAGCCCAAACAGTTATAAAACACGATTCCTTAAAACACTCTTCAGAGTCAGTTTAAGTAGTACGTGGTAAAGGCAAACACGTACCTCAGATTATTTGAACTGCCTCTGAGGGGTCTTTGTGGAAAAAAATATTTTGGTCGATATTGCCTCGACCACACTCTGTTTCGTACGATTAAACGAACGGGCGGACCACCACCAATTAACCTATTCTGTACAGTTGACAAAACGTCCACCTTTACATTTTAGTTTTCAACACTAGAGTGCTCTGATTTAAACATTGGTGTGCTGTCGACTGTAAGGTAAAGAACAATATTGTTAAGGTTAAGCATAAAAAAAACATGCACAGTACAATATCCAATAAATTTTGGTCAAAAACACATAACACTTTCATGTTACATTGTACTTTGACATTCAGCAAACAGAAAGTAAATTCTTTACGTTGAAATAAATTGAATAGAATTGAACAGAAATAATTTTAACATACTTACTAAAAAAATCCTTACTGAACAAACCATTCCGAAAAATGTCTGAACCAAAGGACCTCAACACGCTGGTAGCATTGCCACGCTGCACCGCCAAAGAGACACTTTGGCCAATTTACGCACGTCAGGATTTGCCACTTCCCACGAGTCCGCCAAACCTCAATCGATTTCAGCGTCTCGTTTTTTACTACATACAAATGGATTAACACATTTCAGGTACCGCTGTCCAACACTGGTAGAGTCATACAGCGCCTCAATCTCCAACAATACGACAAAAAAGACCAAGCTAGACCCCGGCCTGAAGAAGGGGTACCAGTGGCTTCTCAACTACATATTCCGACGATACGGCGACATCAACTTACGCGTTCAGACCGACATCCACGCAGATCTAGAGCGCCGCAAACGGTTGCTGAACAAAGCCTCGAATCGAGCATCGCAGACCTTCACAGCTGTTAGTGACGATATAGCCACTCAGACCGGATTTGAGAACCCCAACTATCAAACGCTGTCACGCGACGTGACTGAGATTAAGGAGAACGATTTGGACTCCAACCTCATTATTGTCAAGCCGATTTCTCACGTATCCAATAGTTTAGATACGACTGGTAAGTCGAGAGATATTTACCTTCTTATAGGAATGCCATTAGAGGCAGTGCATAGCAAGAACCCTTTCCCTGTGTGATATAATCCAGACGTGTAGGTAACTAACTTTATTGCAGTGCATAAACTCGTGCCTGTATCTCGTAGGAGACAGACACCAGGATGTGCTACTTTCCTGACAAAACTTTTTCGCTTTCCCGGTTACGGGTACCAATGCAGGGATTTACTAAGTTACTTTGTGTTAATAGAACCACTTGCTAACCGCGATGAAAAATATCGTGAGAAACCATTGTTTTTAAACCTAGTGTGATGAGATAGTATTAATGATGCTCGAAGAGCATACGCCGTCTAAAAATATGTCTCAGGGCAACAGCAGGCCCCTGTAAAGCGATGGTCTATTACACCAAATGCCTTTCAGTCCCCCATCATACTGTTTTCGGCTTTGACATTTCTGACCCAGCTTCCGTTGGCTACTGCAATACGGCTCAGAAGCTGCTTACAACATGAGGCAGAGTGTCAAGTGAAGTTGTGTTAATTTCTCTTGTTCAAGTGTACCTTAACGCTATAATGTACCAACCTTAACCACTAAAACATTCTTATTCCCCCCAATGACTATACGACTAACTATACGCATCCTTGCGCCATCTGAAATATGTCTCAGGATCAACAGTTGGCCCCTAACAAGAGATGGTCTATTACACGAAATCCCAGTACATTTTAGTCCCTGACCATCCTGTTTTTGGTTTTGAGATTTCTGACCCTGCTTCCATTGGCTACGCCAATGTAGAAGCTGCTTATAACACGAGGCAGAGTTTCAAGTGAAGTTGTGTAGATTTCCCTTGTTAAAGTATACCTTGACCTACCTTTAACATTCACTATAACATTAATCTCCTCAGTGACCATAGAAAGCGCGGACGACTCCGTGATCAGCTGTGCCAAGCCGAAGCTCTCGCCGCTCTTCGGCCGAGCAAGCACCGTTTCAGTGACTGAGAAAATAGAGCTGGAAGCACGCGGCGAATACCGCAAACTGTCGCCGATAGTGCGCTCTAAGTGTGGCGATCAGCACATCAACTTCCAGAACCGTCCGCAGTCCAGTCCCTCTTTCAAAAAGGTAAGATTCTTTGGGAGAGAAAATGTGTGGCATGTGGGATAAAGATAGTTTGTCCCAATTTTCAAAAGGTTAGTCATGTTTTTAAATGTCTCGTCCCACGTTCCATTGGGGATATGGCCACTTCAGGCTATGTCCCAGGCAAGTGCTTAGGGACTTGTCACTTTAGGGAGGAATGAACCTCTTAGGAACGTTTCCCCTTTTACGAATGTTTGCATCAGCGGCTAGTGCAAGGCACTCCAGCCAGATCCACTTTCAGATTGTTCTGTGGAAAGACTGTCCCAATTCAAAGACCATTTATTTTACGCCATGCCACGGAAGGCTAATCAACTAACCTATTAAAAAACGGTTACGTTAGGTTAGGTCGGCCAGCGAAGGGGTTACGCCATAGTCTGACGCTGCCCTAGCCGCAAATCTGAACCTGCTAATTCCCAAAAACTGGGAAAAATTCAATCTTAAAATAAAGTAGAAAAGTAGAAGAAAAGTAAAACTAATAGGATATGCTATTAGTTTTACTTTTCTTCTACTTCATGCGCCGTCTCCTGTCGGAGGTGGCAAACTTATTATTTATTTTTTCTAATTATTATACTTTATGGCACGCGAAACTTATAAACAGGACATTCCAAAAGAAATAGCATGTTTTTTTTGAAAATTGTAGTTTCCAGTGGCCCGTCCTCAGCATACTCAGCCTATCGCCGGAAATCAGGACGTTTATGGCTAGTTTTTTGTGTTTTTAGCAGTTTAAGAAGTGATCATAACTTTTTACGAGTACCCTCCTCAATCTCCTGTTTCACATACATTTGCCTGAAAGTCCGATTACCGTGTAATACCGTGCACCACGTCCCCAACAGAAAGAACTTGCGCATAATTCATCCCCCCGCGACGCGGATGACTCACGCGGCGCTACCAACCTGACAGCGGGACTGGGTGACAGCTGGGACGGCATGCGCGGGCGCACCGTGCTCGTAGACGACGTTGAGATGCTCGGCGCTCACCGGGAGATACTGTTCGCTGAGAGATGTGAGGACTACTTTGTAGCCGAGAATAAGTGCTATGAAATTTCTTGACAATGCTGGTTATACTAGCGAGTTCTCCTCTTCATTCTCGAGGAGAACTCGCTAGTATAACCAGATTACTAATTTGATTAAGCGCAACATGGGTTGGGCTTGAAAAAAAAACTTCACATAAAAAGTGCAATTTTAGCCTGAAATGGATTCGAACCCACGCCTCTAATGCGCCAATAATGTGCCAATACTCATTCTAAGTCAGCCATTCGAGCCTCGCCTCAACGCTGCATCTCTTTTCGCGCCTATCACAATACTTTGATTCGCCGCCGGTTCGAATCCCCAGAAAGTGTCTTTCTATATGAAATTTGGGCCTTTCCAATGCAATATACTTGTGTCATTGTTACATATAATGACCCAACAGAATCTACATCGAGTCTCCCTATTATGTAACGGTCCACCGTGTTGGATTGTTTCTCTTAACGCTTCCGGAATTTAAAAAAATGTATGCATTTGACAGCTGGAGTAGCCCATGACACAGTCAATCACTCACGCCGTGTGCACACTCTCCGCATAGCTCTGGCGAAGCCCGCTAGTGGAGAGGTTGCACCGGGACTAAGCCGTAAACTGTTTCATTCACTCACTCGGTCATTCACTCTCTCTTCTGTAGCCGCTCGAACCAGTGAGACATGTATAAAAAAAAGTAAAAATCGACGTCGCTCAACCCTGTGGATACTTACATAACAGATCCCCTGGTCTGCCTAATGACCTATAATCTATACCCAGCAATGAGTAGCGGTGGACCGATGATGATATAAATTTCTGTTTGTTCACAAAACGTTTGTCCGTCTGTCTATCGGAAATTTCTAACGGCCTCTCCCTTGTTTACCTAGCGGAGTTGAGCAACAAGTGTGCCATGTCGGATATAGTGACGGTGGGCGCTCGCACCCTGCCGCTAGAAGTGCGACCCGCCAGCGCGTCGCAGTTGCTTCGTCGGCAGCTGGAGCTGGCACCGCAGCACAAGCGGCGGCTCAGCCTGCGCTGTGAGTGTCCTGATCTCTCACAACTCCTTTACCCGCACTTCTAGCGTACCCTGGACAGCAATCAGCGACTCCCTAACTTCTTCTTCTTCAGGCTATATTAGTCCACTGCTGGACAATAGCCCTCCCCTAATGACTCCCTAACGCTGACTAGCAAATCCTTTCACCACGATGGCTGGAGAAGCGAAGGAGAAGACCCGAGGCCAATACCTTCAACATAACTTCCTCTTTTATGATACACCAGTCAAGGGAAACTTGAACCAAGTGCCACTCCAACATTAGGTCAAGGAAAACTTGAACCAATAACCACTTCAACAGCAGTCCTTCCAGATACTTAAGGAAGATCCTGGACATTCATTAAATAGGAACATTTACAGCAGCCTGCGCTCCGAGTATCTTGGTTCCTTTCAGCGCGATTTGGGGGATAATAAATACCAATTTCGGATCAGTCCCACCTTCTTACATAAATCCTTGCAGCTCCTTTGATAACCCCTGACTAGCATTAGCACAAGTGGCAGCTCGGTATCTTTACATGTTTTCTAATATTTGGTCTGGTGTACAATAAACAATATTCTTATCTTATCTCAGTCTGAGCTGTGAGTAGCACCCTCTCCTATCCAACATCAGAATTTCCTTTCTCTCCTTTGGAAAGATCACAGATATCCTACATGTCAAGCACAAGTGGCGGCTTAATCTGCGCTGTAAGTATCCTGATTCTTTGCAGCTCCTTTAGGAAAATCGCAGCGAATACATCTTGAGTATTCGCACCACCCTAAACGGTTACTTAGTCTGCGACCAAGCTTAAACCAAGAACGTTTCTCTCTACCATCAGTTCTTCTAGCTCTCTTCCAGACGTTAATTTGAAAATATGCGCAGTACGAAAAGCGTGTCTGCGCTGTGAGTATCCCTCCTGGAAGCCAATTCTCACTTCATTAGCAAATAATTCGTATACGACTCTTAAGGCTTGAATTCTTGAATTGTACTTAAAAATTCGAGCGACAGCCAAAATCTGTATTCCGAACGCCATGCTACATTGAATTTGAATAGGAAAATAAATGTCTAATGACTCTGTCGAGTTATCTTATTTTTATGCGATGTCTAATCCTTCTAATATTTTGCATGGGTGAGAATCGGCTCACTGGTGTGTTTCACCGCAGTTTTAGAGGATGTTGGATGTAGTGATAATCAAGAAAGCCTACCTTTCATTGCTCCTGCATTCCTAATAAACGGTTTCGTGGCGGTACGAGACAGCTGCCAGTCGTGTATACTTTTGGCGTTGGTTGCAGATATGCAACGCAACAAGACGAGTCCGGAGCACCTGGGCGTTTTCCGCTACGAGCCGAAGGCGCCGCGTCGGCAACTCGACATGGGGGACTTTGAGCGCTCGGCCAACTACCTCACTCAGGATATGCACTTGTGATGCCATGATCACAAGCGGTGAGGAACTGTACTGTTTAGTTCATTTATGAGATACTTTTTGAACTCCCATCATCTTCCTGTGCCTCTTCATTTTTAAAACTGTAATTAATATATAAAACTATAATTACTAACTAATTGTTTTTCACACTGTCAAATAGCTTATTACGTGACTGGACAGTCCAATTGCTGCGATTGATTGATAATGATGGAATAATCATTATTCCCTTCACTGCTGAACATACATGACAGGCCTGTAAGCCTTGTCAATTTATTTGGTTTTGGCACTTGCGCTGATAGCTAACAAGGCCTATACGAGAGCGACAACGCCGGTCGCATCGTCCGCAAACAAATTGTGTTCTTGGTGACGTTAGAGGTTGTGCCATTCGTTGGTGACGCAGATGGCGCTTTTGGGAGAGCAGATAGAACCAGGCATAGTCATGCGCGACCACCCCATCAGATAATCTTTTCCTGCAACTATCACGGTCACCAGAAACTTTTTCCCAGGTGTTCGGGTCAGTGTTAAAAGATACCATATCGCATTGTAGACTTTTAGTCCGGATCTACTTACGGGTGTTGTTATATCAGAAGAGTCCGACCAGGTTGATGTCCTCAATGTATGTAGTATAAGAAGTAGTGGATAACGAAATAAATAAATTTGAATTGAATTTGAGGTTTCGCTCCGATTCGCAGAGGTTAATCATGGTGAGCAGAGACGGAGCTCGCGTCGTCGGTTGCTCGTCTCACTCTGCGGGCAAGCTCACCATGATTAAGCTCTGCGAATCGGAGCGAAACCTGGTCGGACTCTTCCGATATAACAACACCCGTAAGTAGATCCGGACTAAAAGTCTACAATGTGTTGTGCTTACGAAAGTTTTAGTTCAAAAAAGACACCATATCGCGTTTAGCGCTATCTTTAAACCGCAGTAGTGGCCGCCCAACTGGACGTTTAGCGTCCGAAATTTGACCAAGGAGAGTTTGTCTCGGCAAACGACTATCACGGATGTAAAAGGTACGAGTATAATCTTGTATTGTTTTTTACAGACGCTTCTAAGTGGAAAAACGCTCAAGAAAAACATAATGGCTGCCATGTTGTTACTGAGTAGGTAATGAAAGGGAGAAAACTTTATACTGTTGGTGATTAAAAAAATGTTTATTGTATAAGAATTTTTGTTTAGTAGTTTTTGCTGTTTTATTTACGTAGCTAATTAGGTGTTTATTAAATTTCCTGAGTCTACCGTCTAGATCGCTCGATATTTCTTCTAATGGTATCAATATACTACACTATTTACACTATTTAATTTTTATCGCTTAAGAGAGACTGATTTAAATATGGAAAAATCGCCCTGGATAAATAGAAACTGATCCAACCGATGAGATTTAATTTTGCGTCCTAAAGAGACAGCCATCAAAAAGGGGAGTCTGCACTAAGGAGCGCTTAATCCCATTACCGGAGTGGCCACTTGAACGTTCACTTACATGAATGACCAGTTTACCTGAATGACCACTTACCTGAACGACTACTTCCCTGATGGACCACTAATTTGAACAACCAATTACATGAACGACCACTTATCCGAACGACCACTTACCTGTACGGCAACTTTCCGCAAAGTCCACTTCCCTAAGTGTCCAATATCGGCTTTGCTGTCATCGTTACTTTAATTTGACCACGAGGAACGAATTTTCCACGTGGTCAAATCAGTTTGACAAAATAGTTTGACTACGTGGAAGAACCCACAATGTTGTATAATATGGGTGTGGAGGCCACTTTGTTAAAACCTTTGTAAATCTGCCTAGGATTCTGTGAAAATTCTGTTGATTTCTCTCGGATCCATTCCCGAAAAAAATGTGAAAGTTGGAATCGGACTTTGTGAAAATCAAATATGAGAGTTAAGGACTGTAAAGTTCGGCACTCGGATCTCGCACGGTTAGAGGACTGAAGGCCACTCTGTACCGGTAAAATGAAGCCATACTATTCACATTTATTTCAATCGAAGTTGGTTGGACTTGGTTGTAGCAGAGGTAAAAAGGGGCCAATTGGGAAATGGACATTCGGAGAAGTAAATAAATAAAGTTAACGACCATTGGACATTCCGGTAATAGGACTTTACGCACCGAGAAACTCCGTAAGCATGTACAGTCGACGTCAAGGGTGTTAATGGTAGGTAAGCGTAAGTCATGATAAGGGTGACTTTGCAACTAAACTGTTAATTGGTTGTCGACGTCATGTTAAAGGCAACCTTTTAACTAAACTGTTAATCTGTTGTCGACGTCATGTTAAAGGTAACTATGCAACTAAATTGTTAATATGTTGTCGACGTCATGTTAAGGGTAACTTTGCAACTAAACTATTAATCTGCTGTCGACTTCATGTTAAGGGTAACTTTGCAATTAATCTGTTGTCGACGTCATGTTAAGGGTAATTTTGCAACTAACTTGTAAATATGTTGTCGACGTCATGTTAAAGGTGACTGCAACTAAACTGTTAATCTGTTGTCGTCTTCATGTTAAAGGTAACTTTGCAATTAATCTGTTGTCGACGTCATGTTAAGGGTAATTTTGCAACTAACTTGTAAATATGTTGTCGACGTCATGTTAAAGGTGACTGCAACTAAACTGTTAATCTGTTGTCTTCATGTTAAAGGTAACTTTGCCTCGGTTAATTTGTTGTCGACGTCATGTTAAGGGTGACCTTGCGACTAAACTGGTAATCCGTTGTCGACAAGGACATTTTGACTTGTTATCGAGATTGTTAATTATTGACTAATAGGTACATGAGTATTTCTTGACTGCGCGAAATATCTAAAAAAAGAAATATCTAATTGGCCCTAAAGTTCTACCTTAGTAGGTCAGATCCTGTGGTCGAGAAACCGGTTATTTTATTTCGAATTTGTTTAAATATGTTTTTTAATTTTTAGGAACGCTGTACCCCACTTTCTGGAATTGTGTTAAACTAACACAGTAAAGTCATCAGGGTAAAAAATATGCCAATGTTAAAGTGAAGCTTAGTGATAGGTACCTAATAACTGTGTTAAGCCTGGTTTAGCTAAGTAACCCCATGATGGGTTTATCATGTGACGTTGTAACGTAATTTATTATGTTAAAATATTTAAGTAAACTTTTTTTCTAAAAATTATGTAGTAGTCTCTGATTATAACTATATTGTTATATACCTAGTATAGGCGAATTGTAGCGGAGATAATGTGTTGTTATAATAATAGTAAAATACATAGTTTAGTTTTGTATTTTGTCTACTTAATGCACAACCACAAGATTCATAATAAACGATAGTAATTTATAAATATGTGTTTTATTCTTTTTTACTTATTTAGTACCTAAGTACTTTGCATTCAAAGTATCGGCGCTACTATATAGGTGCTAGCTAGCGCTACCAATGAAAAAAGGATGCCAATGAAATACGTTTTATAACTTTTATAATAATAAATAAACTCTAGAACGACTTCAGGTGTTGTTTTAGTTGTAAAATTGTTATAATATTAACCGAAAACTGGATAAAAAAAAAATATTAAAAAAAAATAAAAGAAACCGACTGCAGTGATAAATCAACTGAAAGGGAAAAAATAAGATAATTTTATTTTCAAATGCTAATGTCTGTTCTGTTTACATGCTTTAAATCGTTATATTATTTTATTTCCTAAATGAATTTTAGTTTATTGCTTTATTTTCTTTTGTTCGACAATGGACGTGTCTCGGCAAATCATAAATATTTTTACTGATATACTTGTTTCATATAGTCATAGGTACCACCTGCCTGCATTAAAAATTTATGTCGTACGATATTTTTTAGCTAGTATAATGAATATGGTCTAATGGTGTTAAACTATCTAGAATATTTGCAAAGGAAACGACAGATTTTTTGCTTTATTATCCTTACATAAATTGTCTGTTTTTTATGCAGCCTAAAAACGCTCCACTGCACCTAGTTATTTAATGTTAACGATTGTAGGTGGGGACTGGAATAGTCACGAATTATCTCTTCGACCTGAACGACGCTCAGCTTTCGACATCTCCAGAGTAGAATTCTTCGTGCTTGCATTGCTGGGCCCAGTCTTCGGTCTCGCTAATTACTTAGAATAAAGACTTGTAAATGGGAACATAAATGGTCTGAGCCTTCAGCCGCGGCCTGTACAAAGGCGCGACAGGTTTCCTCCTAACAGCAACTTTAAGTAACTGTCGCGGCCTTCGGCCGCGCTAATAGTCTCTCCATTTGGCATCAGCGTAAATAGAGCTCAGCATTTGGAATCGCCGTGGGAGTATTCCTCTAGCCCGCTTCACAGCCTTCGGCCGTGCCGCGACCTGTATTGAGCTCGGCCTTCAACCTCGTCGCGGCAAGTTTCCTCGCACCCGCATGATGGGGCTCGGCCTTCGGCCTGGCGTAGTTATTTTGAGTTGTGGCATGGGCGTGGAGACATACAAAATCTTGGTTTTCTGAATGCCAAAATATTACCGATATTAAAATGAAACTATAACAAATTCATCTTGAGGTGGCCCCCTAAAGCATTGAAAAATTTTACTGAATATTTAGGTGTAGACAAGCAATCTTTGGTCTCACAAGTGAACAGGAAACCTAACACAAAATCATAATCTTATTTTCGGAGGAAACGAGATAAAATTCGTTAAGATGAATAGAGCTAGAATTTTTTAAAATTTCATGGGTCCTACGATACGAGGTCACGGAGGATCCGTCTTCGGTTACCAGTGAGAGCGTTCAAATATTTTTTTATCATTTATTGTTTCTTCTTTGAACCCAGCTTGTCTGACTATGACCGCACAGGGGAAAAGGAGTTACATGCTACACTTTATATATTTTGTTCAGTTAGTTTTGGTCGAAGTGTCAGTAGGAAATTAATATCAGTGTTAAGAAATTATTTTTTCTCAAACATGCTCGGAAATGTTTGTGTTATTACCATGAAATAAAGCCACAAAGTTTCTCTTTTATGGCTCCCGCCTCACTTTACTGGCCTAAGCCAGTAAAGTAAGTATGAAAATCCATTACCGTCCGCTGCTCTAACTTTTAAAATTAACTTACTAAAATTAAACTGACCATGGAAAAATTACATACAGCCAACCACCTACTAAGTTATGTAAGCATACTTGCAAGCTTAAAAAAAAAACAATCTATGGTATTGGTTTTTGTGCGGTTAAACATGGTGCTCAATTATGTTAGTGTATTTAAAAAATAAAAAAGGCGGCAAACTAAACTATTATTTCTTAATTACCTAGTAATTATTTTAATATTAATATTTCCTCGCATTGTTTGAGAAAAGCATTATACAATCCTCGACCGGAACAGGGATTGCAGGACTCGTTCTAGACGGCCTCGTCTACGACTCGGCCGTCTATCCCAAACTCGTCCAGCAATCCCTTACTTCTCGGCCTCTGCAGTTATGTATTATTACCCCCTATGAGGTTGATATTTCTTAAATTAATGAGATAAACGAATGGCGTAGAAAGAAATACGTCTAGTGGCTAAATGTGGTACTGTAGAACAGGGTTTCAGCAGACAAGAAGAGAAACGTTGTTTCAGCACGACGGCACGTACTTAGGGATCTATTTATTGAAGCAATATGAAACTTACTAAGGATTACGGATTAGTAACTATTACTCGCACCACAGCGCAAAGCGAGGTATATTACCTACGTCACTAGTCATGCCAATTATTAGTGGACAGTCAGTATTGGTCGAAGTGATTGAAGTGAATACTATCCAATTTTGTTTAATATTATGTAGGGCCTTCGGACAAAACCATACCGCAATTTAGAACACAAACAGCGCCATCTGTGGTTGGGTAGAGGAACTAATGCTACAATACTTTAATTACTTAGAAGTGAATATTATTTGCGTTGCGTTTGTTCTCTATTAATGCTGATTTTATGTTAATCAACGACACCCGCAAAATTCTCTTTTAAATACTTTGCACGTGTTAGGCGTAGTTAAACAAAATTATATTTTTTTATTAAATGAATGATCTAGAAGGATCAAACCACTTTATAGGAATTATTTCTTTCCGCATTTGTACCGATTCTATAAATGGTTTGTTTACATGTAGACCAAAGCCGAAATTATGTATACACATGTATTAGAATAAATAAAATATAGCAGCGCCATCAAGTGGCTAAAAGTGGTACTTTGATTGCTTAGAAGTAAATGTTATTTTTTGTTCCGTTGGTTCTCTATTAATGATGATTTTATGTAACCTACGTCATCCGCAAAATTCTGTTTTAAATATTTCACACCTGTTAGGGGTAGTTCAATAAAATTAGTATTCGAATTCAATAAACTAAATATAACAGCGATTTTATATAGCCTATGACACTCGCGCAAGGATGCCGAATCGAACGACACCTTGTTTAACAAAATCTGACCATTGGTTAAGGAGTTATAAGGGAACATAGAATCGGACATACTTACATACATACATACGCACTAAACACATTACCCTCCTTTTGGACTTCGCTGCAGTCGGGTAAAAACGGATAAACGGAGAAGCAGGTAAAAAAAAGATCTGGTCAAAGGGTAAAGTAGTAGTGGTGAAAAATGAGGGAAATCGAAGAATGTGTGACGTACATAATTTAAATATTTGAAAATGATAGATAGAAAAGAAATAAAAATGGTGTGAAGAGGTTTGCACCGTTACAAAGTGATATCGTCTTTGGAAAAAGTGAAGATCATAAACATAGTATGTAGCACTTTTTGGACAAGAACTTCCTTGTTTTTGGAACTTCTTTCATCCGGGAAATGATTTCGAACTAAAATGTAGGAATTTAGAAGCAGTTTGGCCAAAACTGTTTTTCCTAAATGGATTTTATTCCTTAAAATTAGTCCTTAGCACGGGTTAGTCCATTAAAAATAAAAATAGTATAATCCTTAAAATTATGTACTTTGCTAAGTTCCGCCAAAAATCCCACAAGCACCATGCGGTTAGTTAATGCAAACTTTTTCAAATAGAAGCAAGAAACGAACACACAACCACCAACAACAATACTTGAGTTAGAAAACACGCGACGCGTTTCGCCTCTAACACGAGGTATCCTCAGGCTCGCAAATGCAAGTGACCCTGTCTAACTAATTTGTGCAAGTGACCGCAAAAACGCTCCGTATTTATAGGCTAGACCGCCGTTCCCCCATGACGCAATGTAACCGTTAAACCGTTTCAACCGCCTATGTGCTATTATTGTTTTGCGCAAAAATTGCGGTTAATGGGGAAATAGAGGAGCTGCCCACCTGTTCATTCAGCATTGTAAACAACCTATATCCCTATAGATAATTTGGAAATTTCCAGCTGCTCAAGTATAGACAATCTCAACCCCTAACCGCATGGTGCTTGTGGGATTTTTGGCGGAATTTAGCAAAGTAATTTTAACTTTTTAATGCTATTATGGATTTCCGCAAAGTAACGCCTGATTCTATACAAGATTTTATTTCTGTTTTGCTGGTTCTAGGTTTATTTATTTATTGATACTTTTGTTTGTTTATTGACAAATGATTTAGAGGATTTACAAATAAGAAAGAACCTATATAGATTAACCTCTGTTGCCGAGATAGGCAAGCCTGTATTACGGCATCCAGCGCCAAATCCCTACCGAATAAGGCAAGTTAAAATATTTAAATGAATACAATGTTAAACTGAGATATAATTTAGCAGAGGTTTAACAAAGTATAGCAAAGTTACAAATAAACTTAAAATAATGAGAGTCTTATTGGTGATTCCTATCCGTGTGTGTTTGTGAGTGGGTGTGTGTGAGTTTATTTCGTACCTACAGCCTGAAGTTTTGTGCAACTTTTGTTGCACTTAAATTTCAAAAATAAAATCGTGCAATACGAAGGAGTTTGCCATAAGGTTCTGCCGAAAGTTCATGGATGCGGATGGCAAGGGCCCGTGAGACATGGCATTTGAAGAAAAAGATCTATTGCCAGCAGTGAGCAGCGGTGGGCTGATGATTGTGTGTCAGCTTGTACATTAACCCCCTTATTCATAATAGTCCGCTAGCTTAAAACAGCTGCTAAAGAGTGTTCTCTTTCATTCTGACTTAGGTCAATAGAAGAGGACAGAGTGAGAATAAGCATTGCTTAAAGTTAACAGACTATTATGAATAAGGGGGTAATATGCTTGTGAGTCTCTTTTCAGACTCAGTATTTTTGTATGAGAATTTAATTAGATAAGATAAATAAGTTAATTGTTTATTTGAACTCAAAAATATTATATTTGTTACAATATGATTGTGCCCTGACTCCTGAACTAGGCGGGAACCTGTATCTCAGGAGCCAGTGCTGTCCCAAAAGGCATGATACAATGCTATTCTGTGGAAAATTATGAATATAAAACAATCAAATTTTATGTACACTTTCTTAGGGAAGAAAGTTAGAAATGAACATTATTTTAAATTATTATTACTTTATAAATGAATAATACAGTTATCATGCAAAAATTATTAATAAACAGCCGAGGGTGTAAGTTCATGTGTGTGTATGAGGGTGTGTCTGTGCGTGTGTGTGTGAGAGAGAGTGTGAAGTATGTTACTGTAAATGTTTCAGTTTTCGTATTTAGCCTAGTACAAACAATGCCCTCTCTGTGGAAATATAATCTTGAGTGATGAGCCAGTCAAAAAGCTTACGTCTGCATTCAAAGGAATTGAGAAGGTAAATATCACAGATTTTATTTAGTTGTAAGTTCGGTATAAGTTTAAAGTAGGTATAAGTTCGAGTAGGTATTGTGTTTCTCCAAAATTTACTTTCTGCACTTAATACGTAATCTTTCTGCTTTCTTATTTATTCTCTTTGGTAATTTATATAATTTGACTGAAACTGATTCTAAACTTGTAACTATGAAAGCAATGAACTCTGTAGAGGTATGATATGTTACATTCTTACTATATATTATTATTATTTGGGGGTTTGTGACAACCCTGACCATATTTATTTTATTTATTAGGAAAACCAACAAGTACAACAAATTTACATTGGTAATTATTACAAAATTACAGGACACTTGAATAACGAATTATAGGTTTCCACAACTTAAATACGTAAATCAAAAGAGCAGTCGTTAGGCCCTAAAACACAGATTTGACAAAAAATCTATTGTTCTCACTGCCGCCCCTGAAATTAGAATTTATGGGTTGCAATCTTGGTATATGTATCGTAGCCAAAAGTTAAGGTCATATCTAGTTGCAACTTCAAAGTTACGAATATTTGCTAATTTGTAGTCGGAATACCACACGCTCTGAAGGAAAACATCGTGAGGAAACCCGTGATTTGGTTGGCTCCGCACGTATTGTCTAGTCTTTCCTTTGGGCTAGGCCAACTAAGCTGTCAGGACGGTATAGGTGCTGGGCAAATCTACACTATCTAAAAACCATGTCCCAGGCACTGCCGCATCCGAATGGTGTCGTCACCACAGAACATAAATGTTCTGTGGTCTTCACCCAGATGCCACTGGACGCTGTATAAATCATCTCATTACGTACCTGCAGAGGCTAATGTATCTATTTGCAGTTTGAATCTTGTTGCGTAGGAGTGAAAAAATACAAGCGGCCTGTCATGCTAAATATTGTATTCTTATTTCATTAATATAAAGAACAAGGTATTTTTACTTACGTTTACTTGATACAAATATATGTACAAAATGCGTTTTTAAATTATTACTTACATATTATATTTTTCTATTTGAGAGCTTTCAATATATCACTCTTTGCTCTTGAGCGGAGAAATGAGCATAACTTGGCGATACCATAGAATGGCTTAAGAAATGACGTCATCCAATAGGGCTGCCACATCCGGGGTTTAACCTGGGGTCTGAGTTTGAATGTTGAATGCCGGGGCTCCGGGTTAACATTATAATTTATCAGGCCCGGAGAATATTTGTTTACCTACAGTTACAGTAGTTAAATAAAAATATATTAACTTCTACTAAAATATACGTCGAATTTGACCTATCTGGGCCTAAAGTTTCTTTTTCACAACTATTAAAAAAAAAGAATACTTGAACAATTTTCTAAAACACCTATTTAGAGGCTAAAAATTCCACCCATGCCGGGATTCGAACCCGCGACCTCTGGCTATCCGTGCCAGCGCTCTTCCAACTGAGCTAATGGGCGACTCACCGGCATCAGTGAAATTTCGAACCACTGTACAATACTCGGTATTACGTACGTTGAACAATTTTCTGTCAAAATAAAAGGAATGTGCGGTGATGGGTTAACATAAAAACTGCTTTTAAGAAATCTCCGGGCCTGACTTTTTGTTTCTTTTTTTAAAGGTGGCAGACCTACATACATCAAAGTCAGTGGATATCTCCTTGTACAGTGCGTTCACATTAACTTGACGCGTGAGAGAATTGGTAACAAGGACATAACATGTGAATTAGCTTTTGGACCTAATCGGAAGATGGTAAAACAAGCCCTCAATCCTTTTATTTTCCCCAAGTAATGGGAATGATTTCTTATTTAATATGGTAACAGTAAACACCTCAGTGCTACCAATTATCTCACGCGTCAAGTTAATTTAAACGCCGTATAGTTCGGTTATTAAGTCCAATGACCTGACTAGACTTATAGATTCTACAATCTGCTGAGAATGTCACTAAATAAATACTTAATTAACGTTTTGTCACGCTTTTTGCCGAGAAATTCGAAGAGACAGAAATACAGTTAAATATTTACTTAGCTCAGAGCTAAGCTAGGGTCAGAGATGGATCAGGTTAGCACAGGACCCTGAGGAATGGCGCAATAAAAAGGAGGCCTATGCCCAGCAGTGGGTTGATGTGGGCTGATTATAGATAGATTTACTTAGCGAAATTCTCAATTCAGAAAGGGGTCCATGTAGATTCTCCAATCTATGAGCCTAGTTATGTCATTAGACTAAACAGATGCACAGATGGGAAAAAATACCTTATGTTTTTTTTAAATAAAAAACACGGTTCCTCGAAACACCCCACAAATTCAATTCAAATAGTCTGTGGTAAGGGGTCATCCATAAAGAAAGTCAAACTAATTTCGTGATTATGGCCCCTTCCTCGTCCTGTTGCGTTAATTCCCGACGTTTTACTAAATAAATGATCGCGATTAGTGCTAGCACTTCCCCGAGAAGTGCTACCCCCAAACTCCCTTAGCCACTCCTTATGTGAAGAGTCTTTCCGATGTATGCCCTCCCTATTCATTATATTTAGATTTCATATGTATGGTAATTCCTTGTCTCTTACAGTGTGTACATATCATATGTATTTTATAGTGATGTTTATGTATATATATATATATTTGTATGTAATGTGACGAGTGTATATATATATTTATATACTATTATTTTAATATATATGTTTAGTGTATTATATGTGTAAGTATATAATTAATGTGTAAGGTTTTCTTTTTCCTTTTTTTTTTTTTTTTGCACGCCTGCCAAGTTTTCGTTATACCTCCTGCGGTTGACTGGTAGAAAATGCTTATGACATTAAGTTCGCCGCATTGTACAATTTTATGGTGCAATAAAGTATTAATAATAATAATAATAATTAGATCCATTTATTATATAACCGTATATTATATATATGTATAAGCTTCGCGAGCCCTTAAGAAATACTATTTATAGCTACTGCATTTAAATGAAATGAAAAGGTTTTATTCAAAGTAGCGCAGAAACTGCGGCCGTTACAAGTCAAACTAGGTGTCGATAACAAAATCAAGATAATTTTGGAGAAAAAATGGACAAAAAACGCCAAACTTAGTTTTTTCAAAGTCCTTCATTAACAGAGTTTACGTGTTAATCATGGATGTTTTAAGGGAACAGTAATGTTTTAACACTGCAATATTTTTTACCACAGACAATTTAAACTAGCTTTGAGGATCGTTTTGGAGGAAAACGTATTTTTATAAACAACACAGTTAGGGACTTACCTCAACGCTTTCTATACTAAAAAATGCTAAGAAAATGCAAAGTCACTGGAACCTAGCCTAGACTATTACATCGTGGCACTGAATGGCAGTATTGGTTGATTCAAAATACCTAGTTTAATTGTGGTTATGTATAAAGGATTTTTTCAATCACTGATTAACTTAATTGTACCTACAATAATATTTATAAAGACACGGTTTGATAAAACACTGTTAAATAACGGTAAAATAGTCTTTACTAGAGGGAAGGACCATTAAATCTGTGTTTAAAAAGTGTTTTAGGGGAATCGCGTTTTTCTAAATAGCGCAGCTAGGGGAGCACAAGGTTTCGATAAAAGTTTTATCACACTATCGGGTAGCGGCATCTCGCTTTACGCGGTGAAATAGACCAAGACGGCGCTAGACGATGATGGTGGGATAGAACTTTTATCGTGACGTTAGATAAGCTGTGTGGTGTCGGCCTAGAGAATAGCACCAACCCAATTCTTCCCGCGGGTGTCGTTAAAAGGCGACTAAGGGACACAAGCGTCCCCTGCAGTACATTTCCAGTGAACTGCGATCCCGAACCCGCATGCCCAGTGTGGGGATTATGGGCATTACCCCCTATGAGAGCACAACGTGGCGCTCTTTAGGGGAGGGCTATGTCCAGCAGTGGACTAGTATAGCCTGACGACGATAGATAGATAAGAATATTTTTCTTTATTGTACTTACAAAGAAATTACAGTGACAGAAATTATATAAAAATACAGTACAAATGGCGGCGTCACAACTAAAAGCAATTTCTTCCGGGCAACCATACGTTGTGCTCCCCTGGCTGGTAATATTTGCACAAAAACGTCAAATTAAAAACGGACAAATTAAGAAAAAAAATGCAAAGATTACAGGAGAGTAAATGCGCTGTAGAAAAATACTACTGTTCAGTATACTGACGGAGCATTCAGATGCGATTATTCATAGAATATTTCAAATTATTTTCTTCTCATACAGTCTGTTAGCTTTTAGAATATACCTCGGCTACTATCGGATAGAATCGGATATATTGGTGTAATATTCTATTACACCAATATATCCGTTTCTATATCGGAACTTAATTAAATAAACTTAATAAGAAAAGTTCTATACAGAGCAGGAAGTAGTATTACACTCGTGTGCTTTCGGCGAAAAGCGAAGCTTACTCTAGAGCCCGAGCTATATTCTAAAAGCTAACAGACTGTACTAGCGAGTATAGTACACATGAACAAATGCACTCTTGTAGTGTTTGTAAGGATACAATAAGGGGCCATCCATAAATTACTTCACACGAATTTCGTGATTTTTTTGACCCCTCCCCGTCCTTGTCATACCGGTCACATTAGTGAGACTTACCCCCCCCCCCTAGTGTGACGTCACAGAAATATTAAAAATTAATAAATATTCATGGACATAGATCTCGTTAGCCCTAAACAACTAAATCTTGTGTTATAGGTGCTAACTCGACCATAGATGTAATACAATAAATACATAGATAACATCCGAGACCCGAGACAAACTAGAAAAGTTTGTTTCCTACTTTGACCCGGCCGGGGATCGAACCCGAGACCTTCGGTCCTACAGTTAGCGTCCAAACCGCTGCGCCACCGAGGTCGTCATATTTCGCAATTTTAATTTAGAAATTACTGAATTCAAACAACCAATCCGGACTTGGTCCCCGTGGTGGAGTATGGCCTAACCTTCCTGCGATGCAGGAAGAGACCCGTGCCCCAGCAGTGGGGACATACAAGGGTTGGTAAGGAACGAAACAGCAGTTCCAAAATTAATTTTGTATCACGAGTCGCAAACATTTTGAGTATTTCGTTAATAGTGCAAAGTCTATTACGTAGATTTGGAAATATGACGTCACGAAATTTAGGACACCTCCCTCCCCCCCTGTCACACAATGTCTCACTTCGTCGATCCCCTCTCCCCCCCCCTAACGTGTGACGTAATTTATAGGTGGTCCTTACTAAAGAGTAACCTCTTAAAAGAACAATTTCTGAATCACGTCCATTAGTACTAATTAGCAGTAAGTCCCCCCCGGGTTTCTTGAACACGAAAGCTCTGTTAACAGTGTAACATTAACTGTCGTGTTTTTATTTATAAATGAGTTCGTAATTGACGTGTTTCAGGGATTGTACATTAATTACAGAGGTAAGATGTACTACATCATCTTCGCATATTTATTTGGACACATTTTACACCATACATTTAGCATATATTTTTTGGGACTTAAGTTAGTTTACCTATATACATACAGCGCTGGTTTTGGCCTAAGAAATTGAATGAGATCTTTGGAGCTTAGTTGTAGTACATTATCAACATTTATTATATCAAATAGTTATTAACAACTTTAAAATGTCCTCACCAGCCAAAACCAGAAAGATCGACTAAAATAATAAGTTAACATAAAAAAATATTTTTAGAAGAAAGAACATAGCACCGAAAGTTATGAAAAAAACCTAAAAAACTGCCTCAAAATATTGGACTAGGAAACACTATAATATACAAATTAAATGCTTTTCGACTTATAGTACTAACAGCCTTCTTTAATATAAGTATATATTTCAATTAGGTACAAATTCTTCTATAAATTCTGTACAACATTTACAAAATCGTCTTGCGCGAATATTTTAGCCACGTCACGGAGTCATTCATAAAGCACGACACAATAATTCTCTGTATTACGTACAGGCAGCGACATCTGACTTAAGCAAATTGCATTACTTACAGCCCCGACTACCTACTTTGCAGTTAGGTTTAACATCGGAACGATATCACTGTACCCACATGATTACACTATTTTTATCAATGTCTTAACAAATATTAAAAAAAAAATACAAATCAATAAATTATTAATTATGTATATTTTTGAAATGTGACGCCACGAAACTTATGACATAAGAAGTTATGACATTCAGCAAACAGAATGTGCAATCTTTACATTAAAATGGAAAAACTTGATTGATTGATAATAGTGAGCACGTACTAAATTCGTCATTAGAAACAAATCATTTTAAGAATAAAATCTAAGGGAAGTCAAATAATACTTAGGTATAGGAATGTGATACAATAGGACAAAATCTTTGGTGGACTCAATTAAGAAATACAAAGTTCACTAAAAAGTAAGCCTAATAAAGTTACGTGAAACTTTCTTTGTCATGTGTTACTTTTCTGTATAAGTTGTTGCATTATCTATCGCCTTTACCAGACAATGGTTTAATAGTTCCAATCATAAATTAAACCTTATCGCTTGAAAATAAAATGCAAAACCAATAAAAATGTTTCACTAGCTCTGCCCGGTAAAGAGTTAAAACACAACGTATAAATTATTCCACAAAATCGCTCCCACTCTGTTCCTTAACGGTCTAAAGTCTGTTTCTCTTTACTTGTCCAATGTAGTAAACAAGATTCTAACCTCAAAATTGACATTTGATGCCAAAACTAGATATTTTCTCGCAACTTCATGAACTTTCTTTATAAAGTTGGCAGAGTGTTATCTATAATAGTGTCACAGGTTACTTCATTTACGAGAATATGATAGTATTCGACTACACTTTACTTAACAACTTCCCAGTCCAAGACTTAATTCAATTCCAAATCTCCACGTCCACAGTTAGATAGTTGTATGCCCGAAGATGTAATGAAAATGAGTCAAATGTGACTCATGCACTTATCCCAATACACTCCTCTGAGTCATATAAGACTCGTGGACAGGGAAGTTGTTAAAAAACTCAACTTTACCGGTAGAATCTTGTTTACTAAAATGGATGAGCAAGGATGAACAGACTAGGTATACGCAAGTCTCAACTTTATTTACAACTCGTCTATACTTTTTTAAAAACCCATTTAGAGGCTAAAAATTACACCCATGGCGAGATTTAAACTCGCGACCACTGGCTATCCGTGCCAGCGCTCTTTCCAACTGAGCCAGTGGAAAGAGCGCTGGCACGGATAGCCAGAGGTCGCGGGTTCGAATCCCGGCACGGGTGGAATTTTTAGCTTCTAAATGGGTTTTTAAAAATTGTCCTTAACACGAGTTAGTGCATTAAAAATAATATAATCTTCTATACTTGTCTATGCGCACAAAATTACCTAGAACTCTGCCTCACCGACGAAGCATCCTCGTCGGCGAAGCTGGCGCGGTTCCTGGCTCGGTCGCACCTTTTCTGATGCTGCCTAATGAAAGCACTCAGCCTATTCAGCAAGAACTGCTTGTCGTGACCTTCCAACACCAGCTGGTTCTTCAGAACCGTCACCATGTGCCTATTAGCCGTCGCCACAGCCCAGTAGTAGTACAATCCGAACAGCAAAACGGCGAAAGCCGGCACGGCGAACGTGGACGTCCCTAGAAGGAACACTACCTCTCTAACGATGTAGGGGAACCCCTCGAATGTCTCCACAACGTAATCCCAGACCGTCACGTAGGACCTGAACGGTCCACAATTGATCGACGGTACAACCTCCGCAATGGAATACGCCACCGGCGCTACGGAGACCACGAATCCAAGCAGCAGCACTGACATGAACATGGATTTTGACTTTGAGGCCCTGCTCACGGTAGGCGAAGGTGTGGAGTTTACTAGGCAGGTGAACTTTTTGATGTAAAACATGAAATAGTAAAAGATCGTCCCAATTATAGGCAGAAACGGACAGAAGAAGGCGCCGAGCCAAATGATGGTTTGAGTGTAGACGATGTCCAACACGTGCTTGGGAAGGTAAAAGTATTGTTCGCCGACCATTTTCAAGCATTTGCTGGCAGTGTGCCTGGCTATGAACGCTCTGGGCAGGTTTATAAAGAACGTGGTTAGGAATTGGATAACGAAATCCGTTATAATCAGCTTGTAAAACTGCTGGCCAGCGTATGTCTCCCAGCATTCCATGATAGATCTGTCGTTATTGTTATACGAGCAGATATGCCTGTTAGGCGACGTAACGCGTTGGTATATTTGTATCAGAAGCACGGCTAGCGAAGACAGCCTCAAGAGTACTGTCCGTAAGATCATAAATAGAATAACTCTAGCTGGAGTGTAGTTCTCAAAATTGATTAGGTATCCGAAGATTTCCGGGACAATTATATTCAAGACTACTATACAAATGAAGGGTAAGAACTCTAGTAAGAGACTCTCAAGCTGGCTAAACATTTGCATGTCTTCTCTGTACAGTCTCAGAGTTATACTGGCAGCGTAGGTCTCATTCTCACCATCGCGAGTCACTCTAAACGCCTCGCCGCCTCTCTCGTCCAAGTTGTTCATGGAAAAGTTGAAGGTGTAGTATATGAGGAATCCAGCGGCGGCCAAAATGGCTAACACTATCAAGTTTATGAAGAACCTCCTCACGTAGAGCAGAATTCTACTCTCGCGCGAACGCAGTTGCTTCTCTTCCTTGAAACGTTCTTCTTCGAGACAACCGCGGATTTCGTTGAACAAAGCCTTGTGCTTTATGTTGGCCGACTTGTCGTTGTGAATACAGAAGTCCCACCCGCCGAAAACCAAGCTGCAGTACAAGTAAAACTGCCCCTCGCTCTCAATCAGACGCTCCTTGAACCCTTTCGCGGCGGACTTCACAATAGCTATCAGGGAGAACAGGCACCAGCATATGGCGACCAAGATGTAGGCCAGAGGCATGTTGTAATACATGACTTCGTTCCAAACGTCCCTTAGATAATACGTGTAAATCTGGTTGCTGTAGACGCCGTAGAACAAAATCGTTCTCTCCATCCACCCAGTGCCTTGAATTACGTCCAGAATCACATTCGATTCCGTCAAGTTCCTCGCGAAGTACGCTTGGGAACAGCAAACGGTGTAATTCGTGTCCAGGCTCTCGCAGACTTGTGTGTCTTCGACTAGAAGTACGTTTGGGAGGACTAGGAACAGTATGATTACGATAGATATGGTCAGGTTTAAGAACAGCAGCCAGCGTAGAAACAGGAAGTAGGACACGACTCCCGTGCCGAAGTTACCTTCGATGGTCTTCAAGGAGGACTGCCATAGCTCGAGTTTGCCAATGAGCTCGCCGAATCGGATCCTGAAGCGGTGCCACACTTTGCGCTGCCGCCATTGCAGTTGCTCCAAGCCTTGGAGACGAAGCTTCGTTGCGTTCTGGAAGAGAGAAGAAGAGAATAGAATAATGTTTATTTGGTACAACATTTTACACAATCACACTATCACATCAGACTAATATTATAAAGGCGAAAATTTGTGAGTGTGTATGTTTGTTACTTCTTCACGCCTAAACGGCTAGAGCGATTTTAATAAAATTCGGTAGAGGTTCGAAATTTCACTGATGCCGGTGAGTCTCCCATTAGCTCAGTTGGAAGAGCGCTGGCACGGATAGGCAGAGGTAGCGGGTTCGAATCCCGGCATGGGTGGAATTTTTAGCCTCTAAATAGGTTTCTAATAAGATTTCATACCTGTAGCCGATCTTTTAGCTCCCGCTTCTGCGTCATGGGCACCGGCATCGCCTTGATCTGCATGATCTCCTCCCACGTCCTCTCCTCGTTGGAGAGGTTCTCTGCGGGGAAGAGATGTTTTCATATAATTTTGTTTTTTTTTTTATTATTTGCTGGGGAGTGTAAAAAAAGTTACATATTAAAATATACAAGGCAACCTCTCTCTTTCCCAGCTTTAGTCCCAATTTTTTGTCTTTCGCTTTCGCCAAAAGTATAACCTACAATTTAATTTAGCACCTGTGGACGTGTGACGCATTGACACCGCTTACATGGGTATCACTATACTTCTGATCATCATACTTGCTTGAACGGCGACGTTTAAGACGGAAACACATTGTGACCCGACGCGACGTGTCGACACCCAATGTACACCGTGCAACTACCGTGCGCATGGGGTCGCGTCGGATGTTCATAGTGTGATTCTAGTCATAGAATAGTACAATTTGATTCGAATCAACACGCGTCGCGTTTCGTCGGGTCGCGTGGCGTTTTAATAATGTGTTTAGTTCATGTAAAATAATTAGTTTTATAAATTTAATTTTCAACTTCAATTACTAATAATCAATATTGTTGACTTTACTTATATAAAATAATTGATTTACCTATTTTGGAACGTAACTTCATAATTAACTTTTGTAATTTTTGCCGAGGGTAGTAAACTAACAGTTAATGCTTCCAAAAAGACGCCTGTCACCTCAGTCATCCGAGACCACGGCACCTGTAAAAGTGCCGAAACGTCGGAAAATTGTGAAAATTTTATAAACGATCATAAATCCGTATAGAAACAGTTTTAATTAAATCCGTATAGAAACAGTTTTAATATTTGTTTTAATTATTTGAATTTGAATAATGTGTTTCCGCCATTATTGTTGCTAAGAATCGACCACTTGAGATCAATGATTTATCCAACTTTAAGCTCTGCTCACAGACTAAGTACTGGGTGAATCGCTTAGAAACGACGCGCTGTTCAGAGTCTAACTTTCACACTGAAGACTCATCAAAGGAAACTGCAAAGTCGTGATTTTCATAAAATTCGCTAACAGACAGCAGTTTAGCGCGTATACACTCATCAGTACGTAGCGAACTGTATCGACAGCAATCTGTATAAGATTATGGGCCAGTTTCTAAACTGAGAATTTCGCTAAGTAAATAGTTAACTTTAGCGCTGTCTCTTCGAATGTCCCAGAAAAGAGCGTGACAGACCATTACTTAAGTATATACTTAGTGAAATTCTCAGTTCAGAAATCGGCTCTATGAGTCATACATAACATAATCTAAAACAGACAGGACTGTCATAATTTATGACAGTCCTACAGTGCGTTCACATTAACATGACGCGTGAGAGAATTGGTAACAAGGACATAACATGTGAATTAGCTTTTGGACCTAATCGGAAGATGGTTAAACAAGCCCTCAATCCTTTTATTTTCCCCAAGTAATGGGAATGATTTCTTATTTAGCATGGTGACAGTAAACATCTCAGTGCTACCAATTCTCTCACGCGTCAAGTTAATGTGAACGCACAATATTATAACATTTGATGTGAATTTTACCTAACTTTACGTTTTACCTAATAACGAATCAAGATTAGACCCGTTTAATATATAACTATGTATGAGTATCGCGAATCATTAAAAAATACTATTTCATGTGAAATTAGTGAAGCGCTCGTGGCCTAGTCGAAACCAGTGGTTGGAATCAATCACCTAAGTGGAGCAACAACAGGCGCGGTCAGGTGCAGGATGGGTGACCGTCCCGTGACTACCGCTAGTGGCATTTTTCCGAGCTTCGCAATACACGCTAAGCCGTTGGTGCCGGGTGTCATGTAATGACAGTCGTTAAGCCATGTCAGGATTTGAGGGCGGCTTGATAAGTTCTGACAGTAAGGCCTGCTACTGTCTTACAAGTTACAATCATCCACCAACCCGGACTAGGCCTCCGTGGTGGAGTATGGCCTAAACTTCCTGCGATGCAGGCAGAGACCCGTGCCCCAGCAGTGGGGACATACAAGGGTTGATATCGATTACTACCATAACTTCAGTATTAGTTTATCTTTTATTATTTAGTATCTGAGCTGTTTCCTTGCTGTTTTGTGTCCCCCAATAAATAAATACACTATGGATAAATAAATACACCTTTAAGAAAAGTTACACACCTAAGTGTCGTGCGTGAACTTGGCTCAGTAACGTCGTGGGCGAATTCGCAACAAAACTGTAGAAGTTGATCAGCTGTTGACGGTAAGAAAGAAATGGGTCGACGTACTGCGTCAATTAACGCTGTGAGCAGTAGCGGCGGAAGGAGACGTCCACCCAGGGGCGCCGTGGGAAAAGGGGTGCCCTAAGAACAGGGGTGCCGTAAGAAAAAGGACGAATGTATTCGCCCGTTTTATATTGACTTCGGGAAGCGGAGTTATTCCGTGTGTAGTGTGGCGTCGTTATCATAAAATGAACGAGTATTAACATTGATATACAGCGGGGAAAATATACATTTTGCTTTAGAGACGAACGGCCTGATTTATAAGAACATAATTCCTTAAAACACTCCAAAAAACGCTCATACAAACACACTAAAATAGTCCGTGGTGGAGATTTTATTGTGTAAATAAATAAATAAATAAATTTTACAAGGAAAAGACTTAACCACAGATTAAACAAAGCGCTTTTAGGAGTGTTTTAGTCTCTTTGGTCTAGCGGTTGAAAAGCTTGACTACCAAAAACAGAGGTAGTCGAATCCCACTGAAAGCTTGACTTGTAGCAATGGTCTCAGTCTGAATGTATTAAAAATTTTGTGAAATCCTTTTCTGGTTACCACGACGCCCACTGTTGCTAGATTGGGACCAGCACAACGGATTGAGTTGTATGGAAGTTATTATTTTCCCGGCAAATTCAGAGAAGAAAATTATCTATCTAATAACAAGCCGGAGTCGTCTCGGAGTCATTAAGTGAGTGTAAGTTTGCCGCCGAGCAGAATGGGACAATCTCTTTTAAGCGTTTTGGAAGCATCGTATAAGTTGAATGTAAAATAGTATACGGATTTTTATTGTTTAGTAATAAATTAGATTAGAACTCATTATTGTACACACCAGAAAAAAAATACATAAAAAGCCTTATATATCTAAGTATTGCCGTACACAATCTAAGTCACTTAATATGTATTAACTATTTATGGATGTTTTATCTAAAATAAGTTTTAATATATTCTTTATTGCAAATAGTAAATTCGAAATATCATTACATGAAATTTGTTTCAAAGGCGAACTTATCTCTAACAGAGATCTCTTCCAGACAACCTTTATTAAGTTTTATCCAAGTGCTCTTGGATGGGAGCCGCTAATATATTACCTGGCCCCGGGGCGCTAAGGCTAAAGCCTGCACTGGCTGTGAGTCACCACGGTCCACACAGTGAATGCTAATTTAGTGGTTAATGACTTACGGTCCCACCAGGGAACACGGGCCATAAAGGATGTCGACAAGGAAAGAAGTTTTCCTCTGCGAGAGAGAGACAAAGATATATCCTCATACATGGTAAGCGGTACAGTGCTACACAAGAAATAAGTCTCGCGGCTGTACCTGCGCAGATGACTCAATTTTGGATGTGCGGCAAGTTGATCGACCAATCAGATAGTTTCATTTTATGGCAGGCCGCGCGCCTTTGTTGCTATTGGTTGATTCAACGACCATCGATGCAGGTGACTATTAGTTTGGCAATATTAGCGTGAGCGAAATAGGTAGCGCTACTGCGGCAATCAGTTCTGCACCTTAACCGTATCGGTTAAAGATCATGTTGAATGTACTTATAGCTTCGGGTACTTTCGTTACACTTCTTCCTAGTCTGCGCGAACGTAGATTCCCGAAGGGACTTTTATGATGTGTAGTACTGTAACATTAGTATTGAACAGCTTAGAGTCGGACTGGCTATAGTAGATTCAGGATAGCATTTGCCGACCTGGGAGCCAATTCTCGCCCGTGCGAATTGAAGTGAAAACGTAGACGCAAAATATTCGAAGGCTTAGACATTTGTCGCTTAAAAATAAGATAAGATAACTCGACAGAGTCATTAGACATTTATTTTCTCATTCGAATTCAATGTAGCATTACGTTCAGAATACAGATTTTTATGTAGAATTCAAGTCATAAGTCTGAAGAGTCGTACACAAATTATTTGCTAATGAGCCCCCGAAAATATTCTGCTAATGAAGTAAGAAATTGGCTTCCTGTGCCCCGGAGCGTATGTTTTACAAATAAATAAATCTTATCTTATTTTAGAGTAACTTACAATTACATCAATTTCAAGTTCTGCAGGCCGATGCTGGATGCGGCAAGCTGAAGAGAACGCGATATGGCACTCATTAAGGGAGGGCTATGTCCAGCAGTGGACTAGTATAGCCTGATGATGACGACGACGATACAATTGCAATTTCGTTAAAATTTCTTCTTCTTCAGGCTATATTAGTCGACTGCTGGACATAGCCCTCCCCTAATGAGCGCAAGGTTGTGCCATCATTAGGGGGTAATGTCCATAATCCCCACGCTGGGCATGCGTGTTGGGGATCGCAGTTTGGTAGAATTGTACTGTAGGGGGCGCTGCTGCCCACCCTCCAGTTTGTGTTCCATAGTCGCCTTTTACTACACCCGCGGGAAGAATTTCGGTTGGTGCTATTCTCTAGGCCGACACCACACAGCAATTTACGTTAAAATTTATGGCAATAAAATCGCTCCGGGGCACAGGCCGAGAGCAAATGCAAAAGTTGTTCGTGTGTGATAAGCCTACATACCTGACAGGTCTGGCAGCATGGACAGATGTATGTCCCTACTCTGGGTGGTCCTCGCAAACGTGGACTGGCGCCGCTCATTCTGGGATCTGGCGCGCTTCACTGTGGTCGCTGCAACGGGAAAAATTATTGAAACATTGCTAAAACATTTGTGAAGTTATAGAAGCAATACCACTCTCTAACTGTGGGCGAAAACAACGTGAGGAAACCTGAGTGTCTGAGGCGTTCAAATACTTCACCGATTAAAACTGCCAATCCGCGGTGGGCACGCGTGGTAATTAAGCCCATACTCTCTCTGAGAGAAGGCCTGTGCCCTGCATTGGGACGTTTATAGGTTATAACATTAAACAAAATGTAGAATAGGAAAAAACTATTTTTAAAAGTAAAATTCGATGTATTTTACCTCACTTTGCTACTTAGTTAAGTAAGTTTTTAAGTTTGCAAGTCTTTTGTAATATTCTATGAAAGTAATACATTTTTAAAAACCTATTTAGGTGCTAAAAATTCCACCCATGCCGGGATTCGAACCCGCGACCTCTGGCTATCCGTGCCAGCGCTCCTTCCAACTGAGCTAATGGGCGACTCACCGGCATCAGTGAAATTTGGAACCTCTTTACAAATACAATTTAGTATTACATTCTGAGCTTTCTATCAATTGTAGTAATAGTGTTTTCAAAAAACACTAGATATGTAGTGAAAATCCGTGCTTCGCAAGGCACGTTAAGCCGTTGGTGCCGACTGCCATGTAATGGCAGTCGTTAAGCCTTATGGGCGGTTCGATAACTTTTGACAGTAAGGCCCGCCACTGTCTTACAATCCTCCACCAACTCGGACTTGGTCCGGTGGTGAAGGATGGTCTAACCTTCCTGCGTTGCAAGAAGAGACCCGTGCCCCAGCAGTGGGGACATACAAGGAGTTGATATCAATATCGTTTGGTGATGGCATCAACCCCGCGGAACCAGGGGGGTGAGTGTTAAAAATACTTAGTTGTTCAATAGTCATATTAGTCCGGCAATGGTCGTTTCATTAACACTATCGGTAGTCTGGTAACCAATCGCATTGCAATGGTATAACCCGTGCTGCTTAACTCGGCGCCTCGCGGGATTCGATCTTCTCGAGAGATGCCTATTTAATTTACGCGGCTTATACCCCTGGAATGACATTGTAGTGCTATTGCTTTGTACACTACCAAATTGAGTCAAATATTTACCCATAAAAACCATTGTCGTGCTTATATCATTCTATTGAAATACTATGTAAGGTATTGGACTCCAGGGCCTGGGGCATTATTATGTAAGTATCCACTGAGTAGCGTGACGTTGATTTTTCCTTTTTTTAAGCTATTCCGCCTGTCAGATGCATACATTTTTTGACACTTAAGGAGTCGTCTAAATGCTTCACTCGATAGAGTGGAGTGCTACGTAATAGGAGGGCGGACACTTCCGACAAAAAAAGTGAAAAGTCAAGTGGATCCGAAACTAAGTTAATAATGATTTCTTGTATTTTTATAAATAAGTGTATTTTTAGAATATAATAGAATAGGATAGAATAGAATAGAATAGAATAGAATAGAATAGAATAGAATAGAATAGAATAGAATAGAATAGAATAGAATAGAATAGAATAGAATAGAATAGAATAGAATAGAATAGAATAGAATAGAATAGAATAGAATAGAATAGAATAGAATAGAATAGAATAGAATAGAATAGAATAGAATAGAATAGAATAGAATAGAATAGAATAGAATAGAATAGAATAGAATAGAATAGAATAGAATAGAATAGAATAGAATAGAATAGAATAGAATAGAATAGAATAGAATAGAATAGAATAGAATAGAATAGAATAGAATAGAATAGAATAGAATAGAATAGAATAGAATAGAATATACAAAACGTTTATTACCAAAACACCCAACAATTGAAATAGTATCAACAGAGATTCAAAATTTTTTTTAAGACTGTCTAACCATTTTGGCAAAAGGAGAGGGCTCAGCTAACATGTCCGTTACCACTAAGTAGTTACCAACGCTGGTTTTCAGCACTCCCCGGCTCTATAGTTTTAATTTAGACCAGGAGTAAAGGTATATGTTAACAAGATACAATAGGTATTAAATTGTAAAATAAGTTAAGTTAGTAAAATTCTTTATAATAGTATTATTCTACAGACTCTCACTCGACCTTCTAACATTCGCTTCACGTGCGAATGAAAGGTTTAATCTTCTAAAATATAAAAATGAATCGCTGAATGTGTTGGTAAGCGCAAATCTCGAGAGCAGCTGAACCGATTTCGATAATTATTTTGTTAGAATATTCCTTGAAGTACGACGATAGTCCTAACGGAGAGAAAAAAAATAAAAATTTAAAGAATCGATGGTAGGCGATACGAAGTTCGCTGGGACAACTAGTTTTTTATAAAAAAAAAACACCAGCATGTTGACATCTCGTACGTTTGAACAGGTTAGGATTCTTTCACGCCTTCTGTTCTGCGGCTTTCCTCACGAGATTTTTACGTAGTGATAATTAAATCATAGCGATAACCAGGATCGAATCTACCGCGATTAGCTATTGCGATGGAGCGGTGGTAGTGGAGCTCCGCTCCATTACGATGGAGCGGAGTGTAGAACTCCGGCTTCTCAATCGGGAGGTCGTGGGTTCGAACCCCGGCATGTACCACTGACTTTGTTTTCTAAGTTATGTACATTTGTGAAATTCTAGTAGCAATACTACTCGCTGACGGTGAAGGAAAACATCGTAAGGAAACCCTAGTGTCTGAGGTGTTAGCGTACCTCAGCGCTTGCTACGTACAATGACCCAACTATGAGGCTAAGTGCGGAAATCTCAGGTCTAACTAACTAGCTATTGCGATCAGCATTGGCAAAGCACTGCGACTAATCAGCAATCAACAGTACAAGGTATATTTACACGAGAATTTACTATACACTAATGTGTTTTCGCCATGGCCTCGTCCAATTTAGCGTTATACAGGGTGAAAACGTCAAACAGGGTGGTAAATTTGTAGAAAATAGCTTGCCGCAATGAGTCAGAGGCCTTACGGGCGGCTTGGTAACTCTGACAGTAAGGCCAGCCACTGCCTTACAATCCTCCACCAACCCGGACTTGGCCCTCGTGGTGGAGTATGGCCTAACCTTCCTGCGTCGCAGGAAGAGACCCGTGCCCTTTACGTGCATTTTACATACAGAGTTATCGCCCGCCCGCGCCCGCCGAATGGACTATCAAAATTAATTAACGTCGGCGTATCAGACCAATCTCAACCAGGGTTTATTAACCTTTACAAATCGAGGTCCTGTCATTTTTGAAGCGATACGAATGAATTCTCTTTCTTAATGAATTGTAAAGAGAACAATTTACATAAAGAGACGGTGTCTTAAGGTGTCTTAAGAGACGCCACGCCAATGAACTTTTTGTTCATAAATCCCCATCAATGGGGATTTTCAATGGGGATTAGTGGAATAACCCCCAAAAAAGGGCCAAACCCAGCAAAATGTTGCAATCGCGAGATCAGTCGTAACGCTGATTTTCAGTCGAGTTCATACAGCTAAATACGTATCCAGGGATAAATAGATAAGCATCAGTAAGTAATACTGCTGTGTGGTGTCGGCCTAGAGAATAGCACCAACCCAAATTCTTCCCGCGGGTGTTGTCGTAAAAGGCGACTAAGGGACTCAAACCGGAGGGTCGGCAGCAGCGCCCCCTGCAGTACAATCCACCAAACTGCGATCCCCAACCCGCATGCCCAGCGTGAGGATTATGGGCATTACCCCCTAATGATGGCACAACCTTGCGCTCATTAGGGGAGGGCTATGTCCAGCAGTAGACTAATATAGCCTGAAGAAGAAGAAGAAAAAATAATACTGTCTATGGATAGCTCTCCAAATGGCATGATGCAATACGGTTTTGGACTTAAGTCCTGTGCAGACGAGGGACTTTTGTCAGCGAGGGACAAAAGTCCGTGAATCGTAAAAAATGTCCTGCGAGTACTTGTCGCGGACTCAACGCCTACGGTGTGCGGTCATTTTGTTCCCCGGAAATTGAGTGAAGCGTACGCTATGGAAGCAAATATTCTGAGATTAAGTTGTGTTGTAATTTAGGTACATGAAGTTGAAAAAGAAAAAGCGTTTTAGTCCTTCGTGTGCGTTAATCGATACAATATACGAGATCTATATTGACATACAAAAAAGTACTCGAGGGATTGTCCCTCGTCTGCGCAGGCCTTTAATGATTGGATAGAGCTTACCCATGGATAAACAGATAGCTATTTCTATTTGTTTATCCGATGTTGGCGCTAGCCAGCCTAGGTTACTCAATAAGTTATAGTTATGATATATTTGAAGCACGCTTTCGTTGGAGTGGTGGTAGCTCAGTGGGTAGAACAATGGACTCGCAAGAGAGAGACCCAGGTTCGATCCTCAATGCGGGCATGTACCAATGACTTCGTTTAATTTCGAAGTTACGTACATTTGCAAATTTTATTTCTTAATGATTCGCGATACTCATACATAGTTTTATATTAAACGGGTCAAACGCTGTATGTAACGCTGCCGAAACGTCGGGAAATAAGGTAATTACGTTTTACCGAATAAGTAATCGCGATTTGACCCGTTTAATATACAACTATATTTGCAAATTTGTAGTCGCAATACCACACTCTGACTGAAAATCAGTGCTGAGGAAGAATACCCTTGGCAGCATGCTGAGTCAGCTGCCTATTGCAGCAGCAGAGACACACCGTGACCATTGCTTGTAAACGTTTAGTTAAGTACTTTGTTTTGTGTTGTCTCAATGTATTAAATAGTCAGTATGTCTAATGTTTTGTGTAACTGATGCTGTAATAAATGTGTTATTTTTCATTCTTTCTTGGTTGGCTCAGCACGTATTGACTAGTCTTTCCGACTAAGCTGTCCGGATAGTAAAGGTGCTGGGCAAGCCTACACCATCTAAAACCATTTCCCGACCCATCCGAGTGGTCCCTTCATCCATCTTGTGTGGGTGAAGATGCCACTGGACGCTGTATATATCATCTCATTACGTAGATGCAGAGCCTTTCTTTAAATGGTTAATGTACCTCAGGTGAAGCGCTCGTGGCCTAGTCGAACCGAGTGATTGGAATCAATCACTTGAGTTAAGCAAAAACAGGCGCGGTAAGGTGCATGATGACTTTGATGACCGTCCTGTGACTACCGCTCTAGTGGATTTTTCCGAGCGTTCCCGTGCTTTGTAAGGCATGTTAAGCCGTTGGTGCCGGCTGTCACGTAATGGCAGTCGTTTAGCCATGTCAGAATCCTCATGGGCGGCTTGATAACTTCTGACAGTAAGACCCGCCACTGTCTTACAACCCTCCACCAACCCGGACTTGGCCCCCGTGGTGGAGTATGGCCTAACCTTCCTGCGATGCAGGAAGAGACCCGTGCCCCAACAGTGGGGACATACAAGGGTTGATATCGAAGTACCCAGGTAAAGAAAGCCTGCTACGAATACATCCTAATAATATGTCACTTACGAGAATGTAGAGGTATTAAAAACAAACTTATCAGCTTATCGGTGCGTTGGAAGGGTTTATGTTATCAAATGTTATTATTGGGAAAAGCCGCTTGTATATGCTACACTTTATCGGTCTAGTTTGATTCTCAAAAAACCCCGTGAACAATCGTAGCTAGATTATTACCGAAGATAAAGAGCTGTCTATTCATTCCGTACCTCAAAAGGAAAAAAGGAACCCTTATTGATCACCTTGTTGTATGTTCGTCTGTCTGTCTGTCTCAGGCCTCTATCTCGGAAACCCGTGGGGGTATAACATAACATTTACATACTGGCACATACATTACTTCTGGCCCCACACTAGGATACCCTGTGTCGTGGGTGCCAGAAACGGCGACATCACAAACATGTAAACATCCAAGACCTGGGTTATTTTTGTCCCCACCCGGGGATCGAACCCGGGAGCTCTCGCATGGTAGGCAGATGTGCTACCGCTGCGCCACAGAGGTCGTCCATCGAGGAGGTATCGAGTTGAAATTAAATCTTTCTCAATTTTGGCGGCCTCGGTGGCGCAGCAGTTTGGCACGCTGACTGTAAAACCGAAGGTCTCGGGTTCGATCCCCGGCCGGGTCAAACTAGGAAACGAACTTTTCTAGTTTGTCTCGGGTCTTGGATGTTATCTATGTGTTTATTGTATTAAATCTACCGTCGAGTTAGCACATGTAACACAAGTCATTTAGTTTTACTTAGTATAGGGCTAACGAGATCTGAGTAATATGCCCATGAATATTTATTATTATTAATTATTTATTAATTCCACCTGAGAATTTTTTTCAAATGCACAGTTGTTCAATAGAGTCATATTAGTACGGTAACGGTTGTCCATTCACACTATCGGTAGACTAGTAAACAATCGCATTCCAATGGTATAGTATAAACCGTGCTACTTAATTCATTGCCTCCCCCGATTCGATCTTCTACGCGAGAGATGCCTATTTAATTTGCGCGGGTTATACCCCTGGAATGACATTGTACTGCTATTGCTTTGTAGACTCCCAAATTAAGGCAAATAACAACGATTGTCGTGCTTATATCATTCTATTGAAAAACTATGTAAGTATTAGACTCTAGGGCCTGGTTTACAGACACAGTTGCGAAAAAATCAAATTAACACTGAAGAAAGTTACGGGCGTTTATGATTTCAAAACTCAAGGGCATCAAAATTCACAACATTCATAGGGTAGTTCCCGTTGAGAAAATAAATAAATAGCTTTCATAATTTCATACCAAAGATGAGATAAGAAAAACCGAAAATGTTATTATGGTTATAAAAAAAACTTTACGCCAGCATCACCTGCAGTGAATTTATATAGGTAGCGGAGCACCATCTTCATTACTTGAAGTCCTGACATGGCCTGACCTGTCGCGGCGTGGGCATGCCCCATCATGGTCTGACTTGGTTACGGTGACGGGGAGTCGCTGGATGCGGACCGCACAAGATTGGGAAGCTTGGACAACCATCAGGGAGCCATTTATGTAATTCTTCTTCTTCAGGCTATATTAGTCCACTGCTGGACATAGCCCTCCCTTAAATGAGCGCCATGGACCTATGTTATTCAATGGACGTCAAATGCTGATGATGATGGTGAAATTGAAAATTCAGGGCTCCATATTTTGTTGCATTGTGTAACGGTCTTGTCTGTGAAAGCACGGTTCCCTGGAGCACTCTAGTAGCGCGAAATAAAACACTCTGTGATGGAGATTTTACAATGTGATAACAGATCAAGTAACATGACGTTAAGGCTAAGCGCGCACGGAGTGCTAGTGCGAGTTTTTTAACTACTCGATCGCGTTAACGTAAACTCATATTTCTATGGCATCGAGGAAGCGACACCTAGCGACAAGTATGGAAATTAAAATTGCTGAGTGCGAGAGTTGTATTGGTTTGCGTTGAGAAGTGAACACGTTTACCAGCCAAAACACGAATAAACACGAGTGCGAGTTGTACTGTGACAGCGTTTTGCCAGTTCGAACGGTTAACATACTCATACTCACTACTCAATGCTCGATTAACGCGGGTAGTAAAGTTATTTGATTGCATCTGTCAAACTCGCACTAAGCACTCGGGTTACTTTTGTCACCGTGACTGTTTTGTCACTCCGTAGATTTGTATGGAGATGCGCGAGATGTCGCCCAGTTGGCACGTCGTAACATACGCGCATCTCCATACAAATCCACGGCCTTGGTAAGAGTGACGAAACAGTCACGGTGACAAAAGTAACCCGTGCGCGCGTAGTCTAAGGACTACTGTAGTGGAGCCGTTTTTTTATAAGTGCTGTAGGTATTTTTTGGGAATTAGAAAAACACAAAAATTGCTCATTTCGTGTCAAGACGTGACTTTGGCAGAATTTGTCGACGTCGGCTGGTTGCCATATAGTGGTTATATTCTCTTTGGCCATATAAACAATAGTAATAAAAAAAAGTGTGCGCTGTTTTTGTTGATTTTTGTAAATACAGGTCTATTAACCTGAAATATATAATTATGATACCAACCCTTTGTATGTCCCGACTGCTGGGGCCGAGTCTTTTCAATCTGTGGCTAGGGCGCGGGTCTCTTCTTGCATAGCAGGAAGGTTGGGCCATACTCCACCACAGAGGCCAAGTCGGGTTGGTGGAGAATTGTAAGACAGTGGGGTCCTTACCGTCAGAAGTTATCAAGCTGCCCATAAGGCTGCTGACATAGCTCAACGACTGTCGTTACATGACAGCCGTGTCACATAAATTATACGATTATAACATATTTTAAACTTTCGCGATTTGTACACATAGAATATTTTCGGGGCTGAATAGCGTAGTAATTTATTGCTATTTTACCTCGACGTTTCGACGACGTTACAGTCATCGTGGTCACGAGAAGAGTCTTCTCGTGACCACGATGACTGTTCTTATGAAAATTATAATTATACGATTGCATGAAATAAATATATTACTGTCTCTCCATCAATTCTTTTATCATTAAAAACGTCTAAATGTGCTCGCGAGATTGATGCTGCTTAGTTAGACCACAGATTTCCGCACTTAGCCTCATAGTTAACACGTCAGACACTAGGGTTTCCTTACGATGTTTTCCTTCACTGGCGAGTGGTATTGCTATTATACCTTTACAAATGTATATAAGTTAGAAAACAAAGTAATTGGCACGTTGGTAATCACGGCCTCGGTGGCGCAGCTGTTTGGCACGCTGACTGTAAAACCGAAGGTCCCGGGTTCGATCCCCGGCCGGGTCAAACTAGGAAACGAACTTTTCTAGTTTGCCTCGGGTCTTCGATGTCCGATCTATGTATTTATTGTACTAAATAGCTATCGTCGAGTTAGCACCTGTAACACAAGTCATTTAGTTGTACTTAGTATAGGGCTAACGAGATCTCTGGAATATGTCCATGAATTTTTTATTTTTTTTTTTAAATGTAAGGATTTGAACCGTCGACCTCCCGATTGAGAAACGACGTTCTACATCGCTCCGCTACCACCGTTTCTCCCTCGAGATGGATGTGAGACGTAACAGCATTGGACCTTACTGTTTCTGGCTTGCTTGGACGGCAATAGCGTGTGCAGGCGGGCAGCGTCAGCACGCTGCAGGTGTTCACACAACTCCTGCTCCCCTCCGGGGTACAGCTCCTGGTAGAACTCCGCGCCAGCCTCCTCCCAGCCTTGGCTTTTCCTGCCAGACTTGTTTTTGGAGTTGCCGCCTGACATCTTGGATATTCAGGTGCCTGGGGCTTCAGGTTAGCCGCATAATTCTGTTGGCAGACGAGACAATAGGATAGAGATGGGCGGTGGTTTTTAACTTTAAATGCTTTGGACCACTCGCAAACCGTTAGCGTTTTATTGGAGTGTTTTTGCCCATTTTTTCTCCAAAATGATATAGATTTTGAAATCGACACCTAGTTTGAATTGTAACGTTCATTAAGCCGCAGATTCTGCGCTACTTTGAATAAAACGTTATCATTTCACTTCAACCAATTTGATTTTACAGACCCGTAACAAAAATATCAAATTCAAGTTGACTTCACTTCAAGCTTCTGAAAGTACTAGCAAATGTCACATTAGATTCTTCCTAAATATATAGATAGATAGAAAGAGAATGAGAACACTTTATTGTACATAAAAATGGAAATTACACAGATATATCTTAACCTAAGAGTACAGACTGCGGCCTTCTAACTAAAAGTTATAAGTTCATCCAAACAACCTTCGGAAGAACTGGACTAACATTAGAGAAGGAAGTAGATGTACCAACATATAAAATGATAATTTCAGAGGTATATAAATACATGCCTGTATATACTATTATTTGTACATGAATATAATAGTATAGTATATTTTGTCGCTTTTTTTGTACTTTTATAACAACAAAGTTTTTAAAAACCTATTTAGACGCTCAAAATTTTTCACCCATGCCAGGATTCGAACCCGCAACCTCTGGCTATCCGTGCCAGAGGTTGTTTTTAAATTTGTTCCTTAGCACGGGTTAGTGCATTAAAAATAAAAATAGTATAATAAAGTTTTTTTGTTTTGTATTTGTATAGTATTATATTGTAGCTAAGAAATTATTAGACAGAGCAATTAAAACCTTTGATGACAGTTGTGATTCGGGGAACCTCAATGACTTTTCTCTTCCGCAAAACCCACTTTTACTCATCCAGTGCTGGACATAGGCCTCTCACCTCCTTCCGTCCCTGGCCATGCTCATCCAGCCACTGCCAGCAATCTGCCCTAACATTGTAGGTCTACTGAGCTGGTAGGCTTCTTACGCTGTGTTTGCCAGTTCATGTTCTCCACTCGAGAACCCTTCACACCGTCTACCACTGGGGTTCTGACGTAATCATCATCATCAACCCATTATTTCTTTACCTAGGGGCATGGGCCTCTTCCCTGAGGAAGGAATAGGCCATACTCCACCACGGGGACCAAGTGCAGATTGGTGGAGCCTTGCGAGACTAGTGGCTGGTCGTATTGTCAGAAGTTTTTAAGCCACCCTAAGGCCCCTGACTTGGCTTAACGACCGCCATTTATCAACGACAGCCGGCACCAACTGCTTAACGTGCCTTGTGAAGTACGGAATCACTCGGAAAAATAGACTAACCCGTCTATGCACTGAACGCGCCCTGTGTCGCTTAACCTTCATGATTGTTTAAGATCACTCAGGCAGCCGGGACTACGAGCGATTGTGTGTAGTAATACACATAGGAAATTAACACTTACACCATGCAATGACTTGCCTTTGTTCCAAGCTTGTATACACAAATGATGATAATAGGGCCCTCCCTACGTCAATACTTAGTTAGTTAGACCTGAGATTTCCGCACTTAGCCTCATAGTTGGGCCATTGTACGTAGCAAGCGCTGAGGTAGGTTAACAACTCAGACACTAGGGTTTCCTTACGATGTTTTCCTTCACCGTCGGCGAGTGGTATTGCTACTATAATTTCACAAATGTACATAACTTAGAAAATAAAGTCATTGGTACATGCCGGGGTTTGAACCCACGACTTCAAGATTGAGAAGCCGGCGTTCTACACCGTTCCGCTACCACCGTGTTATGTCAATACTTACAAATAGCTTTTCAACAAAATATTATTCTGAAAATCACAAACACACTTTTATATCCTGATCAATTAGAATGACGACTTATTATGAAACTGTTTATTGACTAATCACACCCTGCATTATCTTATCTTTAGTTCTACGTCACAACAATTTGTATTGGAGTTTTATGCTAATAATTTCATCCTGTATGTCAATAGGTGTTAAATCTCCACTCTCAAATTGTGGTGGGCATACAAGGTGATTAAAACTGCAGGCAGATGCTGGATGGGGCAAGCTGAAGACAGGGCGCTATGGCGCTTATTAAGGGAAGGCTATGTCCAGCAGTGGACTGGTATAGCCTGATGACGACACCAGGTGGTTAAGCCTTTCTGTGAGAGAAGTGCATAGCAGTAGTATGCAATCTCTCTCTGAGAGAAGGAGCCGTGCAGTGGGACGTTTAATACGCTACAAAAAAAAATTTACAAGTTACAATAAAATTACACTGTTCCTATAACAGGTAAATTGTAATGTGAGTTGCTTTATCTCTCCAGACTGCAAAGTTCATTGGTCACATTGAGTGACGTGTGAGTATAAAGGTTCACAGGTACTTTGTAGTCTACTTACTTCGCCCAATCGGTATTCTGCTATTGGGCGAAGTACAGGTCGATGATTCAACCAAAAACACATTTTGTAACACAAAACCGACGTATACGATGGTAAAAAATGTACTAGACCTATTGGTGTGGCCAAGAGTTCTATTTATAGAGCAGTTTCAAGAGTAAAAGCGTTTTTTTTTCAATGAAATACTGTGAGTAAGCTTACCCAAATAAATACTGCCGAACGCTTCCGTGTTCAGTAGATCAACTGGCTGTTTCGCAACGCTGAGTTATTCACTTTAGATAGATATATATTGGCAGTTCGTGTTTATATAAATAAATAGCACTCTTTATACAAATACAATAATTATTTCTTAAATAATAATACACACACAGCCTAAAACACTCAGCCTGACTGACAACCAACACACTGACAATTTAGGATGTGCCAGTATTGCCAGTGTTACCACTTTGCAGACGGAAAATAGCCGACTTAAGAAAAAAGTTATTTGGAAGGGTCACGCGGCGGCGGTTAAAAGGTTAAGTAATGATCAACGTACAGTGCGTTCACATTAACTTGACGCGTGAGAGAATTGGTAACAAGGACATAACATGTGAATTAGCTTTTGGACCTAATCGGAAGATGGTTAAACAAGCCCTCAATCCTTTTATCTTCCCCAAGTAATGGGAATGATTTCTTATTTAATATGGTAACAGTAAACATCTCAGTGTTACCAATTCTCTCACGCGTCAAGTTAATGTGAACGCACAATACATGTGGCCAGCAGACAGCACATAAACTTTTTCATAAAAAATAAAAAAACATGCAATAAACAATATCCACTAAAAGTTCCGAACAAATTCAAGAACACGGAACAAATATACAAAAATAATTTTAACATACAAAAAAAACCTAACAAACAAACCACGCCAGAAAATATCTGACTGAACCAAAAGACCCCAAAGAGATCCTTTGGCTAACCCGTTAGTTATATACATTTATCTAAATGTATATAACTAAAGAATAACTAGACTTTGTAGAAGAAACTTTAAATCAAAGTAGGTATCACTATTGATGAAAAGCTTCAAATAGGCAAATAGGCTTAGTTTTGCAACATAAGCAGTAAAAAGAATCCCTAAACAAACTGATATTGCTACTACAAGGCTCATTAATATTAATTAGGTATTTGGTATGTATTTGTTAAATATAAGAAATAATATTTTGTTGTAAATCTTTTTTCTAGTTATGCGGGTACTTACTCAATCTACAAAATAATGTCCTATGGTACACTACTGTGGGGTGGGGCAGCAGACATTGAGAGTATTTTAGTCTTACAGGTCACAGGTGACCTGTGACAGGTGAGAGCGATCAGATTTATTTATTTATTATGAGATTTCTTTAAAGAAACTAACATCCGGCAATTGCTAGTTAGTTTATTTGTGATATTATTATGTACGTCAGGAAAAATATCAGTAACTTTAAAGCTGTAGGGAGCCAACACAATATAGTTGCTAAGAAGTAAAAATGAACTAGCGTTCTTAAGATTTAGGCTAGCGAGGGTTAATGCATACTTTATACGTTTCTACAATAAGTATATAAGCAATATACAATATATTTCGGCAACTCTCCATCAAACTCCGCAATAAGATCCTGCATCGTTATATATGGCCTGTCGTTCTTTACGGATGCGAGTCATGGACCGTAAAGAAAGAACTCAAAAAAAGAATCGCGGCTTTCGAGATGTGGTGCTACCGACGAATGCTCCGGATCAGCTGGACCGAAAAAGTCACCAACGTTGAGGTCCTTAGACGGATGGACACGAAGGTGGATCTTGTCCGCACCATCAAGCAGCGGAAAGTAGCTTACTTAGGCCATGTGCTGCGATGCAGTAAATACCAATTACTGCAGACTATTTTGATGGGCAAGGTGGAAGGAAAGAGAAGGCCGGGCAGGAGAAGGATGTCATGGTTGTGCAACATCAAGGAGTGGACCGGTGTTAAAACCGCGAAGGAGCTGTTCAGAATTGCACTGAACAGAGATTGCTGTAAAGAGATGACTGCCAACCTCCAGTAATGGAGAGGCACTTTAAGAAGAAGAAGACAATATATAATAAGCAGTGATAGGAATGGAGCGGGCTTATTTACCTAAACTTCGAGGAACAGAGACAAAAATCGGAGACTTCCTTACGACAATATTTTTTTCCGGGCATCACTTAAGTAAATTAAAAATTAATGTTATTTGGAATAAGTAATTGGTCTATGTTTACTTACAGTTTAAGACAATACATAAAAAATCACAGAGTCGCCTTGAAAAGTGTTATATCTATTTATTTAAAAAATTAAAACGGTAAAAGAAAAATAAAACACAATGAACATTATACTATTTTTATTTTTAATGCACTAACCCGTTCTAAGGGCCTAACCTAAACCTAACTGCAAAGTAGGTAGTCGGGGCTGTAAGTGATGCAATTTACTTAAGCCGATGTCGCTGCCTGTACGTAATACGGAGAATAGTGTAAAGAGGTTCGAAATGTCACTGATGCCGGTGAGTCGCCCATTAGCTCAGTTGAAAAGAGCGCTGGCATTGATAGCCAGGGGTCACGGGTTCGAATCCCAGCATGGGTGGAATTTTTAGCCTCTAAATAGGTTTTTAACAATGAACATTGTTACAAAATACAAAAAATACAAAACAAATATAGGCAAATTTTAATTCTTTTTCAACATATAACTAACTGGAAAGCATGAAACCAAATGTACCTACAGACGGAACAACTTAAATTACAAAGTGTAATCTTTGTGTTACTGAAAAATGTGATCCGGCCATTATTTAAATAATTACATTACGCATATTTGTTAAACCTATTTAGAGGCTAAAAATACCACACATGCTGGGATTCAAACCCGCGACCTCTGGCTATCCGTGCCAGCGCTCTTTCCAACCGAGCTAATGGGCGACTCACCGGCACCAGTGAAATTTCGAACCTCTTTACAATATTCTGTATTACGTACGTGGAATTTTTAGCCTCTAAATAGGCTTTTAAAAGTGTCCTTAGCACGGGTTAGTGCATTAAAAACAATATAATTACGCACATTTTGAAATAAATAACTTTTGTATCGTGATCTTTTAGGAGGCTAAAAGACAACCTTTCTTTCTTAAAAATTATTAATCCTCTATCTCCGTCCAAAATACATATGGAGAATTCAAAAGTTATGAAATGTCTCAAACTTTAATTAAACATAGACCAATTACTTATTCCGAATAACATTTATTTTTAATTTACTTAAGTGTTGTCCCGGAAAAAATATTGTCGTAAGGAAGTCTCCGATTTTTGTCTCTGTTCTTCGAAGTTTAGGTAAATAAGCCCGCTCCATTCCTATCACTGCTTATTATATATTGTCTTCTTCTTAATTTATGGTTTGTTAAACAAGAACCAGATTTGAAAATACTAGCGACCTTCTAAATAAAAAACAAAATTTCATAACGCTACTTAAACACTAACAAAAGTAGTATTTCGTGGAGATTTTAAAATGTTATATTGTCGGCATACAATTTTTGGTCGCCATTTCATCCTCGGACATAGCTTAAATGGCGGCGATAAATGGCACAATTTGGCAACACTGAAAACGGTGTCGATGATCGAGGAAAGGTTGCGGCATGCGGTAGGTGGAGGGAAAAAGCAAAAAGCTAGGAGTTCTGAGTTCGGAAATTAATAAATACAATGACGTTGTACTGCTTTGTGTATCAGATTGACAGTTTGTTTATTAAATTTTTTTTGAGCATTCCTACTGCATAGATTTAAAAATGTATACCTGTAATTAAATTAAAAATCTCTTAGACTGCCTCGGCACCTATATAAATGTTGAATTTGTGAATTTGACTATTTGAAATTCAAAGTAAAAAAGTAAAGGTGGTGCTACCCTTTTGTTTGTAACTCAGGCATTGTCAGATACTTAGCGATTGGTTCACTGTGATTACCTACATCAAAAAGTTTTTTTAAAGGAACATAGTTATAGTGGTTAGGTATATACCTAGCTACCCTTTGGGAACATACACCAGTATTTAAAACTATTTACCTACCTCATTATATATATTCGAAATTCAGATTCAGAGAAGAGTAAAAATTTTTTTTTTGTACAGAACATATTTGTCGTAAACAGTTGCGTTCTTATTTGGTAATATTCATTCATCTTTATTTCCGGTTAAAATTGATCAGAAGCAAACGACTGAAGTACTTACTTAGTTCTGAAAAATAAAATATTACCTTGCGTTGGTTGTGAACGATATATCTTCATCAACGTAGCCCAGAAAACGAAACAATAAAGTTTATCGATCACTCCCTGAGCACAACAACCAGCATAACGAAACGATCGTGGATCACAAAGCAAATTCGAGAATTTCATACGAATTACAGATTTTATCCTTGCAGATCACATTCAAATTCGATTCTCACATAACTCGCAAAATAAAAAACGATCATCCGCCTTTCTGGAAAACAAATCTCTGACTGAAGGAAACGAGGAAATTGCTTCAAGTGATATCCGGTTCCATTCCCGATGGTTCGTTTAGGCGGCAATTTCGGTTCCGCCCAATAGGATGTAGGGAAAATTATACCGGCCAATGGAGACGCAATTCTATGAAAAGCGCTTCAGGATCGTCTGCAGTAGGGCTAATGTAATTTCCAGCGAACGTCGGAGCGCAGCCGCGCGCGGGAAGCCCGGGCCGGGCCGAGACATATCGCACCTGCGCAGCATCTCTTCTCCGATCACATCTCGCGAAAAGTAATGATTATTTCGGTCCACAGACATGTAGTTCCACATATTCCCGCCTGAAGCGCTGCACAGCGTACGGGAATGGGATAGCGACGTATGTACGCTCCTACAGGGCTGTTAGAACGTAATATTTTCTCCGGAAAATTAAATATTAGTAATTTAGTGTTCTGTTTCTGTGTTAATGGACTGAAATTGTGGATGTGAGTGCGATTTCGGTTAATACGTGTGTTCGTTTGACGAGACGGCCATACGCAGAGAGTTTGGAATAAGTCTGTGTCCTATCGCCCATTTACCCGTGCGACAGCTCGTCGCTCTTGGGGTGGCCACGCAGCTCAAGGATTTCAAACTGGGACTAAGACAGTGTTAGTGTTTCTGTGAAGTAGAAAAATATGAACAGTGAATACGGATACGGAGAGTTCTAGTTTCGCAACATGTACTCAGACATTGGAAGTTTATCGACCGAGCGAGGCGACTCTTGGAAACTGGCGACATTCCAACGTCGTGCACCGGGTCCAGATTGTGCGAGGTCGGAGTACTCTCGTCTTTCTATTGACTAAATGAACCTAATCCCGATAGTCACAGGTAGCCGCCAGAGTATCCAGTGCGCAATCCCTGTGCTCAACAACGGACATTACGGCCCCTATTGTTATGAATCTTTTATTGCTCGCCGACAATAACACCTCAAAAGAGTTCCATAGCGCACAAAATGCTCAACATCCCTTTAAGCTGTGCAACATTGAGCACTGGAAGTGGGCTGCGTTCCACGCACGTTTTATCCAATTTCTGAAAAGGGAATTCTTCTAATGGCGCCAAGGACAATGATCATTTTATTGACCATAATTGGAATCACTGTCGCTGATTTCCAATATGAAATCAAAACAAAAAATAAAACGCAGAAGACCATGGCGGCGGAAAGGGAGCCAAAGGCGAGATCAGCTAATCCTGGTTTCGATAAAAGCGCTTTCCAGAAACTGAGTCGCCGCTTCAACCACACCGACAGGTCTAACAGTCGTGGCAACCTGAGCAATCTGAGTATCATTCATAAGTTGAACCAGAAGCACAGAGCCGACCATCCCGATTATAATATGATGAACGATAACGAAGGCGTCGCGGTGAATGAGAAGGTGGAAACAAATGACACTACGTTGACAACCAAGATCAAGCAGCTTCGTACAGACGGCATTTCAGCTTACGAGTTTATAAACAAAAACTTGGCTGCGCCGTCGGTGGCTGGTGTTTACTGTGATTTCGAAAATCGAAAGAACTCATCGGTAGACATGTGCTTGTGGCAGTGGAACTCGACCGTCTCCAGTAATGGGCTGGGCTTTCAAGTGATGACGGCCGAAGATGTGGTGCGAATGAACGAATCTTCTAAAGGATTTATGTTTGCTGGACCGACACATGATGCTGATGGAAATGTTGGAGGTAAGGTGCTTAGGCAACCGTCTGATAAAAGGGTTTTTTTTTAAAATACTGTTCACTTGTTCTGCTTCAGCATTTGATAATTGAATCGGCTCTACCTAGACTGTTGTTATACGACGTGAAATGGACAACGGAAAACCCGTTTCCTCAATATCGATAATAAAACTTACTCCAATAATCTAAAGATTACTGCATCAATTGTTTTTTTTTTACGCAATCTTGAAACTAGACAGGGTAAATGTGTACGAGAAACTAAAATGTTTACTCATGTCTTCGGATTGGTAAAATAGTAAGTTCGCACCGGAGAATCGTTTTCTGGTTTTTTATATAATATAACGATTAATGAAATGAAAAGGTTTTATTCAAAGTAGCACAGAAACTGCGGCTTAATGAACGTTACAATTCAATCTAGGTGTCCATTTCAAAATCTAGATCATTTAGGAGAAAAAATGGACACAAAAACTCCGAACTTAGTCTTTTCAAAAGTCCTTAACATAGTTTACATAATTATTATAAACATAGAACTCATACATTGTACTGGCTTTCATTCCAGACCTCATTGTCATCTATCATGACATTAAGTGACGCGTTTCTCACTATTCTGTTTTATGGTGTTTTATAATGAGTCGCCAAGCATTAAATATGTACTAGTAAATAAACTATTCGAGTCTAACCACCATTACAACAACGTCTAACGTCGAGTGTAGAAACTAATAAATAATTGCGATTATCTAATCGCATCGATTGCCGTTTAAAAAAACAGTTACCGTTTTAAAATAGTACATTACACAACTAGGGTGGTAATACAAAGAAAGGCCGAGATCGCAGAAGTTTACGGCCTGAGCTGCAAGCGAGGGACGTAAATAATATGCGATCGAGAGCTTTATTTATTACCTCCCGTGTTGTGTACATCTTTTTATGTCTACACTTGACCAGAAAGCGGCTTTTTCAGTACGCGCAGCGTGCGGAAAAGGCTAAAAATTCAGGCTAAAAATTCCACCCATGCCGAGACTCGAACTCTGATAACCGGCTAACCGTGCCAGAGGACGCGAGTTCGAGTCCTGGCATGGGTGGAATTTTCAGCCTCTAAATAGGTTTTTAAAATTGTCCTTAGCACGGGCTAGGGCATTTAAAAAAAGAATATTAACAGGTACCGAGTTTTTGGTTGGTACAAATTATTTTACTACTTATCCATGGCATGCTTTCAAAAGCATGCTAAGATAGGTATTAAAAGTAATTCGAGTTAAAGTGGAGAATATATCGTTGACTTTTCGATAAGACGTCTCAATCTTAATACCTATTTTTTGGAGGCATATTAAAATAGGAGTTTATTTAATTGGGTACCTATTTATATTCTTTTAAATATACTTAACGTAACTTAATAAAGCAAACTACTTTCATGGGTTTTATTATTTCTCCAATAGATACCTAATAAAATATTATGAAGAAGAAAAGTTTGTAAGTGTATTCATCTTCAGGCTATATTAGTCCACTGCTGGACATAGCCCCCCCCTAATGAGCGTCATAGCGCAAGGTTGTGCCATCATTGGGGGGTAATTAATACCCATATAATCGCCACGCTGTCCAATCGTGAGGAGTAATCTCCGAAAGTAACTAGGTAGGTACACTAATCCGATTTCAAAAACTTTTGCCAGTATTCAGAATGGACTTCAGAGTGGGCATAGGCAAAGGTTAATCCGTTTACAAGGCGAACGCAGCCACTGGCACTGCAATTTTTCTATATGTGAAGCTCCAAATAGTTCAAATATAAAAGTGAGCCAAAAACATTTCACCTTTTGTGGTCAAAGGGCAAAAAAATTAACGTAACAGTTCAAATATAAAAGTGACTAAAAAATATTTCTCCTTTTGTGCTCAAAGGGCAAAAAAATAAGCGTAATGTTATATAAATGTTAGGGTTCAACATTTTCGCCATAAACATCTCATTGGGAACACAAGCAAACGTGTATCTAAATGTCAGGCCCGCCTTCGATTCAATCCTTATCATAACACGCACGTCACCTACGCAACACTTACAATATACTCTAACAGACACCTGCCACTTTAGGAACGAAACCAAATGAGAAACTAAAAGGATGAAACGATCTATAATTAAAACTGTTTTTACACGGATTTCACTCTTTATTATATTTAATTTTTTTACATTTTTCCAACGTTTCGGCACTTTTACAGGTGGTGTGGTCTCGGATGACTGATCCGAGAAAAAAAAAAACCGGCCAAGTGCGAGTCAGACTCGCGCATCGAGGGTTCCGTACAAACCTGTATTATAGACCTGAGAATTTGGTATGAATTTCAATTTAATACCTCTACGCGTTTATGAGGAAATGGGTAGTAAGTTTAAAATTATTAAAAAAAAATATATTATGAGATGTAACTAAAAATTTATGGTTTTCGTAATTTTTCCTTTATCTATGCTATAAGACGTTGCTTCGTACCAAATTTCAAGATTCTGAGTTCACGGGAAGCACCCTGTAGGTTTTGATTCCCTTGCAAGTGTCGAAAATTTGCGGCATAAACGGCTGTATCTTTTGATTGCGTTGGCTTAGAAGTTTGATTTTTTCACAGCTTCAAGGGACAGTAGACCTGAGTAATTGATATAAATTTCAGCTTCATACCTCCACGCGTTCCTGAGAAAAAGGGTCTTGACAGACGGACGGACGGACAGACGGACAACAAAGTGATCCTATAAGGGTTCCGATTTTTCCTTTTGAGGTACGGAACCCTAAAAATAATAATAAACGAGTAAAATCCGTGTAAAAACAGTTTTAATTATGTCTAGTACTCGTGTTAACCTTATAAAATATGAAACTATCTACTGAGTGTCGATTACTGAATTTAGGTTCTAAGTAAAAATTGTATTATCGTAACTGTCTCATCAGCTTTGTCAAAAATGAGTGAATCATATGCTTATATTTTCTTAGTGAAATTCTAAATTCAGAAACAGCGGCCAAAGAGCTGACGAGACCTTCTAATCTGATTTTAAAAATACTACACCGTCGGCTACCTTTATTCTTTGTATCTTACCTTTTGCTAATACATCGTCTACTTGGTTGAAGTTTCTCTACCTCGTATCGTATCTCCCTTACCAACCCTTTCACCCACATTAGCACGATATATTAAAATCTATCTTTCTTCATCCTCTCCAAAGCAACGCAATTATGTCCAAAACAACGCAACATTCTCTTTCAGCCAACGTTCTCTAATCAAAATACTCCTTATTCTGTCATTCAAAGTACCACAACGCAAAATTATCAAGGACTTAATTTTACTGCATTAATTTTTTTTTTTCTTCTTCCTACCATACATATTGTAGATACATACATACATACATACATACATACATACATACATACATACATACATACATACATACATACATACATACATACATACATACATACATACATACATACATACATACATACATACATACATACATACATACATACATACATACATACATACATACATACATACATACATACATACATACATACATACATACATACATACATACATACATACACACATACATATTCCTACCATATACATTTGGGATCAGCAATGCATTATAGCTGGTCAATCTAGCTCTTTTGGTGAAACAGAACTATGGGTAGATATCATGTTAAAAAAACCTGCGGTTAGTTGTATTCACAAAAGTAGGCATTTGCAAAGTTTCTTGTGGTGTCTATTTTCATGCCTTAAAGTGCATTAGATTGATCGGATATGGAAATTTCCCCCCAGTTAGAGTCGTCATCTCTTCGGCCGCCGGCGGATATTTCTGATTTCAGCTCTCGGAAGTAGCGGGGAATTATTTTATTGATAGGGACGGTATTCACTTATTCTGGTTATGTAATAAAAGTAAAAATAATTTATTTGCTAGAACACGGGTACATATTATCATGTTTTAAATTTATTCTTAAAATCCTTCATGTTGTACCTTTCGGTGTGCAAATGTTGTTGCTGGATCGATTAATTTAAAATATAATATAATAAAATTAATGACAAAAAATTTGAATCTAATAAAACATTAAAGTCTGTAAAACATAACATATCACAATACAACAGACCAATTAAATTTAAAACGATCAATGTAAAATGAAATTAAATGTCAACATTTGTATAAATAAGTTCATAAAATTGTAAATAAAGTAATGTCAAAATTATATTAATAATCATGTTGAATTATCATATTATAATTCAGAAAATATTTATAATAATAATAATTAATGATAAAAATGGAACTAAACCTAAAACATTCTAATTTAAATAAAATATTTGAGCCAGATCGCTGTCGGGCGGCAGAGTACCAAGAAGGCTGGCGGCATTGCCTCGCTGTAAAATTAATTCAGATATAACAGAAATATTACTAAAATTTTGAATTAGGCGTCTAGGAGAAACTAAAGTAACGTAAGAATATTTCTCATTGTACACTCTGGAAAACAATAGAATTAAGGTAATTACGTGTTACCCAATAAATATGAGTAGGTACTTACCGCGAATCCTTAAGAAATACCATTGTACATGTGGCGAAGTCCCTGATCTCTGTGCTAAAAAGACTACCTGTTACAAAGATCACTGCCCTCTGCCAATTTTAACTGAAACGATACGGTGTATCAGGTAGTACATAATTTATAAGATAACAAACCCAAAATTAACGATTAACGAAAACCTAACTATTTGATTGCGAGGCATATGTTTGTAAAACAACCATTATTCTAAAACCAAGTAAACTGAATATTATATTTCCCTCAATCCAAAACTATTAATAGAGGCATCGGGATTTCTATAAATAACACTTTCGGGAAATTACTATGGTTATTTTATTTTCACGCAGCTTCATCTGTGCCTTTGTAATTTTTCTTAAACTGTCAGCCAATTACACGTCAAACTTTCAATAAAAGCGTCACAATACTTTAATTCATTAGACTTATTACCAATTCTTCAGCTTGGTTGATCGATATTGTGTATATTCTTATTTAAAATCCTAACAACAATATAAAAAACTAAAGAAATAGTCTCACACAAGTCGTCTCACGGAAACGGTTCATCAAATCTATTTAAATAAACGCTCTGAAGTGGATATGAGGCGAATAGTGGGCGGAAATTTTGCAGTCCTCAGTTGAATTTTGAACACTAACTCCAGTGCAGTAAGATATTCAGTGGAATAAGGTTCATTTTAGCTACTTAATTGGCTAAAATTTTCAATGTTTGAACTTGATTTATTGAAATATCTCGCTTGAGGACTTTGTTAAGGTAATTTTATGTCTAATGTTCTAGTATATACCTATATGTATCACTCAATAGTTATCTGGTATAGGAATTATAAAAGTTATAAATTACCCTCTAATGATCATAGGGAAGTTGAAATTATGTGAACATGTTTGCGAAAAATGTTTTCGCACGCAATTTTATTTTTAGTATAACATCAACAACGCCGACGCGACATGACAATACGCCTAAGTTAACTTGAGACCTTGTGCGGACTGTAAGACTCTAAGCGATGTCTCAAGATAACTTTGGCGGCTGTAAATATCCACCAAAATAGACTAATCTAAGCCATTGACTTGGTTGCTCCCTCCCCCAATTTAGCTTGTTTGGTTCCTTCTTCAAAATACCTGGTAACTTGTTAGTCTAAATATCTACAATAATACTTCTACAAGGTAACGTTCGTTAGTACTTACACTAAGTTGTTCTATAAGCAATAAACTGATTAATAAACTCTTTAGAATACATAAGAGCAAAAAAGTCCGCAAACCGGAAACGGATATGCCATACGATATTCAAAGACCGGAAGTAACGAAGAATGAATGATGAACGGTTTCATTCAGAAGCTAGAAAAAAAGTTTGTTTTTGTTTTACTTTTTGTTAGTTTTGATATTGGTAGAGAATATGAGTTTTTGAAAAAATACGTTTCATTGTCGATTTTTTTTCACTCGAGAAACTAAAACGATCTTAACTTGCAGGTCACTTCCTCTATTTGCCGGTGGACCCAACTATGGAGAATATGGTGATCAAATCGCCACCGTTTCGCGGACTCTGGGAGTTTTGCAAGGTGGGTACATATTATTCATTTGAATATTTATTATTGTAACACCCATGAAGTTCCTTATTTATTTGACAGGATACTAGAGGCTAAAAATGCAACACTTCATGGACGCCTGAAAAAATCACAATAGTGATGCGCCGTGTTTTGTTTTCTGCAATATTGTAACGAGTAGATTACGAGTATGTAGCGAAGTCTATTGAAGTTGATTTTCTATAAACATATAAACCTATCTTATTAGGTACAAAAGCTATTCTTCTTCAGGCTATATTAGTCCACTGCTGGACATAGCCCTCCCGTAATGAGCGCCAGGTGGTGCCATCAATGGGGGGTAATGCCCATAATCCCCACGCTGGGCATGCGGGTTGGGGATCGCAGTTTAGTGGAATTGTACTGCAGGAGGCGCTGCTGCCCACCCCTCGGTTTGTGTCCCTTAGTCGCCTTTTACGACACCCGCGGGAAGAATTTGGGTTGGTGCTATTCTCTAGGCCGACACCACAGCAATATTTAAAGAAATTGGACTTACATATTATAGGTAGTATATGGAAAAAAACATCTTGAGTATTCATGTGGTCTACATAATAGGGCGTTAATTCTGTTAGTGCATTACACTACATAGACAGATAAATGGACGGGTCACGTGTTTTTTTATACCATTGGCGCCTAGAAGGTTTGATGCGTGTGCGGGCTTAGACTTAAAGCAGCAATGAAATGTAATCGCCACGTCATTAACCTACTACAATGAATTGTGCTATAATGAGTCTAGGGTCAGGACTTTACGGCCCCACTTTCCATCCTCCGGGCAACATACCTATGAGTCCTGCCCGGGTAGTACGGTGGCATGAGTTACGCGCTTTGTGGTTTGGTGCCGTCTGTCATGTAATGGCAGTCGTTAAGCCATGTCAGAGGCCTTATGGGTGGCTTATATAACTTTTGACAGTAAGGCCCGCCACTGTCTTACAATCCTCCACCAACCTGGACTTGGCCCCCGTGGTTTGAGATGCAGCACCTTAAGGCTCGACAGAGAAATTGTCATTTTTGACATAGATAATTGACACAGAGAAGGGTATTTCTCGAGCGTGGTATGCTTAGCGAACAGGTAAAGGATTAGCACCGGGCCTCATAACCCTTTACTGATAGTGGCATATTATTTCCCAACATCAATCGAACCTTATCACTTTGAAAGAAAGGCCAAAACAGTGAAAATTGTATAGTTTCTTTGCCCGTGAATAAATCCCTTTTTTTGCATCTCTGTCACGCAGTTCGAAGTGTTCCTGCATCAGAGCAAGATGGCGAATGCGAGCATCAGACTCGTATCGGAGTCCACTTCGACAGAGGTGCAGTGGATATTGCAAGAAATGGCCGGAAACAACCATCAAGTGTAAGTGCTGGAAAAAAAAACAGTTTGTTTATGATTATATTATTTTTAATGCACTAACCCGTGCTAAGGACAATTTTAAAAACCTATTTAGAGGCTAAAAAATCCACCCATGCCGGGATTCGAACCCGCGACCTCTGGCTATCCGTGCCAGCGCTCTTTCCAACTGAGCTAATGGGCGACCCACCGGCATCAGTGAAATTTCGAACCACTTTACAATATTCTCTGTACGTAATACAATATAATTTAATTAAATAAATAATATGCTTTTAAAAACCTATTTAGAGGCTAAAAATTCCACCCATGCCGGGATTCGAACCCGCAACCTCTGGCTATCCGTGCCAGCGCTCTTCCAATTGAGCTAATGGGCGACTCACCGGCATCAGTGAAATTTCGAACCCCTTTACACTATTCTCTGTATTACGTACAGGCAGCGACATCTGGCTTAAGTAAATTGCATCACTTACAGCCCCGACTACCTACTTTGCAGTTAGGTTTTTACATCGGAATGACATCACTGTACCCACATGATTATACTATTTTTATTTTTAATGCACTAACCCGTGCTAAGGACAATTTTTAATAATATGCTTTTTATTGATATTCAACGTGACTTTTACTTGGTCTATGCTTTTACTAATTGTGAAGGAAAACATCGTGAGGAAACCTGAGAGTCTGACGTGTTTACACATTTCTACATATTAGACTTGGCTTTGGTGCATGTTGCCAGTGATTTGTTCATCTAAATATTTTAGTTGAGTTTTTTTATTTGCGTTTGGCTTTCCGCTTTTATTTATTCTATAATTTTATTGTGAGTATCTGTTACTGGCCTTATTAACTGTATTTAATTACTTGTACTATCATTAATTAAGCTCGCTGTTGATACCCCTAAGATATAAAAAAAAAATAGACCCACAGATGATCTAATACACGACAACCTTCCAGCTGGCACCCGATGCGCTTCACCATCGGCAAGGTCCTCCAAGAAGTCAGGATAATGCTGGAGGTGTCTCGGCCGCGGCAGGTGTCACCCAGCTCAACTCTACCGCACATCGCGCTGGACGATATTAGGATGGTGGAGTGCCTGCCCGAGCCACCTGTATCCGGCGGAGAGTGCCGCGACGCGCAGCTAAAGTGCCCCATTCTTAACGTGAGTGCTTAAGACCCGTGGGCGCTAGACAGCAGAAGCGGATCTTGAATTTGTGGGGCCCTGGGCTGAAACTACTTAGGGGGGTATCTAAGTACTCAATAGCCAAAAATGTCTGTATGTGTGTGTGTTTGTGTGTACGTACTATTTTTTTTTAGTTTATGTTTCAATAAATAATATTAATTTTTTATACCTTAAAAAAATTAATGAAAATCAGCATGAAAACATCCTTTTACACGTATTTCTCCCCATAACTCAATTCATAAAAGTATGCAATTTTTCATCAATGTTTTGTTCTGACGTTATCACGTAAAAATATCGTCCGTAAACCGACTTTTCAGACAACCATTTTTTAAATTCAAACTATCGCCTACTGTTTTTAGCGGGTTCAGGGGGTGCCCTAGTAACTTCGGGGCCCTGGGCTGCAGCCCAAGCAGCCCTTAGGTAGATCCGGCCCTGCTAGGCAGCGTTCTTACTAGTTCTTGTCAGTTTTTCTAGAGTGCCTTAGCCGCTTGTGAGGCGAGTGTCGCGACGCGCAGCTAAAGTGCCCCTTTCTTAACGTGAGTGCTTAAGACCCGTGGGCGCTGGATAGCGTTCTTACTAGTTCTTGTCAGTTTTTCTAGTGTACCCGAGCCGCTTGTCTCCGGAGGCGAGTGTCGCGACGCGCAGCTTAAGTGTCCCATTCTCAACGTGAGTGCTTAAGACCCGTGGGCGCTGGACAGCGTTCTTACTAGTTCTTGTCAGTTTTTCTAGTGTACCTGAGCCGCTTGTCTCCGGAGGCGAGTGTCGCGACGCGCAGCTAAAGTGTCCCATTCTCAACGTGAGTGCTTAAGACCCGTGGGTGCTGGACAGCGTTCTTACTAGTTCTTGTCAGTTTTTCTAGAGTGCCTTAGCCGCTTTCCTACGGAGGCGAGTGTCACGACGCGCATCTAAAGTGCCTCATTCTTAACGTGAGTGCCCAAGAAGACCCGTAGGCGCTAGACAGCGTTCTTACTATTTATTGTTAGTTTTTCTGGAGTTCCCGTTCCGCCTGTCTTCATCGGGGAGTGGCGCGACGTGCAGTTAATAAAAGTGCCACACGTGAAAGCTTAAGAAGACCCGTGGGCGCTAGTCAGCGTTCTTACCAGTTCTTGTTAGTTTTTCTAGAGTTCCTGAGCCGCTTTTTTCTGTGGAGAGTGTCGCGACGCGCAGCTAACTTACCCCATTCTCAACGTGAGTGTTTAAGACAGCGTTCTTATTGGTTTTTGTTAGTTTTGCTAGAGTGCCCGAGTCGCCTGTCTCTAGCGGCGAGTGCCGTATTCTCAACGTGAGTTCATTGTAAACTTGAGTGCTTAAGAAAACTGGTTCTCACTGGTTCTTGTTAGTTTTTCTGGAGAGCCCAAGCCGCCTGTCTCCAGCGGCGGGTGCCGCGAAGCGCAGCTAAAGTGCCACACTTGAGTGTCTAAGAAGACTTGTGGGCGCTAGACAGCGCTCTTACTGAGTTTTTTGCTAGTATTTGGCTGGAACTGGAGTAGTGGAATCCAGCGAATTTGTAAGATATTGCTCAAGTCCGCAAGGACATTTCGGGTAAAAAGAGCTTTGCTCAATGTGAGTGCTAATGAAGACCAGTGCTGGGGTGCTAGACAGGGTTCTTACTGGTTCTTGGTAGCTTTTCTGGAGTACCGCGACGCGCAGTTCAAGTGCCGCACTCTCAATGAAGACTTGTGGGGCGCTAGATAGCGCTCTGAGTAGTTCTTGCTAGTTTTATGCTCGAGTAGGAGCGCTTTGTAAAGATACTGCGAGCGTTCGCAACTCCGTGAATTAGATCACGGTTTCTCGCGCGTTTACTCAAATGTTCAATAGATGTAGAGTCCTCATGTGCGTGCGCTGATTGTGGTGGGGAGTTCTGCTAGTGAAGCACAAAGTCAGGATAAAAGTTTTGTCCCACTAGCGTGTAGCGACATCTCTATTTACGCAGTGAGTTAAAGCAAGATGGCGCTTAATAGTTGATAGATAGCTAGATAGTTGATAATGGGATAAAACTTTTATCGTGACGTTATGCTTCCTCTCCTTGACGCCCCTTTACAGTTTGTCAATAATCCGAGTTTGAAGCTCAATTTTTGCCAAGTTTTAAGCCAGTCATTGCTTTCGCAGAAGGAGTCGTGCATCAAGCAGCATCAGATCTGTGACCTGGTGCGCGACTGCGATGACGGCGCCGATGAGCATCAGAATTGCGGTGAGTGGGAACTGGGACACTGGATACTGGGACATTTGGGACTCTGTCAGTTCCCCTTAGTGCATACAAATTAACAAGATGGCGCCGATGAGTACCAGAATTGCAGTGAGTCGGACCAGGGACACTGGGACATTTAGACACAATCAGTTGACCGAAGTGCGTACAAAAAATTAAGATAGTGCCGATGAGCACCATCATTGGGGTGAGTGAGGACTGGGACATTGGAACTGGACACTGGGACACTTGCACACTGTCAGTTGGCCGAAGTGCGTACAAAATAACAACTAGCACCTGTAACAATAGATCAACAGGTTGCTGCTGTGAGAAAGAGGGTATAGGTAAATATTTTATAGGTACTTAAGAAATAAGTATGGGATATTGGGACTGGGATACTGCGAGTGCCGTAGTAGAATAGGTACTAAATGATCTCCGGGCCCTCAAATGTCAACAGTCTGTTAACTGTTTACAGGTTACTGTTGTAAGTTGCTCTTCTTTGCACACTAAAATGAAAACTGGGACTGGAACAGACGTATAAACTGAAGGCCTTATAAAAATACTATTCCTCTAAAGCACTTGCGCTGTATATTTAGATAATCTATGATTACACATTTTTCTTCAAAAATCTTCTCCACTTCGTTTTAAGGTAGGTATTAAATTGTCTTTTTATAATACGACCGTGAGACTGGAAGATAAAAACTGATATGGAACATGGAAGAACTCTAATATAAAGAAATCTCCTCTTTATGATTTCAGTTATTTAGGCTTATAGTCTGTAACCCTGTTCATATAGTTTGGCAAAAATGTTTAGAAATTTAAAAAAAAACTTTGTTTGGAGAAAAGTGACATTTTGTGAATTTGTATGGATATTGTTGCCATAATTAATATCTAGACTTTTTCGGCAAGCTGTACCTACTGGGTTACAGACTAAGCAAATAAATGAATAAAGTATTATTATTTTTTATTAGAGATTGGAACTGGGACAAAGTGACGAAAAATGTAAAGAGCATCCTTGCAAAAATGGGATATTCTTTTCATTAAGCGACCAGTACATTTTGTAGTAGGTATTCGAGGTAATATTCTATTCCTTTTTCAGATAAAATGCCATACGGTTCCTACTGCAACTTTGAGGTGGACGAATGCGGATTCGAGAATGTACCTCAGTAAGTGCAGACACATTTCTTTACCTATTAATCTCAGAGATGTCGCATCTTCCAAAAGAATATTGTATAGAAGAATAGGAAGGTATTCCATCCTGAACAGAATTTTAACTTTTATCAAGAATCAATCGATTCTAATCGATAATTATTGTTTCGACCGAGCTCCGCTGTTTGACCGAAATTGTGACGAAGTTCAACTACGAAGAAGACATTTGTACCTATAAACAAATTAACACATTGATTCGCTATACTCGTACATAGTTATATATTAAACGGGTCAAATCGCGATTAGGTATTTATTAGGTAAAACGTAATTACCTTCCTTCCCGATTCGGCAGCGTTACAGTTGTCGTGGACACGAGTAGGATGAAATTAACATATAAGAAAAAAGACATAATACTTACCACTCATCGATACAAATACGGAGGTAAAAAAAGAAATCATATAATACTCAGATATGTAAGCCTTTTTATTTTGTTTACTGGTGAGTACAATAAAGAGTTCTAATCTAATCTAATACAAGACAGGATGGGGCAAACTCAAGCGGTACGTTCTGTGGTGTGTCAATGTTGCCACAAAGGGCATCTGACTTAGCATTGTGCTGAGGGTGTGATCCCTCAGCGCTGGTTTTCAGTCAGTGCCCGTGTTAGTAATAATAGTAATTTATTTCAGGCAAAGGGACATATATTTTTTTTTATTACAAGTAACTAAAAAAACTAAACAATAATAATAAAGGTAACACAAATTACCTAACGTCTCAAACTACTTGCGGTTCGCGCTCATCTGCACTGAGATCCAGTGAATATATATGAGTAGTTCTTCAAAAAGTATTCTCCGCGTAACTTTCGTGGCGAAATTTCATTTTACAGTTATCTTTAAATAAATGGACACATGCTTAAGGCGTTGAAAAAATAATGAGTAGTTTTTTATTATTGGTAAATCGGTGCGTAAACTACAAAGATATATTATTTTGAAAATTCGTTGCCCACGAAAGTTACAGAAGTCACCACGAAAGTTGCAGACGTATTTTTTATAAGCAAAATATGGTTTCAAATCTTTAATAATAATTTTCCATTTTTTTGTGGATAGAAGTTTATAAAATACCTAATAGACTTATTATCAGTCTATGAATCATCTTGCATTTGAGATCAACTACTATATTTTTTTTGAGATTAGCTTATTATTACTTAATAGTAACTTAGGTTGTGTATTAATGTATTGAAATGTTAATGTATTACATTATACGCTTATGAATCGAATACAAAAGTTATCAAAGTTTTCCGTGAGCGCGAACAGAGTGTGACGCGCGAAGAACACCGATTTTGCTCCCGTTTTCGACAGTAAAGGTATATTTAAAAAAAAATCATTAATAATTTTAGATTTTTTATGTTGAAATTATACACATATATAAACAAAGAATAATTCTTGTTCCCACGTAGCCTAGACCAGAAAGAGGCGATTCGTGACCGCAGGATAGCAAAGAAATCGGGAACCCTTGCCTCCGCAAACATGTTTGACGCGCTACAGAATCTTGGCTTTTTCATGAGTATACGAGATGCATCATCATGTAATTTACGTGTATGTTACAAAGTGATGCAAAACAAATAAAATAAGTGATGATGAATTAATAACCTATGCAAAGTAACAGTCCAATTAGACAAGCGATTTGCGAACGATTTGAAAGCGATGCGATTTCGCGGCGAGCACGTCGCGACGACTCTCAGAGAGAGAACATTGGGCTTTATTACCACGCGTGCCCACCGTGGGCAATTTCAAGCGCTGAGGTATTTGAACATCTGAAACTCTAAGGTTTCCTCACGATGTTTTCCTTCACAATTAGGGAGTGGTATTGTATAATTTATAACCCTCCACCAACCCGGACTTGGCCCCCGTGGTGGAGTATGGCCTAACCTTCCTGCAATGCAGAAAGAGCCCAGTGCCCCAGCAGTAGGGACATACAGGGTTGCAATCGCATTGTATAATTTCACTAATCCCTTATCAATATAACATACTAGCTGGTGCCCGCGACTTCTACGCAGGATTATCGGGTAGATTTTTTCCCACGCACTTGACACTTATCGTCATATTTCGGACAATTCACACAATATCTTTAGAAATTGTAGCCTATGTGCTATTCTGATGTATAAGCTATATTAATGTAAAGTATCATTAAAATCCATTCAGTAGTTTTTACGTGAAAATGTAACAAACATCCATCCATCTATACTTTCAAACTTCCGCGTTTATAATATTAGTAAGGATAAGGATTATTAAAGTAAATGCAAAACCGAAACGCAGTGTAAAGCACGAATTAGCTCAGTTGGAAGAGCGCTGGCACGGGTAGCCAGAGGTCGCGGGTTCGAATCCCGGCATGGGTGGAATTTTTAGCCTCTAAACAGGTTTTTAAAAGAGAATTCTACCGATTGCTCTAACCATATTTTTGGAATTATTTTTTTAAGTGTTGCCATGTCTTCTAGGGCATAAAGACTCTGTCAAACTCTGAGACATGCTCCCCATCATTAATTTCCACCAGGCCAATCCTCAAATGGTCCCGCCACAACGGGCCAACGCCCACCGACAAGACTGGGCCGAACTACGACCACACTTGCGGGCCCCCCTCCCTGCAGCCCGCGCCCGTGGTCCCCCCGCTGTCGCCCTCGCACGCCAACTTCTCAATCCCGCAATGCGTCGGGTATTACATGCTGGTCAATATGAATGTCACTGGCCCTAACAAGGTAAGTTTTCCATTTAGGCTGGCCGCATACATTCGTTTTCCGCACACGTTTTCACGTTTGCTGTGCGGTGTCGGCCTAGAGAATAGCACCAACCCAAATTCTTCCCGCGAGTATCGTAAAAGGCGACAAAGGGACACAAACCGGGGGGTGGGCAGCAGCGCCCCCTGCAGTACAATTCCCCCAAACTGCGATCCCCAACCCGCATGCCCAGCGTGGGGATTATGGGCATTACCCCCCAATGATAGCACAACCTTGCGCTATGGAGCTCATTAGGGGAGGGCTGTGTCCAGCAGTGGACTGATATAGCCTGAAGGAGAAGAAGACACGTTTTCTTGAGTGGAGACCGTGACTCGGCAAACGTAGTGTAGGACGCCCTCCGACCAGGTGGCATGACGATCTGCGAAAAACTGCCGGCAGATGCTGGATGCGGCGAGAACAGGGCGCTATGGCGCTCATTAGGGGAGGGCTATGTCCAGCAGTGGACCACATAATATAGCCTGAAGAAGAAGAAGAAAGCATTCGAGAACACGTATGAAATGGAATGAAATGAAAAGGTTTTATTCAAAGTAGCGCAGAAACTGCGGCTTAATGAACGTTGCAAGTCAATCTAGGTGTCCATTTCAAAACTAGATCATTTTGGAGAAAAAATGGACAAAAATATCCAAACTTAGTCTTTTCAAAGTCATTATTTACAGAGTTTACACAATAATTGCTGTTCGTGTGTCTGGCCGCAGCACTTGTCATGTTTTCACGGCCTATGTAAAAAAAAAATTAATTTATAATGCTTTAGCATTTAAAGTTATTAATGGCAATCATGGAATCTTATGCGTATAGGTGGTATCTAATGTATTAGATTTAAGAGGACTTGAGAAACGATGGTCAGAGTGGAGTTTTTTTTCCCGAAGGCGGCGGCTTTCACTTTCATGTTACATTGTACTTTGACATTCAGCAAACAGAATGTAAATTCTTTACGTTGAAATAAATTGAATTGAATTGAATTATAAAACGATAAACTCAGGCAAATTACTGGCTTTAATTCTATACATCATTGACATCTAAATACAGAAAAAGAATGGGGAAAACGTGTGCGGATAACGTTCGACTAATTCCTGCTTTCCGAAAAAGTGTCATTTTGAGCCATTCCTGATTTACCTAATACATAGACGCTACGACGTCAGCTCGAAGGTCGACGTCATAAAGATATCTTCGGTAACCCAATCTTAGGTAACTTTTCGAGCACTGATTGCACTAATAACCCAGTAGACCATCGTAGTATTATCAGGCACAATGTTTGATTTTGGCTTCTCTTTTCAGGAGAAGGCAGACTTCGCGTCTACGGCGGTGATGAACAGTATCCTGTTCAATCCGCCACCCACTGTTCATGGAAACATCTCGTCCAAGTACTACAATTGCTGCATGGTGAGGGTCTGCCACTTGCCATGATCGATTCTCTCATCATCATCATTTTTAGCCCACTGCTGCCCACTGCTGGGTAGGCCTTTCCCTCCAAATGCCATCTCTTACGATCTCGCCACCCGCATCTACGGACCCTCCGCCGACTCGACGCCCTCGTCCGATCGATCGACGATCGATTTGGCACAATAAATCTTAGTAAAAACTGTTTTTACACGGATTTTACACGTTTATTTTAAATTTTTTACAATTTTCCGACGTTTTGGCACTTTTTCAAGTGCCGTGGTCTCGAAAGACCGAGACCACGGTCTTCCGAGAGTCGAAACGTCGGAAAATTAAAAAATTGTAAAATAAACGAGTAAAATCCGTATAAATACAGTTTTTATTAAGTCTATTGCTCGTTTAAAAACCTATTTAGAGGCTAAAAATTTCACCCATGCCGGGATTCGAACCCGCAACCTCTGGCTATCCGTACCAGCGCTCTACCAATTGAGCCAATGGGTGACTCACGGCATCAGTGAAATTTCGAACCTCTTTACAATATTCTCTGTATTACGTACGTAGTAGGTAGTCGGGGCTGTAAGTAATGCAATTTGCTTAAGTCAGATGTCGCTGCCTGTACGTAATACAGAGAATATTGTAGAGGTTCGAAATTTCACTGATGCCGTGAGTCGCCCATTAGCTCAATTGGTAGAGCGCTGGTACGGATAGCCAGAGGTTGCGGGTTCGAATCCCGGCATGGGTGAAATTTTTAGCCTCTAAATAGGTTTTTAAATTTGTTCCTTAGCACGGGTTAGTGCATTAAAAATAAAAATAGTGTAATCTATTGCTCGTGTTAACCTTAGAAAATACTATACAATAAATCTTATCTTGTTTAATCTCACCTTACCTCATCGCATGTAAAATGTTAACTTCCCTAACTATCGATTCCCCCACAGATCCGGTTCTACTACCAACAAAACGGTCGCAACTACGGCTCCCTAAGCCTGGACGTGGTGGAACTGACAGACTTGGGGAATACTACCACGGCCCTCTGGTTCTCCACCAAGGACAAGGGCGAAAACTGGTACAAGGCCGACATTTTCTTGCCCAACTTGACCAGGAAGTGAGTACTGTGACTTCTTAAACTATGTAATCTTACCTCTGACATAAGGGCGAATACTGGTACAAAGCTGACATTTCCCAGCCCCAATTAACTAGGAAGTAAGTATGTATTGCGAAAACGTGAAATTATATGATTTTACCTACTACACAATGGCGAAAATTAGTACAAGGCCGACATCTTCCTGCGAAACTTGATCAGGAAGTGAGTATTCTGAAGATTTGAAAATGTCTGATCTTACCTCTGACATAAGGGCGAAAACTGGTGCAAGGCTGACATTTTCCTTTCCAAATTAATCAGGAAGTGAGTAAGTTTTGAGAAGACCTGTCTTACCCACTACACAATGTCGAAAATTGGTACAAAGCCGACGTCTTCCTGCCCAACTTGACTAGGAAGTGAGTATTCTGAAGATTTGACAATATCTAATCTTACCTCTGAGATAAGGGTGAAAACTGGTATAAGGCTGACATTTCCCTGTCCAAATTGACCAGGAAGTAAGTATGTATTCCGAAGACTTGAAATTATCTGATCTTAACTATAAAACAAAGGCGAAAACTGTTACAAGGCCGACATCTTCCTGCTACTAAAGTGAGTATTCTTAAGATTTGAAAATGTCTAATCCTATCTCTGTCATAAGGGCGAAAACTGGTACAAGGCTGACATTTCTCTAACCAAATTAACCAGGAAGTAAGTATTGTAAAGACTAGAAAATATCTGTTCTTGAAAATATCACTGTTGGCAACATTGGTCACATTGTATTGTGCGACACCAATTTTGCTCGAGAGATCCTCTCACTCTAAGGACACATCTCATACAACAACTCCCTTTGTCCCCAGGTACTACCTCCAGTTCAAGACGCGCATGGGAATGCGCATTTACTCTGACTCGGCCATTGATGACTTCTCAATGACGCCAGAGTGTTTCGGGCTCAATATACCGCCCGAAGAGCTGGGCGATTATAATTACTACGAGCCCGACTTCGAGCGAGCCTCAGAGCCGCATGAGGACTTCAAGGACGCTATTTGTAAGTGGAAATGGACAGGCTTCTTCCGATGACATAAGAGCATTGTTACAGATAAGATGTCTGGAATTAAGGCATGTCAAATGTATGAGTTTTGTAAAAAATATGTAAACTCTAAAAACTTATTCAGAGGCTAAAAATTCCACCCATGCCGGGATGTAAGTGATGCAATCTACTTCAGCCAGATGTCGCTGCCTGTACGTAATACAGAGAAGTGTAAAGAGGTTCGAAATTTCACTGACGCCGGTGAGTCGCCCATTAGCTCAGTTGGATGGAGCGCTGGCACGGATAGCCAGGGGTTGCGGGTTCGAGTCCCGGCATGGGTGGAGTTTTTAGCCTCTAAATAAGTTTTTTTTTTAATTGTCCTTAGCACGGATTAGTGCATTAAAAATAAAAATAGTATAATATGTAAACTCTGTTAATTAAGGACTTTGAAAAGACTGAGATTGGAGTTTTTTTGTCCACTCTCTGAGAGACTGCATGTGGCCTGAAGTGGGACGTTAATAATAATAATATTGGCCTTTTTGCATCTACTTAATGAGATGATTTATACAGAGTCCAGTGGTATCTTCACTCACACTAGATGGGTGAAGGGACCACTCCGACGCTGTAGTGCCTAGGACATGGTTTTATAGCTGGTGTAGGCTTGCCCAGCACCTATACCATCCTGACAGCTTAGTCGGCCTAGCCCACAGGAAAGACTAGTCAATACGTGCGGAGCCAACCAAGCTGCGGGTTTCCTCACGATGTTTTCCTTCACCGTTAGCGTGTGGTATTGCGACTACAAATTCGCAAATGTACGTAACTTTGAAATTAAACAAAGTCATTGGTACATGCCCGCACTCGGGATCGAACCTGGGGCTCTCGCTTGCCAGTCCCTGGTTCTACCCACTGAGCTGCCACCGCTCCCTTTAATGGGACGTTAATGGGCTGCATAAAAAAAGTAAATAAATACTTTTTATTTACAATTAAATGAATGAATGCGCAATTGCATCTAGACGACCTCTGTGGCGTAGCAGTAGCGCATTTGAGTTCGAATCGAATGTTCCGGGTTCGAATCCTGGCTGGAGACAAAAAAAAACCCAGATCTTGGATGTCTACATGTTTATGATGTCGTCGTTTCTGGTTCCCACGACACTGGGTATCCTAGTGTGAGGCCAGAAGCAATGTATTTGCCTGTATGTAAATGTAATAGTTTGTTATATCATGGTGGGAAAACGACGTCTTTAGCATGTTGCATTTTTGTAATACACATAACTGTTTATGTGTATATAATTACCATATTAGCACCAATATAGCCAAAACCCGATTTGATTCTACGATAAGAAACTAAACTTGTCGATCCCCGAATCCCGGGATTTTTACGATGAGAAAGTGTCATTCATGTTAGCCACCACTTCAACTTTAGGCAAATATGCATCCGATTATCCGATCTCTATTTGTAAATAAAAAGGTGCAAGTAACTATAATTGAATCGCTCGTAGCCCCAGCTACCTCAGTGATCTTACGAAGGGCGCGTTCAGTCCATGGATGGGTGACCGTCTATGACTAACGCTAGGGGCATTTTTCCTAGCGGTTCCGTGGTCTGCTAGGCACGTTAAGCAGTTGGTGCCGGCTGCCGTCGATAGACGGCAGTCGTTAAGCCAAGTCAGAGGCCTGAGGGCGGCTTGACAACTTCTGACAGTAAGACTAGTCACTAGTCTTGCAAGCCTCCACAAATCCGGACTTGGCCCTCGTGGATACCTTCCTCAGGGAAGAGACCCGTGCCCCTCGGTGGGGACATAATGGGTTGATGATGATGACGAAGCTTCTATGTCTATTGCATGTTTATCATCTGTGGTCTTCTCCACAGACTACCGCTTCACGACTTGCGGCGCAGAGGGCCGCCTGGGGCCCAACCAGACAATGTGCGATGCGGAGTACCGGGGTACCAGCACTGTAGTCTCTGTGGTCAACGAGCCCAACTTCCAGGGCATACAAGTCTGGACCGTGCCCGCCGAGGGATTGTACACGTGAGTATGCGCTACATGTAAGTGGCAGCAGATAGTTAGGACACCGGCTTCTCGATCGTTCGAATCATGTACAGTGCTACACAAGAAATAAGTCTCGAGGATGTACCTGCGCACATGACCAAATTTTGGATGTGCAGCAAGTTGATCGACCAATCAGATAGTTTCCTTTTATGGCAGGCCGCGCGCCTTTGTTGCTATTGGTTGATTCAACGTCACGTCATCGATGCAGGTGACTATTAGTTTGGCAATATTAGCGTGAGCGAAATAGGTAGCGCTACTGCGTCAATCAATTCTGCATCTTAACCGTATCGGTTAAAGATCATGTTGAATGTACTTATAGCTTCGGGTACTTTCGTAACACTTCCTCGTAGTCTGCGCGAACGAAGATTCCCGAAGGGACTTTTATGATGTGTTTTATGGTCTGTACCGAGGACGCGCATTTTTAGAAAGAAAGACTTTTATATGTACAAAGGTACAAATTAACACATCACAGGAAAGAAAAGGCATACCTACCACTCATAGGTATATACATAGAAAACAAAAACAATTCTTATAAATCCAAGATAGGACAGGGCAAACGCGAGCGGACATCATGTGGTGTGTCAATGTTGCCACAAAGGGCATTTGACACAGCGTTGTGCTGAGGGTGTGAGCCCTCAGCGCTGGTTTTAAGTCAGTGGCCGCGGTGTATATTGACAAAAGCAGTGCACCAAGGCAATGTTCGGGAGGCCAGCCCGAAGGGATCCTAGCTTTCCCATGGTGGATTTCCGTTGCATGATTTCACTTCCACGCTCTCACAGTGAATGGTCACGTGGGCGGGTGTTTCGTTTCTCTAGAGACATCCTCGGCATAATAGGCGGTCGGTCAGTCCCATAGTGTGGAAGTGTTCATTCAGTGGGCAGAGTGCTTAGTGCGAGTTTGACAGATCCAATCGAATAACTTTACTACCGCGTTAATCGAGCATTGAGTAGTGAGTATGAGTAAGTTAACCGTTCGAACTGACAAAACGATGTCACAGTACAACTCGCACTCGTGTTTATTCGTGTTTTGGCTGGTAAACGTTTTCACTTCTCAACGTAAACCATTACAACTCGCACTCAGCAATTTTAATTTCTATACTTGTCGCTAGGTGGCGCTTCCTCGATGCCATATAAATATGAGTTTACGTTAACGCGATCGAGTAGTTTAAAAACTCGCACTAAGCACTCAGTAGCCCGTCACTTGAGTTAAGCAACAACAGGCGCGGTCAGGCGCAGGATGAGTGACTACCGCTAGTGGTATTTTTCCGAGCGCTTCCCTGCTTCCCAATGCACGTTAAGCCGTTGGTGCCGGATGTCATGTAATGTGATTGTTAAGCCATGTCAGAGGCCTTTTGAGCAGCTTGATAACTTCTGACAGTAAGGTCCGCCGCTGTCTTACAATCCTCCACCAACCCGGACTTGGCCGCCTTGGTGGAGTATGGCCTAACCTTCCTGCGATGCAGGAAGAGACCCGTGCCCCAACAGTGGGTACATACAAGGGTTGATATCCAACTAGCCCGTCATAAATGCCACAGCTTTGCGCAGATGCATCTCCTCAGGCCCCGCAGGTGTCCTCTTGCCTTTTCCGCGCCTTAGTTTCACGTCCATCCTGTATGCCCCAGGACCTTTAAATGCTTTAAACTTTTCTTGTTCATTCGTGTTTGTGGTGCATTGGAACCGCTTCCCAGGGTTCGAAATTATCAAGATAATTACGCTGCTTGATAATTATCAGATAATTATCACGATAATTATCTGATAATAGACCGTGTCAGCGTGACATTGATAACGTGACAGCGTGGGGATTATGGGCATTACCCCCCAATGATAGCATCCGCTAATTAGGGGAGGGCTATGTCCAGCAGTGGACTAATATAGCCTGAAGGAGAAGAAGACCGTGTAAGAAATTAATTTGCTATATTGTTTGATAACAAATACATTATAATTTGGCCAATTCTAACAAAAACAAATATATTTTATGATTTTTATTTAAAATCCAACACAAATTACTATTAATTAAAGTAAAAAGTCTCCATCAAATTCGACATTCGAAATATATATTAAATTGGATTGACCAAAGATGCCAAAGGAATATCTCCATCCGATGATGATTTTATTTCCATTGGCTGTGTTGCTGTAGCTGCAGTAGAACTTATTTGTTGACCTATTCCTAATAGCATTGAATTTAAAATTCAATGCTAATAGCCAACTAAGATCTTGCTGCTTGATTTTGTTTGCTTTGCATAAACGAAATTTTTGTTATTATCAATTGATAAGTATCGAGCTATTTTTATCAAGATAATTATCCGTATCTTATAATTATCTTGATAAAAATCATGCCACAGCTCATAATTAGCTTGATAATTATCATGATAATTATCACGGATAATTATCCTTTCGAACCCTGCCGCTTCCCTCGCAGCATAATAGCGAGCGGCGCGTCTGGCGGGCTGGGCGCCGCGCGGACGGGCGTGTCGCACGGCGCTGCAGTGCGCGGCGTGTTCGAGCTGTACAAGGGCGAGAAGCTGTACATGCTGGTGGGGCAGCGCGGCAGCGACGCCTGCAGGAAGGTAAACGCACACTCACTGACACCCACAGGTGCTCGTCGCTGACTGACGGAACAATCTGCACTGACTCTAAGCGCTAGTTCACACAGGGCGGAATCCGTGCGGATGCAAATCGCACGGTTAGACCGGGCGGATCTTATTTACATTAGCACATATTAATTCGTTCATACCTGTCCGCGCGGATTGACAATCCGCGCGGCTACCGCCACTCAACCGCTTGAAAATCAATTCGCGCGGTCGCCGCTCCGAGTGTTTAGTGCGAGTTTGACAGATCCAATCGAATAACTTTACTACCGCGTTAATCGAGCATTGAGTAGTGAGTATGAGTTAGTTAACCGATCGAACTGGCAAAACGCTGTCACAGTACAACCCGCACTCGCGTTAATTCGTGTTTTGGCTGGTAAACGTGTTCACTTCTCAACGTAAACCATTACAACTCGCACTCAGCAATTTTAATTTCCATACTTGTCGCTAGGTGGCGCTTCCTCGATGCCATAGAAATATGAGTTTACGTTAGCGCGATCGAGTAGTTAAAAACTCGCACTAAGCACTCAGATCTATTTACTTGACGTACCTAGAGCGCGTTCAGTCGCTGCGCGGAAGCCGTGCGTATAGGACGGTGACAATGGATCGCTTCGACACCGAGCTATCCATCGATGATGTGGAAAAGAGACCTGCTTTGTGTAACATCCAATTGACAGAATATTCCAATAAAATTATTATAAACGGAGCAGAGCGGGTAGGAGCAACAAATACACACATTATTGCTTCTTCGACTTCCATGATTGGACTGTCACCCCATGCGGATGACAGCGCTCTCCGCGCCTGAACACATGCGTTTAGAACCGCGCGGTTTGCATCCGCGCGGAATCCGCCATGTCTGAACTAGCTCTAACGGTGCCTTTTTTTCCATTTTTTTTGATAATAATATTCACTGTGTTACAAAAATATTTATTATTTTTGTAAAACAGTGGATATTATTATTTTTTTTATTCTTTATGGCAATAATTACATAATTAACTGTACAAGGGCGTGCTTCATGAAGAAGCATTCTCTATCAGTAAACCTTTCCAAAACTTTTTAGAATATAATATTTTCATTCTATTTTTCTTTTATATCTAGCCTCCATTGTGCCCCACATCTGCATTCCACACTTAAGATATTATTTGTAGGTTACTAACAGTTTTATCTTAAAAATATATCGTGCCTTTCCATGAAAATCATTCTTGAAAATATTACTGCTTTAGTCATAGATTGCGAGACATCCATTTTGTTCAATTTTGAAATTGGGCATGTCTGCCTTTCTTCTGTGAATGTGTATGGCATTTGATGCAAAATTTAAGCGCGATGTCTTAAGAACATTTTAATCGTGTGTCGTCTGCGGCGCGTTCGAGCTCGCAGTACGGCGCGGTAACAAACACTGCAGTAGTGTAAACGATCTATTAACTTTTTTTTTCATCTTCGACAAATGTATTCTTTTCATATCGCTCACCCACTTTACTTTCCGATAAAAAAAACATTAGACCGTGATGCGGCAATGTGTAATAAAGATGAAAATGTAGTCATCACCTTCTACGACCAACATAAGTTTAAAAATTCATGGACATATTAAACAGATCTCGTTAGTCCCATACTAAGTACAACTAAATGACTTGTGTTACAGGTGCTAACTCGACGATAGATTTAATACAATAAATACATAGATAACATCCAAGACCCGAGACCCTTTTCCTAGCTTGTTCGGCCGGGGATCGAACCCGAGACCTTCGGTTTTACAGTCAGCGTGCCAAACCGCTGCGCCACCGAGGCCGTCAAAATTTCCATCCGTAGTCGCCGAATCGTCAAAAAAATACAATTTACATTATTTTTGAAACCATGATTGGTTGTGTAAAAAAAAAATGTTGTGTAAAACATTGTTCTAAAACAATCTAAAACAATGTAACACATCATCTTCCGGCCGTCAGACGCTATCAGCCAGCGACAGCCCCGACTGCACGCCGGCCGCGTCCACCGCTCACATTTACACCAGCAAGACGCACGAGCTGCGGAACACGCGCGTGCAGGACGGCGGCGGCGGCGGCGGCGGCGCCACCTTCGTGTTCCTGGTGAGTGCTGTCACAGACATTTCCAGCTGCACGAGCGAGATGCACGAGCTGCGAACACGCGCCTGCAGGACGGCGGCGGCGTCACCTTTGTGTTTCTGGTGAGTGCTGACACAGACACACACAGCTGCACGAGCGAGATGCACGAGCTGCGAACACGCGCGTGCAGGACGGCGGCGGCACCTTCGTGTTCCTGGTGAGTGCTGACACAGAAACACACAGCTGCACGAGCGAGATGCACGAACAGCGAACACGCGCGTGTAGGCCAGCGGCGGCGTCATCTTTGTGTTTCTGGTGAGTGCTAACACAGACACCCACAGCTGCAGGAGCGAGATGCACGAGCAGCGAACACGCGCGTGCAGGACGGCGGCGGCGTCACCTTTGTGTTTCTGGTGAGTGCTGTCACAGACACCCGCAGCTGCACGAGCAGCGAACACGCGCCTGCAGGACGGCGGCGGCGTCACCTTTGTGTTTCTGGTGAGTGCTGTCACAGACACCCGCAGCTGCACGAGCAGCGAACACGCGCCTGCAGGACGGCGGCGGCGTCACCTTTGTGTTTCTGGTGAGTGCTGTCACAGACACCTGCAGCTGCACGAGCAGCGAACACGCGCCTGCAGGACGGCGGCGGCGTCACCTTTGTGTTTCTGGTGAGTGCTGACACAGACACCCGCAGCTGCACGAGCAGCGAACACGCGCCTGCAGGACGGCGGCGGCGTCACCTTTGTGTTTCTGGTGAGTGCTAACACAGACACCCACAGCTGCAGGAGCGAGATGCACGAGCAGCGAACACGCGCGTGCAGGACGGCGGCGGCGTCACCTTTGTGTTTCTGGTGAGTGCTGACACAGACACCCGCAGCTGCACGAGCAGCGAACACGCGCCTGCAGGACGGCGGCGGCGTCACCTTTGTGTTTCTGGTGAGTGCTGTCACAGACACCCGCAGCTGCACGAGCAGCGAACACGCGCCTGCAGGACGGCGGCGGCGTCACCTTTGTGTTTCTGGTGAGTGCTGACACAGACACACACAGCTGCACGAGCGAGATGCACGAGCTGCGAACACGCGCGTGCAGGACGGCGGCGGCACCTTCGTGTTCCTGGTGAGTGCTGACACAGAAACACACAGCTGCACGAGCGAGATGCACGAACAGCGAACACGCGCGTGTAGGCCAGCGGCGGCGTCATCTTTGTGTTTCTGGTGAGTGCTAACACAGACACCCACAGCTGCAGGAGCGAGATGCACGAGCAGCGAACACGCGCGTGCAGGACGGCGGCGGCGTCACCTTTGTGTTTCTGGTGAGTGCTGACACAGACACCCGCAGCTGCACGAGCAGCGAACACGCGCCTGCAGGACGGCGGCGGCGTCACCTTTGTGTTTCTGGTGAGTGCTGTCACAGACACCTGCAGCTGCACGAGCAGCGAACACGCGCCTGCAGGACGGCGGCGGCGTCACCTTTGTGTTTCTGGTGAGTGCTGTCACAGACACCTGCAGCTGCACGAGCAGCGAACACGCGCCTGCAGGACGGCGGCGGCGTCACCTTTGTGTTTCTGGTGAGTGCTGTCACAGACACCCGCAGCTGCACGAGCAGCGAACACGCGCCTGCAGGACGGCGGCGGCGTCACCTTTGTGTTTCTGGTGAGTGCTGACACAGACACACACAGCTGCACGAGCGAGATGCACGAGCTGCGAACACGCGCGTGCAGGACGGCGGCGGCACCTTCGTGTTCCTGGTGAGTGCTGACACAGAAACACACAGCTGCACGAGCGAGATGCACGAACAGCGAACACGCGCGTGTAGGCCAGCGGCGGCGTCATCTTTGTGTTTCTGGTGAGTGCTAACACAGACACCCACAGCTGCAGGAGCGAGATGCACGAGCAGCGAACACGCGCGTGCAGGACGGCGGCGGCGTCACCTTTGTGTTTCTGGTGAGTGCTGACACAGACACCCGCAGCTGCACGAGCAGCGAACACGCGCCTGCAGGACGGCGGCGGCGTCACCTTTGTGTTTCTGGTGAGTGCTGTCACAGACACCCGCAGCTGCACGAGCAGCGAACACGCGCCTGCAGGACGGCGGCGGCGTCACCTTTGTGTTTCTGGTGAGTGCTGACACAGACACACACAGCTGCACGAGCGAGATGCACGAGCTGCGAACACGCGCGTGCAGGACGGCGGCGGCACCTTCGTGTTCCTGGTGAGTGCTGACACAGAAACACACAGCTGCACGAGCGAGATGCACGAACAGCGAACACGCGCGTGTAGGCCAGCGGCGGCGTCATCTTTGTGTTTCTGGTGAGTGCTAACACAGACACCCACAGCTGCAGGAGCGAGATGCACGAGCAGCGAACACGCGCGTGCAGGACGGCGGCGGCGTCACCTTTGTGTTTCTGGTGAGTGCTGTCACAGACACCCGCAGCTGCACGAGCAGCGAACACGCGCCTGCAGGACGGCGGCGGCGTCACCTTTGTGTTTCTGGTGAGTGCTGTCACAGAAACACACAGCTGCACGAGCGAGATGCACGAGCTGCGAACACGCGCGTGCAGGACGGCGGCGACGTCACCTTTGTTTTCTGGTGAGTGCTGACACAGAAACACACAGCTGCACGAGCGAGATGCACGAGCAGCGAACACGCGCTTGCAGGACAGCGGCGGCGCCATCTTCTGGTTAGTGATGACATGTACCTTCTGATGATCACTATTCTGATGCCCATTATCACGTATGATCTCCGCTGAAAAAACACACTTTCGGCGTCGGAAAAAACACGGTCTATTGTTCCTGGTGAAAGATATCGATAACAATATGACAAGAAAGTTTTTTTGTGTTTGTAAAGATACTCTGTCATCACTAAGGGGCATACTGTCCCCGCTGAAAAACACACTTTCCCCGCTGGAGAATAAACTGCCCCTGCTGAAAGACGCTCTTTGCTGAGACACACTGTCACTTCTGATACACACTGAAGTTGCTGAGGGACATCCCTGGTCCTTTGGCAACACACTGTCTCTAAAACACACGCAACTAAACTAGCATGACGCGCGAGCTACGGAAAACACGCGTGCAAGACGACTGTTCATTCTGATATACGCCTATTAAAACACGTACTCGTACTATCGCTGGTGAGCCAGTAAGTGTTCTTTCTGAGAGAAACGTCTTTCCCTGCTGAGGGACATACTTTCCTTTGATTATACTATTTTTAATTCACTAATCCGTGCTAAGGACAATTTTAAACGTCTCACCGTTCGTCAATGTGAATGTCTGAGATACCTGAGATAATATCTCATCGTGTCATGTGTGTCTCAACAGGGCGTTTGTCTCACTAGGGACTGTGTATATCTCAGTTGGGACAGTGTATTTCTCATCAGGGGGCAATGTGTTTCACTAGGGACAGGACAGTGTCTTTCATCGGTAACGATGTGACTTTCAGCAGAAACAGTGTGTCTTTCAGAAAGGAAAGTATTAAAAACCTATTTAGAGGCTAAAAATTCCACCCATGCCGGGATTCGAACCCGCGACCTCTGGCTATCCGTGCCAGCGCTCTATCCAACTGAGCTAATGGGTGACTCACCGGCATCAGTGAAATTTCGAACCTCTTTACAATATTCTCTGTATTACGTACAGGAAGCGACAGCGATGTCGCTGCCTGTACGTAATACAGTTCGAATCTCGGCATGGGTGGAATTTTTAGCCTCTAAATGGGTTTTTAATACTTTCCTTTCTGAAAGACATACTGTTTCTGCTGAAAGTCACATCGTTGCCGATGAAAGACACTGTCCTGTCCCTAGTGAAACACATTGCCCCCTGATGAGAAATTCACTGTCCCAACTGAGATATACACCGTCCCTAGTGAGACAAACGCCCTGTTGAGACACACATGAACCGATGAGATATTATCTCAGGTGTCTCAGACATTCACATTCACGACGGTGAGACGTTTATTTCACATGCCAAGGACAGTAAAGTGAAAGAAAAAAACCAAAACCTTTAATAGCCCAAACAAGCTTTGCTTTCTCCGACCTCGGCGTCGCGAAACAGAACTCGGTTTTTGGCCTCGCATGTAAAGCATATGCCTGAAGTAGGGTAATCTTTGATACGGCTTTGTTTTTGCAAGGGGTCGAAATTTATCATAGTCGCTTTTCGGCCTTAACTAAACAAAGCCCGGCATTAGGTTTCGTTTTGGCAGGGGGTTGAACAACTTCAACGAAGCTCTCTATTTTCAGCGCCGTAGAGACTCATTTCTCGGCTTCGTCCTAAATCCTACATTCTACGGTCCTCCGCCTTCGGCTTTGCTTCGACAGGCGACCTGAAAAAAGTTTTGTCTCTTCCAACAGATGGACCACAATGGCCAGGCGGTGCCGCTGATAGTGGCCGGCGGTGGCGGAGGGGTGTCCACGGGAGCCTTCAGGGACGATGGATCTCAACATGCGCGGGCGCTCACCAATGCCACGCCCGAGTCCGGATACATGTACGGACGGCCGGGGGAGACTTCTGGTGAGTTGATATAATTATAAATCTTCTATAATATAAATAATATTTTAGACTATTCTTTGAATTACGAGGATGGTTCTTACAGAGAGAATTTAAAAAAAAATATTAAAGAATCGTCTGCTAAGCGGTACGAAGTTCGCTGGGTCAGCTAGTATACTAATAATTATTAAAAGTTCAAAGATGAAATGTTTTTCTTCTCAGTCGCATGTATTTGGCAAAATAATAACCAAGCCTTGCCAGGTTCTCATGTCATAGGGGCAAATAGCTTTAAGAATTTGAATTTTCCCTTTTCGTCAATAAAGTTATATAAGTGCAAAAGTTTATTCTGGTGGCTATTGACATTTTAATGCTATTCGGTTCAGTTTACCTACGCGCTTTCATTTGACTATCAGAAAGAAGATAGTTTACCTCGGTTACTAACAAATAGAATAGCTAACCCCGCAAACGTTATTTTCCTTTATGATAACCTTCCCTATATTAATAAGCTTTTTTTATGTAAGCTTAATTACAACCTATTCTCAGACCTATCAGATATACACAAATATTTTTTAAAAATCGGTTAAGCCTTTTCAGAGAAGTTCGATAACTCTGTGACACGAAATGTTATACAGGGCGTCCCATGGCTATGCCACATGGAGGGAAAGTACCTTTAATATTGTAGATAGAACATTTTAGTGAAAGAAGACATTATTTTAATTTCAAAAACAATCTAAACGAATCGAACCCGATACACGAGAAAAAAAATTACCCTGTAGCTTTAGCACACCATTCGGAAGGCTTCATCGTACGGATTATTTTTTGCTAAATAACATACTATGAGAAATAAAAGGAAGACCATGAATTTTAACATTTTTTATACAAAATTAATCAATTTATCAAATGCTCAAAATGAGCCTTCCCTAGTTAAATACAAAGTCGCACTCTTTTGATTATTTCACTCCCTGCCGATCTTTTGATCTTGTTGTGGTAGATATTCAGAATAATACGTCTAAGTTCTGTTTGTAGCCCGTGGACACTTTCATACTGGTTCTTGTAAACTAAACTTTTTACATAACCCCCACGGATGACCCCATAAAAAAAATCTAACAGGATTTGATCTGGGGATCTTGGCGGCCATTTTATGGAAGCAGCATTTTCCGCCCAATAATCAGATCAAAACAACACTACTTTCCGAGAATAAGAAATGAAAAAGATTATAATACTGCTTTCAGCCATTTTGACTGAAACACCAATCACAACGCGTGACGTCACGCTTGGGTATATATTGGTAAACACCCGTGCTTTGTTGTGATTACTAGAGATTACGATGTTTTTTACCTGGGTGTGACGTCAGATTCTACGCCATGACACTGCGAGCTGTTCTCACACAGATTTAAAATAATTTTAGAAAAATGGCTTTAACCTTAGTTAAACTTTAGGAAGCGTTCTTGGCCTAGTCGAACCGAGTGATTGGAATCAATCACTTGATTCAACAACAGGCGCGGTCAGCTGCAGGATGGGTGAGCGTCCCGTGACTACCGCTAGTGGCATTCTTTCAAGCGCCTCCGTGCTTCGCGTAGCACGTTAAGCCGTTGGTGCCGGCTGTCATGCAATGACATTCGTCAAGCCTTGTCAGAGGCCTTATGGGCGGCTCGATAACATCTGACTGTAAGCCCGCCACTGTCTTACAACTCTCCCCCAAGCCGGACTTGGCCCCCGGGGTGGAGTATGGCCTAACTTTCCTACGATGCAGGAAAAGACCCGTGCCCCAGCAGTGGGCACATACATGGGTCGAAATCGATAGGTTTTTTTTTTGTAAATAACAGATGAGAGAACATTTTTAAATCCACTTATAAGGAAACCCAGGAAGCTTAGGCCAATAGGCCATACTCCACTTCGGGGGCCAAGTCCGGGTTGGTTTCGTCACGCCTATTCCTAAACGTATGAACAATATTGTATTTAAAAAATTATATTAATATAATTATATTATATTTTTTTAAATTTGTCCTTAGCACGGGTTAGTGCATTAAAAATAAAAATAGTATAATATTGTATTTATGTCCTCATCGCGTAGATTGTTATTATAACGTATTGTCGCGGTCCTATCCCGAACCATCTAGAATAGAGCCTTCTGGAAGCCTATCGAATAGTCGCCGCATGCTGCGTTTTAGTAAACAATAAAACGCTGCAAGCAATAATGACTCGTATGTCCACTACAGTAAGGTTCAAAACTCTTTAAATGAGTAACTGTTCGAGCTACCTTGCCGCGTGTACCGAGTGTAGGTACATAGTTACGGGAATGTTCTAGAACCCTGGCCGGCGGATATAAATAGCGGCCGCCGCGGCGCGCTGTCAGTTCCGTTTGGAATAGCGAAGAGTAAACTTCGAGCGAACATACCTGCGATACGAGCGATAACCTACGACCTCAGCGATACTATTGGACTTCGATTGAACCTGCGATTGGAATCTACGTGTGGACTTCGTGTCGTGAAGACCTGCAGACCAGACCCCGCGTGAATAAATCCTAAGAAGTTGTCATTGGCGTTTTACATCCATATCCAGAACCCTAGCCCGTAACATTTGGTGTCAGAATTGGGGATTTGGAGATGCCACTGACTCCGAGAGAGGATACTCCTGGAGTGAAGACCAGGTCCAGAGGTGCTGCGGAGGCCACGCCCACTGCCCCTCAGGCCACGCCCACTGGCCATAGGGACACGCCCACTGGCCCCGCCCACCAGGCCACGCCCACCGACCAAGCCACGCCCCCTGGCCCCGCCCACCAGGCCACGCGCGTAGTGGAGACACAGCATACCTGCTCAGCGGCTCCGCCTACTGGCCACGCCCACCAGGCCACGCCCACCGCCCCCGTGCACCAGGCTCTGCCCACCGGCCTTGACCACCAGGTTTCACCAACCGACCAACAGGCTCCGCCTCGTAGCCACGCCCAACTGGCCACGCCCACCGAAGACATTAAACCTCAGTCACGTACAATGGAGGTTTTGGATATGTCGTGCCTGATGGCAATGTTGAAGGGCATGCGAGAAGAACAGAGCAAGCAGATGCAGTGCCTGCAAGAACAACAGAGCAAGCAGATGCAGTGCCTGCAAGAAGAACAGAGAGGCCTGCGAGAAGAACAGAGCAAGCAGATGCAGTGCCTGCAAGAAGAACAGAGAGGCCTGCGAGAAGAACAGAAGGCAGATCAACAGGTGATCCTTTCTGCCGTTACAAAGTTCAGTGATACGGTCGCTAAGCTACATGAAGATGTAGAGGTAGTGAACGAACGGGTTTCCGAATTAGAGGATGACCTAAAAAATGTGAAAACCGGCCTCACTGGACTAGAGCAGGAAGTTCGGCGTATTAAAGCTGCTGGAGTTACATCGAGCGGAGTTGTCAGCATAAACCACGGGCCTAAAGTGAAGGTGCCTCCGTACGATGGTACTACATCTTGGGTCGCCTACCGCCAGCAGTTCCAGACTGTCGCTGCTTCAAACGGGTGGACGGACGAACAGAGCCTGACAGCCCTCACCGTCGCGCTCAGAGGTTCGGCTTTATCTGTCCTGGAGGCACTGCCCACCTCAGGCAGCGAGTTCAAAGACTTGCTGGAGGCACTTGAGGCTAGATATGGGGAACGACACCTGGAACACGTTTTTCGTGCTCAGCTACGCGACCGGACTCAGCGCCTGGGTGAAGGACTTCAACAATGGGCGTTGGAAATTGAGAAGCTGGTTCGAAAGGCGTACCCTTTTGCTGATAGTAAGATGGTGGACACGAATATTTTGCAAGCTTTCGTCGACGGAATCAAGGATCTTGAAATTAGGGCTGCAGTAAAGCTTCGCCACCATTCTTCATTAAAAGAAGCTCTGGCACATGCCCTGGAAGTAGAAGCTGTGCGTCAAGATATCCGGCAAGGTTATAAACTTCGAGAAGTTACGGAGGAGGTTAAAGAGATCAAGACACCGCCCAAGAAGAACTCCGGGCCCATGTGTTACAAGTGTGGGGAAAGAGGGCATCTGCAGTTCACGTGTCCTAAGAAGGAGAGGCAAGCAACCAAAACAGATGACAGACTGGATGCGCGTCTCAACAAAATGGAGCAGCGTTTTGAAGAGTTAGTAAAGAACCATGACGCTCCGGCCTCCACTGTGAATCAGGGAAACGAAGCTAGGATTCCGAGGCGGGTACTGGCTGGAGCGGAGGAAGCCCCAGTAACCAGAATCTCACAAGCATGGAACGGGAACAGTCTACTAATACGCGGTGCAGTGAACAAAATAGAGTGCAAAATCACCCCAGATACAGGAGCTTCTAGAACAATAGTGAGACCAGACCTGATGAAAGCTGTAGGGAGCCGCAAAGGCACCAGTTTAAGCAGACTTCTCTCCGCTTCTGGCCAGCAGATACCCGTCCTGGGTGAAAGGTCGGTTACGATATGTATTGGGGAAGCGTCATATAGTCACGACGTAATCGTAGCCGAAATTATGGATGATTGCATTCTGGGCCTAGACTTTATGAAGAAACACAATTGTCACATCGATGTCACTAACGGTGTCTTTAAATGTGGTGATGAGGAGAACTTCATACTTGGCGGTCCCGCTGGAAATGTCACGTGCCTGAAGAAAATCGTTATACCTGGACGAGCACAAACTGAAGTAAAGGTGAAGCTGCCTTCGAGTCAGAAGAATCAGCGGAATAGGTGTGTGCTGATTGAAGATACACGTGACAGTGCAGTCAGTCAGAAATTGCTGACAGCAAGAACTCTCGTCTATGGAGGCAAGACCGCTGTAGTGAGGGTTGTGAATATAGGCGATCGTGAGATTACCCTTAGCAAAGGTGACGTTATTGGAAGGTGCGAGGAAGCCGTTTGGATGAGAAGCTGCCAATCATCTCCAAGCTTAAACACATCGAATACCAGTAGTGAAATTATAGTCACTAAGCTCCTTGAGGATTCGAAGAGTAATCTGAGCTATTCGCAAAGCATGAAAGCTAAGAGGTTGCTACTGCGCTTTAGGGATATCTTCTCTGACGAAGGAAATCCTGGAAGAACATCGTTAGTTCAGCACAAAATCGACACCGGACAGGAGCGACCTATTCGTCAGCGAGCGAGGCGCATACCGATTGCCAAAGAAAAGGAAGTACAAGACATGTTGGACGACATGAAGAGAAACAAGATTATAGAACCTTCTGCTAGCCCATGGTGTTCTCCCGTTGTGTTGGTAAAGAAGAAAGATGGTAGCACAAGATTCTGTGTAGACTATCGACGGCTTAATGATGTGACGAAAAAGGATAGTTATCCACTGCCACGAATAGACGATACCCTAGACACCTTGAGTGGCATGAAATGGTTCTCAACGTTAGATCTGAAATCCGGATACTGGCAAGTGGAAATTGATCCGAGGGATAAAGAGAAGACTGCTTTTTCAACTGGTAAAGGTCTATGGCAATTTAACGTGATGCCTTTTGGATTGTGCAACGCGCCAGCTACATTCGAACGACTTATGGAGTGCGTACTGGCAGGATTAGTTGGGGAAGCCTGCCTTGTCTACTTGGATGACGTCATAATCATGGGAACAGATTTTGAGGACCACTTACAAAATCTAGAGCAAGTTTTTAAGAAAATAATGGGAGCAAACTTAAAGTTAAATCCGAAGAAATGCAGTTTATTTAAGAACAAGGTTTGCTATCTCGGCCATGTGATAACCAGCGAAGGCATACAGACCGATCCAGCCAAAATCGAAGCAGTGCAAAAATGGCCTACTCCCAAAGACAAGACTGAAGTGCGAGCATTTTTAGGGCTATGCTCATATTATAGACGGTTTGTTAAGGGGTTCTCTGAAATTGCCAAGCCTTTACACAGACTGACTGAAGACAAGCAGTCATTTCATTGGGATGACACATGTGAGAGTTCATTTCAAAAATTAAGAAAATGTCTTTGCGAGACCCCAATATTGGGATTTCCACAGCCTAACGGCCAATTCATTGTTGACACTGACGCCAGTAACACAGCGATCGGAGGAGTGATATCGCAGAAACAGGGCGACAGAGAGGTTGTGATGGCATATTTCAGTAAATCGCTATCGAAACCTGAAAGGAACTATTGTGTGACAAGAAGGGAGCTCTTGGCTGTGGTAAAGACAGTACAGCACTTCAGCAAATATCTCCTTGGCGTGCGGTTTACGCTTCGCACTGACCACGCCGCCCTGAAATGGCTGTTACAATTTAAAAATCCAGAGGGGCAAGTTGCTCGATGGATCGAACAACTGCAGGAGTACGACTTTATGATTGAACACCGCAGCGGAAAGGCGCATGGAAATGCTGACGCACTGTCAAGAAGGCCGTGTCCGGAAGACTGCAAGCACTGTGCCAAACAAGAGACAAAAGAACTGCCATTGAGATTGACAAAAATGAGTCCATCGAGATCTTGGGAAGATGAGGCGATGAAAGAAGCACAGGAAGATGACGAAGATGTACGGCTCATTGTCGCATGGAAGAAACGAGGCGAGGACAAGCCAAGATGGTGCGAAGTCGCTCCTACTAGTGCTGTCACCAAGGCATACTGGGCTCAATGGGACAGTTTTATTCTTCGGAACGGAATACTTTACCGCAAATGGGAGAAACCTAACGGCAGAGAGTTCCATCTTCAGATAGTTGTCCCAAGAGATAAGGTACAAGATGTCCTTCGCGAAGTACATGACGGCGTGTCAGGTGGACATTTGGGCGTAAAAAGGACTTTAACAAAGATTCGAGAAAGATTTTACTGGCTCCATTGTCGAGAAGATGTGCAAGGTTGGTGCCGCAAGTGTGCTACTTGCGCCGCGGTGAAAGGCCCACCAACTAGAAGCCGAGGAAATCTGCAACTTTATAACGTTGGTGCGCCATGGGAACGCATTGCAGTTGATGTGGCTGGACCGTTCCCAGTAACGGAATCAGGAAATAAGTATTTCATGGTAGTTATGGATTACTTCACTAAATGGCCAGAGGTATTCGCCATACCCAATCAAGAAGCCACGACTGTTGCCTCCAAGTTGTTTGAGGAAGTAGTTTGCCGGTTTGGTGTGCCCTTGGAAATACACTCCGACCAAGGCAGGAACTTTGAGTCTCAAGTATTTCAAGAACTCTGCAAAATATTGGGAATGCATAAGACTAGGACCACCCCATATCATCCTCAATCTGACGGCATGGTAGAAAGATTTAACCAAACACTTGAGAGACATTTGGCAAAAGTCGTTGACAGGCACCAGAGAGACTGGGACAAATACATACCGCCATTTCTTCTGGCCTACCGAACTGCAGAACATGAAAGCACGAAGGTAACCCCGGCGCGTGTAAATTTTGGCCGAGAACTGAGAATACCAGTAGATCTGCTGACTGGAGGCCCTCCTGACGACTCACGTTCTCTACACGACTACATTTCCGAGTTACGTGAGAAAATGCGAGAGATTCATGCCATAGTACGGGAAAACGGATTGGAGTCGAGTGAAAAGATGAAGACTAGGTATGACCGCCGAGCAAAAACAAGCGGCTTCGAAGAAGGAGCACTAGTCTGGCTTCACAATGTAACTCGACGAAAAGGAAAATCTCCGAAATTGCAGACAAGATGGGAGGGACCGTACAAAGTGGTAACTCGGTTAAATGACGTGACGTACCGAATTCAACGGCAGCCAAGAGGTGCACAAAAAGTGGTTCACATCGACCGCTTAGCTTCTTATCACGGCAGTAATGAAGATGCTCGGGACGAGCATCTCTAAGAGGGGAGCAGTGTCGCGGTCCTATCCCGAACCATCTAGAATAGAGCCTTCTGGAAGCCTATCGAATAGTCGCCGCATGCTGCGTTTTAGTAAACAATAAAACGCTGCAAGCAATAATGACTCGTATGTCCACTAGAGTAAGGTTCAAAACTCTTTAAATGAGTAACTGTTCGAGCTACCTTGCCGCGTGTACCGAGTGTAGGTACATAGTTACGGGAATGTTCTAGAACCCTGGCCGGCGGATATAAATAGCGGCCGCCGCGGCGCGCTGTCAGTTCCGTTTGGAATAGCGAAGAGTAAACTTCGAGCGAACATACCTGCGATACGAGCGATAACCTACGACCTCAGCGATACTATTGGACTTCGATTGAACCTGCGATTGGAATCTACGTGTGGACTTCGTGTCGTGAAGACCTGCAGACCAGACCCCGCGTGAATAAATCCTAAGAAGTTGTCATTGGCGTTTTACATCCATATCCAGAACCCTAGCCCGTAACAGTATTTATGTAAGTTTATCATAACTATGTGTGTAACTGTTTATGTAGGTGTATTGTTATTTATATAAGTAGCGTATTAAAATATTCATATTTGCACCGACTACCCGTCTCTTATTTCCTTCGGCAACTTTCCGTCGTAAGGTTCTCTGGAAGAAATTGCTTTTAGCAATAAGGCCGCCAATTGTACTTTGTATCTTTACATGTTTTATAATATGTGCTCTGGTGTACAATAAAGAATATTCTTATGTTATCTTATGTTATGAACGTGCGAGCTCCCCCCGCCCCGCAGGCGCGGGCGGCGGCTGGAAGGCGCACGGCGGGCTGCTGACGCCGGGCTTCGAGCTGGTGCGCGGCGCCGCGCTCACGGAGGGGGGCGCGGGGGGCGCGGCGTGCCGCGGCCGCGCGCACGGCGGCTTCGGCGGCGGCGGCGGCGGCTGCTGGCGCGGCGGCGGCGGCGGCGGCTGGCGGGGTGAGACGGCCCCTTGTTACGACTCCTGTGGTCCTCGGAAGCGCATCTGCCTATCGTGCGAGAGGTCCCGGGCTCGAACCCCGGCTGGTGGTTCCCGACAGTATACACTGTTGGGGACAGATAGTATACATAGATAGATAGAAAGATAGAGAACATTTTATTGTATATAAAAATGAAAATTACACAGATATTTTTAACGGCGTACAGAGTACAGGCGGTATTACATACAGTAAAATTCACATACATGTTTGTGATGTCGTTGTTTATGGTTCGAACGACACAGGGTATCTTAGGGTGGGGCCAGAAGCAATATATGTGCCGGTGTGTAAATGTTATGTTATTGTTGCAGAAGAAGCGAATCCCACTTCTGATTCGATATTCTTTATATCAGAAGTGGGATCCGCTTCTCCATATTTTGGCGACGGAGTTAACGTGGGCACCTCGCCGCTGCATGGTGGCGCTAGGCGCTAGCGACGCAGGGTCGCCGCGCCTTAGCATGGTCCCAGTTCTAAATCAGAATTTTTGTTTTATTTTACGTTCATTAATTCAGTAAAAAATCTTAAAAATTAAACAGTTGTCGCCAAATTGTAAAGCAGTTTGTTGGTCAAATTGCAACTCTACTTACATTACTTTATATTAAACTTTATTGTTATACGTGACAACGTAATGAGGGTTATTTAAATTCAGTCAGCCTCTGTCCATAGCTAGACACCAAACTAAACAAACCAGGGGATTATCAAACTGGATAATTAAGTGGAACTCGCAGGGGGAATAGAACGTAATTGGGTGTCGCCTGACAGGACGAGTAACTCGATTCTGGAGGGCGTCGAAGACTAGCGAAATGAGTGGGGGACCGTTTTTATTTACGGGAAGAGAATACCGCTTCCGACGAATTTTAATAAATTAAATTAGTAAAACCCGGTAATATTTAAGTATTAATAGTGTTAAATGTTAAATAAGTGACGATCAAAACATACAAGTGTTATTCAAGTGTTTACCTGAGTAGTTCACTTGATCGACGAAACAGATAAACGGCGACAAACAACCGTTACTTGATGTAAACATTGGATGAAACGAACATTTTTAAGGGGAGTATATTGTTCTTATGGGACATTTATTACATTTGAACGTGTTTACTTCTTATTACATACAAATTACACGCAATAGAATTAGTAGAACGAGTTTCAATATACTTGAGTGGCAAACATTTGAAAAATTTGCACTAATCTTGATCAACCCTCTATTTGAAAAGTATAATCAAAGTAATAGATTTAGATTAAATTTAACGTATAAACATAATAACTGAGTTAGTTGCATATCCCACAACTGTACAAAGGCATCTACTGTGTGTTTCTTCTGGAAATACTGACGTTTTTCCCCCGGTTACATTTCAGTAATCACACTACAATGATGACGCGTAAGAACACCGCGCGTGATAACGAGCAGCGCTTGAAGACAGCGCTACTGGAACTTCAAGCAACGAAACAGCAATGCCAGCAGCTATTAGACGAGCGGGAGGAGAGTGAGTTCGAGGTTCAAAGAATTGTGGAAAAGAACACCAAACTTAAAAATGATCTTGCTGAACTGGACATCATCTGCGAGGACCTCCGTGGACAACGGGATGAACTCCAAAAAATGGTTCATAAATATGATCAGTGCCGTGATACCCACGAAATAGCCCTTCAGCGCATAAAGCTACTGGAATATCAGCTTTCTGAAGCGCATAAAGAACTCAGTGTGCTACATCAACAAAACCACGACAGAGAAAGTGAAAATATATCATGTCTGTACAATGACTTAATAAGCAACAATAGCACTAGTTGTCTTTCCTCACAAACTGAATCCTCCCAACCCAAAGTGCCACTTCAAGGTTCCAACAAAATAAAACAGTACATTCGTACAAAAAGACATATTAAACGCATCAATAAAGCCTTGAAAACCAATAACCAGATTATGAAGTACATGGGTATTAAAAAACTTAATATTAGTCTTCAGAAGGACCTACTGGGCAACACAATGGAACATCAAGTAATAACAAGTGAATATGAGGAAAAAATTCAGGATCTTCACTCCCACATCCATAGTTTAGAGAAATCACTCAGTGACTTAGGCAAGCAGTACACTGAGGCACAAGAGGAAATGGAGGCATATGCAGCAGAACTAACAGCCTTAGGTACATATAACATGGATCGATTTCAGTCGCTAAGCAACAAAATATCAGCGGGTTCTTCATGTGCATCTTGTAAAATTCTACAAGATCAGCCACCAGCATCAACATCATGCCTCACCACACGACTGCATGGCCCCACTGAGGATACAAGTCCAGCTGCGTTGCGTCTACCTCCAAGCACTACTGAGATAACTCACAGCCAGCCTGAATCAACCACCATTAGCATGACTGGCCCGGCAGTAAAACAAGAAAGGAGGACTGTAATCTTCTCTGATAAGATAGGTGCAGGGTTAGGTCCTTTATTGAATGACAGGCTGACACAAAATGTGCTGAATAAATGCTATCCCCATTCAAGTTTTACTGACATTGTTAAAGAGCTGTTCAAAAGCCCAATACAGAACGACACAACCTACATTTTATTAGTAGGAAATAGCCAAGGTGTTAAAAAGACTGATATAAACAATATATTTGAATTATATGGTCAAGCTAAATATGTCCAACTGTGGATGGGAAAATTAGTGTTTTGCGCTTTCCCATATTCTCAGTCCCTGTCAGCAAAAGAAAATAATGACATCCATAGCTTGAACATACACATTCACCATTTGACATGTCGTCATAGTGACATATCATTTTTTGATCTTAACAAATTTGTTAAGAATTACTTTTTGACGCGAGATACTGTGTACCTCACGAAAAATAGTCGACGTAAGTTAGCTACTTTGTTAGCTTACAATATTTTTGACTCTGTGGTTATAGGAATTATAACACAACCTGATAGGAATGACAACCGTGTTACTAGTATTAGTAATAATTCAACAGCGGGCTCAAACACACAGTCAATGGCTTTAAACTGCCATCGCAGACAAAGGAAAACCCTAAGTTAGGTATCAATTTAGTTGCACAAAATATACAGGGTTTTTCCGGCAAAGACAATTTAATTGAACTATTTTTAGCAGATTTCAATGTAGATATTTTGTGTTTAACAGAACATTGGCTGAAACATTCTGAAATGTCATTTACTTTAAAAGACTATTTAGCAGCAAGCACTTTTAACCGACAACACTCAATAAGAGGAGGTTCAATGATCTTTGTCAAAAGTAGTTTGAAAATTAAAGAAAGAAAAGATATTGTCAGTCTATCTGTTGAACGTTTAATTGAGATATCGTGTGTGGAATTGGATAGGTATATAGTTATGTGTGTTTATAGGCCGCCACAATCAAATTATAATGAATTTGAATTACTTATGGAGGATGCCTTAAAACGCCTATTCAGTACTACGAAGAGCATAGTGGTGTGTGGGGACTTCAATATAGATTTCTTAGTTCAAGGTCCACTTAAAACTAAACTCGCAAGCCTTTTCAGGTCATATAATTTAGATAATTTATTTACAGAACCCACTAGGACAACTGCTACTAGCGCTACCTGCATAGATAATGTCTTTTGCAATTGTGAATATTTAGAAAAAGAAGTCATACACAAATTACAGTCGGACCATAGCGGGCTATGGGTAGTCCTACCGTCAGTACTGGAAGCAAAAAAATGCAATGAATTAAATTGTAGGCCAATAACAGAGAAAAAAATTGAATTATTTAAAAAAAATATAAACATAAAGTTAAATTCGTTGAATTTCGATAGCAATGATCCGAATACGTTATATCAAGTATTGTTTTCAACCATGTTTTTAACGTAAAAAAAATTACAGAGTTAAAAAGCGGGTTTTCAGAATGGGCAACGCCAGGTATATATAGAAGTAGGAAAAGGCTTTATGAATTGTATGAAGAAAAACAATTCAATCACAATCCGACGTTCAAAGAGTACGTAAAAAAATATTCAAAAACTTTTAGACAAACTTGTTTAACAGCCAAATCGATAAGTATAAGTAAAAAAGTTATGGCGTCTACTAATAAAATAAAAACAGTCTGGCAAGTAATTAACAAAGAAACAGGTAAAACGAGACCTAAGGACCAGGGATTTGCGTTGAAGATCGAAGGTAAGTTAGTTAATTCGAAGAAGGACATAGCAGAAATATTTCAAACTTTTTTTAAAAACATGCCACTGCATATAACGGCTAGCTTAAATTCTTCCTCCCAATTAGCCGATACCTTACTTTTGGAAAGTACAAATCCATGTAAAGTTGACTTCCAATTCTCCCATATAACTACCTTAACTATTGTCAAAACATTTAAAGAGTTAAACTTAAAAAAGACTGAAGATTTGTGGGGGTTATCGGTTAAATTAATATCCACTATAATCAATATTCTAGCACCTTACCTTGCTTTGATTTTTAATAAATGTGTTGACCAGGGAACCTTTCCTAATCTATTAAAGTTAAGTAAAATCGTACCCTTGTTTAAATCTGGTGATAGTGAAGATCCAAATAATTTCAGACCTATAGCAATACTGCCGGTGCTAAGTAAAGTTTTTGAGAAAGTAATATTACCTATTTAGAGGCTAAAAATTTCACCCATGCCGGGATTCGAACCCGCAACCTCTGGCTATCCGTACCAGCGCTCTACCAATTGAGCCAATGGGCGACTCACGGCATCAGTGAAATTTCGAACCCCTTTACAATATTCCCTGTATTACGTACAGGCAGCGACATCTGACTTAAGCAAATTGCATTACTTACAGCCCCGACTACCTACTTTGCAGTTAGGTTTTAACATCGGAACGATATCACTGTACCCACATGATTACACTATTTTTATTTTTAATGCACTAACCCGTGCTAAGGAACAAATTTAAAAACCTATTTAGAGGCTAAAAATTTCACCCATGCCGGGATTCGAACCCGCAACCTCTGGCTATCCGTACCAGCGCTCTACCAATTGAGCCAATGGGCGACTCACGGCATCAGTGAAATTTCGAACCCCTTTACAATATTCCCTGTATTACGTACAGGCAGCGACATCTGACTTAAGCAAATTGCATTACTTACAGCCCCGACTACCTACTTTGCAGTTAGGTTTTAACATCGGAACGATATCACTGGTTAGTGCATTAAAAATAAAAATAGTGTAATCATGTGGGTACAGTGATATCGTTCCGATGTTAAAACCTAACTGCAAAGTAGGTAGTCGGGGCTGTAAGTAATGCAATTTGCTTAAGTCAGATGTCGCTGCCTGTACGTAATACAGGGAATATTGTAAAGGGGTTCGAAATTTCACTGATGCCGTGAGTCGCCCATTGGCTCAATTGGTAGAGCGCTGGTACGGATAGCCAGAGGTTGCGGGTTCGAATCCCGGCATGGGTGAAATTTTTAGCCTCTAAATAGGTTTTTAAATTTGTTCCTTAGCACGGGTTAGTGCATTAAAAATAAAAATAGTGTAATCATGTGGGTACAGTGATATCGTTCCGATGTTAAAACCTAACTGCAAAGTAGGTAGTCGGGGCTGTAAGTAATGCAATTTGCTTAAGTCAGATGTCGCTGCCTGTACGTAATACAGGGAATATTGTAAAGGGGTTCGAAATTTCACTGATGCCGTGAGTCGCCCATTGGCTCAATTGGTAGAGCGCTGGTACGGATAGCCAGAGGTTGCGGGTTCGAATCCCGGCATGGGTGAAATTTTTAGCCTCTAAATAGGTTTTTAAATTTGTTCCTTAGCACGGGTTAGTGCATTAAAAATAAAAATAGTGTAATCATGTGGGTACAGTGATATCGTTCCGATGTTAAAACCTAACTGCAAAGTAGGTAGTCGGGGCTGTAAGTAATGCAATTTGCTTAAGTCAGATGTCGCTGCCTGTACGTAATACAGGGAATATTGTAAAGGGGTTCGAAATTTCACTGATGCCGTGAGTCGCCCATTGGCTCAATTGGTAGAGCGCTGGTACGGATAGCCAGAGGTTGCGGGTTCGAATCCCGGCATGGGTGAAATTTTTAGCCTCTAAATAGGTTTTTAAATTTGTTCCTTAGCACGGGTTAGTGCATTAAAAATAAAACTAGTGTAAAGTAATATTACATCAATTGCAAACTCATTTTAGTATAAATAAGCTCTTCCATAAGAAACAGTTCGGGTTTACAAAAGGCCGCTCAACGACGGAAGCAGGCATAGCGTTAGTAAAGCATATCTTTGAGGCGTGGGAGGAGTCGCAGGATGCCATTGGGGTTTTCTGTGACCTTTCTAAGGCGTTTGACTGCGTTGACCACGAAACACTTCTCATAAAATTGCACCGATATGGTTTAAGTAATAAATCACTAAGTCTTCTTCGATCTTACTTAACAGACAGAACTGTAAAGGTTGATATTAATAGAGTTAAATCCTCGGGTTCTGATGTAAAAGTAGGAGTCCCTCAAGGTTCTATACTGGGTCCGTTCCTTTTTTTGGTATATATAAATGATTTGCCCTACCTAGTAGAAAAGCTTTCGCAGATAGTGTTGTTTGCAGATGATACTTCCTTAATTTTTAAAGTAAAGAGAGGTATAAGTAATGTAGACGATGTAAACAATGCTTTATCTACTATTCTAAACTGGTTCACTATAAACAATCTGATGCTAAATGCAAAAAAGACAAAATGCATCAAATTCTCACTACCCAATGTTAAACATGTTGACACGAGTTTAAAAATATCTGGTGAGAGGCTAGAGCTGGTAGAGTCCACGCTTTTTTTAGGCATAACGATAGACTCAAAACTGCAATGGGGTCAGCATATTGGAAAACTGTCGGGTCGGTTGAGTTCAGCAGCGTTTGCAGTCAGAAAAATTAGACAACTTACAGACGTGTCGACGGCGAGGCTGGTCTATTTTAGTTATTTTCACAGTGTCATGTCGTATGGTTTGTTATTATGGGGACGGGCAGCAGTAGGATGTTATTGGGCATTCTGGACCAGCTTCCATTCGTTTGAGCTCACGACGCACCGCGCCGGTTGGCGCGGCTTGTCGTTCACTCAAACTCATTACATCTGTTCCAGAATACCCAATAATATTGATTGATTCTGAATTTTACTTGCGGCAGGAAATGAAATGATGTTAGTAACACAGATAAATACTGAAGTTTAATCGTGATGATCGCATTTCAGTAATGAGGACATCACTGGTAACATATTTCTCCAAAAATGAAATTTGTTAAACAACCTACATCACTAAATCTTGAGAATATTGATGTAGGATCTGAAAAAAATACATATCGTCACGGAAAGCTTTTACCAAACACCATCCGTTGTATAGTTTGCGGACCGTCTAACTGCGGAAAAACAAACTTAGTCCTTGGGTTACTTTTACATCCTAATGGTTTACATTTCCGTAACGTGTACGTTTATTCGAAAACGTTGTATCAACCAAAATACATATTTTTAGAGAAGGTAATGAATCTCGTTCCAGGAATACGTTATTATAAATATCGCGATAACAAAGAAGTCTTAAATCCAAGCTTAGCGTCTCAAAATTCTGTCATTATTTTCGACGATGTTGCCTGTGAAAATCAAAATAACATTCGTGATTACTTTGCCATGGGTAGACATAAAAATATAGACTGTTTTTATTTGAACCAAACTTATAGCAAAGTCCCAAAACAACTGGTTCGCGACAATGCAAATCTACTCATCATATTCAAACAGGATGATATTAACTTACGTCATATTTATGATGAACATGTGAACACTGATATGCCTTGGCATCAATTTCGCGAACTTTGTTCACAAGTTTGGAAAGATACATTTAGCTATTTAGTGATTAATAAAGACTGTCAAAGAAATAACGGATGCTACAGAATGAAATTCGACACCTTTATTACTTTCGACGAGTGAGATACATAAATGCCGTTTTTTTTAAATCAGAAGCCACTTTCTTATCTTCTTTATATGCGAGTAGTTGTAAAATAAGAAAAAATGTGTGATGAAAAATCAATTAAACAACAAATAATTAAGTCTGCTGAGGCTGTTAAAAAGAAGGTTCAAAACATGAAAAATACTAAAATGGATTCTGAGTTGGCATTAGAAACTATGTTCAAACCAGTAACAGATCCACTTAAACAGCTAACGAGAACCCCGTATCAAGAACAGTTAAGTAATGAAGATGTTGATTCGCTTGAACATTTAGCACGACAGTCTACACCTACGAAGAAACGAAAATTTTCTGAAATTAGCTCTTCAAGGGAATCACTCCAAGAGGTATCGAATGCTAGTAACAGCGATGATAACATAAGTGACTCTGAACTGAATCAAAGTCTTAGAAATAACATGAGTGACATATTTTTTGAAACAAATTCGGATGGTGCTTCAACACCAAATGCAAAGTCTTTATCGTCATGGTCTTTATCATCAGAAGTATTCAAAGATGTACCTTATGGAATTAGATTGGAAAATGGAAAACCTATGATAGGATCAGCACCGCTCTCCATAACTAATGATGCATTTGAAATAGCAGGTCATTCGTATGTCAAAACTAATGGACTCAGTGAATTACTTTACAAAAAAAATCCTGATCTAAACATTATCACTGAAGATGATAAAAGGAATTATAAATTTATACTAATAAGCACAAACGCTCATCGACGTAAATATGATCCCAATCAACCAATCAATAGCAACAGAGGATTTAAGTATTTACAAATTGTAAAACCCTTATTATGTTCCGCCAATGTTTCCAAAGGAAAGGGTTTATCATTGCTTAAAAAAGTTGATAACAAAGTAGATTACATTTTTTGGAATGATCCAAACGAATTAGTTGAAACATTGAAATTATTAATAGCTTCGAAAGATGCCGGTAATACTGGCTTAGATGATGAAATTGTATCAGTTTTAACAGAACTGAAAAAACGTGGTGTGATATAAAATGAATAAATACTTATGTAATCTATATTTTATTTTATTTCTACTCTAACCTTCACACTATTTACAAGATGAATATAGATAAATTTGGACATCATGTTCATAAAAGACTGCGTGTGTCAGATCCATTAAATTTGGTTCCTATAAACACAGGGCTAAGTAAAAATGAGTCAGGAGTTTACGACTTAAAACAATGTATATTGAGAGGATTACCGTTAGCTGTAGCAGCAGATGAAGCTGTTAGCAAGGAGTATGTAGAAAAAAACAATAAATTATATTGTAAAAAACAAGATTTCATTAATGAACTTAAAAGTATAAAAACTCAAATACAACTGCTACAGAAACAGTTAGATGAGAAGTGTTCAAAGGTAGAAGCGAGTAATATTATTAAAGATCATATAGTAGCACTCAGAGACTCATCGAAACCAGCATGAGCAAACAATCTGTTGTAAATGAAATCCATAAAGCAGCTAGAAGAAATTTCCCACGTCGTTCTGTTATTTTAAAAGGGATTGATGATTTATGGCAAGCCGATTTGATTGATATGCAAAACTATCAGAAGGTTAACAAAGGATTCAAATTTATTTTAGTAGTCATCGATGCTTTTTCTAAATACGCATGGATCGCTCCATTAAAGAATAAAACAAAAACTGAGGTGTCTCTAGCGTTTGATAAGGTTTTACAAGAAGGCCGATCACCTGCTAATTTACAAACCGACAAGGGTACCGAATTTCACAATGACGTTTTTCAGAAGCTTACGAACCGATGGAAAATAAATCATTATTCAACTTATTCAACAAAAAAAGCGTCTATAGTAGAAAGATTAATAAGAACTTTGAAGAGCAAGTTGTTTAAACATTTTAGCTTGTTTGGAAATTATAAGTGGATTGGAGAACCTTTATGTGATATAGTTAAGAGCTATAATAATACTATGCATCGCACTACAAAACATATGCCGTCTGAAATAAACAAGTTAAATGAATCACTCGTTGCATGTAATATAAACAAATCACAACCTTCCTTACCTGCAAAGAAAATTAACTTTCGTGTTGGAGACTTTGTCCGTATCAGCAAGCACAAAGGAGATTTTCAAAAAGGATATACACCAAACTGGTCTACCGAATTATTCACTGTTGTAAAAGTAATAAAATCTATACCCACAACATATTACATACGAGATCAACATTGTATACCAATAAAAGGTTGTTTTTACGAACACGAACTGCAAAAAACTAGCTGTCCCAATATTTATTTAGTTGAGAAGGTAATTAAAAAAAAGGGAAACAAATATCTTGTTAAATGGCTCGGCTTAGGTCAAGAGGAAAATAGTTGGATTAATAAAAGTGCTATAATAAAGCATTGAAGTATATTACTACAGATTAGTTAACTTATTTTTCATTACATCGTTAGTTATGAAAGGGAAAGGACTTCTCAATACTTTAATCAATAATTTACCAATAGAGTTACACTTACCAGGCTACAACTACTGCGGTCCAGGTACTCGATTACAAGAACGTTTGCAAAGAGGCGATAAAGGCATAAACCCTTTGGACAGCGCTTGTATGCTGCACGACATAGCTTATTCAAAGTATTCAAGTTTAGAAGATCGGCATAAGGCTGACTTAGAGCTAAGAAAGATGGCAAAGCAACGATTAAAATCAGAAGATGCTAGCAGAGGTGAAAAAGTTGCATCATGGTTGGTGAATAAAGTAATGAAAGCAAAAATTAAATCGGGTGCTGGAATTAAATCATTCAAAACTTCTATGGCTAAATTAAAATCGCATCTGAAAAAAAAGAAACCTAAAAATATTCAAGATGCTATTCAGTTTGCATACTTAGCAGCAAAAAAAAATATTTCATAAGAAAAATAATATGAAGCTGCCAAGAATTATTCCCATCCCTAAAACTGGAGGAATACTTCCACTCATTCCTATTTTTGCTGGTCTATCAGCATTGGGTTCTTTAGCTGGAGGTATTGGTGGAATAGCAAAAGCAGTTAATGATTACAAGTCAGCCCAAAAAAATCTTTCTGAATCCGTGCGTCACAATAAAATGATGGAATCGATCTCCTTAGGCAAAGGTTTATACATCAAACCATACAAGACAGGTAAGGGATTGTGCGTACATTCTTCAAAAAACTAGTTAAAAGGTTACCCAGACGAGCACTGAGTAATATAGATTTAATATATTATACTCGGGACATCCCATACTTTCGAGGTGTCTATATGAGAGACACTTTACCAAGCAAATCAAATAACATCGAGTGCGCTATCCTGAATCTAGATAATTCAATAAATCCGGGAACTCACTGGGTAGCCTACATTAAGATAAATAATTACAGCGTGTACTTTGATAGTTATGGTTTAAAACCACCTGTAGAATTAATCAAGTACTTAACAAAAAACACTAACGTTTATTATAGTTATATGAACTATCAACAAAACAACACCTATAATTGCGGTCATTTATGCATAAAATTTTTAAAAACATTCTGGTTGAAACATTTATATTAAGAAATCATAAACTATTCTCACCATTATTACGATGTCATTCACGCTATCAATAACCGGTTGTAAACCAGCTTTGTCAACATTTTATTCGCCGGCTCTGCAGCTTGATGGTGAATATGAATGTGGGCTGATCTTTTTTTCGACGTTTAATTCGATTCCTAACATAGAATGCTACAACAACAAATTTCATTATGGCGACAACGAAATGATTGAAATACCCGAAGGATCATACGAGCTATTAGATATAAATGACTTTTTAAAAACAAATTTAGTAGACTGTACGTTTAATTTGATATGTAACAATAACACTTTGAGCACAAAAATAATTTGTTCAAAAGATATTCATTTTGAGAAATCCGGTTCAATCGGAAGGATATTGGGTTTTGGAAATCAGACTCTTAAAGCTAATATATTACATGAGTCTCTCTTCCCTGTAAACATTCTACCAACAACCATCGTTCGAATAGAATGTGATATCGTGAGCGGATCGTACATAAATGGGAAGCCTAGCCATATAATTTACGAATTTGCACCTAATGTACCGCCAGGGTACAGGATTATAGAAATCCCAAAAAATTTGATATATTTCCCAGTAAATCAAAATACAGTTAGCGAGATTAATATAAGGATTTTGGATGCAAATAACAACCTTATAAATCTACGACAAGAAGAACTACAGTTATATTTACACCTAAGACGAAAATGATAGATTTCATAAATAAAACATTGGTACCCGAAACCAAAGATCTCAGTACAACACATCCACCGCAACAGAAACCACCTGCTAAAAAGAAAAAACTGACTAAGGAAAATAAACAATTTCTCAGATACTTAAAAGTCATAAAATGAATATCTTAAATATCTTGGATTCTTTCGCCTACGACAACAGCATTGAAAGCTACCAAATCCATTCGTATAAGCCCTACATTAATAGTTTTAACAAAAACGATGAAATACGCATTCCCATCAATCAACAAGACTTATACGTCTTACCGTCACAGAGTACACTATACATCGAAGGTTCTATCACAGTGCACCGTCCAAATGGCGATAAAAAAGAGAGAGTGAGTAATATTGAGTTGGTGAATAATGCAGCGCTTTTTCTTTTCCAAGACATTCGATATGAACTAAATGGCGTAGAAATTGATAGGATAAAAAATGCTGGGATCACAACTACTATTAAATCATTGCTCTCGATGAATGAAAATGAATCAAAAATGTCACGGCTATGGGGGTGGGACATTGATGGAATAAAAAATACTACTGGTAATTTTTCCGCCTGTATCCCATTGAATAAAGTTTTAGGTTTCGCTGAAGATTATAATAAAATAATAATGAACTGTAAACATGAGCTGGTTCTTTTGCGTAGTAATACAAACCTTAATTCTATTAAATTAACCACTAATGAAGTGTTAGATGACATAACCATTAACAAAATTGTATGGAGAGTACCGCATATAAAAGTATCTGATCGTGAAAGAGTTAACTTGCTGAGATGTTTGGAGAAAGATAGACCTATCAGTTTAGCATTTAGGAATTGGGATCTCTATGAATACCCTCTTTTACCACAGACTACAAAACATACTTGGTCTATAAAAACCACATCTCAATTAGAGAAACCACGTTATGTGATTATTGGTTTACAAACTAATCGGAAAAGTTTAGGTATGAAAGACATGTCTCACTTTGATCATTGTTATGTACGTGATGTCAAGGTTTTTTTAAATTCAACTTACTTTCCATATGAAAGTCTCAATATTAAGTTTACTGAAGAAAGGTATATGATATTATATGAGCAGTACGCTAGATTCCAACAGTCTTACTATGGACGTCGGTGTGAGCCGTTGTTAAATCTGAAGGATTTCAAAGATAAAGCACCATTATTTGTAATAGATTGCTGCAGGCAAAATGAGACCCTGAAGACAGGTCCCATTGATGTTAGAGTAGAAATAGAGAGTGATTTAGAAATACCAGATCAAACTTCTGCTTACTGCCTCATACTAAACGATTGTGTAATCGAATATAAACCACTTTCTAACATCGTTAAAAAAATAACATGAATTCTGAACATATTTTTGTAGATTTACAAGGATTTAGAGATTATAAAAATAATTTTATTATTAAAGAGTTTGCTCTCGCTACTAAAGAATTTACTATGGTCTACTTGGTAAAACCTCCTTATCCATTTTCTACTTTATCAGATAGCGAAAAAAAGCAAGTTGTTTGGTTGGAAAAGAATAGAGGAATTTATTGGCGTGAAGGTTTTATTGACTACCGCGAATTTCATAGGTTAATTTATAGTTTATTGAGGAATAAGAAAATTTTTGTAAAAGGTTTAGAAAAAATCATGTGGGTAAATAAACTTTGTGGTGATTGTTGTGTTATTAATATCGAGGAAAATCAATGTCCTAATATAAAATACCTGCATGATAAATATAGTGTATGCAATTTTACGTGTTTTTCTCACCACAAACAATGTGCGTTGAAAAATGTACTATGTGTCAAGAAATGGTTTTATGAAAATAATGTTATAGAATTTATTTAGAATAAGCAAGTATTTATGTAACTTTTTTATTGAAAGTAAGAAATAAATGTAAATGTATTTAAAAAAGAAAACATGTTTTATTTAATTAATTTTTAATTTAAAACGAAATTAATAACTATTGCACATATTTTTAGAAATGTTCTTAACTACGTTTTCCACCATGTCCATTATTTCGTCTACAGGATCTATCACAACATATTGGGCACTTAACACCGCACTTTCACTGTTTGTGTCCTTACACTCATTTAAGTCGAATACTTCTATTTTTATCAACCGATTTCCTCTTCTTGCCGCCTTGCTAACCACATATGATGTAGACGTGGAGTCCTTTGCAACCCGTTTCCTTGAAGTCTTACTTTTCCGCTTCCCCACGTCTGATGGAGCCGGGTTTCGTATTTCTTCGACATCACTATCGAACCCACTCAAAATATTTTGCGCGTAGTAGTAAGGGTCAGTCGGATCAGTCTCGCCTAAAATCTGAAAAAAACAAAAAAAAAATTATTAAAAATATTCAAACCTATTTCAAACTGTGTAATATAAATTGGATGGAAAAAAATAATGCTTACCGAAATCGACATGTTTTCACGTCTGCTGATCTTCTAGTTGGCTCGAACGATGCAGTAACAATAAATTACTGAACCACCAAATATAAAATGGATTTGTAGATGAGTGTAACTTACCTATTCATACGTTTCGATCGCTCTAGAAAATTAATCCTGTCTCTTTTAATACATATAAGAGTGAGCGAGCTCGAATTCGTAGTCAGCATTATCAATATCGAATGTGTTTGAATCAAGTATGTCATTGCTGACTAAGTAAATAGTAGTCATTGAACCCTTGCGCGCTATGCAACATCGATGCGCCTCCCTTGCTGTTTGCAACATCGCTAACACCTTGACTTGACCTACTTTTGACTGTCTCGTCGGTCTAGTGATGATAGCGTTTGATTACTATTGCAGAGGTCGTGGGCTCGATTCCCACAGGGAGCTGTCATACTTTCAGTAGACACGAAATCAAAACTTCATTGAATATAGTTTAGCTCTCCTCATCCCACCGCGCTCAAGACTATGTCTATAGCAAAAATTTCTGAGATATGTAGGAACTAACAATACTTACATATTCTTTTGTTTTTGTAACATTAGGTAACAATGTTAGGTCATGGAAATAAAAGAAGCTGGTAGTATAACCCAATTTATTCACCCAAAACTATACTTATTAGCTTATAGTACATAACACTTTTATAACTAAGTACCTATCTATTTTAATTCATTACATTATTAGTTCACTTAAATAAATACGCTATTCTTAACATACCTAAAGAGCTTTAGCTTTAACTTGAAGAGCATAAGAACGAAAACATAATATTAAGCTTATTCCACACTAGCTCTATCGCGGCGGTTACCGCAGCCGCAATCCATACACATAGCATCTAAGACTGAAACAGATCTATGAAATACATCATATCACGATATTTTGATTACATATTTTTAAATTTTATCCCATGGTCAATTTTACTATCTTATTTTCATAATATTGAGGTATGGCCCCACGCTTTAGTTGAGATTTGATCCCGATGAATCAAACGTTTATCATCATTTCTCGATAGAGCTATTTTGTTGACACTTTGCGTAAATATTTCATGTTTTATCGATTTAAACAAGATATTTCTCTTGCGCAGCACATTACCTTCAAACAAGGTCTGCTCATAATTACTAAAGTTAAGACCGCGAATAACGCTCATTTTTACTCCTTTGGCCTTTTTGACAGTTTTTTCTAAAGTTTTGAAACAGTACAGTTTTGATCGTAATCCTACAAATTCTGTAATAATTTCACCACCCATTTCATCCTTAAATAGCCCAGGAATCTTTTTGTTTTTTAATGGAATTTGATGTATATTATTACTATCGTAATTACTCGTATCAAAGTAAGGTAGTAAACGGTATTTCAAATCTAGGAAGAAGTCCTCTGTGGACAAATGATAGATGAAGCTATCCGTATCAGTATAGCACATCTCAACATATTTCCCATACATAGGTTTAATAATTGAATAATGAAAGTCATACATGTGGCTTTTGGATAACTCAAGAACAGTAAACCCAATGTAGATAGGTTTATCTAAAACCACACGTTCTGGTTTCATTTGGATGGCAACCAAATTTTCGGAAAAAACTGAAGCACTGTGAAAGTTTGGACGGGCTATCAATTTTTCTGCCGATGTGCATTTTTTCGTTTTGTTTTGACTATCGCTCCATTGATTTACCAAATAGACGTTTACTCTGTGTTCAGTATTTTCTATAGTCTTTCCAAATATGCTGTTGTTCAAGAGTTTGAAAAAGTCTTGTTCGAAAGTTGATTGGGCTTGTTGCCTCAGTTTTGTATTAAGTTCAATGTATTGTTTGAGATAAGCACTTTGACGAAAAGTAATGACTCTATGGATTTTTCTTAGTATTAATCCATGTTTCAAGCATGTTTTAAGATGCACATAATGAATAACATATCGATATTTATCGTATAGGTTAGGGATTAATTTCGAACTCTTTCCACCGGGTGGTATGCATCGCTCAGGACAAAATGGGAAATCATTGTGATAGTCGTGTAGGTGTGTGGGATAAATAATATCCACTTCAAGAATATAACCAAAAGATGCATTATCAGGAACTGATGTGATATCAATGGTATTCACTTCAGACTGTTCCAAAAATCTGAAATCTGACAAAGGTAATACTTGAGACATGCTGAAGCCGTATAAATTGTTAGCATCAATATACGTTATGAAGGACTCGGGACGTGATGGGTCGTACTCAGACATGTATTTATTGTTTGCTTTCGCATGTCGCTTGGAACACATACATACACCACCCCGTATTCCATCCTGAATCATCCGAATAATCGCTAAGTCGCTAAGCAATTCTAATCTGACCTTAGTTTTCAAAAGCATCGCATCAAATGATAAGCTGGGTGCTGTGAGGTAGAATGCCGGGTCTAATTGATAATATCGTTTACATGTTTTGCGGAAATGTTCAAAAATATCGGCTAGTAGCAAGACATCTGTTTTAACGTATAGATCAGTGTATTCACCTAAGTTACGAATGGAGAAAGTTGACCATACTGACTTGGCATGTTCATAATCTTGATCAGAAATTTCTTCACCACTGATAGTATTATAAAAAGCAGATTTGGGTGGGAGGGAATTTTCTTCGTAGCATTTCCAATGTGACATATAGTCATATGGATAAACACCTTTGCGAGTGAGTAATTTGAGTTCAGTGTCATTTGCAAAAAATGATTTCAACAACGAGAATTCCTCCACCTTCATTGTTTTCGTGAGTTTTTCTAAACTGGTACCTAAAAATTTAAATGAATCGATAAATCGAAGTTGGATACCTTCATCTTTCGATAATGGTATATACTTCGTGAAAGAAATATAGTTTTCTTTTGTTTTAGGTATTATTCTAATCGGACCAGGCGCCTCGCCTAGTTCTTTGATAAATAAATGGCAATCGTAGCCTGACAAATTGTGGAAAACAACTGGAACAAAATTTGGTAGTTTAAATTGTAAATTACAATGCTTGTGAGCTGCCCCCCGATAGTGACCAGTGATGTGACAGTGGTCTCGAACCTTGTCAAATATTAAAAGATTATCACAAATATGACAGCGGACAGCATTTTCAAAATTTTGTGAATCATTATCCGTGAATATAATTTTAATATTAGCTTTTAAAATAGTGTGTATTTGCTTCATGTCTCGATACAACCATTCTACAAATTTTGATACACAGTCTGATCCCCGATAGCTGACGTAGCGATTATACTTGGCATCCACTGTACAAACAATATAGTAACCAAACGCTGAGGGCACATGTTGTTGTAGCAGGCTAGTGCTCGCAATGTTAGGGTCTGCTTCACACCCCAGATGACGTTGAAGCATAGTCTCAAAATCAGCATAAATGATAAAGGGTATGTTTTGTTTTCGTTCGTAATTCTTAAATTGAAGAACCGACCCTTGGTTAGGAAGAGCTGTAGCAATACCACCACATGCATGAATGACTAGTTCATTAGATGTTTTAAAAAATAACAGACATGATGAGCAAAAATGCAGTTGCTGATGGTGTTTAGATATTTGGCTTCTAACCAGACGGGGAAGGTTTTTGATCAAACAAAAGTGAGAGCCCTCATCATTCTCGAGAAATAGCAGATGAACGATATTTTTCGCAGTGGAAGACTCTGATCTGTATAGTGGACCTACAACAGTTTTTTTGCCTTGTAAGCCATACACAAAAATAGCGATATCTGGATTATTTTTTTCAAACACCGGGATGTCAGAAAAAGTTACTGGATATGATAAGCCTTGAGTGTTAAAAATATCGCGAAAATCGGGATAAGACGAGACACGATCGGGGTGGCTCTTTGAAGGGAATAGAGCAGCTGTAACACACCAAAGAAAACAATAAGGATCATCATTTTTTATATTCAAACATGCTTTTTTGTTTTTTATAAATTTTGGTAAATCTATAAACGATGACCCACTCAATGGTTGATATTTATTTACATTGATTTCCAAATGAGAGTTACTCAAAAATGTCCAACCGCTATCTCGCTCTTGAAACTCTTCAAGCTTTTTTTTCAATGTATTTATGATTTCTGAAAAAATGGAATTGAAGTTGTGGTTCATGTGTATGGTAATGTTTTTCGTGCCAAACGATTTTAGTTCTTGCAAATCGTTTTTGTACATAAGGAAAAATGAAAAAAGCTCAACATTGACTTTTATGCAAACGTGTTTTTTCAATGAAATATCAATCAGAGATTTTAATTTATTATGGATAGACTCGAAAAAGGTTTCAATTGAGTGCTGACCATCACCGTTAGCCTGTATCTTATAAGTTGCAATACGATTACGGAATGCAGAGGTCAGAACCTCAACATCTTCTGACAAATGATGAGTTGCGACTTTGCTTTTGTGGTCAGTGCTGCGCATATGACCCACCCAACTTTTTGGGTTGACAAGAGTTTTGCAAGTAATGCAATAAGGCATTGTAAATAAAAAGTAGTAAGATTGACCAGGAAACAGATAATTAAAATTTAGGTTTTAGACACAAAAATAAATAGGTAAGTAGCAAAATAATATGTTTATTATAAATTAAAGGAATTTTATTTTATATTTATCTTATCACTAAAAAAACTCGCCTCACTATTATCATACAGTGAATAAACTTGTTTAATAAATTTCTGTAATACGTCCCAGTGCGGTGTGTCCGTATCAGTCTGCAATTTTATTACCATCAACGCTTTTTTCCACCTCTCTTGAACGTTGGTACTTGCAGCATCGGTAGTGTTGTAGACCTTCAATTCTATATAGAATTCTCCTTCCGTCGTTGCTGTCCGACGAACGTGACCATTGGCGACCCGCGTCACTAGACTCGACCCCAGTTGGTGCTGCTCGGGAGTCGCTTTAGCGACCTTCTCTGCGTCTCGCAAAATCCCGAAAAGATCTCCCACCGTCTTTTTCTTTAAGGTGCTTGCAGACCTGTAAAAGTGAACAATATATTTTAAAACATAAGTACCTTCATAAACTTATACCTATATTCCGATTGGGTAGGCTATCTATAGGAGATACACATACATTGAACGAGTATGAAGTGGATGATAGTTTAATATGAAGGGTACATATCTACTTTTGATCTATCCCATATATGTCATTCTTAATAAGCAAATATCCCAAGTGATTCTTAATAAGCATATCTTACATGGAAAACAAAAATACTACGCGAAGCGGGTATCGAACCCACGACTAGTAAGATGCAAAGTAAACAGTCGACAGCATGTTAACCTTTACGAGTACATGCCTGCAATGTAATCAACGATTCAATGACTCAGCGGTGTGCTAGAGTCAAATGACGCGACAACGTAACAACGAATAATATAACGAGACTAATTCTATTCCAGTAAACTTTTCCCTGGATGTAAACATTTACCGTAACGATCAATGTTAAGCCGGGTCCGCTGCGCCATGTTACGCGTGTTACAAAAAATGTAACACGTTATTAAAACAAAAATGGGGAGTGGTATTAACACTTTACGTGTTACGTAACGTAACGTTATATAACAAGTACCTAACGTGTTATACCATGTCCCACTTTTATTATATTTAAGTGTTACGTTTTTTGTAACACGCGTAACATGGTGCAGCGGCCCCGGCTTTAGGCTATAGAAAATAAGGTTTAAGGGTCAAACCTATGGTTTGAATTATTAAGACGAATAAACAACTTTTAGTTATGAAACAAACAAATAAACAGTTGTTATCTCTTTCAATGTTCCAAGATTTTCATCAACAGCTTGATTACATCGAGGGAATCGTCATTTGAAACGATGTGTAAAGTGTACAATCATTTATAATAAACTATAGATGTATTGTATTCTTACCTAACTGTCTCCTCAACGTAGCTCGATGCTTTGCGTTTGGAGCTGGTTGGAGTCTTTTGCTTCTTACTCGACTGCACAGCAATAGGTACACCAGAGAATTCAAACTCGGAGTCAGACCTGAAATAATAATAACATAGTTTTATACCAGTCTTATACATTTAACCTAAACGATTTATACACCGTATTGTAATTACTATACTAGATAAATGTAGTGACTGGAACATATTTTTTAGACATAGTTCGGGACATAGTTTTCATATAGGGACTAATACGGTTTAGTCAGTGGAACACGTAAAAAAAAAAATTAGGATGTAAATAAATATACTTACTAACATTTTGATACCGATGGAGTGACTGGTAGCGAGGAAGTCGTAGATAATTACACCACACGGAGACTGTACTGAACAGCGTTATCACGTTATCGGAAGTGATGAGAATTTTAGATAAATCAGGGTGTTATAGGTTTATATCCTAAATGTGTATGTTGTTTTTTTATTACAAGTACTGTAATGAAGTAAATGCGAAAATCGCCTTTATTTATAGGTGTATGAATATAGGTGATTGTTGATAAAAGTAATACATATTACTTTTTAGTATCGAACACCCAAAATTTTTGCTTTGCCTTCAAAAGTAGGTACTTAACCAAATCATCTTGACCGGTAGCAAGGTCAAGCCTATATGTTATTCTCATAATGTCAGCACTATTTAATAGCTCAAGTTAATGTGGCTGGTTGCCATTGCAACATAATGTGACCAATATATCGATTATTGTAGGTAAGATGTTTCGCAATCAGAAGCTTGCAACGGATCCAATAACGTTAACGTAGCAAATTCGTAGGTTTCATACCTAGGTAGGAGTAAATAGTCCTAGATACACATGTTGCAATTTACTTTAGATTTTCTTGATCTTAATCAGATAATGTTCGAATTGGGTGAATATTTCACTATAGCAGAAGAAAATAAACTGTTATTTCCAGTTACCAGAAATCGGATGATGAGCTAAATAGGAAATTATAATTAATTCCTCTAGCTTATCCATAGAAAACATCGTATGATATCGATGAAATTACTATATAAATGTATTTCAGGATAAATAATACTTATCTAGGTATTCTTTATAAAGCATTTGGTAGACTCCACAATATTATGTGAAAGTCAAACATTAGGTATTAATGATACCTACAGCTAAATATTTTGATGCAACGAGTTTTTTCCGTGTGGATCTTAGACTAGAGTATAGCTAGTATAGTCAACCTTTGGTTATCTCTTATGTAGGTGATACATTAAAATATTATGACCCCTCTAAATTCTTTATTTATGGGTTATGTAAAATTTACTGTATTTATTTTACTGTATGTTACAGATAAATTTAGATAGAAAATGAACGAGAACTGATGTTAGAAAACTGTTGAAAAAATATAAAACTATCTGCATAGGTTCAGTTACGTATAATGGGATGAGAATAATATCTTCAAGTTTCAATTAAAAAAAGACAAAATGCTGTCGGTCGTATTTACAAAATCATGATTTCTTAAAATACTTTAACATCAAGTCTTAAAAAAATAATAACATGGAAAATGCTTTATTACCGGAATACCTTTAAGGAATGTTCAAAGGAACCAACTTTTATAAATAAAACTGTACTTTTTGACAACATATTTTTTCTTACACCGTGTATACTTCGTATCAAATTTATAACTCCTGCGTCAACAGCTAAAGGTTGACAATCCCTGCCAGCCACCTATCATATTCGCATTCGCGTTAACTAAAGTGACACGTTAGTAGGAAATAGATTTCCATTAATGAAAGTATACTTTTATGTGTCAGTGATATTATCATTAATTCACGATTTTACTTAAGTATACCCAAGGATTCAAGTAACTGTAGAAGTACATTTTTCCTACTGTGCAATGTTTTGTGTTTTCCGTAGTGAACGATAAACAGGAGACTTCAATCTGATCACTAACATTTTTGTGGGAAAAGTAAGGTATTCTTTGTGCCGACCATAAAATATGCCTAAAATACAAGTATTTCCTGGTTCTGCCAATCACCCAGTATTTGTGTCACATGAAAAGGATCACAAAATTTTGTTGTGTTGGAATCACCTTTTTTACAATGGGAGACGTCAATCTGACCATAAAATACAGTTAAGACGAAAATGTTTTGTGTCACTGTTGCGCAAGAAGGTTCATCACATGAAGTCAATCTGATCACAAAGTAATTTGTGGTGCTGAATCTTTCTAACAGTGGGAGCCGTCAATCTGACCACAAAATATGATTAAGTTGAAATTGTACTTTTATGTTATTGTATGAAGGGCCATCACGGGAAGTCAATCTGATAACAAAATTTGTGGTGTTGTACCTTGTTCATGTGGGAGACGTCAATCTGACTACAAAACAAACTGGGTTGAAAAAGCAAAGTTTTGTGTCACTGTTATGAAAAGTAGACACCAGTGGTGTTAAACTCATTCAGTGGGAGAAGCCAATCTGGTCACAAAACTATGACTGGGTAAATACAAGTATCACTTGGAATATTTCATGTCATTGTCTTAATGAGGAAACCTAACCGATACCGCAAATAATGTGTGCTGTTTTATCTAGTATATTACGAAACTGCACAAAACATAGCTAGTGGGTAAATACAATTCAGTTGAGCTTGGGGATCCTTTATTTAATTCAACTCAGTGACTATGCGGACCTATCTCCACCAAGATGATGGTGAGTTGCATTCACTCAAGCTTCCTAGTGTCATTCGTTTTCATTGATGGAATTTATCATAAACTGTGTAGGTTGCTCGTAAAATTATTGAAACTATAAATTAGAATCACTCGATGTTATTGGGTATTCTGGAATAGCTGTAATGAGTTTGAGAGAGCGACAAGCCGCGCCAACCGGCGCGGTGCGTCGTGAGCTCAAACGAATGGAAGCTGGTCCAGAATGCCCAATAACATCCTACTGGCAGCAGATATAGAAACCATATTTGTCTTGCAAAAAAGAGCAATAAGAGCTATTTACAACTTAAACAGTAGAGAATCGCTAAGGGAGCGTTTTAAAGAAATAGGCATTCTTACACTGGCTTGCCAATATATATTCGATAATATAATGTATGTCCGAAAAAATATAACAATGTTTAAATTAAATAGGGACGTTCATAACGTAAACACAAGGAATAGAAACAAGGTTGCTTGTACTAAATCCCGATTAGCCAAGGTAGGCACATCATTTGTAGGTTACTGCGTTCGTTTTTACAACAAAATTCCAGAACGTGTTCTATGCTTGTCTGAAAATAAATTTAAAACTTTCATTAAAAATTCGCTATGTAAAAAGGCATATTATAGAATAGACGACTATATAAACGATCCTAATCCGTGGTAGTAAACCAATTCCACCGCGATTTTATTGTTAAGTATAACTAAGTATAACATATTTTATAATACAAGTGTGTACAGACGACGTGATTGCATATTAATAACTATATGATACCTTATATAACTGACAAAAACTTAACTGCAAGTTTGCTAAAGGTCATTCGAATGGTAGCGTGGTGTTCGGGTCATCTATCTCCCTCCAAAATGGTTGAGACTGATGATGGCTGAGCACTGCGTTATGCTCGTGAACGAGTGCTGTTCGTGTGTCTGGCCGCAGCACTTATGTTTTCCCCTATTATTGTGAGACATTTGACTAATGCTTTGGCATTTAGGGTTGTTAATGGCAATCATGAAATCTTATTAGGTTTACATATGGCAACTGATGTATTTGGTTTTAAGATGATTTGAGAAAAGATGGTCAGAGTGGAGTTTTTTTTTTCCGCTGCCTTTTTCTCCACTACAATTACGGCCCGAAGGCGGCGGCTTACACTTTACATTGTACATTGACATTCAGCAAACAGAATGTAAATTCTTTACGTTGAAATAAAATTATTTGAATTTGAATTTGAATTTGATGCCGATATCAGAAGTGGAATTCTCCTCTCCAAGTTTTGACGATGGAACTGGTGATTGGCAACGTAAGCGGGGGAATAAAATAAAAATAAACTCCCGCTTCTGTTACTACATCAGAAGTGGGATTTGCTTCTCCACATTTTTGCAATGTAACTTAGCGTCGGCTGCGGCGGCTGGCGGGGTGAGCGGGGACATTTTTATTACAGGGAAGAGAATCCCACTTCTGATGCTGACATTAGGAGTGGCGGGTGAACTAATGCGGGCTTTAGAATCAGACGTGAGATGCGCTTTTAGCGTTAGAACTAACGGCGGCTGGGCGGCATTTTTACTCATTTTTTTTAAAGTAAATGTATATGAGGGTCAACAAGCGCCTTGTGTGCAGGCGGCGACACCCACCAAGGCTCGAACGGCGGCGGCGGCTACTCGTACATGGACTCCACGCGAGCCGCGCCGCACCTCGGCGCAGTCGGGGTCGCGCCGCACATGCGGCCCGGCCAGGTGCTCGTCATCCCGGCGCAACACGTGAGTACACCAATGCGGCCCGGCCAGGTGCTCGTCATCCCGGCGCAACACGTGAGTACACCAATGCGGCCCGGCCAGGTGCTCGTCATCCCGGCGCAACACGTGAGTACACCAATGCGGCCCGGCCAGGTGCTCGTCATCCCGGCGCAACACGTGAGTACACCAATGCGGCCCGGCCAGGTGCTCGTCATCCCGGCGCAACACGTGAGTACACCAATGCGGCCCGGCCAGGTGCTCGTCATCCCGGCGCAACACGTGAGTACACCAATGCGGCCCGGCCAGGTGCTCGTCATCCCGGCGCAACACGTGAGTACACCAATGCGGCCCGGCCAGGTGCTCGTCATCCCGGCGCAACACGTGAGTACACCAATGCGGCCCGGCCAGGTGCTCGTCATCCCGGCGCAACACGTGAGTACACCAATGCGGCCCGGACAGGTGCTCGTCATCCCGGCGCAACACGTGAGTACACCAATGCGGCCCGGCCAGGTGCTCGTCATCCCGGCGCAACACGTGAGTACACCGCGCTACATGCGGCCCGGCCAAAGCGTTACAGCTACACTACACTACACCATTATATGCTACACTGTACTATACTACACTATTCTTCTACACTACATTACGCTACGGTAGACTAAGATACGCTACACTACTATATTCGACATTACACTACACTGAATCCTATATGAAATAGAGGATACTTCTTGCACGGTTGCATTATACAAGCCATGGCATGAAAATGGGAGAGTGCGGTATTAAAAATAATAATAAGGCATTAATTAATGGTACTGTCGCCAGGCATGCAGCTGCGACTACCGCTGCGTGGCGCTCAACGAGTTCCGCTCGCAGGTGCGCTGCTACTGCCCCGCCACCTGGACCGCGGACGCGCAGGACTCCACCAAGTGCATACGTGAGTGCCCTTCATCACTAGCACTGCTACAGGAGCCCGGAGTTTCGCTTGAGTCTAGACTCCTTAGTTGCATACGTGAGTGCCCTTCATCACTAGCACTGCTACAGGAGCCCGGAGTTTCACTTGAGTCTAGACTCCTTAGTTGCATACGTGAGTGCCCTTCATCACTAGCACTGCTACAGGAGCCCGGAGTTTCGCTTGAGTCTAGACTCCTTAGTTGCATACGTGAGTGCCCTTCATCACTAGCACTGCTACAGGAGCCCGGAGTTTCGCTTGAGTCTAGAATCCTTAGTTGTATACGTGAGTGGCCTTCATCACTAGCACTGCTACAGGAGCCCGGAGTTTCGCTTGAGTCTAGACTCCGTAGTCGCCCTCAAAAGTGGTTTTTTACCGTTCTTCCATTTGGAGTACCGACTCGTAGGACGCCACCAAGTGCATACGTGAATAGCGTTCATGAATAGCGCTGCTATAGGAACCCGGAGTTTCGCTTGAGTCTAGACTTCTGAGTTGCCCTAATATATGATCTTTTACCGATCATCCATTTGGGGTGCTGACTCGTAGGACAGCACCAAGTGTATACGTGAGTAGCATTCCGATATGAGTGGTTCCGCTAGAGGGGCCCGGAGTTTCGCTTGAGTCTAGACTCCTTAGTTGCCCTCAAAAGTGGTTTGTTACCGTTCATCCTATTGGAGTACCGACTAGGACAGCACCAAGTGTATACGTGAGTAGCGTTCATGAATAGCACTGCTACAGGAGCCCGGAGTTTCGCTTGAGTCTCGACTCCTTAGTTGCCCTCAGAAGTGGTGTGTTACCGTTCATCGTATTGCAGTACCGATTCGTATGACAGCACCATGTGTATACGTATGTAGCATGCCCGTATGAGCAGCGGCACTACAGAAGCCCGGAGTTTCGCTTGAGTCTAGACTTCTTAGTTGCCCTCAGACGTGGTTTGTTACCGTTCATCCTATTGAAGTATCGACCGTTAGGACAACACCAAGTGTATTCGTGAGTAGGATTCATGAACAGCACTGCTAGAGGAGCCCGAAGTTTCGCTTGAGTCTAGACTCCTGAGTTGCCCTCAGACGTGGTTTGTTACCGTTCATCCATTTGGAGTACCGACTCGTAGGACTCCATCAAGTGAATACGTGAGTAGCGTGCCGATATGAGTGGCGCCGCTACAGGAGCCTGGAGTTTTGCTTGAGTCTAGACTTCTTAGTTGCCTTTAGAAATTGTCTTTACCGTTCATCCATTTGGAGGGCCGACCCGTGGGACACGTTCATACACCTGAACTACCGACGCGCAGGACGCCACCGAGTGTATACGTGAGTGGCGTTCATGAATAACACTGCTAGAGGAGCCCGGAGTTTCGCTTGAGTTTAGACACTGAGTTGCCCTCAGAAGTGGATGAACGGTAACAAGTCATAATTACCGTTCATCCATTTGGAGTACCGACCCGCACCAAGTGTATTGGAGGGTTCCGTATTTATTGCTGTTGTTCCGCCAGATTCATAGTTTATTCTTCTATTTGCATCATGTCATAGTGTCAGTGTCAAATACAGTCGTGTTTAAGTAAGATTACTCCTATCTTTATCAAGATTACTCTAAAGGGGCCTCTAGACGGGCTACACTTTTTGTGAAATATTTGGCTACGCTATATTCCGAAAATACAAAAAACATTTTAATGCAGCACATGGGTGGAACACGAACGAACCAAAATAAAGAAAAACAAAACAAACACGAACATAGCTCTAGTCGAACAAATCGCAGCAAACTTCACTTCACGTAACATCAAAAAGGGACGCACATAACAATATTACTATAGTACAATATTAACAGTTTATTTATCTTTCCGTGCCCTAAAAAGGTGATTTTTAAATACATCCGCTTGTACAGAACTTCCGGGAGTATTACAACAATCCATTCTTCACTTTTCCTTTGCAACATGTCGTCAGCCAGTGCCATGCAGAATCCACTATATTTTTCACTGGCAGAGGAGTCCTCTGCATTTACCCCTGTTACGGACGGCGAGAGTGTAATCGAACCGTTTAGAATAATCTAGATGCTAGGTGCAGGTAGATTACGTAATAACTACTCATGTGTGTAGAGACAAGGGAACCTTCCAGAATATTCTACGTGCTGCAGAGAGATAGCTATTTGTAAGAAAGAGATAGAAAGATATTCTGGAATGTTCGATAGTTTTCTAGAACGTATTTATATTACCTTCGATGCGATCTTAGGTACTTCCAGACGATATTCTGGAGCGTTCTATGGTTTTCTAGTACCTACGATGTCTTTCCGGGTACTTCCCGCACTTTCTAGATTAGTAAGTAGAGTGGAGAGATTATAAGTATAATATTACGTACTTGATCATTCGGGAACATTCTGGAAACTTCCAAGAGGTATGGAAAGATATCGAACCTTCTCGAAGTGTGCGAGTGAGAAAGACATATATGTAAAAGAAGGATAGGTAAATATTGTGCGAGTGAGATAGATATATTTGCTAGAAAGGGATGGATGATAGGGTTTGGTATAAATAGCGGGGCGCCCGGCCCCGCAGTCAGTTGATATTTGACAGTTGATAATTGAGAGTTGAAAAATACTAACGATCGAGAAAAGTTGTAAGAAAAGCGAATTGAACTGTGATTGAAGATTAATAAACGGATAGTTTGGAAAGTTAAACGCATTTTTATACAGTCCATTAAAGTTTGGTCCTTCGGAAGCCGGATCAGGAATCTGCGAAAGATATGGAAAGTTCGAGAATGACGACGCGGAGTTTGAAGAAACTACGTGAGGACACAGCCGTCGAGACTGACGTTACGACCGATGGGGGGAACGTTCCTGTCGGGCGATCGCGTGACGTCACAGAGTCTGCGGTTAGTCATCAGGTATCGTTATCGTCAGCCTTGTCTTCGGACAGACGCAGTGTGCGCTCAGGCCGATCGTCTGCTAGCGCACGGACCCGCATCTGTCAGGCTGAGCTTGAAGCAGAAATTCGACTGGCCGAGATAAAAAACAAGCAGTTGAAGATTGAAGCTGAAGCTGAGTTAAGACGCAAGCAACTGGAAACCGAAGCTGCGTTGGTGAAGAAGCGACTGGAATTGAGTCTCTCGGAGATTGAAGAGCCGGAGCAGTATGATGAGGACGACGACGAGCCGACCATCACAGATCATGTGGATATGTGGCTCCAGCAGTCAGCGCCGACTCAAGCTGAGACTTCTGCACGTGCCCTTCTAGAACGACGGGGGGAGCCTGCTGCCATCGTGGATACGTCAGAAGGTACGTTTCGTGGATTCGCACGCGAACCTGCCATCGCCGACTTGCTCTGCCGGGATGCCGATCGCATACCCGTGGGATCGGGAGCTACCCGGCGAGAGCGGGCGGGTTTCGCCCACGACTACCAACGGGAACCTCTGCCTCGTTCGAAGACTGAACGAGGAGAGTATCTGGCGCGCGATGTACGTGTGGAGCCAGCTCCAGAATGGAGAGAGCAAATCGTGGAACGCTCCCTCCCCGCGCCCCGCAGAGTCGTGGAACCAGAAGCGATGTGTGAGAGAAAGATACACTATGATCAAATCCTATCTCCAGAACGAGGACAATGTCAACCTGGTGCAGATGGTATGGACCGCTTAGCAGCTGCAATTGAGAAGCTAGGCCGTGACAGGCCACCACCTCGCCAGGCTCTCGAGCTACCGATTTTCTCGGGAGCTCCGTTTGAATGGCTACCTTTTAAGGCTGCCATGCGGGAGACAACCGCATTGTACAACATACCACCTGCGGAAAACGTGGCGAGACTTCGCAATAGTTTGCGTGGTATTGCAAAGGAGGCCGTAGCCGCGCTACTGTACACTTCTGCAAGTCCTGATGAGATTATGGAGACTTTGGAACAGAGCTTTGGTAGGCCAGAGATAATCATCGGACAAGCACTTCGCGATATCAAGTGTCTACCTCGGTTGAACGACACAGCGCCAGAGTTGAATAGCTTTGCAGTGAGAGTGAAGAACATTGTCTGCATATTGAAGAACTTAGACGACAGAGGCCACATCCAAAATCCTATGCTGGTTCAAGAGATCATAGAGAAGCTGACCCCGTGCACAAAGATGCGATGGGCAGATTATGCCTATGACCATCGAGACCAATCGGAACCTGAATTGGTTATCTTGTCGGAGTTCCTCATGAGAGAAGCCAACATAACTCTGCGTTACATCCGGGACTCTAATATGTTCACACAGACACATGTGGCAAGAGAAGATAGACCTGGATTTAAAGTGGCTTTACAGCTGAAGCCACGATTTAGAAAAGAAACTGTGCTGGCTACCATCGAGGAGGCACGTCAGCCATGTTTGGGCTGCGGTGAGAACCACCAGTTACCCAAGTGCAAAAAGTTTTGTGATATGAGTGTCAACGCACGATGGGACTTTGTAAAGAAGCTGAACGCTTGCTTCAAATGCATAAGCAAGCGACATAAAAGGACTGATTGCAAGGTCAAGACTTGCAATATAAATGGCTGCACGCGTCCGCATCACCCGCTTCTGCATGTTGAACCCTATACAGCATCAGGGACGGCGACGCCTGGGAACGAAGGCAACGTGACTGCTGCTTCAGAGAGTGTAGCAGTACTTGCTGCTGGGTCGAGAAGTCAAGCCCAGCAGAAAGTAATATTGAAAGTCTGCCCAGTGAAAATCAGCGGGCCAGCAGGAGAGGTGAGCACCTTCGCATTATTCGACGAGGGGGCGACAGTGACACTCGTTGACGAAGAGATTGCGCAGAAGATTGGAGCAGTTGGACCTACGACACCACTAAGTCTACGTGGTGTTAATAGTCTACAAGAGCGCAACAGTCAACGGATTCAGATTAGTATACAAGGTCGGACGGAGGAAAGAAAGCATGATATGAACGCGTACACTATTAAGGACTTGGTGCTAAATCAGCAGATGGTGCCAGGAAGTGTGACGCGGTTGAGTCATCTGAGAGACCTTGAAGAAGCTTGCTATAATGCAATCACACCTCGTATACTAATCGGATCGGACAACTGGCATCTGACTATATCGCAAGAAGTGCGAAAAGGAAAAGATGACGAGCCAGCCGCTTCGAAGACGAAACTAGGCTGGGTTATCTACGGCACTATACCACGTGCGCTTTTGGAAAGTGTCGATTCGTGTTTACACGTGTGTGACACGGGTAAACTAGTGGGCAAGAACATAGACACGACAGAGGCGTGTCTAGAACGAATCGATGACTTGACAAGATCGCACTCCGAGGTCGACTCAATACCACTTGTGAGGATGACACACCCCGACGAACAGCGTGCCATAAACGCTTTGGAAAAAACTGAACGGAAATACAGTCAGGTGATGGACACCAACCGTGTCTTAAAGAAGGAAAATACCACTCAGTTGGAGAATAGCCTGGAAAAGTGCTACGCAGGAAAAAGTGATGGCACTGAAGATTCAAGCAAGGACGAGATGCGGTACGAAGATGAAGCTGCACAAATGTTATTGTGGCAAGGAGATGCCAAGGAGACTCCTCCACAGCAAGACAAGACGACAAATAAGATCTTTGGAACATCGAGCTCTCCGTCTTTGGCGCACAATGTGCAGAACGCAGCAGACTATGCAAACGAAAAGCTAGATGCTACAATAGATGTCTGTGAAAGTCATCACAAGGATCATAATGTCGCGAGCTTTGTCATGAAAGACGAAGAGACGCGGTTAAGCAATGAGGTGCTGCAATTCCACGCGCGGGCAAGTGTCAATTTACATGGTTGGAATAATCCATGCACATCGGAGAGTATCTCGTCAGCGAAGAGAACCAGTCCACAGACGGCATTGCTAAAGGTCCAACAGAATCACACGACTTATTCCCATCTTCCAACCTAAACTTCCACCCTGGGTTGGAGGTTGGGAATTGTTTGTCCCATCTTCCAACCTATGGCAGGTTGGAAGATGGGAATATATTATCTGAATTATTTTTGTTCCCATCTTCCCAACTGACCTTTATGTACAGTGGCCCAATCATGAGTTTGGTCTATTATCGAATCGAGAATAGTATCGAGTAAAAATGTATGAAAAAAAAGTAGCGCCGCTATTTACCGCTAGGATCGCTGCTTTTTTTTCATACATTTTTACTCGATACTATTCTCGATTCGATAGTAGACAAAACTCATGATTGGGCCACTGTTGTGTGCATAGGCATTTGGGTTTAGATTGAAGTTTCTTTTATGAATGTGAGAATTATTATAGACCATAATAATTGCATATCTGTTATCAATTCACTAATACGAAATAAATAGGTACGGTAATAAAACAAGATGTATTATGTTTAGTACTTAATCATTTTTTAATTATATTTTTCAATAACATTTACCACCTCAACCCAAAATTGGCCAAAATCTTGTGAAATTATACCAGTCAACATTTTACGTAATGCTGATGGCTGCCTTGAACATGAGCAATCATAATCTTTCGAAGTTTGATTATCTGGAACATGTAGGTACAGTTATTACCCGATTACGGCTAAGCAAAAAGGAGGGTTATGTTTTTGACCGGTATGTATGTATGTATGTATGTAATTTGACAAATTAGGTATCGTTAGAAGCGTTTCTATCGTCCGCTGGTTATAGGCTATGTGACGTCACATAAAAGTGAATGTGGCGCCCTCTAGACGACTTGGAAACATGAACTAAAAAAAATATTTTTTGATGATATCGTGTGGGGTATCAAATGAAAGGTCTTGATTAGCACGTTTCAAAAATATATACATTGTTGGTCTTTTATAACCACAAAATAAATTAAATAAAAAAAGTAAGTTCAAAAACTAAAACCCGACTACTAAAAAGTGTGAAACAAGAACGCCTATTATTTGAAGTAAACACTTTACGATATTTGTTTGATACACATTTCATAGTAAGTTTAAAGGCGGCGGTCTGTCTGCGTGATAAAACCATATCGGAAAACGAAATCATTATTTAGGTATGTACTTGGATTTAAAGATTGTATACACATTACTTTGTACAAAATTACATACTAACCCATTAATTTATTGACTGTACCTCATTTATGTCAGTTCGGAAGATGGGAACAAAAATAATTCAGATAATATATTCCCATCTTCCAACCTGCCATAGGTTGGAAGATGGGACAAACAATTCCCAACCTCCAACCCAGGGTGGAAGTTTAGGTTGGAAGATGGGAATAAGTCAATCACACCGAGGCAATGGTGAGATTTTCATGCGATCCCGCTGAAGAAAATTTGAGAATCGACACCGCTGTCAGTGAGATCCAGGAAGAGATTCATGCACGGAGTAACAATTGGGCGGAAACAGAAAAGGTGCTGAGCACGATGATGACTGGATGTGACCCGCTCGGTCTTGCTAGTCGCAGGACTGCGACAAGGTTACCTATGGAAGTGATCTGGCATCAGCATCTGACTTGGGATCCTGGAGGTTGTTACGGCGAAGTGGACTTCAGACATGTACAGACAACTAGTGTCAAGACTCGCCGTCCTCCTTGTAACATCGTGAGGCTTCGACAAATCTTCGCCGGGGGGAGACTGTTACGGACGGCGAGAGTGTAATCGAACCGTTTAGAATAATCTAGATGCTAGGTGCAGGTAGATTACGTAATAACTACTCATGTGTGTAGAGACAAGGGAACCTTCCAGAATATTCTACGTGCTGCAGAGAGATAGCTATTTGTAAGAAAGAGATAGAAAGATATTCTGGAATGTTCGATAGTTTTCTAGAACGTATTTATATTACCTTCGATGCGATCTTAGGTACTTCCAGACGATATTCTGGAGCGTTCTATGGTTTTCTAGTACCTACGATGTCTTTCCGGGTACTTCCCGCACTTTCTAGATTAGTAAGTAGAGTGGAGAGATTATAAGTATAATATTACGTACTTGATCATTCGGGAACATTCTGGAAACTTCCAAGAGGTATGGAAAGATATCGAACCTTCTCGAAGTGTGCGAGTGAGAAAGACATATATGTAAAAGAAGGATAGGTAAATATTGTGCGAGTGAGATAGATATATTTGCTAGAAAGGGATGGATGATAGGGTTTGGTATAAATAGCGGGGCGCCCGGCCCCGCAGTCAGTTGATATTTGACAGTTGATAATTGAGAGTTGAAAAATACTAACGATCGAGAAAAGTTGTAAGAAAAGCGAATTGAACTGTGATTGAAGATTAATAAACGGATAGTTTGGAAAGTTAAACGCATTTTTATACAGTCCATTAAAACCCCTATACGACTTCTTGGGTACCTAGAATTACTTATCTTTACTTTTTTTTTTTGAAATGGTCGTGGCCTAGTCGAACCGAGTGATTGGAATCAATCACTCGAGTTACTACCGCTAGTGGCATTTTTTCGAGCGCTTCCGTGCTTCGCAAGGCACGTTAAACCGTGGGTGCCGGCTGTCATGTAATGGCAGTCGTAAAGCCATGTCAGAGGCCTTATGGGCGGGCGGCTTGATAACTTCTGACAGTAAGGCCCGCCACTGTCTTACAATCCTCCACCAACCCGGACTTGGCCCCCGTGGTGGAGTATGGCCTAACCTTTCTGCAATGCAGGAAGAGATCCGTGCCCCAGCAGTGGGGACATACAGGGTTGCAATCGAACTTAGTTTTTAGGACAATGCCCATTCTATACCTACTTATCTATATCGAAATTTTGTTCACAGTTGAAGATGACTGGCCCCGCATCTCCTGGTTTGTGATCATAGTCCTTTCTGTGGTCGTTTTCATTTTCGCCTTGGCTGTGCTGTGCGTCTGTCTCTATTCATGTAAGTATTTTTTTAAAAACCTATTTAGAGGTATAGGGAAGAGCGGGTGATCCTGCTCTTCCACTATAAAGCGAAATTTCCTGCCAGGCAGATCGTATGCCTGGCCTTGCAGGCCGGTCCAACTATTGTTAGTCGGACGTTATATTTATGGTATGTCATTGAAACACTTTCGTTGCACGATGCAGGAATGTTGGAGTTTGTAGTGCGTGCGCAGAGTTGACATGTGCTCGCCACAGAGGCTAAAAATTCCACCCATGCCGGGACTCGAACCCTTGACCTCTGGCTTACCGTGCCAGCGCTCTCCCAACTGATGATATCATTCCGATGTAAAATCTAACTGCAAAGTAGGTACTCGGGGCTGCAAGTGATGCAAATTACTTCAGCCAGCCTGTACGTAATACAGAGAGTATTGTAAAGAGGTTCGAAAATTCACTGATGGCGTGAGTCGCCCATTAGCTCAGTTGCGAGAGCGCTGGCACGGTTAGCCAGAGGTCGCGGGTTCGAGTCCCGGCATGGGTGAAATTTTTAGCCTCTAAATAGGTTTTTAAAATTGGCCTTAGTGTATTAAAAAAAATATGTAAGTGTTTTTTATCATAGTTTAGTCCTCGTAAACAGGGACGAAATAAGTGATTTGAATTTTTCTAGTTTATACTGAATCCAATCATCAAAGAGTATTCAGGCGCTGACCTACTTAGTACTGTTTAAAACTAGCTACTACAAATAATACTATGAATCCATAATTGAAGGCAAGGTTTATTATCATAAAACCCTTATATATTACCAATTTAAATATTTACATTATGCGATCTAGCCTTTCTATAGAACGCCATCTATAGACCTATTAAAGAGGCAAATATGGCCGCAACAAAGAGATCAATCGCGAACATTGTGTGAACAAGTAACTGGCTGTATGATAAAGAAATGAAATCGTTTGCAACAGACTCAAAGGGACTATCCATAAATTACGTCACAGTTCAAGGGGTCGGAGGGGTCGACGAAGTGTGACATGTGTGACAGGGGAGTGGGAGGGGTCCTAAATTTCGTGACGTCACATTTCCAAATTACGCGTTGAAACATGAACTTTGCACTATTAGCGAAATACTTAAAACATTTGCAACTCTTGATATAAAACTAATTTGGGAATTGATATTTGAATTCAATAATTTGTAAATGAAAAATTGCAAAATATGTGACGTCACACTAGGGAGGGGGCGAGTCTCACAAATGTGACCAGCCGTGACAAGTGTGACCACTCAAAATTCGTATGACGTACTTATGGATGGCCCCTTACATTTAATCTACAGTCGAATACCAGACATCTTTGTCTTCAAAACTCACTTCTACACATCTTACACTTCTAAAAACATCGAGGGATGTCCTATAGCAACCTTTCGTGCACAACTCACAACTTACACTTCTAAAAACATCGGGGGATGTCGTTGTAAGCTTTGGTGCACAGAGCTGACCGCCTCCACAGACAACATCTACCAGCGCAAGAAGGAGGCGGAGATCCGGCGCAAGCGGATCATGGAGCAGGAGCTGCAGCTGCAGCGGCTGCGGAACCCGCCGGGCGGCGACGGCGCGCTGGCCGCCTTCAACCCGCACTACGGCAGCGAGAACATCCTGCCGCAGGGCTTCGACGTGCGCGGCCTGCCGAAGGTCTCGCGGGAGAGCCTCAAGCTGGTCAAGTGAGTCTGGGGGCGCTCTAGCCGCAGGTCTAGCTGGTCAAGTGAGTCTTGGGGCGCTCTAGCCGCAGGTCTAGCTGGTCAAGTGAGTCTGGGGGCGCTCTAGCCGCAGGTCTAGCTGGTCAAGTGAGTCTTGGGGCGCTCTAGCCGCAGGTCTAGCTGGTCAAGTGAGTCTGGGGGCGCTCTAGCCGCAGGTCTAGCTGGTCAAGTGAGTCTGGGGGCGCTCTAGCCGCAGGTCTAGCTGGTCAAGTGAGTCTGGGGGCGCTCTAGCCGCAGGTCTAGCTGGTCAAGTGAGTCTGGGGGCGCTCTAGCCGCAGGTCTAGCTGGTCAAGTGAGTCTGGGGGCGCTCTAGCCGCAGGTCTAGCTGGTCAAGTGAGTCTGGGGGCGCTCTAGCCGCAGGTCTAGCTGGTCAAGTGAGTCTGGGGGCGCTCTAGCCGCAGGTCTAGCTGGTCAAGTGAGTCTGGGGGCGCTCTAGCCGCAGGTCTAGCTGGTCAAGTGAGTCTGGGGGCGCTCTAGCCGCAGGTCTCGCGGGAGAGCCTCAAGCTGGTCAAGTGAGTCTGGTGACCGTATAACTACAGGTCTCGCGGGAGAGCCTCAAGCTGGTCAAGTGAGTCGGGTGACGGTCTGGCAATTGGCAGCGAGAGTCGCAGGTCCCGCGGGAGAGCCTCAAGCTGGTCAAGTAAGTCTGGTGACCGTATAACCGTATGTCAAGTGAGTCTGGCGGCGGTTTAGCCGCAGGTTTCGCGGCAGACAGACTCTCTTTCTAGGAATTTTAGCGCCGCAAGGTGAATCTCTCTAGTGACATTCTAGCACCGCAGACAGACTCTCTTTCTAGAGACATGATAGCGCCGCAGGGTGAGTATATCTCTCTAGTGAGACTCTAGCACTTCAGACTGACTCTCTTCTAGAGACGTTTTGAGGCCGCAAAGTGACTTTCCTTCTTCGTTATCAACCCTTGTATGTCCCCACTGTAGGGGCACGGGTCTCTTTCTGCCTCGCAGGAAGGTTAGGCCAAACTCCACCACGGGGGCCAAGTCCGGGTTGGTGGAGGATTGTAAGACAGTGGCGGGCCTTACTGTCAGAAGTTATCAAGCCGCCCATAGGGCCTCTGACATGGCTTAACGACTGCCATTATATGACAGCCGGCACCAACGGCTTAACGTGCCTTGCGAAGCACGGAAGCGCTCGGAAAAATGCCACTAGCGGTAGTCACGGGACGCTCACCCATCCCGTACCTGACCGCGCCTGGTGTAGCTTAACCAAGTGATTGATTCCAATCACTCGGTTCGCCTAGGCCACGAGCGCTCCTTCTAGTGAAACTTTATGAAATGAAATGGTTTTATACAAAGTTGAGCACATAGTCAATACAAGACAAACTAGATATCCGTTTCAAAATCTAGTTCATTTCGGAGAAAAAATGGACAAAAAACCTCCAAAGTCAGTCTTTTCAAAGTCCTTAATCAACAGAGTTTACACCGTTTTTACAAAACTCATGCATTTTATAGGCTTCAATTCCAGATATCACTGTTATCTAAATAATCCTTAATATTAATAACACCGCAAACCGACTCCATTCTCTTCTAGTGACGTGAGATTCTGTTCTATTTTATGCTTATACTCGTCACTATTATCGACAGAGCGCTGGGGCAAGGCGCGTTCGGCGAAGTGTACCAAGGCCTTTACCGGCATCGAGCCGAGGACACTGTCGAGATGCCCGTCGCCGTCAAGACACTGCCAGAGTTGTCCACGGGACAGGTAATTATAGTACGACAGTAACATTGCCGAGCAATTTTTTTTTATGTTTACTAATTTTGATTTCTTTGTGAAGACTTTGAACTAAGTGTGAACTAAATGAATTTTCTATCTACAGCAACTCTGAAACAATATAAAATTAACAATAGTACATTAAATTAACAATAGTACATTACAATAGTACATACGAGTACATTAAACTGAAATAATACATTTAAAAACCTATTTAGAGGCTAAAAACTTCACCCATGCCGGGATTCGAACCCGCAACCGCTGGCTATCCGTGCCAGCGCTCTACCAATTGAGCCAATGGGCGACTCACGGCATCAGTGAAATTTCGAACCTCTACACTATTCTCTGTATTACGTACGTAAGCAAATTGCATTACTTACAGCCCCATAGGTTTTTAAATTTGTTCCTGAGCACGGGTTAATGCAAGTGAAATAATACATATTCTTTAAAACTAAATACACGCTTAATACTATTACACAACAACTAAAACAAAACTCTAATTATAACTTACTCATTTCGTGTCAAGACTTGACTTTGGCAGAATTTGTCGACATCGGCTGGTTGCCATATCAATAAGAAATAATAATAATAACATTGCCGAGGACTTTCCATCTGACGTTTGAGGTAGTGATGGGGGTGTGGTCGATAGATGTGAGAAGTCAGCGCCATCTATCGGTTTTATAAAACTAGAAATTGTATCTGCTAATTTTTAGTTTATTAAAAATTTATAGAAATAATTGTTTTTCATAAATTAAAAGCATTGTGTACAACAAATCATGAAATTTGTCTGACGTAATTATGGATGGCTTAGAGTTAATAAATTACGGGGACTAAACATTGTTGACTAACGTGCGAGTAAAAAGCTCTGTACCTTTATCAATAAAACGATATATGAAACTCTTCTTGTACGTAATAATAATATTGGCCTTTTTGCATCTACTTAATGAGAGGATTTATACAGCGTCCAGTGGCATCCTCACTCACACTAGCTGGGTGAAGGGACCACTCCGACGCTGTAGTGCCTGGGACATGGTTTTATAGATGGTGTAGGCTTGCCCAGCACCTATACCATCCTGACAGCTCAGTCGGCCTAGCCCACAGGAAAGACTAGTCAATACGTGCGGAGCCAACCAAGCCGCGGGTTTCCTCACGATGTTTTCCTTCACCGTATTGCAACTACAAATTCGCAAATGTACGTATGTCTTGTACGTATATTATGGCAAATACATGAAACTCATCGCAATTTAAATTTCAGGCAGAGTCAGACTTCCTAATGGAAGCGGCTATAATGGCCAAGTTCGTCCATCCGAACATCGTACATCTCTTAGGTGTATGCTTCGACAGGCACCCGCGGTAAGTTCACGAATAAAGATACTCGTAAACTAGAATAGTATATTTCATTACAAGTGCGGAAAGGCTGTCATTGCAAAGAGTTACGACAAATGTCTACCCGAGCCGAGGCGCAGCCGAAGGCGAGGGTTGACAGTCGGAACAAGTTGCAATGACGGTTCCGCACGTGTACTGAACGACTATTTTTAATACAGTGGTGAAAAAAATAAGCAATTTAAAAAAGAAAAATTATTTGGAAAATGGCGCCAACCGTAAAAAAATATAAGCAGAGATTTTTTTCTTCACCCATTCTAGTAGGCAAAGGGAACTATGCCCATACAGCCAAGTCTTCAGTAGATTTTTTTAATTGATATGAAATGAAAATGAAATTTAATGAAATGAAATGAAACCTAACTTAACTCATTCAATCAAATCATTAAATCTGATATTGAAACAAATTAGTAGTTCATAAGTAGGTCCTTTTTTGAATGCCAATCGAAGGTCACCGTTAGTTAGACCTGAGATTTCCGCACTTAGCCTCATAGTTGGGCCATTGTACGTAGCAAGCGCTGAGGTACGCTAACACCGCAGACACTAGGATTTCCTTACGATGTTTGCCTTCACCGTCAGCGAGTAGTATTGCTACTATAATTTCACAAATGTACATAACTTAGAAAACAAAGTCATTGGTACATGCCGGGGTTCGAACCCACGACCTCCCGATTAAGAAGCCGGAGTTCTACACCGCTCCGCTACCACAGCTTTATCGCACCAAGGTCACCGTGCCGATGGATGTATTTCTGGGGGCGAGGCTAGTCTTAAGCGTTATGAGCTCTGCAGGCACTAACAGCCTCGTTTTGTTAAATTTCAAGGTCAACAGATTAAATAAACCCCATACATGTGATGCTGCTCTCTAAACGTTCCTTTTCGTACCACCAGGTTCATAGTTCTGGAGCTATTAGCAGGCGGGGATCTCAAGAACTTCTTGCGTGAAAGTCGACCCCGACCTGAACGCGCCAGTGCAGTCACCATGAAGGATCTGTTGCTGTGCGCGATAGACGTCTGCAAGGGCTGCCGGTATTTGGAGCTGAGAAGATTCATACACAGGTGAGACTTATTGCCCTCCCCCAGTTTCATAAGGCTGTAGCTGCTAGCGGGCGATGATCTCAAGAATTTCCTCCCGACCATGAAGGATCATGGGCATTATGGGCATTACCCCCTAATGATGGCACAACCTTGCGCTCATTTAGGGAGGGCTATGTCCAGCAGTGGACTAAGATAGCCAGAAGAAGAAGAAGAAGGATCTGCTGCAACGTGGGATGACGCCTGCAAGAGTTGTCGGTTAAGGCTCGAGCTGTTCATACCCTCTCTGAGACTTGTCCAATCCCGGATCATCATCCAGTGCTGGAGATGTTTGCAGACGGAGCTCTCAAGAATTTTCTTTGCAAAACCACCTTGAAGGATCTGCTAGTGCTGGGATCGATGTCTGCTAGGGCTGCCGTTTCTTGGAACGGAAGCGATTCATACACAGGTGAAACCTCAGATTTCTACGATCTGAGGGTGAAACATATATCCTCCCCCAGAATCATACAGCTTGAGCTATTACCGGGTAGGGAAATCAAGAACTTCCTCCTAACCATGAAGGATTGGCTGCTGAATGTGATAAACGTCTAAAAGGGCGGCAAGTCTTCTATATGTCATCCGGCCGGTCGTTCGCTATCCGGTCTTGCCCAATAGGAACAATGCCCTGAATAGAATAGAAACCCAAAATAAAAATATATATATATATATATATATATTTATTTTGGGTTTCTATTCTATTCAGGGCATTGTTATATATATATATATATATATATATATATATATATATATATACACCAAAATGGCCGCCGCTCAGCATATGCCATGATCGTTGGAGACCATGACGCTGATTTACAGCGGTCGCCAAAATATATAATAATAATATTCACACACAATAATAATAATAATGAGAATAATTCAATTTATAGACAATTTTGATAACATTTTTAATAAAACTAACACTAGATGGGTCCCGAAATAAGAGTATTAAAAAAATAATAATAAATAAATGATAATAAAGGCCATATATATATATATATATATATATATATATATATATATATATATATATATATATATAAAAATAATAATAAATAAATGATAATAAAGGCCATATATATATATATATATATATATATATATATATATATATATATATATATGGCCTTTATTATCATTTATTTATTATTATTTTTTTAATACTCTTATTTCGGGACCCATCTAGTGTTAGTTTTATTAAAAATGTTATCAAAATTGTCTATAAATTGAATTATTCTCATTATTATTATTATTGTGTGTGAATATTATTATTATATATTTTGGCGACCGCTGTAAATCAGCGTCATGGTCTCCAACGATCATGGCATAATTATGCTGAGCGGCGGCCATTTTGGTGCCATGTCTTATTTATGGTAGTATATTTATGGTATCAAAACAAAACTTAGGTTCTACGTGGAGTACTCACCACGTAAAACCTAAGTTTTTGTTTTGATTCTGGTATCAAATAAACGTTTTCTATTCCATTCTATTATCTTCAGAAAGGACTTATCTCTCAACAGAGACATAGCGGCGCGGAATTGTTTGCTCACCTCCCGAGGGCCGGGCCGGGTTGTGAAGATAGCAGACTTCGGCATGGCGCGCGATATCTATCGGGCCGACTACTACAAGAAGGGCGGCAAAGCTATGCTGCCTATCAAATGGATGCCGCCTGAGGCGTATATCGACGGCGTGTTCACTATCAAGACTGATGTGTGGTAAGAATCCTGCATCGCGCAAGCGAAGTTTTTGCCGAGCCGGTCTATAATAATATAGGAATCTGGTCGAGCCACCTGACACTGTTAGCATTCTTGCTAAGACTGACTATAATCTGGGATGGCGCGCGATATCTATCGAGCTAACTCTACTATAAGAAGGTCGGCAAAGCTATGCTGCCGGCAATATTAAGTGGATGCCGCCTGGTGCGTATATAAACGGCGACTTCACTATCAAGATTAATCTGTGGTAAGAATCCTGCATCGCGCAAGCGAAGTTTTTTCCGAGCCGGTATATATATAGAATGGGGTAGAGTCGTCTCTTCGGGATTGAAATCCTGTCATTTGACATAGTCTTTAGCACGGCGCGATATCTATTATCGCATAAAAGTCGGAAAGGGATGCTCATAAAGCGGATACAGATCGACGGGCGCATTCATTATCAAGACTGATGTGTGGTAAGAATCCTGCATCGCGCAAGCAAATTTTTTATCCAGCCGATATATATAGAGGACGGTACAGTCGTACTCGTAACTCCAGTATTGGAATCTCAGCATTATATAGGTATTTTGTTCGCGTAAGCGGACTTATTATGACCCCCTATACAAGTATACATGTTGAAAACTAGGTGGTTTGAAAGTCGCGATTATGTAATCTATAATAAAAATGAATCGCTAAATGTGTTGGTAAACAGATTTCGCTAATTCTTTTTTTTTATATTCCTTGAAGTACGAGGATGGTTCTTACGGAGAAAAAAAATAAAGAATCGACTGTTAGGCGGTAAGAAGTTTGCTGGGTCAGATAGTTAGTAATAACAATGCCATCTATTACTTTGAAGTACATGTAGAAGTAGAATAAAAATAAAAGTGTTGAGAAGTCGTTTTTCAAAAACCCTCTTCTCTCTGAGAGAAGGCCTGTGCCCTGTAGTTTATAATAGGCTACATAAAAAATAGTACATTACACAACTAGGGTTATAATTCAAAGAAAGGCCGAGATCGCAGAAGTTTGCGGCCCGAGCTGCAAGCGAGGGACGTAAATATGCGATCGAGAGCTTTCTTTATTACCTCCCGTGTTGTGTACATCTTTTTATGTCTACACTTGGCCAGAAAGCGCAGCGTGCGGAAAAAGCCGCTTTCTGGCCAAGTGTGGCATAAAATCTGTTCTGACCCGCAGGTCGTTTGGCGTACTACTGTGGGAGGTGTTCTCTCTGGGCGTGATGCCCTACACAGGGTGCGCCAACAGGGAAGTCATGGAGATGGTGTCGGGAGGGGGCCGTCTCGAGAGACCCTATGGTGAGACTTTGTGGATGCTCATCTCACCTGCTTTCCAAAAACAGGTCTTGGCTGCTCGTTTTCCCAAAAGCTCCTATTTTGCCTGCTTTCCGACTAACTGTTTTCCGAATAACTCTTGGCTTGTTAGATTTCAACTGTTTTTTTAATAGCTCTTAGCTTGTGTTTTTTCAAATGGGTCTTAGCTGGCCTGTTTTCAAACTAACTGTTTTCTATGTAGCTCTCGGCTCGTCTGTTCTCAACTAATTTGTTTGTTTGTTTTGTAATGTTTTTCAAATAGCTCTAATTGTTTTCCAATAAGCTCTTAGGTAATAGTTGCATTCCAAATTAACTTGCCTATTTTGCAACGAATAGCTCGCCTTTTTTACCAAATAGTTCTTGGCTCGCCTGTTTCCAACTAATTGTTTTCCAAATATCTTTTAGCTAGCCTGTTTTCAACTAACTAGCCCGTTTTCAAATAGCTCTTAGATTGCCTGCTTTCCGAATAGTTCTTAATTTGCCTGTTTTCCAACTAACTGCTTTCTAGCTCGGTTTTTACCAATAGCTCTTAGCTTACTCGGTTTCCAAATAGTTCTTGTAGCTTATTGAAAACCAGTATTAATGCAAAATTGGCAACCAGTTCGTTAGTCAACCAGCAACTAACTGTTTTCCGAATAGCTCTTGGCTTGTCAGATTTCAACTGTTTTTCAAATAGCTCATAGCTGGCCTGTTTTCAAACTAACTGTTTTCCAAATAGCTCATAGCTGGCCTGTTTTCAAACTGTTTTCCAGATGGCTCTCAGCTCGCCTGTTCTTAACTGTTTTTCAAATAGCCCTTAGCTTGCCTGTTTTCAAACTAAGTAACTGCTTACTCGCTCTTAGCTTACTCGTTTTCTAAATAGTTCTTAAAGCTTTTTGGAAAGCAGTAATAATGCAAAATTAGCAACCAGGTTCGTCTGTTTTCCAAATAGCTCTTTTCCTAACAAATCATAGCTGGCCTTTTTTCCAAATAAGCTCTTAGCTTGCTTGTTACTAAATTATTGAAGCGCAACGTGACGTGTCTTACATGTAATGGAAAAGAAGAGGTTGAAACTCCATTTCTCTGTATACAGCGTGTCCGGTAGAGATCTACAGGCTGATGTGCGAGTGCTGGAACCCCACTCCGGAGGACCGGCCCGCGTTTGGGCACATGTTTGACAGGTTGTCGCTATTCCTGCAGGTACGTGTTCACATACCGGGTATCCCCATATGGCATTATTTGAAAATGTTTAAGGCGCTGAGGGTGCTGACTATCGTCACCCAAGGAATAAAAATAGTAACTTGTTTTACAGCCTGACGGCTTAACTGTCGGCCTCTGTGGCGCAGCGGTAGCGCATCTGCCTACCATGCAAGAGGTCCCGGGTTCGATCCCCGGCTGGGAAAAAAAAACCCCAGGTCTTGGATGTTTACATGTTTGTGATTTCGTTGTGTCTGGTTCCCACGACACAGGGTATCCTATTGTGGGGCCAGAAGCAATGTGCCTGTACCTATGTAAATGTTATGTTATGTTATAAGAAGTCCTTTTCAAAAACCTATTTAGAGTTTAAAAATTCCACCCATGCCGGGACTCGAACCCGCGACCTGTGGCTAACCGTGCCAGTACTCTCCCAACTGAGCTAATGGGCAAGTACCGGCATCATTGAAATTTCAAACCTCTTAACAATATTCTCTGTATTATTTAGGTGGAATTTTTAGCCTCTAAATAGGTTTTTAAAATAGGTTTTTAAAATGGGTTTTTAACATTTATTATTTACAAAAAATACCTATATTTCGGTAATAAACAAAAGTTTAACGAAAGGTTAAAGCCATTTTTCTAAAATTATTTTATAACTGGGGGAAAACAGCTCGCAGTGTCATGGCGTCGAATCTGACGTCACGCCCTGGTAAACAAAGATCAAACGTCAAACAAAGCGCGGGTGAAGTTTACCAATGTTAAGTACTCAAGCGTGATGTCACGCGGTGTGATTGTGTTTCTCAAAATGGCTGAATTATATCTTTTATTTTATTGAAAATATTGGTAATCTCACTGTTTTTATAAAACTAAAAAGTGTTTTAAATCCTTTAAATGTGTACTTTCTCCTAAAATAGTAAAATCTTTGACTACTTCATACTGACGGCACTCATTTGTCAGTATGCTCCTTGAACGTGAAGCGGTAACAGTAACCTGCTCGTGGTGTCCACAGGACCCCGATATAGTGTTGGCGCCGCTGCCAGTGATGCGGTCTCTCATGCCGCCAGCGGAGGATCACGCCGCCGCCAGCAACGGCGGCCCGGTGAGTGTGAGGGTTAAGCTTGTATCAACCCGGGCCCTGTTTCATAGAGCTACTGTTGCCTCTTCTTTTCGCGCCTTCTTTTCGTGAAAGGATTTGCCGATCAACGTTAGGGACTCCCCGATTGTTGAGTATTTGAATATGGTTGACTCCCATCAAAATTGATCAAGAAATGATTGATGTTAACATTTTATTTTGTGTTTAGGCTAGCGAGCCTAAGTACATTGAATTTTATTTAATCTTTGGGTTTAGTTCTTTTGAAACGTCGTTATTGTCTATTCATGACTAAAAATTAATCGTTATCAACCCTTATATGTCCCCACTGCTGGGGCACGGGTCTCTTCCTACATCGCAGGAAGGTTAGGCCGTACTCCACCACGGGGGCCAAGTCCGGGTTGGTGGAGGATTGTAAGACAGTGGCGGGCCTTACTGTCAGAAGTTATCAAGCCGCCCATAAGGCCTCTGACATGGCTTAACGACTGCCATTGTATGACAGCCGGCACCAACGGCTTAACGTGCCTTGCGAAGTACGGAAGCGCTCGGAAAAATGCCACTAGCGGTAGACACGGGACGCTCACCCATCCCGTACCTTACCGCGCCTGTGTTGCTTAACCACGTGATTGATTCCAATCACTCGGTTGGCCTAGGCCACGAGCGCTTCTAAAAATTAAAAATTAGACTAAAAATTAATGATCGTTAAGAATCACTTTCGGTAGACACTGTTAACACATATTGTTAACTTAGCGACTTCAAACCATTGAAGAAAATTTCAAGAAAATTCCAATTCAACAAAATTAAAAATCGTATTGTTAGTAGTTTTCGGCCGACCGGGAGATGAAGCAGGGCTGGGCGAAAATTGCAAACAATATATTAAATTAATACTTTTATTGCACTTCAATTTAACAATAAAATCGTACATTGCGGCGGACTTAATGCCATAAGCATTTTCTACCAGTCAACCGCAGGACGTAGACAATAAAGTGGAAACTTGAAAAATTTGGACGAAATATAGCACATGTCAACTCTGCGCGCGCCCTACAAACTCCAAACATTCCTGCATCGCGCAATCAAAGTGTTTCAATGGCATACCATAAATATAACATCCGACTAACAATAGTTGGACCGGCCGTCCCCAGGCATACGATCTGCCTGGCGGGAAATTTCCCTATATAGTGGAAGAGCACGATCACCCGCTCTCTCTTCCCTATAGGTTTATCACCAACTGTAGCTTTATGAAACATAGCTCTGGTCAAGGAGCATTTGGTTCGCCTGGCTCTGGGGAGGGGAAAGGAAAGGGGCACCTCTTAAGGCTGCCTTTACTCCTGGAATCGTTCTCGCTTGGAAATTCTAACATTTTTATTGAGTGTAAAAGAAGAAGTGTACCTTTGTCAAACATGCTCTGCGGCAGTACTAGGATAAGTAAAGTCAAGGGCGACCTCAATGTCTTAAAGAAAATTGTTTTTTTTTTTAATGTAGTATATAATATACTGCAGGGCACAGGACTTCTTTCAGAAATAGGGTATGGGCACCTTAAATGCACCGAGGCTTAAATGCGCCAGGCGTGCCCAACGCGGATTGCCATATTCATGAAAAAACGTCTAAAATGGCGAGAGTTTTTAGTATTGGCCTTTTTGCATCTACTTAATGAGATGATTTATACAGCGTCTAGTGGTATCTTCACTCACACTAGATGGGTTAAGGGACCACTCCGGCGCTATAGTGCCTGGGACATGGTTTAATAGATGGTGTAGGCTTGCCCAGCACCTATACCATCCTGACAGCATAGTCGGCCTAGCCCACAGGAAAGACTAGTCAATACGTGCGGAGCCAACCAAGCCGCGGGTTTCCTTACGATGTTTTCCTTCACCGTTAGCGTGTGGTATTGCGACTACAACTTCGCAAATGTACGTAACTTTGAAATTAAACAAAGTCATTGGTACATGCCCGCACTCGGGATCGAACCTGGGGCTCTCGCTTGCCAGTCCATGGTTCTACCCACTGAGCTACCACCGCTTTTCGAGAGTTTTTAACCGACTTCAAAAAAGCGTTATCTTGGCGCCGGTGCCAAGTTCCAGACCGAGACCAGCACATTAATTTTGGACACCGACTCCAAAATGTTCTTCTGCAATACCTAGATATATTCCAATTGAGAGGTCATGTTTGTTCCTCGTTTTTAGTACCTTAGTGTACTGAAGTCGGTTTTATATTTTATTTTAAAATTTTATCATTTAGTAAATGCCTCGAGCTTGTCCAAAAAATACTAATTCTTTTACCGTAATTTAATTGTTAGAATGTATGAGCGAAAGGCACGTCAGAGAGAAGATCAGTCTTAGGAAACTCCTTAAGCGACGAATCCCATACAAACGTAGTTTGGTTTGAATTTACGAACGACATCGCAATGGAACTTTACAAAAATGTTTAGAAGATACAAATCAAGGTCTGATCGTGCTTAGAATGAGCCGTGTTTAGCATAAATTTACAAGGCAATTCATAGATGGCGCTTGCAGGCGTGGCTATAGGAGAACCGGAATACGGCTGTCAAAATCTGCGCTAAGCTAAATTTGACAGACGTGTCCTTCTTCTCGTATATAATCATCTATAATACGAGGAGGATCAAAAAGTATTGAGAACGACATACTTCTTGGTAAGAAAAAAATAAATACTGGCAGGCATACCTCAGATACATATTTGTAATGCAGTCAGTAACTTTGAACACTTATCTTAGATTTTTGCAGATACTTCGATAAAAATGTATGAATCAAAGTAACGTTTAGTCATTAATGAGTGTTGTCATATATCCATTTTCACGTAAAATTAATGTTTATATCAAATTTACAACAACATAATTGAGAATTTTAGTCATAAGTGTGCATTCAAAGTTATCCCGAATTTTGGGTATCTTTGAACGGAGATATTTTGAACAGCCAAAATCGTATGTATTAATAAAGAAAAAATCTTCGCTTATCTGTTACGTTTTTCTGAACGTAGTTATTTGTTTGCTTTGCGTCGGAACGTGTTCTCGAAAATGGAGAAAACGAAGTGAGAGCCGTTATTAAATACGTAGGTATGTTTAAAAAAAATAACGACGCAAGAGATTCATTGCGATTTGGAGGCAACATTAAGAGTGAGTAGTACTTTGTGAATTTGTACTGAAAATGGCAAATGAAGGAATACAAAATGAAGATATTTGTTGTGAGACATTTATAAAAATGTTTACTAGGTTCTTATTTCATTATATTTTTGTCACTTCTAAGCACAGTTAAACGTCGACTTATGTACTCTTAACAAAGAAAGTAAAGTGACACTGATTTGGCTGTACACCTGTTAACCAAACCACGTTTGTATAGAAATCATGGAAACCGAATATTATAATTATGACTTAACGTTACTGTAACTATATATATAGGAGGTAATATTCACCTCCCCAAAAAGTGGTGATACAACAGATCAAAAGGGATCACACTACACCCTGTATGTATATATATATATATATATATATATATATACAAGATATATATACAGGGTGTAGTGTGATCCCTTTTGATCCACTCTTTGGGGAGGTGAATATTACCTCCTTATAATGTAAATGTTATATTATAATTTACCCAAACTTAGATTAGATTGAAAATGGCACATACGTATATTCTACACAAATATTTTTTTTCGAACTTATCCCCAAGTTTGATTCCTGTATTGAAGTACTAGAAGACACATCCCCTTAAATTTCAAATAATAAATAGAAGTTTAAACCATATATTATAATTAATTATCAAAAAGAACAAGTTTAAATTTTTCTGTTGTCTTATGAATCGCAACGAAATGAATACAATTAAAGTGGTTACAGCTAGCTGATTTTGATGGTAAAATAATAAATTAAATAGAATGTTTTATTTTTATTTTGGACTATTGATTAATAGGTAATGTTTTATTGTTCAATAGTCATACATGATATAAAATTATTAACTGAATTCCAGAATTATTTACTTATTCGGGCCGGATAAGTAAATAATTTTCGGTTCGGGTCGGTCTTTCGACAGTGATTCTGGAATACGTTAATAGTTTTATTAAGAATTTTATATATTATACATTTTGGATATTTATTTAAATTTAATCAAATGGAACTTTTGTAAAAATTACCGCTTTTATACGATAAAGAAATTGACGTAAAAAATTGTCAAATCCAAAAACACCATTTTAATTGTATTTATTTAGTGTGACATATCCATATGTTTTCGCTCTGGCTACTAGAAAAGCAAGTAAATGGGAGTTTTGTTTGACTTCGTTTCGTTTATGTCTAAATGTCGGTGTTAGATGACTTTTCTACAAAATGTAACGTGCAAAATTGTAATCCGTGGCGTTTTTTTGGCGAAGATGCTTGCAGCGCATGGTCATTTATACATTTATATACTTGTAATAATAACACTTTTCTAACCCCCTTCTTCCCCCTTTTCATCCTGAATGGAAATCCCCTAGAGATCCCCCAAACATTTTCTTCTTGTAGTTTTTTCTTGTAGAATGAGGGAGATTCATTGCAATGTTTTTATTTCAAACATACGATTTACAAAGCATGTAAAAAATTACTGGCCATATTTATCCATTTGCATTGCATCATTCTGTGTATATATTTATGAAATGAAAGATCAAGTTGATATATTTCATTTAGAAAAAAATAGTATTTTTGCAAATGCATTTCAAGGAATCTCTTCTGTTTTCTTTGTTCTGTACAAGAACCATATGTAACCTCCTTCGTGTTAAAACTAAATGTTTACTTGCCTAGTAGCTATAGCGGAAATCTACCTATCTTTTATTACAACCTTGCCCTTGTGACACTGGGTTTTATAAAAAAAATCTGTTCGCTTTCTACACGACCTTGAATTCACGCGCCAAGCGTGGAATATTTTTATAACTTCGTTTTTTTTTAAATGGTAACCATAACTTCGTAACGGTTCAAAGCATTGTGACAGTAATCACAAAGGTGTGTCTTAAACGACGCCAATATACGATTTTATCTAACAAGCATTGTATAACGTACATAGTTAAAAAAAATACTGCAACGTGTTTTTTTTTAAAACCCAGTGGTGGTTCCGTGCACGTCTTAGATAAACCGAAGTTGTGCGAAGTTCAGTGAGATGACTTCTTATTTTGGTGTATTCACTAAAATTACTAACATATCACTAACCCGCTCAGCGTAGTCTCACTGGATTTGACCGCAAATAATAATAGCCGAAGATGACTATGTTGACCATTTTTGTAACACCCCTTTTTAACAAAAGGAACCTGAAAAGGGTATCCCTGAAATGAAAAGAAAAATATCAAAACGTGTTACTAATACTTAATAGAATTTAAAAAAAATTTTTTTTGTTGGTCTAATATAATTTTATTAAAATTCAATTTAAAATAATTTAAAAAAATGATTAGGAATGGGTAACCTCGTGTTAAAAAAAAATACGGTAAAATCCTGTAATGTAATCCAAACAACCAGATTAAAAAACGATTCAAAACTTTTCTGTTACGACTGTAAAAGAAAATAGTCTTACCCAAGCTCCGATTTCATTGGATGTTTCCCCTGTATCTATATAAATATACATCGCTCAATAGAAAAGTCAGTAAAATTCTAAGCGCGTTTTATCCATAGTACAATCAACATTTGTGTCCAAAGTGTTTCAGTAGTTTTTGTTACAACACTAAAAAAACCAAATTATTATCTTCTTTATGTTATAATATAAAAATGAATCGCTGAATGTGTTGGTAAGCGCAAATCTCGAGAGCAGCTGAACCGATTTCACTAATTATTTTTTTAGAATATTCCTTGAAGTACGAGGATGGTTCTTACGGAGAGAAAAATAATTGAAGAATCAATTGTTAGGCAGTACGGAGTTCGCTAGGTCAGCTAGTTGATAATAAAAATAAATCTTTCATCGGGTCCCGATTAGCCTGTTTTTATTCTTTTACAAGTATGAAAAAAAACTCCCCCCCCCCCCATTACAAACATGGTCAACACTTCGCCCTGGTCACACGCGTTGTGTTGGCAGCGCGCGCCGCCGTGCGACTACCTGGTGCCGCTGCCGCCGAGCGTCGCTGCGTCGCCCGATAGGTACGCGGGAGGGGGGCTGGCGGGAATGGGCTAGTTAATACCGGATTGAGGCGGTTAAAAGCATAACAAGGCATTTTGAAATTAGAACTTTCGTTAGCACTAAACATTGACTTTCAGTCGGATGCATCTGACCAGGGGGCCGATTCTCGCCTATGCAAGCGTAGACGCAAAATATTCAAAAGCTTAGACTTTTGTCGCTTAAAAATAAGATAATATAACTCGACAGAGGTATTAGACATTTATTTTCTCATTTGAATTCAATCTAGCATGGCGTTCAGAATACAAATTTTGGCTGTCGCTTGACTTATTACGTAGAATTCCAAGGCGTAAGCCTAAGGCTGACATTCAGAGACTAAAACTAAGCTAAGATCGGTCTCAGAAATGTCAAAATATAAATATTTAGTACGTGATTTTGACATTTCTAAGACCAGTCTTTGCTTAGTTTTCGTCTCTGAATGTCAGCCTTAGAGTCGTGTACGACTTATTTGCTAATGAAGTGAGAATTGGGCCCCCAGGCTTCGCTTTGATTTGCAGAGTCTCATGGTGTGTAGAGACGCAGCTTAAAAAAGTGTATTTCATTCATACATTCTGAATAATTACAAAAAATGGCAATCTCCTTTTCATACATGACCGTATTTGATTTTGTATACTTAGTGTTTTGAAAAAAGGAAATGAAAATATGACGATAGTAGACTACGGTATTATCGAAGTAGAAGTGGGATTTAAGGGCCAACATTGGATTTACTAAATAAAACACATGTTTTGATTTTGGGGATGACGCTATAACACCGTGGTAGAATGGCTGTTTTAGGGGTCACTAATAGGGGTTGGTAATTAAATAAAATTGGCTAAATTTAGATTTACAGAAACTGATTTTCATTTTGTGAGTACACGTAAAAGAAATTGTTTAATTTGGTATGTTAATGCGGTTAATAATTTTAAAGGTATATTTTTATGGATATCAGAAGTGGGATAGTATAGAGAATTATTAGAAGACTTTTTCGATTTACAAGTAACAATGTGTGTTATTAATTCTTAAATAAGACACCCGTGTTAAGTCCAACTACCTAATTCCTGCCAGCCCTCTCCAATGTTTAAATTAATACAATTAAATAATTCTTCTTAAATGTGGCACCCCTTTCACAAATTGGTGTTGTCTTAGTAACCAATCTAGATTTATAGTAAACTTTCTTTACGCAATTATTCTACAATTCAAGTTGTATTTTTATATTACAAATTTTATTTTGCAAAACTTAATATTTGTTCTAACAGCGTTAATTTGAGGTCTTTCTTTTAATTATAAATTTAGATTATAAATTATTATGAAAGGATTCTATGGTTTTTCTGTGTAAGTAAACTAATTGTAATTAGCTTACCATTATCGCATCCATCCAAAATTACGTAAGGAAAGTTAAAAGGCGAAGCCTTGTATGTCCAGAAAAACAAACTGAAACTGCTCATAAAGAACAAAAGCAGAGGTCCGAAGCATGCGATTTTTAGCCAAAGCTAAAATGTCTTGTCCCTCGCCTTACATTGCCGATAGCTGAAATTAAAATCTTAAGGTTTTTTTTCTTATTGGAAATTCACTTTGTCACATTTTACATTTACAAAATTATTAAAATGCGCTGTATTACACTAATTACGTTTTTATGTTCACCAGGTTAAAGAAATGTTCTGAGACATTACGCCCAAAATTTTAGGACTAAAACACCTGCTTTAATTCACAAACCACTTGTTAAGTTACGCATTGTTGTATGCACGCTGAAATTCGTCGATGTTTTTGCCACAGCTACAAACACTTGTTGGGAATTCACTACCAGCAGTTCAGCAGTAAAGGTGCAGAATGCTTATTCAGCGTATTAGCGAGTAAACTTACCTCACTTTTTCAGTGCGTGACTCTAAAATGCTTGGGAATTCGAAAATAATGCATTTAATAGAAGGTATAGGGAATTTTATAAGCTTTACTTTAATGTTAGACATTTTTCCCTACAACGCCCAGTTACGGACATATAAGTGAAAAAAGTTTTAGCTTTAGCACGTATTGCGAATAATATCGCCGCGATTTTTTTTCTGACGGATTTTAAGTCGCGTACTGAATGCTTGGGAAATTATTTTCGTGCGCTTTTTCTTTCGCAAGTACGTGTACCTTCATTCATTTTCCATATCTAATAGATTTTTTCGGAAAAAATCGATATACCAACCCTTGTATGTCCCCACTGCTGGGGCACGGGTCTCTTCCTGCATCGCAAGAAGGTTAGGCCATACTCCACCACGGGCGCATTTCCGGGTTGCTGGAGGATTGTAAGACAGTGGCGGGCCTTACTGTCAGAAGTTATCAAGCCGCCCATAAGGCCTCTGACATAAAACATGGAAAAAATCGTAATACGTGCTAAGGCTTATTTAAAAGAAACAGAATGGTACGCACCAGAGCAAAAGTCTCAGAACATTTCTCCGTACACACGCCCCGCCCAACCAAGTTAACGCTAGCTAACGCCTGCCTGCTCACAGCCCGCCGGTGCCTCATAGCAAACCGTCGACTTCGCGGGCCCACCTCGACACGGAGGATTTACAATATCAACATCTACTGAAAGGTTAGTGTCGTGTAAATCCAGGGCGCCGAGTCTCGCCCACGCGAATTGAAAGTGTAGGCGCGAAATTTTCGAAGGATTAGATAGTTATCGCGTAAAAGTAAGATAAGGAACAGTACTACACATCATAAAAGTCCTTTCGGGAATCTACGTTCACGCAGACTAGGAAGAAGTGTCACGAAAGTACCCGAAGCTATAAGTACATTCAACATGATCTTTAACCGATACGGTTAAGGTGCAGAATTGATTGCCGCAGTAGCGCTACCTATTTCGCTTACGCTAATATTGCCAAACTAATAGTCACCTGCATCGATGACGTTGAATCAACCAATAGCAACAAAGGCCTGCCATAAAATGAAACTATCTGATTGGTCGATCAACTTGCCGCACATCCAAAATTTGGTCATCTGCGCAGGTACATCCGCGAGACTTATTTCTTGTGTAGCACTGTAACTCGACAGGTTCATTAGACATTTATTTTCCCATTTAAATTCACTATAGCACAAAGATAAGATGAGATAAAAAATTGTTTATTGCACTTAAAAAAATTAAGAATATAAAATACAAGGAAAAATTTGCGTATGTGTAGGTACGTAATCAAAATTAAAGTGCATTCTAGGACTTAAATAATAGAAGTTCCAGGGGTCCCCACACGAGGCTATACGGATGGCTCATGGCGTTCTGAATACAGATTGTGGGTATCGCTCAGCTTTTTAAGTAGAATTCAAGTCATAAGCCTTAAGAGTGAAGTGAGAATTGCCTCCCGGGTCAGTAATAAAATAAATAAATATTCATGGACATATTATGACATATTAATGTCTTACAATTGACTGTCGTAATAATAATGAACTTGTATGTCCTCACTGGGGCACGGGTCTCTTCCTGCATCGCAGGAAGGAAGGACTAATATAGCCTGAAGAAGAAGAAAAAGAAGAAATTTAAACTCCTCTTTGCAATTGAATTCCATTATTTTACAATATGTAAAGCTATCATTGTAAAAACCTGTTTAGTGGCTAAAAATTCCACCCATGCCGGGATTCGAACCCGCGACCTCTGGCTATCCCTGCCAGCGCTCTTTCCAACTAAGCTAATGGGCAAAGTAGGTACTCGGGGCTGCAATTGATGCAAATTACTTCAGCCAGATGTCGCTGTCTGTTCGTAATAGAGAGAATATTGTAAAGAGGTTCGAAAGTTCACCGATGCCGGTGAGTCATCCATTAGCTCAGTTGGAAAGAGCGCTGGCACGGATAGCCAGAGGTCACGGGTTCGAATCCCGGCATGGGTGGAAGTTTTAGCCTCGAAATAGGTTTTTAAAATTGTCCTTAGCACGGGTTCGTGCATTAAAAAGAATATGTAAAGCCGTCCCAAAATTGTCTCGAAATCCTCCTCTTCGGCCGCACCTGTGTCTAACCTACCCTCTGTCGCAGCATCACAAGGATATGGCAACATAACGCCGGCGCGAAGCGCGACAAGCGGCGGCGAGGCTGCCGCGGCCTGCTTACCCGACGTCCAGACAAAGTTTCCAATGTCTAACTCCACCGACAGGTCAGTGTAACTAGCCAGACAGGTCCGCCTGACTAACCCGACAGTTAGCTGTCGGTTGAACTAGTCAGACAGGTCAGTCTAACTAACCCGACAGCTAGCTGTCAGTCAGTCTGACAGGTCAGTCTTATTAACCCGACAGCTAGCTATCAGTCAGTCGAACTAGTCAGACAGGTCAGTCTAACTAACCCGACAGCTAGCTGTCAGTCAGTTGGACAGGTCAGTCTTATTAACCCGACAGCTAGCTATCAGTCAGTCGAACTAGTCAGACAGGTCAGTCTAACTAACCCGACACCTAGCTGTCAGTCAGTCAAACTAGTCGGACAGGTCAGTCTAACTAACCCGACAGCTAGCTGTCAGTCAGTCGGACAGGTCAGTCTAATTAACCCGGCAGCTAGCTGTCAGTCATTCAAACTAGTCGGACAGGTCAGTCTAATTAACCCGACAGCTAGCTATCAGTCAGTCGAACTAGTCAGACAGGTCAGTCTAACTAACCCGGCAGCTAGCTGTCAGTCAGTCGAACTAGTCAGACAGGTCAGTCTAACTAACCCGGCAGCTAGCTGTCAGTCAGTCGAACTAGTCAGACAGGTCAGTCTAACTAACCCGGCAGCTAGCTGTCAGTCAGTCGAACTACTCAGACGGTTAATTTTTCGCTACCATTCATTCATTCGGTCGTTCGTTCGTTCATATAATTGTTCGTTAAATAATAAACAAGTATTTCAACAGCCTCCTGAGCGCCTTGTATGAGCCGTCCGTGGACGACGATTCCGCGTCCGATGCGGAGGACAAGCCACCTGTCATCTGGGAGACCTCCTTCACAGAGCCACCCGATATCGTGCGGACCACTCAGGGGCCTGCCGTACGTATTCCGTATACCCTAGGAACCGTATCATTCATTCATTCGCAAGCAATACAATTTAATTGCGATACCCAACCCGCATGCCCAGCGTGGGGATTATGGGCATTACCCCCTATGATAGCACAACGTGGCGCTCTTAAGGGAAGGCAATGTCCAGCAGTGGACTAGTATAGCCTGACGACGACGACAATTTTATTTGAAATGTCAGTTACAGTACTTCACATCTTAGAAGTCCCTTCGGGAATCTTCGTTCGCGCAGACTAGGAAGAAGTGTAACGAAAGTACCCGAAGCTATTAGTTCATTCAACATGATCTTAAACCGATACGGTTAAGGTGCAGAATTGATTGCCGCAGTAGCGCTACCTATTTCGCTCACGCTAATATTGCTAAACTAATAGTCACCTGCATCGATGACGTGACGTTGAATCAACCAATAGCAACAAATCTATCTGATTGGTCGATCAACTTGCCGCACATCCAAAATTTGGTCATCTGCGCAGGTACATCCGCGAGACTTATTTCTTGTGTAGCACTGTACAGATTTTACTTTTATGTAGCCTCTACAGATCCCACTGCTGGGCACAAGCCTTCTCTCGGACAGTGAATATGGGCTTAATTGCCACGCGCGCGCCGATTGGCAATTTCAAGCGCTGAGGTTTTTGAACACCTCAAACACTCAGGTTTCCTCAGGATGTTATCCTTCACAGTTAGCGAGTATCTACACTTTCTTCTTCTTCTTCATGCTATATTATGTAGTCCACTGCTGGACATACACATTCACAAATGATAATTTTTACCGAACGTAACTTACCAAACTATCTAAAATCCTAATACGGGCATGCCTTGGTGCATGCCCGTAATCTAACCGGGGCCTTTCGCTTCAAAGTCCATCGTTCTACCCGCTGGGCCACCGCCTTTAACGTTATATATGAATTGTATAAACGATAAAAAAATGTATCTACGGTATGTGCTGGTACGGTTGCTCTGTCAGGCCATATTACCTATAGATATCATGATCAAGTTTGAACTAAAACTTTCGTAAGCACAACTCATTGTAAAATGCGGATCTACTTACGGGCTCTGCGAATCGGAGCGAAACCTGGTCAGACTCTTCCGATATGACAACACCCGTAAGTAGACCCGGACTAAAAGTCTACAATCTTGATCATCAACCATTTGACGTTCACTGCGGGCCACCCTCATGGTTTTCCAAGCTTCACGGTCTTCTACCGTCCACACAAATACTAATAACAATAATAAATATTCATGGACATATTACACAGATCTCGTTAGCCCTATATTATGTACAACTAAATGACTTGTGTTTATGGGTGTAGTCTGTTAGATTTTAGAATATACCTCAGGCTGAGTAGGCTTTGGTTTTCGCCGAAAGCACACGAGTGTAATACTACAGTCTGTTAGCTTTTAGAATATACCTCAGGCTTTAGAAACACACGAGTGTAATCAATAAATCGATCAATATTCATGGACATGTTACACTGATCTCGTTAGCCGTATTCTAAGTACATCTAAATGACTTGTGCTACAGGTGCTAACTCGACGATAGATTTAATACAATAAATACATAGATAACATCCAAGACCCGAGACAAACTAGAAAAGTTCATTTCCTAGTTAGACCCGGCCGGGGATTTTACAGTCAGCGTGCCAAACCGCTGCGCCACGGAGGTCGTCAAGACCTTCCAACTATATTATATGGGGGTAATTTAATAAAAATCTGGCAAGTGGCTGTCCCTGGTCTCTGCCTACCCCTCTGGGATACAGGCGTGAGGTTATGTATGTGTGTATGTATGTAATAAAAATCTTTCATACAACCAGATACAAAGAACCCTAGTCACTACATTCGTATGTTTTACTTGTAAATTATTTCATTGAATACCGTAATTTTACTAGTATTTTGCAAAACTTAATCAAATTAGCACAGAAACTGCGGCTTAATGAACGTTTTAGCCTCTAAATAGGTTTTTAAAATTGTCCTTAGCACGGGTTAGTGCATTAAAAATAATATAATCACGTGAGCGATATCATTCCGATGTAAAACCTAACTGCAAAGTGGGTACTCGGGGCTGCAAGTGATGCAAATTACTTCAGCCAGATGTCGCTGCCTGTACGTAATACAGAGAGTATTGTAGAGGTTGGAAATTCCATTGATGCCGGTGAGTCACCCATTAACTCAGCTGGGAGAGCGCTGACACGGATAGCCAGAGGTTGCGGGTTCGAATCCCGGCATGGGTGGAATTTTTAGCCTTTAGATAGGTGTTTTAAAATTGTCCTTAGCGCGGGTTAGTGCATTAAAAAGAATATAATTAATTAACGTTACGAGTCAAACTAGGTGTGCATTTCGAAATCTAGATAATTTTGGAGAAAAATTGAACAAAAGAACTCCAAAGTTATTGTTTAAAACGTATATTATTTATATTTTGCAATGTAATATCGCGAGAGCTAGGCAGCTTACCGAAATCCGAATTTTTCTTTGTATATCCTTATGATTTACGTTTTCTTTAATCTGAAATCTTAAGTTTGATGCCTTATCCTATTCTTATGCACACTTTATTCCTATAATATCTATAATATAAAAATGAATCGCTGAATGTGTTGGTAAGCGCAAATCTCGGGAGCAGCTGAACCGATTTCGCTAATTCTTTTTTTACAATATTTCTTGAAGTACGAGGGTGGTTCTTACGGAGAGAAAAATTTAAAATATAAAAGAATCGACTGTTAGGCGGTACGAAGTACGATGGGTCAGCTAGTTATGAATAAATGTTATCTTATCCTATACTAATATAAAATAATTAAATCTCTGGCACGCTTAGCCAGAGGTCGCGGGTTCGAGTCTCGGCTTGGGTGGAATTTTTAGCCTCTAAATAGGTTTTTAAAATTAAATCTCACCACAGTAAGCTAGCCAGCGCACTTGAAACGAAAATACGAAAAGACTTAACGAGAACGAGAAAATTACCAAAGGGCCTACTTGGTTGAAAGTGACGCAGATCATGTAATATCTGGATATGCAACAGGGCATATACCATGCAAGCCAGCTACGGCAATATAACCAAAAAACTCTAGCTAAATGTCATTAGACAGATTGCAAGAAAAAAGGAAGCAAAGAGATCTTATACAATCTAATACGACCTTAAACCACTTTCAGACTTAAGGTTGCCCGGAAGAAATTGCTATCACCAACAAATCCGCCAATCGTACCTCTTCTTTTGTAACTGTTGTTTTGTAACTGTTGTAAACACACCGGAAAATAATTGCAGAGGCAATTATTTTCCGGTGTGTTTATGTACCATAAAAAAATATTCTTATCTTATCCTACTGTCATTACGCCTGGATCATGTATTTTGTTTCTGGTGTGTACAGTAAAGAGTTCTAATCTAATCATTAAAAAACTCCTCGAACCGCAGGTCGACAAGCTGATCAGCATAACGCCGACGTCCCCCAAGCCCCCTGAGAATGCCCTCTCTCTCGCCATGGAGTCCAATGCCATCATGAAGGACAAACCCCAGCCAGCCTCGCTGGCTCCCGAGCAGCGAGCGGCCCCCATAGCCTCCCCGGACCCCCCTCGCATCAACGCTTGGAAGGAGCCCCCCAAACTGACCCCCAAACCTAAACCCCTATGCCTAGACGCGGCCCAGCTCGAACAGAACCTGAACGCTCTAAAAAAGAACTCCGGCTCAGTCAACCTGAACACTATGAACATTCTTCCCCCGTACATAAACGTCGTGACGCCAAACAAGCTCTCCGAGTCTAAGACCATACAGATAGACCCCAAGAAGGCCGTGATACACGACCTCCAATCGCCAAAAGACGACTCGTCGAAGCCTGAGGAAGGTAAGCTCAAGCAGTCCGCGTCAGCAGCCAGTCTTCTCAACGGTCCGATGACGGATGTTCCTTACGCTGACAGCGACAACGCCTCCTCCAGTTCAGGTAGTAACACTACGAGCCATATCCAGAACATACAGAAAAGCAAGCAGAATAACTACTCGGAGGTGACGATGGGGAGTAAGATGATCAATCAGGGTAGCAACGGGTTGAACGACTCGGAGATCAGCTGTTGAACTGTCACGGGTTCGTTGACACGGCCCGGGTGTGCTGTGGAAGTTGGCGTTATTGGTTGTGGTGCGATTTTAGTAGATAAAGTATTGTAATACGTGTTAAGGGGATGTGAGACTTTTCAATGGGAAAAGTGAGACAATGGCCGGCCCCGTTATATTTTTAAAAAGTGAAAAGGTGGTTAGAATATTGTTGTAATAGGTAAGTGTAAATATTGACGAGTGGATTTTTAACAATAGTGAACTTTTGCATTTAAGTTAAGAGCGCATTGTAATCGAGTGCGAGTTAATTAATATATGTATAAAAGAAAATAAGATCATAAGGTAAAGAAAATATTTTTTGTCGAGACGTGTACAAATTGTTGTGTTGTTTTTAATATCATAATCGGAAGAAAAAATGTAAGTGCATAAACGGGATAAATTAAAATAAAACATGGAGAAAAAAGTTTAAAATGTGTTTAAACATAGAGAAATTTCTAACAAAAAAATGGCTTCCTAAATCGCTTTTTAGTAAAACTAACTAATATTTTGTCGTTGCTCAAATTGCTCAATATTTTGCTAAACAGCTGTAGAAAAAACGTTTTTTACCACTTAAATAGACGCTGGTTTACTAAGGTAATTTTTTTGATTTTGAATCGCTTGTTTCTTGATTTACTTTTACAGGAAAAATATTTCTTTGTATTCTATCTCCTATTTCCAAATCAATGTTGGACGCACTATACCTAAGCGTTTCACTTTCACGATAGGCGTCACGTTTATTAAAACATTTTTTTTTGGACTTTCCCTTAATTCCCGACCATCCTCTAAACATATTTCTATGGAAAATAAACGCACACCTCTCTAAATAATTGTAACACTATAATGCTTTTAGGAAAAACAAGCCATTAAAAAGTCGTTTCCTTGACATGTTTTTTAAAAAACGTTAAAACACAATCCTTAGATACAACAATTTAGGTAATTGGTAGTACCTAGTGCTTAAAAAATGTTTGTAAATATTATTAAAAAAAGTAGTGATTTGTGTAAATCCGCCCCTAACGTTATACAATTATTATAAAAAAATATAATTACAATTATAATGAGAAAAGATGTTACGTTAAATATTTAAGTAGAAAATAATTGTTTATACCAATACGTGCGACTATTATTAATTTTAGAAGCTCCAAAGTTCAATCTTAAAGAAAGAATTCTTTTAACGTTACAGGGAACAGATTTGTTTAAGTTTCCAATTATTATATATCTCGCCAAATCGTAACCCTATTAAAATTATACTTTTATTACTATAAATGGTAAAGAAACATATTTGTGTGTTAAATCACACAATGATGCTTTAATTAAAGTGTAAGATAGAATTTAAGAGAAGATCGTATTATCCTAATATTGGCCAGTTCTTTGTGAGTTCTTCAGCATGGCTCATATGCGAAACCTATTTTGTTGGTTGCCATGCTGTCACAAACAATAACAACCTTTGCCCTTTGACCATTGAAATTGCATCTACGTAATGAGATGGTTTTATTCAGCGTCCAGTGGCAACTTCACTTACAGTAGATGGGTGAAAGGACCACTGCAGTGTCTGGGACATTCAGTAAGAGAATATATTTTATAATTTTACTTAACAATTTTTTTTATAAAAAAAAAATTTTTTTTTTTTATATAAGTACCTAAATATATTTAAACGTATTTTTTTTTACCGGTTGCCCCCGGGTAGTGTAACGGTGCAAACCTCTTCACACCATTTTTATTTCTTTTTCTATCATTTTAAAATATTTAAATTACGTCACACATTATTCCATTTCCCTCATTTTTCATCATTACTACTTTAGCCTTAGATCTGACTATTTTACCTGCTTTGCTTATCCGTTTTTATCCAGTTTTCTGTTTTAATAAAATATTACTACATATCTACAAATAAAGCCACAATTGAAGTCGTTCCAGTGTTTATTATTATTTGTGAAGGATACCTCCGACACTCAGGTTCCATCACGACGTTTTTCTCCATAGTTAGCGTATGGTATTGCTACCTCAACTTCACATACGTACATTACTTAGAAAACATGGTCATTGGCACATACCGGGATTGGAACCCGCGTACTCCCGAAGGTGAGAACAGCGTTCTACCGCTGCGCTATCACCGCTTGATGAGTATATTAACCCCCCCCCCCCCCCCCACAATAAATGTCACCGGACCTTTCCGTCACACTTCTTATACCTAAAGTAAACGTTCTGTGATTATGTAACTTTCCGCGTACCTAGGTATACGAAATATCTACTAGACTGTCGTACAATTATGCGGCTTGATATCAATGTCACGTATCAGATATTCACTGAAATGCGATGTCCACTATAGTCTATTTATCCTTACTTGTCCATTATCCTTACTTGTCCAATGTAGTAAACAAGATTCTAACCTCAAAATTGATATTTGATGCCAAAACTACCTACATACCTATTATCTCGCGAGTTCATAAACTTTTTTTATAAAATTGGTAGCGTGTTGTCTAAAATAGTCTCCCCGATTACTTCATTTATGGGAATATGGCAGTTTTCGACTAAAAAATCATAATTTACGGGTAGAATGTTGTTTACTAAAATAGACAAGTAAGAACAAATACTGTATTTGTCATGCGTATGGATGTAGGTACACGTGAGAAGTTACATAATCAAGGCGACGTTTATAAACTTCTATACTTAAAACTCGGCCAGTTTAATGGCACAAGAGTTGGCCAGTACTTTCTTTTGTTAGGTACTTTACTTTAACTCAGAGTAGTGCCAACCTGTCTTAGTTTCCGATTGCATACATGTAATTTAGTTCGTTTTTAACGAAGGCATGAAATGACAGGGTATCATGGTAAACAGTTTTTTAAATCGGTCTTACCCGACAGCGCAGCTGTGAGGGTCATAGTGTTGAAATGTTGGTAAGTATGTCTTAATGTACCTACTTTATAAATGGTTTTGGAAAAGCCATTTAAAACGAAACTCTTGATCTCAATTGGCTTAATGTTAAAAACCGAATCTAGGTTATAATCGGCGTATAAACGATGTGAATTCGTTCAGTTTTCCATTGATTTATTGATGGATAACGTTTTATTGTCACTTCAATAACGTTGCTCAATTTTAGAACATTTCTTTGATTAGAGGTCCTTTCTTAACTTTTTTAATGGATTTAAAAATGGAAATGTGGTTGTGACATAAATATAGTTATGAAAGAAAAAATTAACCAAAAGAAATGTCAAAGTTCCTTTTAAAAGTATGTCGAGAGTGACTCTGAAATGTTATTCTTCATTGTTCTGTTTAGGAGGTTATTTGATTTTAAAATTAACCGAACTTTCAAAATAAAACAGGCGTGAGCTTAAAAGAACTTGATGTTAAACAACGAATATGAAAAAAAATATGCCGCAAATGTTTTCTGTATCAGTTGTTTTCCAATGGGTGGATATGAAATGAATCATGACCCCTTTGTATATTAGCAGTATTAAATAGTATTATTGCTCTAATAATATGTACCTAATTTAAAAACTTTACTATAGTAAAGCACATTTATATATGAACTTAGACCTAAGGAATGCGGAAGCGAATGTAATATTTATAAAATAATGAGAAACGAAAAATGTAATTGATATTCAAGAAATAAAATCAATACTAATAAATGTAAAGCTTGTTTGGATTTATATAAAAAACACCCTGTCATAATAGTACATTACACAACTAGGGTGGTAATACAAAGAAAGGCCGAGATCGCAGAAGTTTGCGGCCCGAGCTGCAAGCGAGGGACGTAAATATGCGATCGAGAGCTTTCTTTATTACCTCCCGTGTTGTGTACATCTTTTTATGTCTACACTTGGCCAAAAAGCCACTTTATTGCCAGGTGTGGCATAAAAATGTTTATTCTTCGAAGCCCCTTTTTTTCGGATCTTTTTTACGGTTCCGTATCCGAATCGGGACCCTATTACTTTGTCGCGATGCCGTCTGTCTGTCAGTCCTTCCCTCCGAAGGGCTTTGGATGGAATCTTAGTAGTTAGTGGAACCGCCAGTTGAAATTTTCAAAGAATAAGTGAACGACTGATTGCCTAATCCGCTACTTGACTCGTATCAAATTTGACGCGATAAATTAATATTTTCTGTAGTATTTAACTTAAGAAACTGAAATATATTGACTTTGCTAAGTTTGTAGGATGGCTGCAAAATTAGCAAATTATAAAAATATTTACCGCTTTTAATTCGGAACGGTGAAATGGCTATCCGCCATGTTGAAAGCATCTTTTGGTTGTAAACAAACATCTGTCAGCCAGAACCAGTGGACTGATGATAGGACTTACATCAAAGTGATCTTCACGTAAATACACCCGAGTTCCAGTCGATAAAGTATCGGGGTCTCTTTTGGCAATTTTGAACCAACTTTTTCGTGTGTTTATTTCACTGGGTACACGAGTCCACAACTTCCCGGGGTTCTTTTTTGACATGTTTTTGCATTCTCGAACAATGGAATAATGATAATTGCTATATTTTGCATGTAAACTCGATGAAATCATAGGTTCGTCGTTGTTATTTCACTATGCTCACAAATCACTCACAGTTGTTGAATGTCAAACTTTGTTTACAAGACTTAAGGTCTTCAAACCATACACAAAAATGGCTGACCGCGTTTATGACTGTTTAGCAAAGCAAAGTTTTTAAATATATTCTTTGGTTGCTTTTAGATCCTCAAAAAATATACTAAAATATTTTTTGGTCCAATGGAAGAGATATTTACCATTTAAGACTTAATTGCAAAGAGAGTCAAATAGCGGATTAATAAATATTATAAAGACGAAAGTTTGTGAGTGTGTATGTTTGTTACTTATTCAAGTCTGAACGGCTGGAGCGATATTAATATCAATATGGAGTTAGCTGACACCCTGGATTAACACATAGGCTATGTTTCAGTGCGGGAAAATATCTTATGCCCACAGCTAGTTTTATATAAAATTTTATTTTGCGCTTTGTTTATATAACTTTTGAAGTATACATCTGTGTGCGAAAGCGAAATGTTTATGCCATGAGGCGTTATACTGTATACATACCGCATTTTTGTAAATATCTGATTCGTGATATTGAGCCACAGAGTACAATAAACTCCAGTAAATATTTTGTTTTTGCACACAGATACGTGGAAAGTTGCATAATCAAGGTGCTGTTCTAGTAATATAACCGAAATCTCTAATTATAGAACCATATCGTTTGCCATATTATGCAATATAACAGGGGAAGGAATTTTAAATATGGAATAAAATTTTCTTTTCACAAATCAAGTCTAGTGGTCAAGTGACTTATCCGAGGATTTTGATTAAAAACAAGTCATAAATTAAAAAACAGGCATTTTTTATTAAAAATGAGAGGAAATTTTACAGAACACAGTATGCGCAACATTAACATTTTATTTAAGTATATAAATTAATTACAATAAAAAGTTTACTTGGACGATAACCACAAACAACATTATTATGCTTCAACAATAAGATATCGTTTTTAGTACAGAAAGGGTCCAATATCAATGAGCCGTTTTCAGCTCAAATGCAGAAAGCGATTCATAGATGGCGCTTACAGGCGTGGCCATAGAAGAACCGGAATACAGTTGTCAAAATTAATCTGCGCCGAGGAAAATTTGACAGCTGTATTTCAGTTCTTCTATGGCCATGCCTGTAAGCGCCATCCTGTATTGCTTTCTGAGTTTGAGCTGAAAATTGCTCATTTTGTATCTCTTTTTAACATTGTGATACAAATTTAAGGGTAGGTACATCATATAATAAAGTAAATAATATAACTGCTACCTTTCTGGCGTGGCATTTGAACGCAGTAGAGATACAAGTATAAATTATACTTATATACTTAGTATAAAATATAAAGTTTACTTGTAAATACAAGTATAAATTACATGATAGACGCTTTAACTAGGTTTGTAGCTAGCGGTTTCGCACCAAAACACATAATTAAACAATGACTCAAATTACAAAATTAAATAAGTATTCTGGGACTCTTATTCTCTATTATAGCACGCTAAGTCAAATTTTCTTGACCATACAAGAGTGCTTAGTGCGAGTTTGACAGATCCAATCGAATAACTTTACTACCGCGTTAATCGAGCATTGAGTAGTGAGTATGAGTAAGTTAACCGTTCGAACTGGCAAAACGCTGTCACAGTACAACTCGCACTCGCGTTTATTAGTGTTTTGGCTGGTAAACGTGTTCACTTCTCAACGTAAACCATTACAACTCGCACTCAGCAATTTTAATTTCCATACTTGTCGCTAGGTGGCGCTTCCTCAATGCCATCGAAATATGAGTTTACGTTAACGCGATCGAGTAGTTAAAAAACTCGCACTAAGCACTCTGGAAAATGGTCACAGCTCAAGATTATTAAAGGTAAATTTTTATAAGTCTAAGTTTATTTTCTCAACGGACTGGTGGTGGCAAACACGTATACATTAATTTTATTTATTAGAGTAGTAAATTTTCAAGCTTTTAAGCGAAAATTTGTAAGTAGTTTTACTTTATTATTGCACTTTTTGTGAATATTACAACAACGTCTAATTTACAAATAAAATCACATCTCTATGCATGACTTAGGAGACTAAAGGAACGAAAATAAATTATTTTTCTTCTTTTAAATAACAAAAACGCAATAAAAATAAAAAGTGGTAACTTGGAACAAAAACTGTAAAATGTCAACATTTCATTTTTACAAACTGAGGTAGATTTTTTTTAAATAAAAAAAATCCTTTCCTTTGGCTGCTGTCACAGCTCTAATAGAGCGCTATTTATCCATTTTATATAAAAACTGGCTTAAGGGTGGGTTCTAGCGATCTATAAACTAAATAAATCTACACCATGCCGAATTATTCCATTACACAAAACGAAACAGAAAAACTCTCAAATTAGACGAATGACGTCGGGTTTAATCATATTTTGCTGGATAATATTATATTTTCATATGTTTATGAGGCGTGAAAGAATAAAAACCGTTATTCTATCAATGAGGTACTTAGAAAACATCCCAAACAAGTTTGATCAAGAGAGCTCGACGTGACGGTAGGTACATATTTTCGTATAAAAATGAAAAAAGTGTCATCTGGGATAAAATCTTCATCCCAAAAAAGGGTAATGGACTGTAATTTTATATATTTTTATCTTGTATTTGATGTTAATTGTTTTTCTGTTCCATGTAACTATGAGTGGTATGCCTTTACTTTTCTGTGATGTGTTAATTTGTTCCAATAACTTTCTTCTTTCTAATTTTGATTAAAAAAATCAAGGCATCTCCAGGAGTCAAGTATTACGAAAATTGATTTTGCGTCTCATGATTTGTATGGAATGTCCTCTCTAGTACCTACGTAATGCGTCATGATATTTAGTTGTCATTACTTATGAATTCATAAAAACATATCGTAAATAAGTGAAAAGACTTTCCAGCAGTTGGATCTGACTATTAAATTTTTGTATAATGGAGTTCTCTGACTTTGGGCTAAGCCTGGTGTTATTTTAAATTTAATTTTGTAATATAAATATGCAACGCTTCATATACAACCCTCTACATTTTACATATTATTCTTAGTACCTACTAACTATTAAATATCATAAACTTGTAAATAAGTATGTATATTTTGTAAAAAAGCCTACGAACAGTATGAATTGTATATTTATTATTATATATTGTAGCGTACATATTGTGGCTGTACTTAGAGAGATTTTTGTGTTTGACAATGTATTATATTTGTATTATAATTTATTGAGTAGCGTTTGTGCAATCAAGCGCATTATTTTTGTCAGTAATTTAATCACAACATCCTTATATTCTTGTCTGTGTACGGCGATGAGATGTATTGCCTGTGAAGGAAAAGGTACATTTTGTGAGAATCGTTCATAAATCCATATAGGTAAATGAAGAAAGCATGCAAAAATAATTTGAATTCTAACTCCCTGAAAAAGCTGAAAGTTATAAATAATTACAAACGCCGCAAAAAAAAAAACCATTCACATAAAATTTAACAAAATAATCAGTTTAGTAAATAGTGCATCCTAGATTCAAATAAGTTTTGCACATTAGCTATAGTTATTGTTTAAAAATATATGTATATATTAAAACTACTCAAACATTCATATTCAGCAAACAAACAGAATCTAAAACATTCTCAAACAATACTGTTTCATAAACCTGCATGGAAAGTTGCTTATTTGTTATTTCTTGCAGTCTTCTTAATTCCAGCTCGACTATTCATTCAGAACTGGGAGCATTGATCTAGAAGACAAAATTAACAAGTTTAAAGACATATAACTAAACTCTACTTAATATGTAAAACAGCTGTCAACAAGCTAAATGTTTTGGCGAAAATGGTAGCGTGATTATAGAACAGTCAATTGGTCCGAAAAAGAAGTTAGGTATCTACCTAGAAAGTTTAGCAGTATGGAAATAAGTAGTTTTATAAATTTGGATGAGTTCGTTCCGATGTTTAATTTTCCACCTCATATAATTTTGCCGCTCGTGCCGCCATGTTTGAAAAAATGGCGCCTAAAGGAAAACATCTCGAAAGTTATAAAATTACGCATATTCAAAACTCTACGAAAACTCTCCAGGTAAAACTACCAAATGACTGCACTATTACAGGAAGTTTTAAGAAATACTATGGGACCGACACACAACAATCTAACGAAATATAATAAAAATATGAAGTCTACAAGTACCTTCCATTTCCAAAGCTATGAGAATGAGACCTTGGCAGCGTTAAAGAAATAAAATATTTTAAGCGATAAATATGTACTTATTTACTAGGCTACGATATTTAGTTCCTGTTTCAAATTCTTGTTAGTTTTTTGATAAAAAAAAACTATCAAATTCTTCTCTCTATCCAATCTAGCACCCTTTTTTATAGGAATACTCCCCTATTCCTCTGTGCCTATATATAAATCAGTTTATTCACTTCATCGAACGGTTGATTTTTTTACTTGAATGACCCGTTTTCAACACAAATTCACTTCACTTCAGGCGGGCACATATAAGAAAAGGGACACGTCTGTCAAACTTAATGCCACTTTTGCACAGCGCAGATTAATTTTGACAGTCGTATTCTGGTTCTTCTATAGCCACGCCTGTAAGCGCCATCTATGAATCGATTTGTGAATCTATGAATCGATTTGCACAATCTGGAAACAGCTCATTGCAAAAGAGCTATAAAAGTTAGCTGTCAGTAGGAATATCTACCGATAGATTAATATCTGACAGTCAATAGTCAATTGTGTTTTGTAGACATTATGAAACAGGGCCTTAATATCTTTTAAGAATATGTTATTATGTACTAACTTATGCTATGGGCCGCTATGGGTCGGAAAAAGCTAATAAGTAAACATTAGCAAATGAGTAAACTCTAACTAGTGATAGATAGCACAATGTTAAAACAGTGGCTTAGCAAAAGTTTATTTAAATATAATGCCCGTAAATCTTTTTACACTTTTATCCTCTGGCAACACTAAAGTATGGTTTCCTATATTTTGTTACAAAAGGCATTAATAAAAGAATATAATTATTACTGGCAATGCAGATTAAGCCAGAAACATGACATCGACTGGTTGCCATTTGAACAAGAAAAAGATTCACGCCATCTCCACAAAACTTGACACTGGCAGAATCCTAGAGATGCCATAAAAAGAATTGAATGAAATTTAAGAAATAGAAAAGAATCAGTTTTGCCGCTAATAAGATTTTCGGGCACTATTTTGTTACAGATAGCGATTAATACAAAAGTTGAATTAGATATCGATTTTCAATAAATACGATACCGTGTCAGTGGCATGATACAACGACAGATCTTATGGCTCATGGGAAGGTGCAAAATCCCCGTTCAGACTATGGATCGATTCTCTGTATAAAAGGCCATCGTTTATTGGTTGAAATTCGCTTATCCGTCGTTCCTTTCATGCTCATAAAAACATCAGATTATAATCTCACAAATCCCCAACTCCGTGGTTATAACGTATCTGCCTGCCAGTCAATTATCATCTATTCTTCATTCCATCTCTCTACACCAGTCCAGCTTACTCATAATATCAACAGTCCAAATAAATCTGACCTCTACGTTCATCCTGTGAAAATATAATGTCCAGTCTCGCGTGCTTACAGTTCCGTGGACGATCGACTGGGAGGCAGTTGATACGTGGAAGGCTTGTAGCTGCGCAGCTCATCAATATTATTTTGTCCGCTTCACTACTTACGTTTTAACCGTTTATTCAGAGCCTTGGGGTAGTCGAAACCGTGATGACAGACGATCTAAAAATATTGAACTCCAGTCCATCGTACTCACGGCTCCACGATCTAAAGTTTAGATCGTGGAGCCGTGAGTAGATTAGATTCTAAACGGTTGGCTACAAAGACATAGAAGTGCTAGTGGTAGAGTAGCTGATCAATTCCTTCCTTTTATCTTTAATTTCTCTTGCAAAACCTCTAAGTCTACCCCTGTCCGGCATACTCACAGCTCTATGCTCTGGACGATGGACCTCGAGCAGTTAGAAGAGACTGATATAAGGCGGTACTTGTGGTAGCGAAACTGATCAATTCCTTCCTTCTCTAGCCCAGTCCGGTATACACACAGCTCCATGCTCTGAACGGTGGACCTCGGGCAGTTGATAGTGCTCGTGGCAGCGAAACTGAGCAATTCCTTACTTCATCAGCTATCATTCATTTCTCTTGCAAAACATCTAACTATACCCCAGTCCGGCATACTAACAACTCCGTGCCCTAAACGGTGGACCTCTGGCAGTTGGCAGTGCTGGGGCAGCAAAACTGATCTATTCCTTCCTTCATCGGCCAACGCGAAACTGACCAATTCCTTACTCCATCTTCCATCTTTCATTTCTCCTGCAAAACCTCTAACTCTACCCTAGTCCAGCATACTCACAGCTCCATGCTCTGAACGGTGGACTTTGGGCAGGTGGTAGCCACAGCAACGAGACAATGCTTGTGGCAGTGAAATTGATCAATTCCTTCCTTTATCCGCCATCTTTCATTTCTCCTGCGAAACCTCTAACCCTACCCCAGTCCGGCATACTCACAGCCCCATGCTCTGAACGGCGGAGCTCAGGCAGTTGGCAGTGCTCGTGGCAGTGAAATTGTTCAATTCCTTCCTTCATCTGCAAACCCTCTCTAACTATACCCCAGCCCGGCATACTCACAACTCCGTGCCCTGAACGGTAGACCTCTGGCAGTTGGCAGTGCTTGTGGCACTGAAATTGTTCAATTCCTTCCTTCATCCGCCCTCTTTCATTTTTCCTGCAAAACCTCTAACCCTACCCCAGTCCGGCATACTCACAGCTCCATGCTCTGAACGGTGGACCTCGGGCAGTTGGTAGCGACGGCTACGTGGCAGTGCTTGTGGCAGCGCAGCTGGCAGTCGCGGCACTCGTAGCCCTGCTTGCCGAGGCGGCGCGCGATCGTCTTATTGCAAACCTCGCACACCGTGCCGCTGGGGAAATAACAAGGTCATCGTGAACAAACTTCGATATAAGGCGCCTACAATGCGTTTCACTGCTACGGGTGGTACAACGACGCTAGTCGCGCGATTTGTATGTCGTGCCTTTCAGCACATTAATTGTCAAAGTCAGGCATTAACGCGCCACTAGAATAGAATAGAAAATATTTATTTGTCTTCAAGCGAAGTGAGGCACAACAATCACTTATTCACTGGAGGCATTAATGACAATTTAAAGTGACATTTATTTAACAGCATATAAATTACAAATTAAGACAAACAGGTATGTGCCTCGGCTTGTAACTAATGTACACCAATGTGCAACTTCAACGAAAATTTCGCAAAGAAAGAAAAATATCTTTGTTGCAATTTTTTGTTAAAGTTCAAAGAGTTTAGGCATTTTACGGTCAAACGTTTTTAACCAATAAAGAAAAGTAAAAAAAAAAAACAATATTATTTAAACCTTACCTCTGAGCATGTTATGTTTAAACAAAATAACCAAACTAACCCGCTCAAGTGCTTCGCAATGAAAGTGTGCTCGTTGAAGATGTGGAGCTTAACCCCTTTCCGCCGCCACCGGGACCTTTGGGCCACGGTCAGCGGGACCAGGTAGTGCTTCTTGATGCCGGCCTCGATCGTCTCCAGGACGAGGGTTGAGGCCTCGTGGATGAATGTCCGCGCTGACGCGGCGCTAATGCCTGACATTTCGCTGAGGGAGGACCTTTTGGCGTCAATTTTTTTGGGTCAAGTTGTTTGGGGGACAAAAAAATTAAGAGAGAGACAAATTAGGGGCAAAATGAAGAAAGAGATAGTTTGTCATATAAAAATTTTGGTGAGGAGAGGAGTGAACAAAGAGACGTATTTGAAAGTCGATAATGCATGCATATTTTTGTGTGAAAAAGTTAAGGGTAAAAGAGAAGGTAGTCAGAAAAAAATTATTGAACACACGACAATGGTGCATTTTTGCAAAGCATAAGTAGTTGTGGCAAATTACAATAAATTTAAAAATATAATGTTTCAAGTTTTGCATGCATTTATAATATGGAAATATAATAATAATATATAAAGTTTAGGAATACCAGTGTTACCAGATTGCAGAGTGCGATACCCCAGCACATTGTGAATGACGACAGATGGAAAGAAAGAAATGTTACAATTAGTGATTATACGTACGTCATTAAAAATAAAAAAATACATTGGTTTTCTTAACACGTTGTAAGCAAAGATTTTTTTTTAAAGTGGCAAGACAGCATTTCAATGCATATTAAAAGCATAAATTAATTAAAGTTAAAAGTTAGTGTAGGCAAAATATTTGTGAAAATCAGGTGAATTAATAATTTAGCTTTACTAATGCAGTCTTGCCATGCCTATAAATGCCAACTAACTAAGTGCATCAACACAAAATAGGCACTTTTTTAATCCATAATACTCGACTTAAAAATGGGAAAGGAAAACACAATTTGAATGCAAATCCATATTCCTCCCAAATGCCGTCCTCGAAAATAACTATAGTTTTCGATAGTTATTTTAAGAGATTGGACTTGGGAAGTTAAAATTACTTATAAACGAGAGAACTATTACTTAAAATAAATTTTAAACAAGGATGGCTGAGGACAGACGGAATTTGCGTGTCCCAAGGCGACATAAGCTTTCGAACGAATACGGGCTGATTGATTGACCCTATATGGAAGAGGTGATGATTGTGCTCTTCCACTATAAAAAAAACACTATCGCGCTAGGCAGATCCTATGCCTGGGAACGGTCAGGCATACGATCTAAGTTATCAGTCGGATGTTCTATTTATAGTATGTCATGTGAAACACTTTGATTGCGCGATGCAGGAATGATAGTGATGGCGCTTACAGGCGTGGCAATAGCAGAACCGGAATACGGCTGTCAAAATTAATCAGCGCTGAGCAAAATTTGACTGAAGTTTCCCTGTTCTTGGATCTGCACGCCTACCAACGCCATCTATGAAGTGTTTTGTGAATTTGTGCTAAAAAAGGCTCATTGGAACGCTGCCGAAACGTCGGGAAATAAGGTAATTACGTTTTATGTAGTAAATGATCGCGGTTGGACCCGTTTAATATATAACTATGTAATCCCACTTGCGTCAGCCCGAGTTAGCTCATTTAACTCGAGTTAACCGGCTAAATCGATCATTTCGCAGAAAGCAAGATGATCGATTTAACTGGTTGACTCGATAGGTATATTCTTTTTAGTGCGCTAACCCGTGCTAAGGACAAATAGGTTTTTTAAAATTGCTAGAGCAAACCCAGGCTGACGCAAGTGGGCCTAAGAGTATTCTTATTTTATCTATATGTCACTGCTAATGGGATGGCTGTACGTACCTTCTGGACGTCCTCGACTCGTCTCCCGATTGCGCAGGGGACGCGCCCGCGGAGTACACGTTGCGGTTCGGGAGGGAAAGGGCTGTGTCTGGAAACCAGCGATATGAACTTTAATATAAACTAATATCTATTTAAAAAGAAAACATGTTGTTATAATCATTTTATGTCGTTTTACGTTAATTTATATCATTTCATGTCGTCTGATCTTTGTTACCACAGACTTAGCTGATTTATAGTACCTACTTGTTTAAAACTACAGAATTATTACACTGATTAAATTATTAAATATTACACTGATGAAATAAATTAATTGGCTTGAATGTTGATAACACATTCAAGCCAATTCATTTATTTCATAGAATTTACATACATAAATTTAAGTACCAACATATCGTACAACGTTATTAGTGATCGCACATTCTGTCAGTCTTGACATGCAACATTTATAAACAAAACAAAAATAAAATCAGCTAACATAGTAAAAAATAAACGAAACGGAAAAAAAACATTAGCGAGACGAGAATTAGGTACACAATTTTTTTTATTTCTTTCTATTTCATGATTTAATAGGAATATTCCATCATTCATACCCATTTGAAATTTTAGACTAGTAAAATTAATACTAAATATTTGCATATTTTTATTTTTTTTTATTTTTATTGCCCCGCCACCACAGATCACCCCCAATGATCTCCACGACTTCCCAATGGGGGTGATCTATGCTCACCACTCACCGTGATGGTTTCTTTCGGCGCTGATGCTGCGGATCCTGCTCTGCTCCGCGTCACTGTCGGGCAGATCCAGGGACTGCCCGCGGGTGCGCGAGCGGCCCAGCCTGACGGAAACGAACAATACTTTTTACATATAATTCCTTGCGTACTTCTTAATTAAAATAAAAATAATAAATACACGGCATGCGTGCATGCTACCACTAATGAACGTTGGTGGAACGAAGGTGATCTGTCAGGATCGTGGCAAGTGGCAGTTTCTGGTACCTATCTGCCTCTAGGGTACAGGTGTGAGATTATGTTATAAAAACATACATAAACATAACATAAACATAACATTTACATACATGTACCTACATACATTGCTTCTGGCCCCACACTATGATACCCAGTGTCGTGGGAACCAGAAACAACGACATCACAAACATGTAAACATCCAAGACATGGGGTTATTTTTTTTTTTGTTCCCAGCCGGGATTCGAACCTATTTAAAACCTATTTAGAGGCTATGTAATAATAATATTAAATAATAATAATAGATTATGTTATGTTTAAAAAAAATATCGATATCAACACTTGTATGTCCTCACTGCTGGGGCACGGGTCTGGTCCTGCATCGCAGGCAGGTTAGGCCATACTCCACCACGGGGGCCAAGTCCGGGTTGGTGGTTCTAATCATCATCATCGTCACAATCAGCCGGTGTCAGTCCACTGCTGGACACAGGCCTCTCTCAAGACACACCACTGAGCCCGATCTTCGGCTCTCCTCTTCCAGTCACTGCCCACCGTTTTGCAAATGCCCCACCTGGTTTTTAAACTGACGACGACCTCTGTGGCGTAGCGGCTATTATCTAATCTGTGGTAGCGGTAGCGTATCTGCCTACAATGCAAGAGGTTTCGGGTTCGAATCCCGGTTGGGGACAAAAGAAAGCCCAGGTCTTGGATGTTTACATGTTTGTGATATCGCTGTTTCTGGTTCCCACGACACAGGGTATCCTAGTGTGGGGCCAGAAGCAATGTATGTCCTTGTATAAACGTAATGTAATGTGAAAACTCTACTTTTTAAAATTAAAAGATAAAATTTTTATTTAGACCTTTTTAAAATGTAAAATAATAGGGGTTAAAGTATGAAATTGCCGTTTTATTGCAATAGGTTCTTTGAATTGACATAGAATCTTCATGGTTTGAGGTTTTCGAATGAAACTTTTTTCAAATCGTTTCTATGATGTTTTTTTTTTTAAAATGTGAAACATTTGAATATCGACTTTTAATTGTTTTTGTTATTCAATTTAGACAAGAAAGATGGATACTGTGAAAATTCGAGTGATTTTTGAATACGAGTTCCGACGCGGAACTAACGCGGCAGAAACAGCCCGCCATATCAATGCTGCGTTTGGAGAGGGGTCTACTAATGAACGCACCGTGCGATTTTGGTTTAAACGCTTTCGTGATGGAAATTTCGACTTAAAGAACGAGCCACGAGGAAGAGAGACCACACAGGTGAATAACGATGGTGGAAGCCGATCCTAGTCAAACTACCCAGGAATTAGCGGCATGGTTTAACGTTACCTTACCCACAATATTGACTCACGTCAAATCAATAAAATAAAAAAATACGAAAAATGGGTGCCTCATGATTTGACTGATCTGCAGAAAGAAACGCGTATCCATCTTTCTTGTCTAAATTGAATAGCAAAAACAATTGAAAGTCGATATTCAAATGTTTCACATTTTAAAAAAAAATAACATCATAGAAACCATTTGAAAAAAGTTTTATTCGAAAACCTCAAACCATGAAGATTCTATGTCAATTCAAAGAACCTATTGCAATAAAACGGCAATTTCATACTTTAACCCCTAATATTTTCATCTCCGCTAAAGTGTGACGCAAGACAGGGGCAAGGACATCCTTAGTAGATTTTAAAGGTGTCAACTCGCACTCGGTTCGCGCTTCTGGCATCAAACGGGAATGGACAAAACTACTACTATCTATCTATCTACTCTGCCCATATACAGAACTCCCTGTTGGGTTAACATTGGCTTCCAACCCATCCGATCCTTTGCCAGTTTCGTCCAATGTTTCCCAGCCACTTTCACAATGTCAATCAATCTACCACTAGCACTTTTAAAATCGTGTCAATTGGGCCGCGGTGAAGATTCAGGGCGGAATGGTCTACCATGAAGCGGACGAGTTGCCCCCAACCCGGTAATGCATGCTGTCGCTTAGTGCCATGGTGTAAAAGTACTACGATCGGCCAGGCGTAGGAGGTGTTCGGTCAGTCCTTTGGTGTGAAATGTTGCATATCCTTTACAAATAATAAGAACTGGAACGACTTCAGGTGTTGTTTTATTTGTAGATAAGTAGTATAAAAAAAGAGAAAAGCTGGATAAAAACGGATAAGCAGGTACAATGGTCAGATCTGGTCGAAGGGTAAAGTAGTAATGATGAAAAATAAGGGAAATCGAAAAATGTGTGACGTAATTTATCCCAGAGGGGTAGGGCCTCTGCCTACCCCTCTGGGATACAGGCGTGAAGTTATATGTTGTATGTATGTATGTATGTATGTATGTATGTATGTATGTATGTATGTATGTATGTATGTATGTATGTATGTATGTATGTATGTATGTATGTATGTATGTATGTATGTATGTATGTATGTATGTATGTATGTATGTATGTATGTATGTATGAATGTATGTAATTTAAATATTTGAAAATGATAGATAGAAAAAGAAATAAAAATGGTGTAAAGAGGTTTGCACCGTTACAGGTGTAAAGTATATACGATCAGGCGGGCGAGTTGCCCCCTATAATAATAAATAAATAAATATTCATGGACATATTACACAGATCTCATTAGCCCTTCACTAAGTACAACTAAATGACTTGCGTTACAGGTGCTTACTCGACGATAGGTTTAATACAATAAATACGTAGATAACATCCAAGACCGACAAACTAGAAAACTTCCTCTCCTAGTTTGACCCGGCCGGGGACCGAACCCGAGACTTCGGTTTTACAGACAGCGTGCCAAACCGCTACGCCACCGAGGCCGTCAGACGCTCCCTAAGCTGGTGTTCGGTCAGTCCCATGGTGTAAGTGTCCACCATCGAGCGGGCTAGTTGACCCCTAAGCCGGCACTACGGGCTGTTGCTCAGTCCCATAGTGTGTAAGTAGCTACCATCGGGCAGGCGATTTGCCCTCTAAGCTGGTGTAGGGGATGTTCGGTCAGTCACTTGGTGTTGAAGTGCATCAGGCGATTGTACAAGAGTAACGTGTCTTTTACCTTCTCTTGATGGTACCAAAGAAGTCTCTTCTCCGCTTTTGCCGCGGCGTCTTCTCCGGTGGCTGCTCATTCGCGTGGTTCACGTAGTCGCCTTGCTGGAAATTGGTCAAATTTCACTTTCCTGCTTCGCGATAAAAGGAAGGGGTAAGTAATTGCCTGTTTCATACTGTCTCATGGCAAACTTCATACCGCCGCATCTCTATAATATAAAAATGAATCGCTGAATGTGTTGGTAAGCGCAAATCTCGAGAGCAGCTGAACCGATTTCGCTAATTATTTTTTTAGAATATTCCTTGAAGTACGAGGATGGTTCTTATGGAGAAAAAAGAATTGAAGAATCGACTGTTAGGCGGTACGAAGTTCGCTGGGTCAGCTATTAATCAATTAATCAATTAATGTTCCTTCCGTACAAAGTGTATGACAAAAAGACTGTTCTCAAAATAAGTTTTTCGTTAATTTTTTCCGTATTTTAATAGGCATTCTGCTATTTGAGATGGAGACAAACCGAATAACTCGGAGATCATAAAATCACTCCGGACGTTCTAGAGTTATAAATGGTGGAACTGAACCAACTATATTATATATAGAAATATATCAAAGTTTTGAACTTAAACTTTCGTAAACACTAAATTATGTGGTTGCATATCAATTCATAATATAAGTAATTATCATCCCTTAATTAAACGTCCGAACACTGACGACCACTGGGCAGTCGACCTGACCACTTCCCGAGATGATGATGATGAATTGATCTTATTGAAAATTAAGTCGACACAGAAGAGACGGCCTTTCTGGGATTCGCAATTCAGTACATTTTGTGTAAAAATTAATGGGTCTTTTCCTTGCCCCAAGTCTATTCCGTGTGGCCGCTGGCTAGCAGTTTAATTAGTATGTCGTAAAGGGAAACACCAACTCAAACTGAATTAGAACTGAAAAAAAAAAGCGTTTTAAGGAATCCTCTTGTTATTAATTATAAGACTGCCAGTGTATGACTAACAGCACGATATGCAGAGTCGAGGTAGATGGGCAGGAAATTCACTAGTCGTAGGTATCCAGAGCCTTTAGCCCAATTGAGTAATTAGGTCAGAGGCCACTAAGTCACTAAGTAGGTCTATTGATAATATCAACCCTATGTCTATTGATGATACCCCCACTGCTGGGAAACGGGTCTCTTCCTGCGTGGCTGGAGAGTTAGGCCATACTCTGCCACGGGGGTCAAGTCCTGGTGGAGGATTATAAGACAGTGGCAGGCCTTACTGTCAGAAGTCATCAAGCCACCTATAAGGCATCTGACATGGCTTGACTTACTTTTACGTTAGGTCTATTTATATTAAAGCAAAAACAAAGAGTTCAACTAACACGAAGTAAAAAAAAACACCAAGGCAGGCAACCTTACCACGTCATTTTTATCACCGTTGGTAGCTCCGTTCTCCCTGATCCTCACGCTTTTAGCGGGCGATTGGTTGGGGCTGGCAGTGGGCTTAGCATCGACTTCCGGTGCCGCAGTAGGTACCTCCGTTTCCGTTTCAGTTCTGTTGTCTACGGCATCCATCCGCTCTATCTCGATGAACTTGCCAGAATCGGTCATTTCCACCTTTTTGGGGGTTTCGGAGGTTAGTTTTTTAGTTGGCACAAAACACGGCAATACTAAATGTTTCAAACCAAAATGCGTGTAAGGATTGTTACATACATTCAATTAAAATTGTACACAATAAAATTGTACTTAGAGTATCGCTCAAGGTAAACTGCGGTTTTTGAAACTTTTATTTCATATTTTTTCGCAACCTTCGCCACCAAAGACAAAAATCCTATTTTTTTGCAACAACTTAATCTTTAATCTTTTTTACTAACTTTGGCGGTTTTTTTTTTCAGTTTTGGCCCTATATAGGTCCAGTTTTGGCTAAAATTATTAGATTTTGTAGGAAATAAGGAAATAGAGCTGATATCCTGTGTTTGAAAAAACGGTTAATACATATAATATTTTTGTGGCGCAAGTTAACTTTTGTTACAACGTAAAAGTGAGGTTTCACGTTTCTAACCCAAAAACAAATGCAGTTTACCCTGTTCGTTACTTCGGGGTTTTTTTATAGGATTCTCACCTTTATGGACTTCTTTGGCTCCTATGTCAGCGTCAATATCCGGTAACATGCATCACACACCATGCGGGAACGATGAAAAAAAACACACAGGGGTGTTAGTGAAATCCTACTTCATATCATAAATGTAGAAAGTTTGTGAAGATGTTTGGATATTTGCAACTCAATAACGTAATAACGGCCGCACGGATTTACACGAAGCTTGGCGTACAGAAGACAAAGATCTGGATACTTGAAATTCCGGTAACGCGTTCCCGTGGGATACGCACCCCCGCTAAAATACTGGCACAACTCTTGAGATACGTTATACAGAGAATATTGTAAAGAGGTTCGAAATTTCACTGATGCCGGTGAGTCGCCTAAAGAGACAAGAGGCGAGTAGAGGCTAAAAATTCCACCATGCCCGGATTCGAACCCGCGACCTCTGGCTATCCGTGCCAGCGCTCTTTGGAGCTAATGGGCGACTCACCGGCATCAGTGAAATTTCGAACCTCTTTACAATATTCTCTGTATTACGTACAGGCAACGAATAAATAGGTTTTTAAAATTGTCCTTAGCACGGGTGAGTGCATTGATTCTTTTACCCGTGCTAAACACTCTACTTTTCTTTTCGAATATGAGGAAAATAAAAACTCATTTTTAATATTGAAATCTTAGCATATTGTGCGTTCACGTTAACTTGACGCGTGAGAGAATTGGTAACACTGAGATGTTTACTGTTACCATGTTAAATAAGAAATCATTCCCATTACTTGGGGAAAATAAAAGGATTGAGGGCTTGTTTAACCATCTTCCGATTAGGTCCAAAAGCTAATTCACATGTTATGTCTTTGTTACCAATTCTCTCACGCGTCAAGTTAATGTGAACGCACTGTAAAAGATAATTACCAATTTTTTTAATCCCGTCACAGATACATACCTATAACAGATTAGTATCCCGCCAATTTATATCGACTTTTTAATTTTTTAAATTGAAACTCACCGCGTAATTATTGTTGCGGCTTATTCCGCTCAAAGAAGTTTGCGCTAAGTTCACACTGGCTGTTTAGAAACTCACATGGCCGCAGCATTTTTTCTAACTAGTTTTTTTCCATGAAACTCTTTACAGCTGACAGTAGTTCTATTTTTAAAGTTCATTCCGGACCTTAGGTGGGAAGTAATTTGAATGAGTTTTTCCATCTCTAGGGAGGGAGCAGCATTTTCCACCCAATAATCAGATTAAAACAACACTACTTTCCGAGTATAAGAAATGAAAATACTATTACAGCGTGGTGGTGACTTACCCGCTGCACCGAGTGAATGATGAGCGTGGACTTGTTGGCTGCGCTGGTGGGGCTCAGCTCCAGTTCTCGGAGCGCAGACTCCGTCAGCTGTGACTTGTCCACTTGCGGACCTGTTGGGGACAGTATCTCATAATTTTTTTTATTCATTTATTTAATATTGGGAAGACTAACAGCACATAACAAAGAGTAACAAAAACATTCGTACAGAAGGCCAATTATAAGTCTCCACTTATAAAATAAAAAGTTAAAAGCACTTATTTAAGCTCTTAAAGCAAAAATCCAGTGACAGTGTAAAGCACTACATTAATATTAAAAAAAACAGTTTATAAATCATTTTAACAAACAAAGAAATCTGCACTAAGTTTATCCCTCAAGCTTTGGACTGAAGAATTCAACCATATCAACCCATTATGTCCATATCCGAGGGGCACGGCACTCCTTAAGGAAGATGTAGGCCATAGAGAAAGTATCTAATCATAATCATTTAATTATATTCTTTTTATTGCACTAACCCGTGCTAAGGACAATTTTAAAAACTTCTGGCTAACTTCACGGCCAGGGCACGGTTAGCCAGAGGTCGCGGGTCCGAGTCCCAGCATAGGAGGAATCTTTAGCCTCTAAATAGGTGTTCCGAATCAATTATTTATTGCATGTCATAATGGTAATAATAGCTTGATAACTTCTGACAGTAAGGTCCGAAACTGTCTTACAATCCTCCACCGACCCGTACTTGGCCCCCGTGGTGGAGTATGGCCTAACCTTCCGGCGATGCAGGAAGAGACCCGTGTCCCAGCAGTGTGGACATAAAAGTGTTGCTCGATCTCGTATTGAATAGTAACAGTACAAGTGGTAATATTAATAAATAATTCTCGTTCTACAAGACACTCTGTAAGGGTACTACAACTTTTCTAAAACTGTAATAATCATAATGTAATTATTAAGCTAATAAACAAGATTTTTAAATCCTCTTCCATAATGTAGGGACACATTTATTATTTACAAAAAAACTATATTTCAGTAATAAACTAAAGTTTAACGAAGGCTAAATCCATTTTCCATAAAGGCTCGCTGTGTCATGGCGCCGAATCTGACGTCACACCTAGGTAAACAAACATCGTTGTCACTAGTAGTGATGACAAAACATGAGTGGTATTTTCTAGGCGTGACGTCACGCGGTGTGATGGGTGTTTCAGTCAAAATGGCTGAAAGCAGTATTATAATCTTTTTTCATTGAAAACATTGGTAATCTCTTTTTTCTTTTTATAAAACTAAGTCATTGTTTTAAATCCTTTTAATATGTACTTTTCCCTAATCTTGATCTCTTGATCTTGTTTAGGCTCCAGTCTTTCCACAAATAGTACATTCTGCTGTGTTGTATCATTTATCCAATGTTATTTTTGTATACGAATGTAATTTGTGGACAGAAAAATAAACTATTATCTTATCTTATCTTTGATTATTTTATACTGTCGTCACGTTTATTTTCTGCCGGACTCATCTGATATTCCACGTTCCACGCTAAAGTTTAAAATAAACACGCTAGAAATGCCGATCCCACTTCTGATATGAGAATTGATATTGTTCCTTCGTTGTACTCAATACCTATTTAATGTAAACGCGCAATTTTAGCTATAAGACTGCTTGTCCCAGGCATTGTAACGTCCGCAAGTCCGTTCACCTATCTATACAGGGTGTCTCATTCAAATCGGTCAGTATGGGAAAGTCTGAAACTATAAGACATACGAAGATCTGTTCTGAGGAACCATGTCATCGATTTTAATAACAAGAAAAACTACATTCATACATTTTAAAAAACATCTGTACTCCGTTCGGGAATCGAACCCGGTTGTTTTGAAAAAAAAAAAACTTCTATTAATCAAACACTAAAAATCAATTGAAAAGCCCACTTAAAATAAGTATGTAGATACTTATTTAAAGATTAAGATCGTTACCTAAACGTGTTGAATATTGTATTGAAAAAGGCGGCGGTCACTTCGAGCAAATACTAAAATAAATTAAAGTATGTGAAAACAGTGCATTTTATTCATTTTAGACATCGTGTTTCATACAGACATTTACTGCTTAAGACCTACACAATCGATATCTAAATAGAAATAGTGTAGGTTTTTTCTTCAAAACAACCGGGTTCGATTCCCGAACGGAGTACAGATGTTTTTTAAAATGTATGAATGCAGTTTTTCTTGTTATTAAAATCGATGACATGGTTCCTCAGAACAGATCTTCGTATGTCTTATAGTTTCAGACTTTCGCATACTGACCGATTTGAATGAGACACCCTGTATAGTGGGCCAATGTACGCTGTATAAATCATCTCAATACGTAGATGCGAAAGCCAACGTAGAAGAAGAAGTAACTAGTAACCGACCGTTCTGCTTGAAGGTGGTCTTGGTGGTGGTGGTGAGGTGTCCCTGCGGGGTGACCGTGCGCAGACTCTCCTTGATCTTGAAGGGGCGGCCGCCCATCTCGGGGATGTCCCCGCTGTCGATGAATAGGAACTGTGGGTCGAGAGGGAAAATGGAACCCGATTAGACCCAGTAATCGTCGATAAAGAACTTGGGTAAAAATATGTTTTCATCACATTGGAGATGCCTTGCTAAAAGATATTTTCTCTCCGACTATTAATTTTCAAAACATAGCCCGTCTAAAAATGGTGGTCTATCAAGTGGTGCTCCAATCCCGTAACCGGGCATGCATTGTCGCGGGCATTCCCATGATTCTTTCGCCTTGTGCAGACACAATAGTATATTTCATTACAAGTGCGGAAAGGCTGTCATTGCAAAGAGTTCCGACAAATGTCTACCCGAGCCGAGGCGCAGCCGAAGGCGAGGGTTGACAGTCGGAACAAGTTGCAATGACGTTCCGCACGTGTACTGAACGACTATTTTAATACAGTTGCGAAACAATGAAGCAATGTAATAAAGAAAAATTATTTGGAAAATGGCTTCAACCGTAAAAGAATGTAATCAGAGATTTTGTTTCTTCACCCATTCTGGTAGGCAAAGGGAACTATGCCAAGTCTTAAGCAGAATTTTTTTATTGAATGAAATGAAAATTAAATTTATCGAGATGAAATGAAAAGAAACCTTACCTAACTCATTCAATCAAATCATTAAATCTGATATTGAAACAAATTAGAAGCTTCTTTTTAGAAATACACGTATTTGCATGAATCATAAAAACTTCTACGATTTTTTTTAGTAAAAACTTTATGGTTCGTTTTTCTTTTTTATAGACATTATTTTGACAGTTGGGAAAGGTAAAAAAAAACACGAGTATGTAAAAGCCCACATCCCGAACGCTATATGTCCCTGCTATACGCCACTTTGTAAGCAACTGTATTAAAAAGGTATTTTCTCTACGAGTATTAATTTTCATAACATAGCCCGTCTAAAAGTGGTGGTCTATCAAGTGGTGCCTCCAACCCGTAACCGGGCATGCATTTTCGCGGGCATTCTCGTGATTCTTCCGCGTTGTGCAGACACAAATTTTCTTAACTTTATTTGTCAAACATAGGACAATAGTTTCATGGTCTTATAAATATCACGTGTTCGCTACAAACATAGCTAGCTATATTTGCTACAAATGTTAAAAAAAACAACTTACAATAATAGGTGACATTTAATTAACAAAAATGCATGTAAATAATATTCATCATCATCATCATAATCATCATCACCAGCCTTGTCTGCCTACTGTTGTGTATATATACTTTTCTTATCGATGGCACGTTACCTCAACAGAGCAGCCGGTAGCATCTCATCAATGATGAGTTAACCCAACAGTGAACAGTCGGCAGTATCTCGTTAATAATACGTGGCCTCGTCAGTGAGCAGGCGGTAGCATCTTGTCAACGTTACGTGAGCAGCCGGTAGCACTTCATCGACGATACGATACCTCAGTGAGCAGCCGGTAGCATCTCTGACGGTACGTTGGCTCAACAGTGAACAACCGGTAGCATATCGTCTACGATACGATCATCTATGATACGGTACCTCAACAGTGAGCAGCCAGTAGCATCTTATAGATATACGTTAACCCAATAGTGACCAGTCGGTAGCGTCTCGTTAATGATACGTTACTTGAACAGTGAGCAACCAGTAGTATTTCATCGATGGTACGTTACCTCAACAGTGAGCAGCCAGTAGCATCTTATCGATTATACGTTAACCCAACAATGACCGAAGCGCTCGTGGCTTAGTCGAACCGAGTGATTGGAATCAATCACTTGAGTTAAGCAACAACAGGCGCGGTCAGGTGCAGGACGGGTGACCGTCCCGTCCCGCAAGGCACGTTAAGCCCTTGGTGCCGAATGGCAGAGGCTTAGGCGGCTTGATAACTTCTAACACTAAGGTCTGCCACTGTCTTACAATCCTCCACCGACCCGGACTTGGCCCCCTTGGTGGAGCATGGCCTTACTTTCCTGCGATGCAGGAAGAGACCCGTGCCCCAGCAGTGAGGACATTCAAGGATTGATATCGACAGCAGTGACCAGTCGGCAGCATCTCGTCAATGACCCGCATCCGGCATCCCCAACACGAATGATATGTTACCGCGACAACGAGCAGCCGGGAGTATGTTGTTGAATACTGTTGTGTGCACATGTCAACTCTGCGCGCGCACTACAAACTCCAACATTCCTGCATCGCGCAATCGAAGTGTTTCAATGACATACCATAAGTATAACTTCCGATTAACAATAGTCGAGCCGGCCGTCCCCAGGCATACGATCTGCCTGGCGGAAAATTTCCCTTTATTTTTATTTTTTATTTATTTATACCAAAAAACTTAACGCTAACGAGCCCCTATTGCGGTAGCGAGTTCCAAAAATATACTTAGTTATGTGCAAATAACATATATAGATAAAAAAATATTAGAAAAATATCTATTTCCAGTAACACAACCAGTAACTCTTGTGAATTCGCCAGTAACTCTTGTGAATTTCCAGTAACTCTTGTGAATTCGCTCAGAGGACAGACGAATAGTTGCGTTATAGTTGAAGAGCACGATCGCCCGCTCTTCCCTATACTGTACCTCGACCGTGAGCACTCCGCTGACATCGTGGTCCTCCATGGGCCGCGTCTGCAGCGCGATCTGCTGCCGCTGCGACGGCGCCGCCAGCAGCTCATCGATGCCCACTAGCCCCAGCCCGAGGAACCTGCCCAGAGGAATGAAGGTGACGTCAGGCAGGTTTGAAGCGTCTGCTGTGGGACTAAGTTTGACCGGCATTCCGTCGACATCGCCTCGGAAAGACCGGCGACGGTTGACCTCTGCGTTATGCTCGTGAGTGAGTGCTGTCCATGTGAGGCGCCGCAGCATTAGTGTTTTCTTTTTCTTATTAGATACTTATATTCCCCTGATTCAGGGACCTTAATTAATGAGAACACTAACACATATCAAACTTAAACAATAATAATTTTAAAAATTTAATTTATAACCAATATTGAGTGAATTTAAAAATGAAATCTCTATTATTGCATGAGTGATTTTTTTACTTTTGTAAAAATAGTAAGCAATGTTTTAGCATTGCAAATAGTTTGATTACACTTATGGGATCTTGTGAGGTCACTTTTGTTTCACGTTTATATAGTTTAAATTAAACAGGAGGCAGGGGCTAACATTGTGCAAGAAACAGTATGTGAACTCTCTATGATGATGATGATCATATCAACCCTTTGTATGTCCCCACTGCTAGGGCAAGGGTCTCTTCCTGCGACGTAGGAAGGAACCCGTACACTCTCTATGTTGAAATAAAATGTTGATTTCATCATCATCACCATCACCGTGATCACCGGTGCTGCGCGAAGAACAGAATGTAAGCTCATTACGATGATGTTTATATCAACCCTTTGTATGTCCTCACTGCTGGGGCAAGGGTCTCTTCGTGCGATGTAGGAAGGGACCCGCAACTCTCTCTCTCTCTCTATATTGAAACAAAATTTTGATTTCTGATCTCATCATCATCACCGTCACCGTGATCACCTGTGCTGCGCGGAGCCGCCGCCCGGCGAGGGCGGGCCGGTGCGGTCGTACACCTCGAAGAGCAACTCGGCCGTTTGTGGCGACAGGTCACTGTGGACATAACACAGAGGTATTCATTTCAATAGGGTGACGATTTGAGCGATGTTGCTCGGTCGGTGTATTATTGGAGGTCATCCTGCAATTACGTGGGGTATTTTTTCACAAATTTGTAAGAATTTATTGTATTTTATTTATTGCATTACACAACAGATAAGTAACATTCTTCTTCAGGCTTTAGGTTAGTCCACTGCTGGACATAGCCCTCTCCTAGTGAGTGCCATAGCGCCCTGTCTTCAGCTTGCCGCATCCAGCATCTGACGGCAGTTTTTCGCTGATCGTCATCCCACCTAATCGGAGGGTGTCCTAGACTACGTTTGCCGAGTCGCGGTCTCCACTCAAGAACACGTTTTCTCCAACGGTTGTCGGTTTTTCGCGAGATATGGCCAGCCCACTGCCTCTTCAGCTCGCTAATTCTCTGAACTATTTCGATATCTTTGTTCTCTGTTGCGAATCCTATCCTTTAGAGAAACTCCTAGCATAGCTCTCTCCATAGCTCGCTGAGCGACTTTGAACTGGTGGACCAGGTCTTTCGTGAAATTACATGTTATAACATCATGATGAAAGCTTATAATCTAGTTACATATCCTTTAACGTGTGAAGCATAGGGTCAGCGTGGATGATTGGGGGTCGTACAAGAAACATAATGGCAACACAGTTTGGAGAAAGTCAGCTGTCCCATGCATCAGACTGTCGCAGCAACTTGGAAGAGCTGATATTATGTCGTGACATCGATTAATTGGAATGACGTTGTTTCGTGATTTCAAAGAAATGGTTGCCCTAATCCAGTGACAAGGGCCTCGAAGATAATAAACTGCGCCGACGATCTTTATTTTCTCTTCAGAAAGCGGATTAATATCCAGCTCAAAGAAAATGACCTGGAAGCACAATCTGTCAAGTATGGTCTTCGTTGAAATGTACGGAACCAAAGAGATGCGCAACAACTCGTCCGACACAATCCCACATTAAGCGGTTAAGCAAACAGTTAAGCGGCAAAGATGTGGAACTGGTTGACAAGTTGCTTGGGCAGCTTGATGGATGAGTACGGCGGCGCCGAGATTGACGTAGAGGCTGGACTAAATACGGCTAGAGCTGTCTTTGCCCAACTCAAAAACTTTTGGCGATCAGGACAGCTCTCGCTATTGACGAAAATCCAAGTCTTTCATTCCAACGATAAATCAGATTATTTGTATGGCTGCAAGACCAGGTTCCTGCATTCAGATATCTTACTCAGGCTCCAAGTATTTATCAACAAAACTCTCAAACATGCTGGGTAAATGCTAACCAGAAACAATTCGGAATGTGGTCCTCTAGAAATATACCAGTCCAATACTCGTCCATCTAGAAATCTTGGATAGAAAATTGCGCTGGATAGACCATACATTTGGGGAACCCAAAGAGAAGGAAGCCAAGGATCACCTGGATATAGATCTAGAGAGACCGAATTACCGTGAGAGCATGGCGTCTTAACCTCAGAACACCACTCTGCGGTTAAGACGCCATGCTCCTGTAGAAGCTAAAGAACCGAAGAAGAAGACCTACCGTGACCGGGAATATTGCCAGCATGCCCGGGCAGGAATGTAACAACAACGAAAGTGCGCCAAGTTACATCGAAATAGCTGGCAGTTGGATGACACTACCGAGGACAGAAGGATGTAGCATTCCACGGGGGTGCCGCAGAGGAGGATATATCAAAATGTGGAAGATGTGGACAAGCTTATTGATTGACACAAACTCTACTGCAGTGAATTACCTCGGCCGCGCCCGCTTAGCTTCGAGAGTTTTTTTAAAACTACATCCTTCTGTACAGGGCAAGAGGTCCCGGGTTCGAACCCCGGCTGGGGACAAAAAAATCGTCTTGGATGTTTCCATGTTTGTGATGTCGTTGTTTCTGGTCGTCACGACACAGGGTATCCTAGTGTGGGGCCAGAAGCAATGTATGTGCCTGTATGTAAATGTTATGATATGTTGTGTTATGTTTAAGCGTTATAGGGCCAATTTCTAAATTGACAATTTCGCTACGTAAAGAGTTAACTGTAGTGCTGTCTCTTCGAATTTCTCAGAGAAGAGCGTGACAGAACGTCACTTAACCTAAAAACCACACCCGTTAAATTATGGCGTAAAACCTACGCCAGGTGACTAACACTGCTATAACGTTTCTAATTTACGTTTGATTTTATGCTTGCTTTACATAATTCTCAATTTTACATTTGTGAAATTCTCAATTTTTCATCAGTGAAATACTCAATTCTACATTATCGTAATTCTCAATTTTACATTAGTGAAATTCTCACATTTACAGTTGTGAGATTCTCGAATTTTCATTAGTGAAATTCTCAATTCTACATTAGCGTAATTCTCAATTTTACATCAGTAAAATTCTCAATTTAATACTTTTTTTTATGCACTAACCCGTGCTAAGGACAATTTTAAAAACCGGTGCCGGTAACCGGTAATACTGATACCGGTGAGTCGCCCATTACCTCAGTTGGATAGAGCGCTGGCACGGATAGCCAGAGGTCGCGGGTTCGAATCCCGGCATGGGTGGAATTTTTAGCCTCTAAATAGGTTTTTAAAATTGTCCTCAGCACGGGTTAGTGCATTAAAAATAAAAATAGTATAATCATGTGGGTACAGCGATATCATTCCGATGTTAAAACCTAACTGCAAAGTTGGTAGTCGGGGCTGTAAGTGATGCAATCTACTTCAGCCAGATGTTGCTGCCTGTAAAGTATATCCGTTCTTAAATGGCATAACGAGTAAACAAACCTCACTCGACCACAAAACACGAATTCCGGAAGCATCACTCGATGTAGGTTACCACATTTAGTTGTAGACACTAGTTAAGACACAGGGGCATCATATTTTACCGAAAACTGGCTGAATTTGTGATTAAAACTATGATTTTTTGCCGAAATTCTAAATACACTGATTTTCTGATCACAGGTTAGCAAAACTACACAGATTAGTTTGTAATTTTTTTTTAGTGTTGGGATGCGGTTGTATGAGGTGAATGAAAGAACGAATGAACAAAATAGCGCTGTTATGTTATTTAAGAAGTGCACATAGCACCGAAATAATAAAAATAACAAAATAGAGTAGGTATTGCGGTGGGTATTGAATAAAGAATTGAAGTTTGATTGTTTTTTTTACTAAAAACTTGCATGTTAAGCGGGTGTTCCATTAGCGAGCCACCAGTTTTCTTTACCGCAGTTTTTTATTTTCTGCGAGCCAATGGTATAGACCGCAACTACATCACCCCAAAATCCGGCGATTTTGTTTTCAAATTTTACTCTGTGGGTTATACCGTTGATTCTTCGAGCATGCTTGAAATTCTGTCAGTTTTGTGACAGAATTTCAATGCGGTATACAAAACTGCCAGTGGATCAGCCGAGCCAGCGAGCAAACAGTTTTTTTTACGTTGCTGTAGCCGCGGTTGCCAGATGAGGTTTTCTAAATATCTCCAAATCAGTATAAAAAAAAAACTTAAAATGATATCTTTCGCAGCACAAACCCCCATTTTAAATATTTTAAATGGTCCAATATCTTTAATGTTCTACACGTTTTTTTATTCTACTTTTCCCCATAATGATCTTAAGAACTCTTTATTGAGGAGATAGCATTACCGCCAACATTTATTAGCGGAATTTTCTTAATTTTTTTGTCCCCGTTTGTACGTATGTATGTGTCGAGTTCAGTGTAGCAGATGGATTGCGATACTAATATTACATAATTATTTAGATTATTTTAAGACTTAAACTTCATTCATTCAATAATGAAATCCGTCATTCTTTCAGTAATAACCAACACTATAAAATGTCACATTTTATTGGTCAGCCATGTTTGTTTACTCGTTATGCCATTTAAGAACGGATACACTGTACGTAATACAGAGAATAGTGTAAAGAGGTTCAAAATTTCACTGATGCCGGTGAGTCGCCCATTAGCTCAGTTGGATAGAGCGCTGGCACGGATAGCCAGAGGTTGCGGGTTCAAATCCCGGCATGGGTCGAATTTTTAGTCGCTAAAGAGGTTTTTAAAATTCTCAATTTTACATTAGTGAAATTCTCAATTCTACATTTGTGAAATTCTCAATTTTTCATTAGTGAATTCTCAATTCTACATTAGTGAAATTCTCAATTTAGAAACGGACCCTTAGCCGATGGCAGCGCTACTCACAACAGGAAGTGCTCCTCCCAGAGAGGCGAGGCGGTGTCCCGCTTGAAGGCGGTCTGGTTGCGCTGCGGTGGCTCGTCCATCTCCACCACACAGTAAGGCGCGGTGCAGCCGGCCTTGCCTGGAACACGTCGGTTACATAAGCAGCGTGTACTGGACATAATCCACTATTTGACTCGTATTAAATTTGACGCGATAAATGAATATTCCCTACGGTATTAAAGGTTAGAAAGCGTAATATATTGATTTTGCTAAGTAAGTATGCAGGATGACTGCAAAATTTGCAAAGTAAAAAAATTGTTTTAAAAAAAAGCCACGGTAGCCACTCACCTCCTAGATCCTTAGCGCTGACGACCTTGACCAGCAGCCGCTTCTCGCCGACCAGCTGCGCGATGTTTCCGGTTGAAATGGAGTTGGGTGTCGAGGTATACAGCCCGCGGTCGTGGCTTAGCTGCGACAATAAAACGATATATTTGAGCACTGGCCAAAAAACAAAGTTATATATGAAACGGGTCAAATCGCGATTATTTATTAGTTATAAAACGAAATCCTACCCGAGACCAAGGCAACTGTAACGCTGCCGAAACGTCGGGAAATAAGGTAATTACAGTCTATTTATTCTTACTTGTCCAATTTAGTAAACAAGATTCTAACCTTAAAATTGAGATTAGATGCCTAAACTAGACAATTTCTCGCAAATTCATGAACTCATGAACTATCCCAACAAGGAAAATTTGTACTCCCAGTATTCTTGAAGAGTACTTTTTTTTGTACTTATAAAATATTTGTAGTTAGCTACAAATATGGGTTTTGGGCGCAGTTATTAGAGTGTTGCTTCTTATAATGATTTTATAATCAACTTGCAGAATGTCACTAAGTCCTATTATACACTTACGGAAAGGCAATTGCTCCTATATAGTTTCTAGGCGAAACATTTTTAAGGACAAACACTCTTGTTGATATCTGACATAAGCATTTTACTAGAGCAATCTTGCTTACAATGTACTGGTAATGTACTTGGCTATTAGTTACAAGTACATTTTATTAACTGTTTTGTTCTTGTTTCGGCTGGTTGGTGCAGCAAATAAAAAATTTAAGTATACATCCTATTTAAAAACCTATTTAGAGGCTAAAAATTTCACCCATGCCGGGATTCGAACCCGCAACCTCTGGCTATCCGTACCAGCGCTCTACCAATTGAGCCAATGGGCGACTCACAACATCAGTGAAATTTCGAACCTCTTTACAATATTCTCTGTATTACGTACACATGGTGAAATTACGCATGGGTGAAATTTTTAGCCTCTAAATAGGTTTTTAAATTTGTTCCTTAGCACAGGTTAGTGCATTAAAAAAAAAATGGTGTATACATCCTATTGTTAAACAGTTTTAAATATTGTAATTTAATGAAGGTACCGTTGTTGAAGTGCAGGAATATATTAATAATATAGTGTGTGAACTCGCCGGGGAAGTCATTGTTATTGCAAATGTCTACCAAAATTTGATTAATATTACAACGCCATTTGAAAAAGAGCACACTGCATAATTATTGTTATAAAATATTTCGATAATTCTTGCGAACATTCGCCATGTTTTGAAAATACTCTGCATTGAGTATCTTATGGGACAATTACAGGCAAATAAGTACTTATGACAGTTTCAATCCAGATAACTTGCCTCCATATTAAAACAAATTAGGGTTCCTCACGGAATCGGCCTTATAATATATAAATCAACTTTATTAATATGTATACCTAAATCAACAGGTTACATATTCTTGTCGTCATCTAAAAAAAATACATAAGTAAAGTAAAAAATAAAAAAAATAGCAAAAAAAAAATTACAGCCAACCAAGATCTAAAATGTTGTTAATAAAACCTATATTTGATACATATACCTATATATTATATGCACTGTTGTTTACCTATCTGAATGTGGATTCAGACGCCCGCCCCTTTGTTGAGGCGGCGGCGAGGCAAGTCCTAATACGTTCAACGTGGCAGCGCCACCGCCGCCGCCGCACAAATATAGGTACCCACTGTTGCCAACGTAGGCGATTTTCCGCCATTTAGGCTACTCGGAAATAAAATCGGCGACGAAAAAATCTGAAAAGTGACTGGTCGACGTTTAGGCTACTTCGATCAGTTGACAACTAATTGACAACTTCTCTGTATCTAATACAGAGAATATTGTAAAGAGGTTCGAAATTTCGCCAATGCCTGCACTTGCCCATTAGCTCAGTTGGGAGAGCGCTGGCACGGTGAGCCAGAGGTCGCGGGTTCAAGTCCCGGCATGGGTGAAATTTTTAGCCTCTAAATAGGTTTTTAAAATTGATAACTAAGTACTTAAATTAGCCCAACTAATTACAACACAAATGTAAATAAAAAAAAAATTATCATGGAATAATAAGTAAAATGTGAATAGAGAACAATTTTATCATGCAGGCCACACCTTGCAGGGAATACCCAATGCCTTTTATTAGAGCCCTTGCTGGCGAATCACAAATGAAGGCTCTTATTTTAACATTGATTGTAGTTTCAGTGCCAGCCAAATTTGTTGTTACTAATCCATCTGTTTCAAGTTCATTCATTTCATTCACCAAAAACCCCAAATATGTATTCAGATCAGAAGGCTTTCCGTCGCCTGCATAAATTCCTGAAAAAAAAAATTGTGATATTTTAACATGACTAAGCTACTTATTAAAATAATCGTGTAAGTATATTTACCAATCACGAAAGGCGGAATATGAGGTATTTCATAGATGTTGCACAAAATAGGCCAGAGTTGATGTCTTGAACTGTTGTATACCGGCAAACCATCTATACTGATATTTAATGAAATCATATTCATTGAACAATTCAAATCCAGTTGCTTTAATATATTTTTTAAGCATTTAATAATTCCGTTATGCCAATACTGTCCTGGGTTCGACGTTGTTATATGCACAGTTTCTTTATTAGTATGTAATAAGGTTCGTACATCTTTAGGTAAAACATTACCTAGTCTTGCGTTTAAAATTGTAGATAGTTCATTCAGGGCTATGTGGGGTATATTAAATTTTATGGCCCAACTTTTTACACCTTCACGCAATTCATGATTTTTTTCATGCTCAGTACTTTCGTCGACATCAGAGTCGTATTCTTCTACAACATTTTTGACTTCCTCCATCTCCGAGCGATGGGCTAAGGGTAAAAAAATATTTTCCATTGCGGAACCCTCATTTACTTCCCCTGTATTTGCACTTGGCGCACCATAGTTAGTTTCTGATAACGATGGAAATATTACTGGAGAATCTGGCTTCAGTAATTCTTTATACTTGTTTGTCACTTTTCTTCTATAACCACCGCTCCTTTTAAATCGTTTCCAATCGCTTATATCCATAATAAACAATTTTCACACAACGAATTTGAATAACTCAATCAAAACTAAACAGTGGACGTTTACTAATAAATTGCTTGATCTAGTAGCTTACACGGTTGTTTGATCTAATATCGCTCTAATTAAGTATTGTTACACTTAAAAGAGTCTTGAACAAAACTTTAAAGACGCGAGCTTATAATTATATTAGCTTAGTGTGTTATAATATCTTGTTCTCTTACAGAATACTATTATAGGATCAATATAATATTCAGGACTATTTGATCTTTCTGAAAACAATTATAGGATACTTGTTCCAATAAGTATCTTATAAGATAATATAGTAGCTGTTTACAAGACTGTGATATAAAAACAAATACTCTTGAGAATATTTACGCTTGTTCAATGATATTATTAGTAAAAGTATCCTTTAATTGTTCTATGTGCTAGGCTTGTATCAAACTATAAGACTGAGATATAAAAACGAATGCTCTTTAGTATGTTACATCTTGTCGAAGGCATTTTTAAGTAAAATAGACAAAAATAATATCTTTATAAGTACGTTATTAGTAGAGGCAGACTTATTATATTTTTTATAAGATTACTTTCCTTGTTGGGATGTTTATAAAATTGGCAGCGTGTTTAGTTTAGTTTAGTTTAGTTTGTCCTGTGGTTTCCGCACTTAGCCTCATACTTGGGCCATTGTACGTAGTAGGGCTGGCAGCGTGTTATCTAAAAGAGTGTTCCAGGTTACTTCATTTATGGAAATATGGCAGTTTTGGACTAAAAACTCACAGTTTGAGGGTAGAATCTTGTTTACTAAATTGGACAAGTAAGAATAAATAGACTGTACGTTTTACCATCGATAAAATATCACCTAATAAATAATCGCGATTTGACCCGTATATAACTATGTACCCTACGAGTATCGCGAACACAGATACAATGAAATAAAAAATATTTTTGTAGCCTACATCCAAGAGTACGTAGCTTGAGCACTAGCCACACATTATTTTTTTTTTGTAGCCTACCTCCAAGAGTAGGTAGCTTAGCGGGTAGAACAACGGACTCGGAGTCGAGAGACCCAGGTTCAATTCCCAGTGCGGGCATCTATCAAAAACTTTGTTTTTGAAGTGTATAATAAATAATATAATAAATAATTATGTATAATAAATAATAAATATGTATAATAAATAACAATACTACTCGTTAACCGTGAAGGAAAACATCGTGAGGAAACCTGAGTGTCTGAGGTGTTCAAAACAAATTCATGAAAATCGGTGAAGCCGTTTCGAAGGAGCTCGATAAGAAACAAGATTGAATACCTATTAGATATCGTGTCACAGTATTTGTTATCGAACTCACACAACATACAAAATAGTAAAAAAACTTCAAACTTACGCACTTCTGTATAAAAACAGAATTAACTAGAACACTCTAAAACCGCTTAGGTTGTAACGGTGCAAACCTCTTTACACCATTTTTATCTCTTTTTCTATCTATCATTTTCAAATATTTAAATTACGTCACACATTTTTCGATTTCTATCGGCAACTAGTTGCATATTGGTGTTACAAGTGGTTACAAGCCGAGGCACAAACCTTTTTGTCTTCATTTGTTATTTATAAGCTGTTAAATAATAGTCTCTTTAAACTGTCATTAATGCCTCTAGTATAAGTGATTGTTGTGTCTTATTTCGCTTGAAGACAAATAAATATATTCTATTCTATTTCCCTCATTTTTTATCATTACTACTTTACTCTTCGACCAGATTTGACTATTTTACCTGCTTATGCGTTTTTATCCAGTTTTTCTGTTTTATTGTTAATAATACTAATCTACAAATAAAGCCACAATTAAATTCGTTCCAGTTTCTATTATTTATCAAAGATATACAACATTAGAAGGTACCTACTAAAATAGACTATGGTGGAGATTTCACAAGGAAAAGACAGGTACCCACAGCATAAGAATCGCGTTTCTATAAAAGGCCTATTTGAGCTAAAAAGATGCTACTCTTGAACACCGGTCATCATAGCAAAAAATGTCAGTCTGATGAAAAAGGCCATACTTTTTACACTTGGCTGACTCGGACCGCGCTCTACTTGTCTTAGGACTAGCAGATAAAGATAAAATAATAATAATAATATAGCATTTATTTCGAACAACTTAAATTAGGTTCATATAAAAACAAACAAACAAACAAAGGGGTGTTAGTAACAATTATAAACTTAACTACATATGTTAGTACTTAGTATTACTATTTACATGGATCATAGTCCAATGCGCCAAGAATCAACCGTCAGATCGGTCCGCTATTCCACGCAGGATGCCGTTGGTGCAGGCGCGCAGCCTGTCGAGCGTACCGGCGCAGCGCGCGCGCAGTGTGCCATGAAACCCTTCAACACGCGCACGCGCGAACATATCCATTGCACTGCACCAGCGCGGCAGCCGCAACAGCACCCTTAGGGCATTGTTGTACTGGACGCGAAGGGCGCTAAGCGACTTTCGCGTGAAATTAGTCCACAGGCTGCACGTATAGAGAGATGTACAATAAGCCCTGAACAGAGTTATCTTTACCTCGGCTGTACATCTACTGAACGTCTGAACCTACGTGCTATCATATTCGCCCTGGTCGCCAGCGCCCTCCGCTCCCTCTCTATGTCCAAGTCATCCCTTAAGTCCTCTGTAATTATATGACCGAGGTACTTAAAGGACGACACTGTTTTCAAGGCTGTTCCATTTAAGTAAACTGGTGGAACATAAGATGGGCACTTTTTACCAGCCTTGAAAATCAACATCTCGCTCTTTTTCTCATTATATTTAAGACCATGTGTTAGCGCGTACTGTTCACAAACTTGTAGCAGCAGTCTAAGTCCTCTGATCGACGGGCTCAGCAGAGCCTTGTCGTCTGCGTTGCTGATGTTATTTAGGCAGATATTGTCAACAAAACAACCAAATGCGCGCCGCTGAGCTCGCCGATCAGCTGATCTATATAAATATTGAACAGCTTAGGCGAAGTAAGCCCACCCGTCTCACTTCGCATTCCAACTTCAGACATCGCGTCTGCCCATTTGACAGTGTTAGTTTGGTTAAAATCGCAAAAACAAAGAAAAATTAGGAGATAAAATCGCAAAACAAAAATGGCGCCAAACGCGGGAACGCCTGCATTTCATAAAGAATAAGTGAATAGGCAGAAGTGTTGTGAAATGTATGATACCTGTATCGCAGGAGGGTTAAGCAATACTCCACCACGAGGGCCAAACTGTGGAGGGTTGGTGGAGGGTTGTAAGACAGTGGCGGGCCTTACTGTCAGAAGTAAGGTAACAAGGCAAGGAACAAACTGCACTGCAGTTTGGCGAAATTTGTAAAACCAAAAAATGTAAAGGTTATTCAACTCAATCACTCGAGTTAAGCCACAACAGGTGCGGTCAGGTCAGGAGCAGTATTGGAGCAGCAGCTTCGCTAGGCACGTTAAGCCGTTGGTGCCGGCTGTCAGTAATGGCAGTCGTTAAGCCATGTCAGAGGCCTCATGGGCGGGTTAATAACTTCTGACAGTAAGGCTCGCCACTATCGTACTATCCTCTACCAACCCGGACTTGGCCCCGTGGTGGAGTATGACCTAACTTCCTGCGATGCAAGAGATCCGCGCCCCAGCAGTGAGGACATACTAGGGTTGATATCGTCGTCGTCGTCGTCAGGCTATACTAGTCCACTGCTGGACATAGTCCTCCCCTAACGAGCGCCACGTTGTGCTATTATAGGTGGTAATGCCCATAATCCCCACGCTGGGCATGCAGGTTGGGGATCGCAGTTCGGTGTACTGCAGGGGGCGTTGCTGCCCACCCCCCGGTTTGTGTCCCTTAGTCGCCTTTTACGTCACCCGCGGGAAAAATTGGGTTGGTGCTATTCTCTAGGCCGACACCACACAGCAAGGGTTGATATCGACTGCACGTAAACGTATTAAACTCACCATTGAGTCGTAGTGCAGAGGAAGCCGCGGGCCGGGGTCGGCGTACCTTCGCAGCCGCGGACATGTGGGGTAGCCAGACAGGTTGAACTCCAAGTACGTGTTGCGGAGAGCGCTTACTACTACGTCACTGGAACATAAAAAAATATCTTATCGAGCGGTGTTTTTATTCGTACGACGAAGTGACTAAGCTGAGAAGCTTATAAGGTTTAGAATACCGTAGCTTTATGAGTTTTATAGCTTATTTAGCAGAATTTATCACAGTAATTATGTATGTCCTCTGTCTATTATATTTTTTTTGTCTTATTATAAAATAGTATTTTCTAAGGTTATCACGAGCACTACACATAATTAAAACTGTTTTTATACGGATTTATGCTCGTTTCTTATGGTCGTCCGAGACCACGGCACCTGAAAAAGTGCCGAAACGTCGGAAAATTGTAAAAATGTAATAGGTACACGAGCATAAATCCGTATAAAAACAGTTTTAATTATTGTAAAATGTAAAATAAAATATCTTGTATTTTTTACGCTTATTAAATACTATACAGACCTTATAGCTGATTGACATCACAGAATGACATCTGACATGATTGACATTCTTATGATATTGACATGTAATAATTTTTTGTTTCTTTTTAACATTTGTAAATCTGACTGTTATTTCTTAATTTCATTGTTATTGTACAAAGTTTAATCTTGACTTGTAATTAATATTACCAACTAGCTGACCCAGCGAACTTCGTACCGCCTAACAGTCAATTATTTATTTCTCTCCGTAAGAACCATCCTCGTACTTCAAGGATTATTCTAAAAAAAGAATAAGCGAAATAGGTTCAGTTGCTCTCGAGATTTGCGCTTACCAACACATTCAGCGATTCATTTTTATATTATAGATAAATGATGTCTATGTATAAGTCTGTGTCTATGTCATAGAGAACGGAGTTTACACGTTCAGTCCGGCGTCAGTCAATTCCATCAGTCTGGTTAGACTGACGGCAGACTGATTGTCTATTCAGTGGACTCATGTACCAGACTGACGGATATTTGAATATTTTGATGCTTCATCAGTCCGGCATCAATCCGAGCTTGATCAAGGCCACGGACTGAACTGACGTCAGACTGAACGTGTGAACTCCGTCTTAAGGTAGGTTCTAAGAAATTATAATAAAAATAATGCATAGTATTTTCTAAGGTTTACACGAGCACTAGACATAATAAAAACAGTTTTTCGACGTTTCGGACTCTTTCAAGTACCGTGGTCTCGGAAGACTGAGGTGACAGGAAAAATAATTATATTCTTTTTAATGCACTAACCCGTTCTACCCCGAGTACCTACTTTGCAGTTAGGTTTTACATCGGAATGATATCATTAGTGCATTAAAAAGAATATAATCATGTGGGTACAGCGATATCATTCCGATGTAAAAACCTAACTGCAAAGTAGCTACTCGAGGCTGCAAGTGATGCAAATTACTTCAGCCAGATGTCGCTGCCTGTACGTAATACAGAGAGTATTGTAAAGAGATTCGAAATTTCACTGATGCCGGTGAGTCGCCTATTAGCTCAGTTGGACGGGCGCTGGCACGGTTAGCCAGAAGTCGCGGGTTCGAATCCCGGCATGGGTGGAATTTTTAGCCTCTAAATAGGTTTTAGGAAAAATAATGAGGTGAAAAATAATGCAACCTAATAGGGTCCCACTGTAGTGCACAGGCCTTCTCTCAGGGAAAGAGTACGGGATTACCACGAGTACCCACAGCAGGTTGGCAAATTTAGCGCTGAAGTATGTAACCACCTTACACACTCATGTTTCCTCACGATGTTTTCCTTCCAGTCTGGCGCTTAGTTGACGGCGCTTCCACCATACATTTGTCGAGTATTCGAGTTTCAAACACACTAGTTGATTTTACGTAACTTTATTAGTATAAGTTTCTGCTCACCGTGATTAAGCTCTACGAATCGGAGCGAAACTTAGTCGGACCCTTCCGATATAACAACACCCGTAGTAGTAGATCAGAGTGCTTAGTGCGAGTTTTTTAACTACTCGATCGCGTATTAAAAAACTCCGGTCTAAAAGTCTACAAAGTTTAATAGTATTCTACAGTATAGGTGCGCTTGAGTAGAGTGGTTGTTTTACACTGACTTTAGTTCTACAAAATTAATGTCAGCAAATATGCTGCGCGTCACATTTGCTAGATTGACATCGTACACCTTAACCGTCAGCGACTGGTATTGCCACTACAAATGTACATAACTTAGAAAACTAAGTCATTGGTTCATGCGCCGAGGTTCGAACCCACGACTCCCCGAATGCGAAGCCTGCGTTCTGCCGCACCGCTATCACCGCTACGTCAGCTGGTGGAGCGGTGGTAGCGGAGCGGTGTAGAGCTCTGGCTGCTCAATCGGGAGGCCTTGGGTTCGAACCCCGGCATGCACCAATGACTTTGTTTTCTAAGTTATGTACATTTGTGAAATTATAGTAGCAATCTGAAGGAAAACATCGTAAGGAAACCCTAGGGTCTGCGTAGTGTGTCCTAGTGGTGTTAGCGTACCTCAGCGCTTGTTACGTACAATGGCCCAACTATGAGGCTAAGTGCGGAAATCTCAGGTCTAACTAACTAACTCGGTAAGCTGGTAAAGTAACACATTAACCATGATCTAAGGAAACACCAATCGACTCATTAAAGAGCAATTAGTCTGTTTTTTTTTGTTCCGTTTATTGTGTATTTCTGTTGTTCTCATACTATAAATTGAATCTGTCTAGGATCTGTCGTACATAATAAGACTAACTGTATTGCAGTGTCCTCACAGGGTATCATGTACTTACCTACAAATACCAAAACCACCTGTACTATAACTATGTATGTGATTTAGCAATAAAGAATATAAATATGTCAATTTATGTGTTTATTTTATTTTTAAAAACCTATTTAGAGGCTAAAAATTCCACCCATGCCGAGATTCGAACCCGCGACCTCTGGTTATCCATGCCAGCGCTCTTTCCAACTAAGCTATGGGCAACTCACCGGCATCAGTGAAATTTCGAACCTCTTTACAATATTCTCTGTATTACGTACAGGCAGCGACATCTGGCTTAAGTAAATTGCATCACTTACAGCCCCGACTACCTACTTTGCAGTTAGGTTTTTACATCGCAATGATATCACTGTATCTTTTCGATGTAAATAGGTTTTTAAAATTGTCCTTAGCACGGGTTAGTGCAATAAAAAAAAAAAACTAGTATAATATTTTGTTTTTGTTTCTGTAATTTTTTGTTCTCTCTTTCTCCCCCCCCCCTCTCCTTCTCTCTCTCTCTGTCTCTCCTTCTTTCTTTGTAGTGTAAAAGAGACTAAACTCTTAAGATCAAGATTCGGTCTCACGTGATAGTGCTCTGCATATTCGACTCCTGCGCATTGGGCCGCAGCGGGCCGACCGGCGCAAGCGCCACTTTCACATCGGGCCACCCGTCGCACTTCAGCTCACCGGTCAGCTTGTCCGTGATACAGATCACGTGGAGCCGAGCTCGGAACCTGCGGCAAGATAGGGTAAGAGATATTAGATTAGATTACAAAATTATTTATTGCACAATAAGCATAATTGTACAAAGGCGAGCTGAATACTAATGAGTATTTTCTTCCAGCTAACCGTGGGTTATGTGGATAGTAGTGCGGGTAGTGCCCGCAGAGAGTTATTGTAAATAATTATCTTAATATAATAAAATCGCATCATATATGTTAAAATAATACTTATCAATATACCGAATATAAATACTTAGAATACACATTATAATGAGATAAATAAATATATATATATATACATACCTACATATATAAACTACAAAAATATACCTACATAGGCAGGCTATGCCAATTCTTGCCTATGCCAATTCTACCATGCACGGGGATTTCAAGAAGGAGGTTTTTGCATGGACGCTGAAGGCGACCATGCGCGCCACGAGGGTCGTAAGGGAGAGGGTTAAGCTAGGCTTTGCAAGTGTTATTCCTTATGACTTCTTCTTCTTCAGGCTATATTATGTAGTCCACTGCTGGAATTAGCCCTCCTCTAATGAGCGCCACAGCGCCCTGTCAGCAACTTGCCGCATCCAGCATCTGCCGGGAGCTTTTCGCAGATCGTCAACCCACCTGGTCGGAGGGCGTCCTACACTACGTTTGCCGAGTCGAGTCTTATGAAATGTTTGTGTGTAATTAATTTATTAAAGAAATTCAAAACATGACATAACCTCACGCCTGTATGCCAAAGGGGTAGGCAGAGACCAGCAGAGACTGCCCACTTAAAAGAGAAAATTCAAACAGATTGTTTAATTGATATCAACCCTTTGTATGTCCTCCTATATTGGTATCGTGAGGAAACCCGCGAAACGTCTTGTTTTTCACGTGGGCTAATTTGTCACGATATAGGTACTGGTCAAGCCTCGATATCGAGATCAACCCGTGCCCTATCAGTGGGGACACTGCTGGGGCACGGGTTAGGCCATTCTTCACCACGGGGGCCAAGTCCAGGTTGGTGGAGGATTGTAAGACGTGGCTTACCGTCAGAAGTTATCAAGCCGCCCATAAAGCCTCTGACTAGGCTTAACGACTGTCATTACATAACAGCCAACACCGACGGCTTAAAGTGCTTTGCGAAGCACGGAAGCGCTCGGAAAAAAAGTCACTAGCGGTAGTCACGGCAGGAGATTTTTATATAATTATACTAGATTACCCTAGTCTAACGATAAAATTGATTAAGATAAAGAATTCCAAGGTATTGGATAACTTTAGCTACATTTTTAAAAACCTATTTAGAGGCTAAAAATTCCAACCATGCCGGGACTCGAACCCGCGACCTCTGGCTATCCGTGCCACATTTACATTGTATTACATTTTTACTCATATTTTTTCTACGAATTTAGGTTTAAGGTTTTTTTTTACCCCGACAGGGTCCAATATAATATACATTATTTGTTATTGAAGATCCTATCAAACTTATGGCTGCCACAGTGGGCCAATTTCCGAATTGAGAGTTTTACTGACTAAATACCTAAGGAACGTTATGTTAGGCTCATTTCTGACAAATCCGTTTGTCCAAAAATTCAAGAAACCGGAAGTGAAACTGTCGTATTATCTATATCTACGAGTATAATATAAAAATGAATCGCTCAATGTGTTGGTAAACGCAAATCTCCAGAGCAGCTGAACCGATTTCGCTAATTCTTTTTTTAGAATATTCCTTGAAGTACGAAGATGGTTCTTACGTAGAGAAAAATTAAAGAATCGAATGTTAGGTGGTACGAAGTTCGCTGGGTCAGCTAGTCTATAACATAAAAATGAATCTCTGAATGTGTTGGTAAGCGCAAATCTCGAGAGCAGCTGAACCGATTTCGCTAATTCTTTTTTTAGAATATTCCTTGAAGTACGAAGATGGTTCTTACGTAGAGAAAAATTAAAGAATCGAATGTTAGGTGGTACGAAGTTCGCTGGGTCAGCTAGTCTATAACATAAAAATGAATCTCTGAATGTGTTGGTAAGCGCAAATCTCGAGAGCAGCTGAACCGATTTTGTTAATTCTTTTTTTAGAATATTCCTTGAAGTACGAGGATGGTTTTTACGGAGAGAAAAAAAAAAGATTTGACTGTTCAGTTCACTTCGTACCGACAGAGCGGTACGAAGTTCGCTGGGTCAGCTAGTATAGTATATATTATAGTGGTATTATCTAAAACTAAGACCATTTACTGCCTTTGATTAAGCACAATATTTTTTTACTGAAATTTCTGTACTTTTATGTATTGTAAATAACACAAGCAAAAAGTCTGAGCAAAACCTTACTCTTTAATTTCTACACGTTTTGGACTAATTATAGGTATTTACTTAGCACAATTCTCAGTTCGGAAATTGGCCTAATGTATCGACGATTTAAGGCCTGCGCAGACGATCCCCCGAGTACTATATTGTCCGTCGATATAGATCTCTTATGGCTTTATGGGCGGCTTGATAGCTTCTGACAGTAAGGCCCGCCACTGTCTTACAATCCTCCACCAACCCGGACTTGGCCCCCGTGGTGGAGTATGGCCTAACCTTCCAGCGATGCAGGAAGAGACCCGTGCCCCAGCAGTGGGGACATGCAAGGGTTTATAACGAACGATAGATCTCTTATAAAATGTATCGAATAACGCAGACGAAGGACTAAGAGTAGCCCGTACAAAAACTCCCTCAAGTTACCGAGGACATCAAGAGACCGGACTGGACAAATGTTCAATGTTTTCTTTTAACCCTTTGACGTAAATGGGACACCCATGTCCCTGTTTATTTTTGATACGTTATTTCCTAAAATATGGAAAACTTCATTGTATATGGCAGCCCAAACGCAAGTTTCAGAACGCATCCTTTATAATCTGTAGTTAAAAAAAAGAGGAGCGAGAAAAAAAGATGAAAAATAGTAATTAAAATAACGAAAAGTAATTCGTTATTTCCTAAAATATGGAAAACTTTATTGTATATGGCAGCCCAAACGCAAGTTTCAAAACGCATCCTTTATAATCTGTAATTAAAAAAAGAGGAGCGAGAAAAAAAGATGAAAAATAGTAATTAAAGTTTGGTGTTTTGGCGCGCATCTTTTCAACATTTTCAACAACAAACTAAATTATGTTTTGGTTATTTATGTGATTGTTTATTGCTACATTTTGTTACAATGGTAAGTAAATATTTATATTTTATTGTTATTTTCCATAATAATATAAAATAAAGCAGCTAAAATTTTGTATGTTATGCAAGGGAAGTCAGTGTCCCAATATGCGTCATAGGTCAAATTTTATTGGGTTTTACATGTATTATTTATTGATTTTTATGAACTTTGCCACTATATTTCTAAACATTTTTTATTATTTTAGGCTCACAAAGGAACAAGACTGTTTCATTTGAAACTAAACATCAAAGCCTGTGGTACGGTCCGCACACAGCGAAAAAATATTCCCAAAAATTTGCCACTAGATAAAGATATGCAAAGAGGAGATATCTACACCACCAGCTTTGAGGGAATATCTTTTGTCAAGTGGATGGACAATAAGGGTGTACATCTTCTAACGAACTTTTTGTCACCAATACCGACGAAAATCGTCAAGCGCCGGCAAACAGGGTCAGCGCTGAGACTTGAAATAACATGCCCAGAGATTGTTTGCAAGTATAACCAATATATGGGAGGCGTCGATCTCATGGATCAGAAAAAAGTGACTTATGAAGTTGATAGAAAATCGAAAATAAAATATTATTTGAGATTATTCTTCGACCTCTTGGACATCGCGATAAACAATGCCTACGTGATTTACGAGAAACTGCACGTGGCACAAAAAATTGAAGGAACTCTTCTTTCCACATTAGAATACCGGCAAGTTGTGGCCCGGGCGATTATAGGTGATTTTTCTATTAGAAAAAATGCACTGCCTACTATTTCAATGACAAAAAAAAGAATTGAAAATTTAGGAACAGCAAACAAAAGATCTGCGCCAACCCACGTCATGGTGAAAGAAAATGCAAGAAAAAGATGCGTGAATTGTGCAAAAGCTGGCGTGGAGAATCGCACCAATAACATTTGCGAAAAATGCAAAGTACACTATTTTTATTTTTTAATGCACTAACCCGTGCTAAGGAACAAATTTAAAAACCTATTTAGAGGCTAAAAATTTCACCCATGCCGGGATTCGAACCCGCAACCTCTGGCTATCCGTACCAGCGCTCTACCAATTGAGCCAATGGGCGACTCACGGCATCAGTGAAATTTCGAACCTCTTTACAATATTCTCTGTATTACGTACAGGCAGCGACATCTGACTTAAGCAAATTGCATTACTACTTACAGCCCCGACTACCTACTTTGCAGTTAGGTTTAACATCGGAACGATATCACTGTACCCACATGATTACACTATTTTTATTTTTTAATGCACTAACCCGTGCTAAGGAACAAATTTAAAAACCTATTTAGAGGCTAAAAATTTTTCACCCATGCCGGGATTCGAACCCGCAACCTCTGGCTATCCGTACCAGCGCTCTACCAGTCGCCCATTGGCTCAATTGGTAGAGCGCTGGTACGGATAGCCAGAGGTTGCGGGTTCGAATCCCGGCATGGGTGAAATTTTTAGCCTCTAAATAGGTTTTTAAATTTGTTCCTTAGCACGGGTTAGTGCATTAAAAAATAAAAATAGTGTAATCATGTGGGTACAGTGATATCGTTCCGATGTTAAACCTAACTGCAAAGTAGGTAGTCGGGGCTATAAGTAGTAATGCAATTTGCTTAAGTCAGATGTCGCTGCCTGTACGTAATACAGAGAATATTGTAAAGAGGTTCGAAATTTCACTGATGCCGTGAGTCGCCCATTGGCTCAATTGGTAGAGCGCTGGTACGGATAGCCAGAGGTTGCGGGTTCGAATCCCGGCATGGGTGAAATTTTTAGCCTCTAAATAGGTTTTTAAAAATGCAAAGTACACCTATGTTTTACTACAGGTCGCAACTGTTTTGCCCACTTTCATCTGTAATGTGCTGTTCGCTCTATTTCTTTTGTTTAGATGTTTTTTTTGTTGTTTGATAATATAAATAACAGTGCACAAATAACACTGTTTTTTATTCATAATTACCGCAGTACTCTCGAATAAGACGACTTTTACGAAGATGAAAATAACTAAGTATTGCGTCCCTTAGCGCATATTGGGTCATCATGACTGTCCCAAGCATTTCCAAAAAATATACAATACTTTTTATAGTTTTTATGATACATTTAGTAATATTACATCGAAATCAATCAATTGATCCACTGAAACTGCTACAATAACTTCTCAATCGATTTTGTGCGTGAAAGGGTTAAAACGCCATTTCTTTTTCAACTTCATGTAAATTACAACACAATGTAATCTCAGAATGTTTGTTTCCATAGCGTACGCTTCACTCAATTTCCGGGGAACAAATGACCCCACCCCGTAGGCGTTGAGTCCGCGACAAGTACTCGGAGGACATTTTTTACGATTCAGGGACTTTTGTCCCTTGGGGACAGAAGTTCCTCGTCTGCGCAGGCCTTTAGGGTGATAAAAAGCTTCATACATGGACCAAGTCCTTTCGCAATATTCGTACGACTGTTGCTTACCTGTTGACATTCACCCTGTAATGAGACACCTCCACCTTTTCTCCCCGCTGACTGAAAGCCTTCAACTGGAAGGCTGGCGTGGCATCACAGTCGCATGTTATCGTCTGGAATAAACCGGGAATTTGGTCAGTAAACGGTTTTACTGTACTGTACCTATAGATAGATAGATAACACTTTATTGTACATAAAATGGAAATTACACAGATATTTCTTAACCTAAGAGTACAGACGGCGGCCTTATCACTAAAAGTGATCTCTTCCAGACAACCTTTGGATGGACTGGACTAATATACTTCAAAACATACGACCTTATACTTAAAAAAATCAATGTAATTTCTTAACGATTCGCGATACTCGTACATAGTTGTATTGCGTTATATATAAACCTATTTAAAGGCAAAAAGTTCCACCCATGCCGGGACTCGAACCCGCGACCTCAGTTGGGAGAGCGCTGGCACGGTTAGCCAGAGGTCGCGGGTTCGAGTCCCGGCATTGGAGCATTTTTTTGCCTCTAAATAGGGTTTTAAAATTGTCCTTAGCACGGGTTAGTGGATTAAAAAGAATATAATCGCGTTATACATAGTTGCCGCGTTCTCTACCCGAGACCACTTATGATTATTTGTCTAATTACATTTGTAATTAGACCAATTTTGAAGGAAAGCATTGTGAGGACTCCTGAGTGTCCGAGGTGTCCAAATACCTCAGTGCTTCAAATAGCCAATCCGCGGTGGGCATGCACGCGTGGTGATTAAGCCCGTACTCTCTCTCTCTCTGAAAGAGAAGGCCTGTGCCCTGCAGGGTGACGTGTATAGGGTACAGAAAGCAAAGAAAAGTAGAGCGAGTGTCAAATACATTAATAAGACGCAGTGTGAGCCGTAGACGTTGGCTTTATTTTGAGTATTAGGTAAAATAACTAAAATTGCCAGAAAAAAATCTACTAGCCTACCAGAGTTGGTCTCTGCATTCCCCTTCCTGCAAGAGCGGTGGTAGCGGAGCGGTGTAGAACGCCGGCTTCTCAATCGGGAGGTCGTGGGTTCGGACCCCGGCGTGTACCAATGATTTTGTTTTTTAAGTTATGTACATTTGTGAAATTATAGTAGCAAAACTACTCGCTGACGGTGAAGGAAAACATCGTAAGGAAACCCTAGTGTCTGAGGTGTTAGCGTGCCTCAGCGCTTGCTACGTACAATGGCCCAACTATGAGGCTAAGTGCGGAAATCTCAGGTCTAACTCCCCTTCCTGCATACAGGCGTGAGTTACAGGGGTCATCATCTGTCTTGGCAGTAGGTAGGTATGGACTGTGGTTCCTGATAAAATGGGAATACAAGATGTGACAATGATAAACTTTAGACAAATTTGGTTACACAGAGCCGCGCGATGCGGCCGCGCAAAAGGACATTGAAAGAAAAAAAACATTAATATTGCCATCTTCAAAGAAAAACCTTAAAAATTACTAACTAGGGAACACGTCGCTAACAGTAGGTATTATTAACTCAATTCCGGATTGCCCGCAGTGTGAGACGAGCAACCGACGACGCGAGCTCCGTCTCTGCTCACCATGATTAAGCTCTGCGAATCAGAGCGAAACCTGGTCGGACTCTTCCGATATAATAATACCCGTAAGTAGATCCGGAAGTCTACAATGTGTTGTGCTTACGAAAGTTTTAGTTCAAAAATTCCGGATTCGCCAACTTGTTTTTTTGTCGGAAAGAAGCAAGTGAATCTGGAATGGTAGGCATGCTATTTCGGTCCCAAAGAATGCCTTCTACAGCGCAGACAGACAGACAGCGAGGACAGTGTAGAAAATAGAGTCTCTTTGGCACCCTTAGGAAAAGCGAATAGTTGTTGCAAAATCACCTGTAACCTAAACAGAATAGAGTTGTTGCTCTATCATGAAACTTAAATTTGTCAATGACTATGTGAAAAAATTTACTAGACAAATACATTATATTGTAACTAAAAAAATGGATAACTGGGCAAAACCAACAGGATGATATCATGATGATATCAACCCTTTGTATGTCCCCACTACTGGGGCATGGGTCTCTTCCTGCATCGCAGGAAGGTTAGGCCATTCTCCACCACGCTAAGTCCGGGTTGGTGGAGGATTGTAAGACAGTGGCTAGCCTTACTGTCAGAAGTTATCAATCCGCCCATAAGGCTTCTGACATAGCTTAACGACTGCCAATACATGACAGCCGGCACCAACGGCTTAACGTGCCTTGCGAAGCACGGAAGCGCTCGGAAAAATGCCACTAGCGGTAGTCACGGGACGGTCTCCCATCCTGTACCTGACCGCGCCTATTTTTGCTTAACTCAAGTTATTGATTCCAATCACTCGGTATGGCTAGGCCACGAGCGCTTCGAACCAACAGGAAACAACTTGATAATTTTGTATCTCTAGCAATTTTATCTCAAACGGCCAGGGTTGGTCGAATCTATAATGACGTCACAGGCCAGTAAATGTAGCGATCCGAGAACCCGAGAGTTGACTTGGCGTTTGTCTGTTTACTGACCAGTGACGTCACTAATTCCTGTACGACGCCATATTCAAGATAGCGTTTTAGCGGCTTATTATAAAAATGAATTTATATAAGATAAGAATATTCTTTATTGTAAGTATACGCCAGAAAATATATGTATATGTTTATATACATGTTTTTTCAGACAAAATACACGAAAGATTTCAAAATTATCTCTTTATGAGCACTTATTAACGTAAAAGCTGAGTTGGTTTTCAGAATTCTGTCAAATAGTCTATTGTTAACTAATCTCCCTGACCTTTGCAAAGAACAATGTCAAACGAAATACCTACCGTCTCTTTGGCATGAATTACCTACATTCTTTTGTTTTCATTCCAATTTCAAACTGGCCAATTTAACCGTACCTTTCTGAACACCACAGGTCACATCGGTTGGTCATGACTATGAGCCTACGCCACCCACGCTTTGCGATGCCTGTGCAATAGTACAAAGATAGGCACAGAAGAACCAACTCCTAATCTAAGGAATTTTATTATTGATATAAATCCGGATCAACTTATTTGATCCTATTATACCTACCTATTATCTCCGGCACACACGCACTTAATTTTTTGTGGACTCCGACCAGGTTTCGCCTAGCGAGGCATGATCATTGTTGGCATCCGAATCCATCCAATCCATTGTTAGGATTTTCAGACTAAGCAAAAACATTATGGATTTTCATCTCAGATTGAAACGAACAACCGACGGACACGGTAATTGTCTCAAATAAATAAAGGTATGCAGAGTATTGCTTACAAAAAGACAGTAAATTCCAGCTTTGACAGATGAGCATTTATGCAGATTTCTCTACAGTGTCAATCACAGTTTCGTGTGCAATATTTTGCTATGAAAAGAAGGGATAGGGCATTCTACCCTAGACCAGTCTGACAAGCCAAGCCTTGACAAGACTACACCATCTAAAAAACAATGTCCCAGGCACAACAGCGTCCCCGTGGTCCCTTCATGCATCTAGTGTGACTGAAGGTGCCACTGAACGCTCTGTATAAATCGTCTCATTACGTAGATGCAAAGGCCATTGTGTGTAGACCAGTCGGACCTTCTGTACTAGTTCATTATTTTATGATAACGTTTTGTTTCGAATTAGAATACGGTCTTAATTTTCACACGGCTTCGCAGAGGGGATATAGCTCAGTGGTAGAGCAATCGACTGCAGATCGATAGGCCCCCGGTTCAAATCCGGGTGTCCCCTACCAGAAACCAAACCAAAGCATTGCTTAGTTTTTTTCCTCCGAATTGACTAACTCCGGAATGTGGACAGAGTTTCTTAAAACTAAAAATCGTTTTAGATTATGTCAATACCAGGTAGGTAATTTGATTTGATCTTTATCGTAACTAGTTAAAAAATTATCGGAGCAACGTCACGATAATTAAGTAGGTAATTATAGTGACTTATCAGAGAAAACAATGTTCTTTATAACTTCTTTAGCAGGAAGACTACCAATTCCCGTCCAGATCACAGAAAATTAATATAATATATTTTATGTAGAGTACAGACCCAGCCCTCGTGAATTGAAATGAAATGAAAAGGTTTTCATTTCATTTCAAGGTTTTCATTTCAAAGTAGCGCAGATACTGCGGCTTAATGAACGTTACAAGTCAAACTAGGTGTCCATTTCAAAATCTGGATCATTTTGGAGAAAAAATGGACAAAAAAACTCCAAACTAAGTCTTTTCAAATTCCTTAATTACTTAACAGAATTTACACAGATTCTACAAAACTCGTGAATGTTACATGCTTGAATTCCAGACATCATTGTCATCTAAATAATCCTTAATATTATAGTAGCTCTTTTGGCACAAAGTGTACTTTACACATTTTTTGAACCGCGCTTCAGTCAAACTTAATATATCTTCAGGGATTTTATTGTAGAAGCGTATACAATGCCCCATAAGGGTGTATTAACTTTTGCCAGCCTAAATCTTGGGATCAAAAGTTTATGTTTATTTCTGGTATTTACATTATGTTGGCTACCTGCAATTTTAAAGTTTAAAAACCTATTTAGAGGCTAAAAATTTCACCCATGCCGGGATTCGAACCCGCAACCTCTGGCTATCCGTACCAGCGCTCTACCAATTGAGCCAATGGGCGACTCACGGCATCAGTGAAATTTCGAACCTCTTTACAATATTCTCTGTATTACGTACAGGCAGCGACATCTGACTTAAGCAAATTGCATGGGTGAAATTTTTAGCCTCTAAATAGGTTTTTAAATTTGTTCCTTAGCACGGGTTAGTGCATTAAAAATAAAAATAGTGTAATTTTAAAGTTGCTAATATTTTTTCTGACATACATAATATTTTCATAGATATACTGGCTGGCAACTGTCAGGATGTTTGTTTCTTTAAAGAATTCTCTTAACGAGTCTCTACTGCCTAGTTTATAGATGAATCTGATCGCTCTTTTCGCTCGCTTCTTTTCGTGGTGGAGTATGGCCTAACCTTTCTGCGATGCAGGAAGAGACTCGTGCCCCAGCAGTGGGGACATACAAGGGTTGATAAACATAACAGACCCAGAGTCAACCTCAGTAACCCTCAGCGCTAAAAATGCCAATTTACGGTGGGCACGCGAGGTAATTAAGCCCATACTCTTTTTCCGAGTCAGTACTGCCCTGTGTTTAGGCTGCATAAAAAAGGAAAAAAAATAGTACCGTCCAACCGAATTAGGAATAGGGGTAGGCAGAGACCTGACAGATCACCTTCGCTTCATCAACGTTCATACGTCGTTGGATGCAGGCACGCTGCCGGTTCCGGGTATTTCCGGTCGTTGGTATTTCATTTTCACTTTCATGTTACATTGTACTTTGACATTCAGCAAACAGAATGTAAATTCTTCACTAGACTTGACCAAAGTGTGTCCTTAGAGGGAGTTGTTATATCTCATATCTTTGCTATCCGAGACACACTATATCTCTATCATATCTCGCTCCCCACTTGTGCCCTAGCTCATACGACGTCCAATTAACTAAGTGCGTGTGGAAAAAAGAGACACAAGTGGTGAGTCAGTCTAGTCTACCTATTCCCTACTTTATCCAGATCACACGTTTCTTTTGGTGAACTTTCTCTCATCGCTCGTTGGTTACGACGAGAAATGCGGCCGAATGTAACCGATGTCAGACGATGTTGATCTCGTTCTCGCGCATTGTGTGTGAGCTGGATAAAGTACCAGGAGATGACTACCGTACTGAGTTGAGTGTATGTGTAAGGGAGCCAGATATAGTTGACATCTCTGGGATATGAATGGGACACACTTGACGGTGAGGGAGTTGTGTATCTGACTCTTGAGTTACCCAAGGCTATTCTTCACGTTGAAATAAATTAATTGAATTGTCCGTCCGCCCGTCCGTGCGACCGTCTGTTAATTCGGTCCTTCTGTCAGGATATGAAGACGCGAGGCAATGAAGTACTTACGACGTCATCCTTGCTGTCGCACTCGCTGAAGATGTTGGTGATGCTGGGCGGGTGGCAGTCCAGCGCGCGGACCAGCTCCACCCCGATGCCTTGCTGGAAAACAGAAAGACTCGTTAAGTCAAGTATATTTATATTTCCTGCACGGGCACTGTAAAATGTAATCAATGTAAAATGAAAGCCGATATTCATCATCAACTTTTCATGTCGCCACGGAGAGGCACGGGTCTCAGCCCTGAGAAAGGTATAGGCCCACAGAGGCCAAGTCCGGATTGCTGAAGGCTTGCAAGACTAGTGTCTGATCTTACTGTCAGAAGTTTTCAAGCCGCGCCCTAAGGCCTCTGACTTGGCTTAACAACTGTCATCTATCGACGGCAGCCGGCACCAATTACTTAACATGCCTTGCGAAGCACGGAGCCGCACGGAAACGTGCCACTAACGTTAGTCATATACGGTCACCAACGGTCATCCATGCACTGAACGTGCCCTATGTGGCCTAACTTCGTGATCGTTTAAGATTTCTCAGGCAGCCGGGGCTACGAGCGATTCCGATATTAGTGGCGGTCAATCGGGGAATAATAAAAATGTTATAGGGATAGCTTTCAGAAAATACATAGAATATCATATGTACCATTTAGATAAATAGAGAACACTTCACGACTATTGTACATAAAAATGGAAATTACACTGATATTTCTTAACCTAAGAGTACAGACGGCGGCCTTATCTCTATTACAGGCATGAGCATAGAGTCACAACGTTAAGCCGTTGGTGCCGGCTGTCATGTAATGGCAGTCGTCAAGCCATGTCAGAGGTCTTGTGGGCGGCTTGAAAACTTCTGACATTAAGGCTCGCCGCTGTCTTACAATCTTCCACCAACCGGGACTTGGCCCCCGTGGTGGAGCATGGCCTAACCTTCCTGCAATACAGCAAGAGACCCGTGCCCCAGTGGGTGCATACAAGGGTTAATATCGATTCACTCGAATTTCACATTTTGTAGTTTCCCAATATTCCATTTTATAGTTAAGTGTTAACATTAGTACAATGAAGAATGGTTTCCACTTTAATCCTGCCCTCGAAGTGTCCATTACATTCTAAAGCACTTCTCAAGAATGTTTGTTGTTAACTCTTCGCTACATTGTCACACATCAGTGGGGCTAGCATGGAATCCTTAGAGTGGGCTTAGTCTTATCCAAGAGACATGTCTTTTGCCTACGAATTTGGTTTTTCAAACAGAGACCCCCCATAGTGCTTTTACGAATGGGTGATGTATAAAAAGAATTTCTTTATAATACTTCTTCTTAGTAGTTGGGCGGCGCAGCCATGCAGTCAATTTGAATTATTTTAAAGGAAATCGTTACGTTTTGTTTAGGTGTCTGTCGTGTGGAGACCCGCAGCTAGTGTTCCCAACTCCTTGCGATATTTTTTTAATGTTTTTTACATTCCATTTTAACATGAAAATTACATATTAAAATAACAAGAATGTCAGATTACAAAAGAAGTGAAAAATGTTATGTATGATATTGGTTTTATTGATAAAACACTTGTAATAAGTTGTTCCATCGAGCCGGATCTGAACCAGCGAAACATGGGTTAACGTTCTGCTATTTACAATATTTTCCTGTGTGAGCAGAACTTCTTCTCTAGGGGTTTGAGTCACCAAAGTGGAAGAAAGAGCCGTTTTTACTGATCGAACTAATCTTTCCCACACTCCACCCATATGAGGAGATTCGGGTGGATTGAAAGTCCATAACTCCAAGATCATTTACATTCTGCGCCATTTGTCTATCACTTAACAGGTCTCGAATAGCTAGGCTAGGGTTTTGATATAAAGATATTATTATGTGAAGGTTTTTAATAGCTTAATCGTAAATCATCACATTCTACAGATGAGCAGTCTCCTATTGGAGGTTGGCGAGTAATTCGGCAAAAAAAATCTCCTCAACCTCAAAAGAAAATGTGCCTCTGAAAAGCTAACAGAATCCTCATAGGATGACTTCGTTGTCTGTCTGTTTGTCCGTTCGTCTGTTTTTTTTTTAATTAGCCATGGCTGTGTCCCACTGCTGGCCAAAGGTTCATTTGTTCGTCAATACGGTCTATAATTTCCAAATTATGGTTATTGGTGCACCAAACCAACAACCATAATTTGAAAATTTTTCACACTTGAGGAAATTTTTCACACTCAAGGGGTTGAGATTGTCTATACTTGAGCAGCTGGAAATTTTCCAATTATCTAGGGATAGGTTGTTTACAATACTAAATGAACAGGTGGGCAGCTCCTTTATTTCCCCAGTAATAGCATTTTTTGCGCAAAACAATAATTACCGATAGGCGGTTGACGGTTTAACGGTCACCGCTTTAACGGTTAGATCACGTCATTGCATCGGGGGGAGGGTGGCCTAGCCTAAAAATACGGAGCGTTGTTGCGGTGACGGTCACTTGCACTTGTGAGTCTGAGGATGCCTCGTGTTAGAGGCGAAACGCGTCGCGTATTTTCTCACAAGTATTGGTGTCGGTGGTGGTGTGTTCATATCTTGCTTCTGCTTGAAAAAGTGGGAGGGAGGGCGGTGCATTAACTAACCGCATGGTGCTTGTGGGATTTTTTGGCGGAATTAAGCAAAGTAATTTTCTCATTTTAATGCTATTATGGATTTCCGCAAAGTAACGCCTGATTCCATACAATATCTTAAGTCTATAATGCTCTACTACTATGACAGACCTAAGTTTTGTCTTCCATATTAGCCGTACAGAAAAGTGCTCTTTATTACTGGTGATCTCTCCATCAAACCACTGGCAATAAAACCTCAGGTCTCCAGTGGATACTTTAGTTGGAGCATCGTAAAGTGCACGTCTGTCCACAACAAACACTGCTGTTCAAATATGCGATCCATTAGTGCAAGAGCGTCTGATTCTTAATTAGATACACACAGCGGGTATACAAAAATGAGTACTTTTCTGAAGAATTAGTAGCCGTAAGGCCGCCAAAGCTGAGTGTGCGAAAGGCAAAGTTGTTAGTATATTATTTGTTATACAAATAATATACTATTTACAATTTGGTTGACAATTTGCCACACTCAGTTGTATGCTCTGTGCTCGTTCGTTCGTACGTACGTTTTGACCGTCCAGCCCTCCTATTACGTAGCACTCCACTCTATCGAGTGAAGCATTTAGACGACTCCTAGGTTTCAAAAAATATATGCATTTGACAGCCGGAGTAGCTTAAAAAAAAGTAAAAATCGACGTCACCCGACTCTGTGGATACTTGCGTAATAATGCCCCAGAGTGCTTAGTGCGAATTTGACAGATCCAATCGAATAACTTTACTACCGCGTTAATCGAGCATTGAGTAGCGAGTATGAGTAAGTTAACCGTTCGAACTGGCAAAACGCTGTCACAGTACAACTCGCACTTGCGTTTATTCGTGTTTTGGTTGGTAAACGTGTTCATTTCTCAACGTAAACCATTACAACTCGCACTCAGCAATTTTAATTTCCATACTTGTCGCTAGGTGGCGCTTCCTCGATGCCATAGAAATATGAGTTTACGTTAACGCGATCGAGTAGTTAAAAAAATCGCACTAAGCACTCTGAGTTTGACAGATCCAATCGAATAACTTTACTACCGCGTAAATCGAGCATTGAGTAGTGAGCATGAGTAAGTTAACCGTTCGAACTGGCAAAACGCTGTCACAGTAAAACTCGCACTCGCGTTTATTCGTGTTTTGGCTGGTAAACGTGTTCACTTCCTAACAAAACCATTACAACTCGCTCTCAGCAATTTTAATTTCCATACTTGTCGCTAGGTGGCGCTTCCTCGATGCCATAGAAATATGAGTTTACGTTAGCGCGATCGAGTAGTTAAAAAACTCGCACTATGCACTCTGGTGTCCATACGTACGTTACTTCGTGCGTATAAGTTCGTTCGTTCGTACGTACTTTCATTCTTTTCATAGTTCGTTCGTTCCTTCGTCCGTTCGTACGTTTGCTCGTTCCTTCGTTAGTTTGTTAGTTCGTCCTTTAGTTCGTTCGTTCTTTCGTACGTTCAGCTGCCCTTCCAAATAGCCAGCAGCGCTCTCCTCTTAAATTAAGAACTCCTAACGTTTGCTATATGAATTAAGAAGGAGTAGGAATTATTCAGGATTTGGTCTCAAACTGTAGACTGTTTTCTGGCTACTATATCACAGGGTATACCCACCGGGTACCCACCCTGTTTTCACGTTACCATTACACAGGGTTACCCCCCCACCCTGTGATAGGGCAGCCGGAAAACAATCCCAAGCCTAGAAAACACCCAAACTGAGGCCTTAAAACGGCCTCCATCGAGGATCGAAGGTACGACCTGTCGTGATAGTCAATTGTTTTATAGGTACTAATGAATGATGCAGTTCACTATTTATCAGTCCATCAATGTAAAATATCAATCATATATCATACATATAATATCAATCATATCAATCAATGTAAAAACATCAATGTAAATAAACTGTAGTAGGTATTTTATAACCACGAACAAATTAAACCCTTGACGATGGAAAAATAAAGCGATTCACGAAATAATTTACATTTATTAATTTAACGCTTTGCAACGTGAAAATAAAGTGATTCACCGAGAAATACCTAAAACACTTCGCAAACAGAAAATAAATTATTTATTCAAAACAAACAAAAATAATTACGAATAAAAATAATATTTAATTCTTCGTAATGGTAAAATGAAGATTCGCGGAGAAATTGAAAATCTGTATGGAAAAGTAAAGTAATTCAAGAAAAATTCAACAGTTTGCGATAGGAAAATTAACAGATTCACAGTGAAATCAAACACTTCGCAATGCAACAAAAAGTAATTCACGTAGAAGCTAAGCAGTTCCCGATGGAAAAATAAAGTTATCCAGGTACCTAGAAATTGAGCACTTCCCGACGGAAAAATAAAGTTATTTACGCAGAAATTGGCGTCCACTTTGTCGTTAAATCGTACAAATTCGGTCGCTAGACAGCTAGAAACTGCATACAGTAGCGACGCGCCGAATCACACATGATACAAATTCCATGCGCTTCGACGAGTTTTTGTAAAACTTTGCTCTAATAAGCCTTATGGACATTTTATTTTGTGTCGCTAACTGTACCCGCGATTCGTTCACATGGGATTCGTTAAAAGTATTATCATCATCATCAGGCTATGGTAGTCAACTGCTTGGCACAGCCCTCCCCTAATAAGGGCCATATCGCCCTGTCTTCAGCTTGGCGCATCCAGAATCTGCCTGCAGATTTTCGCAGATCGTCATCCCACCTGGTCGGAGGGATAAAAGTAACATCATTATGTAATTTTCCGATTCGCAAACTAACATTAAAATTTACGTACATGCACACACATAATTGCTTCTGGCCCCACACTCGGATACCCTGTGTCGTGAAAATCAGAAACAGCGACATCACAAACATGTAAACATCCAAGAAATGGGAGGTTTTTTTTGTCCCCAGCCGGGGTTCCAACCCGGGACCTATCGCATGGTAGGCAAATGCGCTACCGCTGTGCCACAGAGGTCGTCTAAACTAGAAGGCCCCAAAGTATAATAATGCTTAATAAATACTTAATAACGCTTCTCAGTGGAACCGGCCGATTGGAATCAATCACTTGGGTTGCAACAGAGGTGCGGTTAGGTGATGAATGGGTGACAACTCCGTGACTACCGCAAGTGGTGCCATCATGTAATGGCAGTCGTTAAGCCATGTCAGAGGCCTTATAGGCAGCTTGATTACTTCTGACGGTAAGGCCCGCCACTGTCTTACGATCCCTCACCAACCCGGACTTAGCCCCCGTGATGGAGTATGGCCTAACCTTCCTGCAATGCAGGAAGCGACCTGTGCCTCAATGGGGACATACAAAGGGTTGATATCATGATCTCAAAGGGACCGACTCAGCTGATGGACCGACTCAGCTGATGCTATCACTGTTTTCTTGTCTTTAGTTAATAGGTCTTGTAAATAGTCTTATGGCCCGCCACTGTCTCACAATGCTCCACCAACCCGGACTTAACCCCCGTGGAGGAGTATGGCCTAACCTTCCTGCGATGCAGGATGAGACCCGTGCCCCAGCAGTTTGGATATACAAAGTGTTGATAGCGACGCTTCCCAGCAGCTGCAAAGGCTTAATGGCTCAATAGATATTTTTGCTGTCCCATCTCGAATTACCTACTATCCTGTATTACCTATAGATTCACAGCAAAGTCTGACTCACAATTACCCTCAATTCGCCACAAATACCGCTGTTATAGATGGAAATTCAGTCGAGGGCGATCTTTTACATGCCATCATGAATCAGGCATCATGATTCAGTTCATTCATGCGTAATCCTCACGTAACATCCGCCTTATGTCTTAGAGAATAGGGTATTTAATAAACTGCTCTCCTGGTAAATAGGTCAAAAGGCAAGACGTGACTTATATAGGTTCTGGCTGATTGTAGTACCGTTATAGCGCTGCCGATGGAATTTAAGCGCTAGAGTAAGCGCTTAAATTCCTGTCGAAAGCACGTGACAGCGAAACTATCGTTAAATGACATAACAGTTACCGTCATAAGAGTTACTGTCGAAACAGTTAGTGTCATAACATGTAGTGTTATTTCCGGTACTCCAATAAATTTGCTCTCAACTGAATCCTGACTAAGGCTTCCGTCAATGCTCTCTGAAAGCGCTTGTTTATACATGGGTATAAACAAGCGCTTTCAGCCATGATATTTTTACAGTTATCCATAGATAAATTGTAGGTACCACTGACCGCCCTGTCAATTGACTATTTATTAGTTTGTTCCTAAGTAAGTATTTATTTTGACAGCACCTATAACACAAGTCATTTAGTTTTACTTAGTATAGGGCTAACGAGATGTAAATGAATATTTATTTTAGTTAAGGTTACTTGCGGCAAGTGACTGGATACCTAAGAAGATAGATAAATACATCCACGGATAAAAACGAATGAACAGCAGTTTTTTTTCCGCTGTCTTTTTCTCCACTACAATACGGCCCGAAGGCAGCGGCTTACATTTTACATTGTACATTGACATTCAGCAAACAGAATGTAAGTTCTTTACGTTGAAATACAATTATTTGATTGACTGTGTGTCAGTCATACATTTTATCTATGGTTACCTCTACAAATATCACTTTTTTGGCTCTTTTCACTGGATAGAGCTTACCCATAAATAAACTTAAGCAATTCGCCAGTTACAACATCAATGAGAACTAAAAAACATAAAATTTTGTACATTTTGATATTTTGAAAAATTTTGGTACAAAAAAGAACAATAAATCAAATTATCACAACACTGGATCACAAATAGGGCGCCTTTTCATTTAGTTGTACTTAGTATGGGGCTAACGAGATCTGTGTAATATGTCCTTGAATATTTATCTATTTATGATTATACTACTTTTATTTTATTTTTAATGCACACACCCGTGCTAAGGACAATTTTAAAAACCTATTTAGAGGCTAAAAATTCCACCCATGCCGGGATTCGAACCCGCGACCTCTGGCACGGATGGCCAGAGGTCGCGGGTTCGAAACCCGGCATCGGTGGAATTTATAGCCTCTAAATAGGTTTTTTTAATATTATTTATGCTGTTCACTTTTTGAAAAACATATTAATAAACAAGTTATGATTTTAATTCCATTGGTGGTGCTGGTTAACACAACATAGCGCCTTAAGGCAGGCAGTGAGTCTCTCCTCAGCCATCCTGAACCAAGCGCTGAAAGCAATCAGTTTCTTGATAAGCAGCGCGAAAAACCTAAGCGGTCGCTGTGCTTACAGAGACGTATTGACGTGATGGAGGAGGGAATGTTTATTATCTCCCTCCCGCCGTAGAGATTAGATAAAATAAAAAAAACGGGTCAAGTGCGAGTTGAACTTCCGCATCGAGGGTTTCGTACAACCCATATATTAATTTCTTTCAAAAATTTTGTTTTATTTTGCAAAGTATGAAAAGAAATTTTTATAGGCATTCAAAGTTACGAAAAATATCGAGCCCCGCTAAAAGTCGGGCTCGGGCCGCGGCCCGCTTAGCAGTGCTGCAAACTTAACTAATTTATCTATTGTTTTCTTTTTAGAATTGAGTAAAATCTCCTGAATTTTGACAAGTAGCCACTACATTTCTGCATATTCCACCTTTGTTAGATTATTGAACGAATATAATGAAACGGATCGTTTTCAATCATCGACTCGATATGCGAATATTTCATATCTGTGTTGTGCTACGAATGCTATCAAAAGAGGAAAAATATTAGAAAAAGATGTCATAAAGGAAGTCGCGAAGATACATTTTATAAAGATAGTGGAATATGGTCTTTTTTTAAAGAATGAGTGGCCTATGATCGGTGCCTCGCCTGACGGGCGTACTGATGACTGCGTTATAGAAGTAAAGTGTCCAACCAAGGCAAACACTTTTATTACGTATAGTAAAGGTAAACTAGGCAAAAAATATTATGCTCAGATACAAACACAAATGACCGGAAAGAGAAAAGCCCTATTTTGTATTGCACATGTTGTCTTTGAAACCTCAAGGAATGTTGATGTGCATGAAGTAGTTTATAAGAAAAAATATTGTGATGATCTTTTTGAAAAATGTGTAAAGTTTTGGAAGAAAAATATTTTTGACAAAAATAATAAAATAACACTGTCCTAATGTAATATAGTTTTATTAAAACTCAATAAATATCTATTTTTTTCGCATTTTAACGTCTTCTGGAACTATAAAAACAACTTTTCCGCGAATTAGTAGTTGTATTTTTACATTTCGGCACAACACATGATTTCCTAGTATTTGGATTGGACATTTTTAAAAGTATTTAGGTATAATTTACGACTACGAGCGGACTGAGTGAGCCAGGCTGAGCGTGTTGTGCGATGACGTCACAGCGTAACCGGCGGCCCGCGTCTTATGGTTACTGCTTGTTTTACTTCTAAATCGGAAACTAATTGACGTATAGAAGTAATTCTTTCACTAGTATTTTTTATTTTTGACAGAGAATACGGAGTACTAATAATCAAAATTAGTTAATATTCTTCATTGCAAGACAGTGGCGGGCCTTACTGGCGGGTCAGAAGTTATCAAGCCGCCCATCAAGCCGACATGGCTTAACGACTGCAATTACATGACAGCCGGCACAACGGCTTAACGTGCCTTACGAAGCACGGAAGCGCTCGAAAAAATGCCTCTATCGGTATGGTCGGGACGGTCTCCAATCCTGCACCTGACCGCGCCTGTTGTTGCTTAACTCGAGTGATTGATTTCAGCCACTCGGTTCGACTAGGCCATGAGCGCTTCGACTGAGGGAGACAATAAGATTAACAATCTGAAGTACTAGTGGGCTGGTTCCATATTTCGACGACCTCATTGGCGCAGCGGAAGCGCATCTGCCTACCATGCGACAGATCCCGGGTTCAAACCCCGTCATGTTTGTATCGTTGTTTCTGGTTCCTACAACACATGGTATCCTCGTGTGGGGCCAGAAGCAATGTATGTGCCTGTACGTAAATGTTATGTTATTTGTTTTTATCTGTGGCATCCGTGGTTACTTTGCACAGGGCATCCCAGTTTGGGACCAGGACAAGTGCTTGTGTTGCGTGAAAGTTATTTGTATGTATTAATAGAGCGCGTTGGCATCCTATGCAGACGGAACCCTAAAAATGTCGAGGCGTGTGTATCACCATTTTACGTATATTTGTGAATTTAAAGTAGAAATACTTCCCGCCGCGGGCGTGCGTGCAAAGACTAATGAATTTTGTACGTAACTTGAAAATGTACGTAACTTAGAAAAGAAAGTCATTGATACATGCTGGGATTCGAACCCACGTCCTCCCGGCGTTCTACCGCTCAATTCGCTCGTCCGAAATCGATTTAACTTTGTTAATTTATAAAGCAAGCTACACCTTGGTTCCCACGAATTGACCGATAAACCTAGTTTACATCGAAACAATGACATCATCGGTGTGCTTCATCGTCGCAAGCGCTGACGTAATCCCTAGACGCTTCAAATAATATACAGGGTGGCCGGACTGACGGACATAAAAAATTGAGTGTACCGTAAATCAGGGTGACGTTCAATTCACTGTTTCCAGCCGGTTAGTTTGTTTATAGTTAGTTTGTACTAAATTTAGCAAATATTGTGTTACAATAATTGATAAATTTAATGTCCGAATGCGATGAAAAAGATTCCTCAAGCTTAGATTTGAACGTCCCACGCGGGATGTGCAGAAAAGCTTACTATAATATCCTTTCATTTATTCATATACAAAAAGAAAAATTGTTTGATTTAGATATCATATTTTAGTAGAATTTTGTTTCTCTTCGTTTTTAAACGACGTTCAGAACTCTATTAATAGGTTGTTAACTGTTTAGCTCTCTTAACATTGCTCCCGTACAACATCTTGGGGAGAAGGCAGTGGCTGAAAACCAGTGCTGTCCAGGGCTAAGCCCTTTGACTTTTGTCTTATTTTATAACCAGCTGGTGCCCGCGATTCGTCTACGCAGGATTATCGGGTAGATTTTTTCCTACTTTCGGGTAGATCTTTACAAATCGTAGCTTATGTGTTATTCTGATGTATAAACTATATTATTGCAAAGTTTCATTAAAATCCGTTCAGTAGTTTTTATGTGAAAGAGTAACAAAGTTCCATCCATCCATATATATAAACTTTCGCGTTTATAATATTTAGTAAGGATATCACAATCTAGGTTTATTATTTTGTTCAAGTTTTTTTTGTTGAGGCAATGTTTTTTTTTATCTTTATCTTAAAACATCAACGATTATTTAGAAGACAAAGATGTCTGCCAATTGTATCTTACCTTTTGTAACTGCTGTGTCTGTAACTAAGTTAAGTGAATTAAGTCAAACTATTCTTGTAAAATAATAAATGTGGAATTTCCTTGCTAGCTTCTCTTCCACATAGTATATTAATTATAAAACTAACAACTATGACATTCCTTAAGTAAATATTTCATTTTTACAATGAAAAACATTTGATTTGATAACCATGAAACTGGTAACCCTATATACTTAACCCCCCAGTGCTGACCAGGAAAATAACAATAGTTTCCTATTGTTAACAGAACTGAGGGGGTTAAGATATAAAAACAATGTCACACCAAACAAGTTTGAGGGAAGTTATTATTATCCTTAATACTTTTAATGCACTATACAATACGGCGGAGTTAATGCCTTAAGCGTTTTCTGCCAGCCAACTGCAGGAGGTGGATGAAAAACTTCCCTCGATTTCTCCATTATTAATCAAAAAATATTCTTATTATTTATTTCAAAGTAAAAAAAATGTAAAATATTTGCTGAATACAATGTAAAATGTAAGCCGCTCCCTTCGGACCGTAGTTTATCGGCATCGGGACACAAAACTCTACTCTGATTATTACGTAGACTTACATAAAAATACAGGAGATAAAAATACAGAGAGTAAAGAGGTTCGAAATTTCACTGATGCCGATGAGTCGTCCATTAGCCGCTCAGTTGGAAGAGCGCTGGCACGGAAAGGCAGACAGAGGTCGCGGGTTCCAATCCTGCCATGAGTGGAATTTTTAGCCTCTAAATAGGTTTTGGTGGTGGGGTATGGCCTAACCTTCCTGCAATGTAGGAAGAGACCCGTGACCCAGCAGTGGAGACATACAAGGGTTGATAACGAAATAGGCTTTAAAAATTGTTCTTAGCACGGGTTAGTGCATTAAAAAGAATATAAACAAAATATTAGTGTAGAGAAGTGATGCTCTTTTAATTTTTAGTTTTTGGCAACAATAGTAATTTTCTGCTACTATTAATCCTAATGATTAAATAAATACCAATTCAAGATTTCAGTACTTCTTATTTCTTCATAACATAAACATAAACATTTACATACAGGCACATACATTGCTTCTGGCCCCACACTAGGATACCGTGTGTCGTGGGAACCAGAAACAACGACGTCACAAACATGTAAACATCCAAGACCTGGGGTTTTTTTTTTGTTTCCAGCCGGAAACATAACATAACATAACCTCACGCCTGTATCCCAGAGGGGTGGCAGAGACCAAGGACTGCCATTTGCCACTATTCTGACAGATCACCTTCGCTTCATCAACGTTCATTAGTCGCACACCGGTTTCTACAATTTGATCATAATTCAATAAATACCTAGTTGGTTTACATTCACGTACAGCGTGTCTGGTTTGAAATATAACTCCTAACGACATTGACGTAAGTGCGAGAATCAAACAACAGCTCCGTTGAAGCTACACTGTGTTACATTATCTAAGGTGTGTAGGCAAAAATATTATGTCATCGCCATCGAAAATTCAATGTCAGTGTGAGTCAGGCATCTCTCAGCCTTGAGACCGGTCTAGGCACGGAATATTACGCGCTTTGCCAAAAAACCTCGCCCATAATAATACGCTGTGAGTTAGTTAATCTCACTAATACTCTGGTTGTAACAAAATCATTATATGTGACTGTTTTTTTATGTAGCCTAAACACGACCCACTGCAGGGCGCAGGACTTCTGTCAGAAAGAGAGAGTATGGGCTTAGTTGCCACGCGTGCCCACTCTACTGCCCTGTGGTGGTAGTTCTCCGTTTTTTGGAGTCGTTAAAAAATTTACGGAATGTATTTTATGTGGCCTAAATACGACCCACTGCATGGCACAGGCCATCTTTCAGAAAGAGAGGTTTCAATACCTCGCGTACCCGTTACGGATTTCGATGTCAATCCTTGTATATCCCCACTATTGGGGCACGGGTCTCTTCCTGCATCGCAGGAGGGTTGGGCTATACTCCTGAAGATTGAATAAGAAGATCCCTGAAGATATATTAGGCTTGCCTGAATCGCGGTTCAAAAAATATGTTAAGCACACTTTGTGCCAAAAGGGCTTCTATAACTTATAGGATTATCTAGATGACAATGATGTCTGCAATTAAAGCCAGTACAATGTATGAGTTCTATGTTTTATAATAATTATGTAAACTATGGCCACTCGGCACACGCAGATATTTACAGGATAACCAGTTCTATCCAGTGAATAAGTTGAAAAACATCCATGAAAAAGAGAAGGCGTTATTTTATGCTGAATTATAGACCGCCACCAGTTTTTTCGATTAAAAAGCAGATAGATAAGTTATAGATTGATAAGCGGTGGTAGGCGAGTGGTAAAACGCCGGCTTATCAGTCGGGACGCCGTTGGCCCGGATCCCCACATTTGTACCCATGAATTTGTTACGACGATTTGTGAAGTAGTAGCATAGCAATACCACTCGCTAACGGTGAAGCAAAACATCGCGAGGAAACCTGGGTATCTGAGGAGTTCAGCTGACTTAGAAATTGAAATTGCCAATCCGTAATGGCATTCGTAAAGCCATGTCAGAGGCCTTATGGGCGGCTTGATAACTTCTGAGAGTAAGGCCCGCCACTGTCTTACAACAATCCTCCACCAACCCGGACTTGGCCCCCGTGGTGGAGAAATGAAATGAAAAGGTTTTATTCAAAGTAGCACAGAAACTGCGGCTTAATGAATGTTACAATTCAAACTAGGTGTCCATTTCAAAATCTAGATCATTTTGGAGAAAAAATGGACAAAAAAACTCCAAACTTAGTCTTTTCAAAGTCGTTAATTAAATACGATGTAAACCTTCATCACCTCCTTTACTTCCTCTTATCCCAGGCTACAGTACAATGTCACGATAAAAGTTTTATCCCATTATTGGCTAGCCCTGTCTTGCTCTATTTCCCGAGATGGAATGAAATGAAAATGTTTTATTCAAAGTAGCGCAGACAAGTCGAATTAGGTGTCCATTTCAAAATCTAGATAATTTTGGAGAAAAAGTTTTTAGAAATACTCCAACCTTTCAAAGTCCTTATTAATTTAAGAGAATTTACTTAATTATCAAATGGAGTATGGCCTATATACCTTCCTTAGGGAAGAGACCCCTGCCCCTCGGTGGGGACATAATGGGTTGATGATGATGACATAATTATTATAAGACATGGAACTCATACATTGTACAGACTTCAATTGCAGACATCATTGTCATGTAGTGTTATAGTAGCCCTTTTTGCACAAAGTGTATTTTTTTATCATTCCGATGTAAAACCTAACTGCAAAGTAGGTACTCGGGGCTGCAAGTGATGCAAATTACTTCAGCCAGATGTCACTGCCTGTACGTAATACAGAGAATGTTGTAAAGAGGTTCGAAATTTCACTGATGCCGGTAAGTCGCCCATTAGCTCAGTTGGTAAGAGCGCTGGCTATCCGCATGGGTGGAATTTTTAGCCACTAAAATAGGGTTTTTAAAATTGTCCTTAGCTCGTTAAAAATAATATAAAGTGTATTTTACTAATGTTTTGAACCGCATTTCAGGTATGTCGCTACCCGATTGTGGGATTAAACTTTTATTTTGACCTTGTGCTCCCCTAGCAGGACAGTTTCAATTTTATACAACAACCATTTTATATTGTTTTCAGAGGCTATGAAAGTTGTTAACCATGCACGATGCCCAACACGACATAACAGGAAAGACAACACCAATACGCGTGCGAAGTTAATTAGGCAGCGGGTTTCTTCATGTTGTTTTCCTTCACTCTACGGTTAGCAAGTCGTAAAAGCCGGACAAGTGTGTGTGTTCAACTTAACAGGGGCTTACGAAGTTTTCTTATTCGCTAACTTTTAAATGACATGAAAAATGTTTGAAATGAAATTTATTTTTTAATGCACTAACCTGTGCTAAGGATAATTTTAAAAACCTATTTAGAGGCAGTACGTACGTAATACAGAGAGTGTTGTAAAGAGGTTCAAAATTTCACTGATGCCGGTGAGTAGCCCATTAGCTCAGTTGAAAGAGCGCTGGCACAGAGGTCTAGCCAGAGGTCGCGGGTTCGAAACCCGGCATGGGTGGAATTTTTAGCCTCTACATAGGTTCATGAAAATGTTAATGTTCATGAAAACTGAGCAGAATAAAAAAACAACAATGTATAAAGTAACTTTGAACCCCAAAGTAAAATAAATAGTATCTTGGGGCACAGTTCTTCATAAAGGCCTTTTCCTCAGAGTACAAACCTAAAAGTAAAAGTAAAAAACGCCACAAGCGGTAGTCACGGGACGGTCACCCATCCTGCAGCTGACCCGCCTGTTGTTGCTTAACTCAATTGATTGATTCCAATCACTCGGTTCGACTAGGCTACAAGCTCTTTTTTTCAATCATGAATACTTTATTTTTACAACGACGCGTGAAATAAACCTCGATTACCTAATCGATGCGGAGTCAATACGCCACTGAACACGCGTCGACCTTTCTCATTTCTTATTTAGAGAGCTGCTTAGTAGATACTTATAGCGGACTTTTATTGATTGAATTGTTAATGATACTAACGCCGGGTGCAAAGAAAGCGAACGAATATATGCCAAGAAACGTAATTTTTAAAAACCTATTTAGAGGCTAAAAATTCCACCCATGCCTGGACTCGAACCCGCGACCTCTGGCTATCCGTGCCAGCGCTCTCCCAACTGAGCCAATGGGCAACTACCGGCATCAGTGAAATTTCGAACCTCTTTACAATACTCTCTGTATTACGTACAGGTAACAACATCTGGCTGAAGTAATTTGCATCACTTGCAGCCCCGAGTACCTACTTTGCAGTTAGGTTTAACATCGGAATGGTATCGCTGTACCCACATGATTATAATTCTTTTTAATGCACTAACCCGTGCTAAGGACAATTTTTAAAAACCTATTTAAAATACCTACCCGGAACCGGCATGCGCATGCAACGACTTATAAACGTTGATGAAGCGAAGGTGATCTGTCAGGTTCGTGGCAAGTGGCAGTCCCTGGTCTCTGCCTACCCCACTGGGATACTGGCGTGAGGTTACGTATGTATGTATGTTTATTCACGTTTATTATGTTGAATGTATTTATTATATTGTTTCATTTATCAACAAGCCACACCGCGCTCTAGAGCACTTTAGGGCTTTACGTACTGACTGAAAATCAGCGCTGAGGGTTCACGCCCCCAGCACTATGCTGAGTCAGTAGCCATTTGCAGCAGCATAGACACACCGCGACAAAGTTCACAAGATGTTTTTATATTCTTTTTTAATGCACTAACCCGTGCTAAGGACAAACATTAAAAACCTATTTAGAGGCCGAAAATTCCACCCGTGCCGGGATTCGAACCCGCGACCTCTGGCTATCCGTGCCGTAACTCATAATACGTACTCGTAATACAGAGAGTTTTGTAAAGAGGTTCGAAATTTCACTGATGCCGATGAGTCACCCATTAGCTCAGTTGGAAGAGCGCTGGCACGGATAGCCAGAGGTCGCGGGTTCGAATCCCGGCATGAGTGGAATTTTTAGCCTCTAAATAACATAACATTTACATACAAGCACATACATTGCTTCTGGCCCCACACTAGGATACCCTGTGTCGTGGTAACCAGAAATAACGACATCACAAACATGTAAACATCCAAATAGGTCTCTAAATAGGTTTTATTCCAAATAGGTCTCTAAAGATGTTTTTAATTATTTTTGTTGTCCATATTTTGTCTTCATTCATTTATAATAGCAATAAATGTTTTTATTTCTTCCTCCTTCTGCGTGAAAATCGGAAAGGGATAGCCTGAGTCCGCGATCTCAAGTTCAAGGTCATGGTGGAAGTGTTCTCGCGTTTAATTATATATTATAACCCAACCCAATAACATGACCCAAGGTTAGCTGAAAGAAAATACTCATTAGTAATAAGCTCGCCTTTGTACAAATATGCTTATTGTGCAATAAAGAATTTTCTAATTTAATTATATGACTTCAAGAACTATTTTTATAGACTTTTAGTCCGGATCTACTTACGGGTGTTGTTATATCGGAAAAGTCCGACCAGGTTTCGCTCCGATTCGCAGAGCTTAATCATCGTGAGCAGAGACGGAGCTCGCGTCGTCGGTTGCTCGTCTCAATGTGTTGAAAAAAAAAGTCTACAATGTGTTGTGCTTACGAAAGTTTTAGTTCAAAAACTGTTTTTAAATTAACCCTTTGTATGCCCCCACTGCTGCGGTCCGGGTCTCTTCCTGCATCACAGGAAGATTAGGCCATACTCCACCACGAGGGGCAAGTTTGGGTTGGTAAAGGATTGTAAGGCAGTGGCCTTACCGTCAGAAGTTATCAACCCGGCCACAAGGCCTTTGACTTTGCTTAACGACTGCCATTATATGACAGCCGGCACGAACGACTTAACGTGCCTTGCGAAGCACGGAAGCGATCGGAAAAAATGCCACTGCGGTAGTCACGGGATGGTCACCCATCCAGCACCCGACCGCACCTATTATTGCATAACCCAAGTGATTGATTCCAATCACTCGGTTCCACTAGGCGCGAGTGCGTCGAAATATGAATTTGTTCTCTACGTTCCTACGAGACTGTTGTCTTGCAATTAGTTATTTGTCTTGATGCCAAATAATATATATAAGTACTTGTAATATGCTTGTATTATGTCGCATATGCACTATATCAATGCCATTGATAACCGCCCAATTGGATACACTTCACTTTTCCTTGTTTACCATTCGTCATTTTACTCATCGTACTGACGAAGCTGAACGCTGTTTATACTAAACTTAGTTCAACGTAATCTCGACCAACGCGATGCGCGAGGGGATCTGAACCAATTTGTGTTAGACAAAGTTTAATTTAAAAAACGAAATTGGCTCTAAATATTTTAAAGCCTGGCCACAGTATACAACGCACAGCAAATCCTGAAGGATGCCTAAGGATAAAAGGAGTAAAAGGATTTACTTATTAATTGCAAGGAAATTACAACTTAATTTGGTCGTGGGCTGCCACAGTAGGCTTAACCTATGTTTTGATGCCGTTTTACTTAATAATAGCTTACTGCAGTAGGATAACAGTAATAACTTAACTGTGGCTAAGTAGGTTTTAGGTCTAGTTTTTTTTTTTAATTATTTTATTTATTAGGCACACAAAACAGATATAAGCCAGTACATCATCAAGATAACATTAATTAACATCTAAAAATCTAAATAGTGAAATATCTATGTTTTTGTTTTATTCATAATAAAAATGTATAGTTGAAAATATATTAAAAAAACTTATTGGTATATACTAATCTGGACATTTGCCATAATGTACCAGGAAAATAAAAAAAAAATATACTATTTATATTTTTAATGTACTTACCCGTGCTAAGGACAATTTTAAAAACCTTGTAAGATCGCGGAACATCGGATGTATGGATTGGATGAAATTTCTTTTAATTTTTTTTACTTATTACTCTCTCACACTATATAGGGCCTGTCGATGAATCGAAAGAGATAATAATATGTCAGATAACTTCATGACAAGTGCCGACGCTATTTACGATAAAAAACGAACGTAAACAAATTGCATCCAAATAAACATACGTTCATAAGCATCGAATCCTGTGGAAATCCTGATATTTGGGATATCAATTAGTGTGATCAATAAGCGGTGGTAGCTCAGTGGGTAGAACCATGGACTCGCAAGCGAGAGCCCCAGGTTCGATCCCCAGTGCGGCATGTACCAATGACTTTGTTTAATTTCAAAGTTACGTGCATTTGCGAATTTGTAGTCGCAATACCACACGCTAACGGTGAAGGAAAACATAGTGAGGAAACCCGCGGCTGTTGGCTCCGCACGTATTGACTAGTCTTTCCTGTGGGCTAGGCCGACTAAGCTGTCAGGATGGTATAGGTGCAGGGCAAGCCTACACCATATATAAAACCATGTCCCAGGCACTACAGCGTCGGAGTGGTCCCTTCACCCATCTTGTGTGGGTGAAGATGCCACTGGACGCTGTATAAATCATCTCATTAAGTAGATGCAAAAGGCCATATTATTATTAATTAGTGTGAAATATGTTAGACTATAGCATAGTTCAGGATTTAGTGTAATATAGGTCTCGTATATAGAGCTCTCGCAGCTCCTCCTGGAGGAAGCGCTCGTGGCCTAGTCGAACTAGACTTGGGCAAAGTGTGTCCTTAGAGGGAGTTGTTATATCTCATATCTTTGCTCACCGAGACACACTATATCTCTATCATATCTCGCTCACCACTTGTGTCCTAGCTCATACGACGTCCAATCAACTAAGTGCGTGTGGAAACAAAAGACACAAGTGGTGAGTCAGTCTAGTCAACCTATTCCCTACTTTATCCAGATCACACGTTTCTTTTGGTGAACTTTCTCTCATAGCTCGTTGGTTACGACGAGAAATGCGGCCGAATGTAACCGATGTCAGACGATGTTGATCTCGCTCTCGCGCATTGTGTGTGAGCTGGATAAAGTAGCAGGAGATGACTACCGTACTGATTTGAGAGTATGTGCGAGGGAGCCAGATATAGTTGACATCTCTCGGATATGAATGGGACACACTTGACGGGGAGGGAGTTGCGTGTCCAATCATATCTGGCTCTTGAGTTACCCAAGGCTAAGTCGAACCGAGTGATTAGAATCAATCACTTGAGTTAAGCAACAACAGGCGCGGTCAGGTGCAGGATGTGTGACCGTCCCGTGACTACCCTAGTGCCATTTTTCCACGCGCTTCCATGCTTCGCAAGGCACGTTAAGCCGTTGGTGCCGGCTGTCATGTAATGGCAGTTGTTAAGCCATGTCAGGGGCCTTGTGGGCGGCTTGATAAGTTCTAACGGTAAGGCGCGCCACTGTCTTACAATCCTCCAACAAGCCGGACTCGGCCCTAGTATGGCCTAACTTTCCCGCGATGAGGAAGATACGCCTGTACCAGCAATGTCGACATACAAGGGTTGATATCGAATACAGGATCTGGTACATAGGGGCCTAATGATGCGCACCAAATCCTGAGCGCTGCCAATCGTCTCTCAAATTCTATAGAATATGAATCTATAGAATGATTTATAGACGAATCGCTCAGGATTTAGTCTGCGTATTACAGGGAAATTTCACCACGCTTAGCAATACAGTATAATATATTGAGGTGACCTTTCGGACAATAAATTTGAGAAGAATCATTTATTGGAAATACCGATTTTAGCACACTATATTTCTTTATAACAATCGTGCGTAGAACATTCGTCGGCCGAACTAAAGTCGCGGAGCCGCCTTTACTACCTCTCTACAAGTGTGAAATTTTAGGATGAAATTTTCATAATAGAACAGTCAATGCTGAAGGCAAAGAAGGAAACAGAAGGCAATGCTAATAATGCTCGTAGCATTAAGTTCGCCTTTGTATTTTTAATTTATACATACATACATAACCTCACGCCTGTATCTCAGAGGGGTAAACAAGTCATTTATTTATAAATTAAAAGACTTACCCTAGACTAAAACGAGTTATTGACATGTATTTATGTTTTGGTTTATAATTAACGGTCATCAGTGGAAACTTTAATAGACTGTCTATATTTAATGCATTAAAAAAATACGAATATATGTTCCTTCTACGCTAGAATTACAATACGTGCGAAGCGTCAACCTCAGCGGGAAGTATTTTTAAAGTAAAATTTTAAATACGTCACGTCACTGTCAATATTTATATCTGCTTTGTATTATAATGTTTTAAAGACCTATTTAGAGGCTAAAAAATCCACCCATGCCGGGATTCGAACCCGCTACCTCTGGCTATCCGTGCCAGCGCTCTTTCCAACTGCGCTAATGGGCGACTCACCGGCATCAGTGAAATTTCGAACCTCTTTACACTATTCCCTGTATAACGTACAGGCAGCGACATCTGGCTGAAGTAGATTGCATCACATTGTCCTTAGCACGGGTTAGTGCATTAAAAATAAAAATAGTATATTATAATGTTTGTTTAGTCACTAGATTTCCTAAATACTTAAATAAAACAAAACAAGAAATAATTAAAATTATTCAGCACCCGCTGCTGTGCTAGACTCTTCAAACGTATTACAGCATACAGCGCCTAATTCCTCCGTTTATTAGAAATACTGCACCAAACGCTAAGATGGTTTTTACAACCAACTGTAAATTACTGTTCTATCTATTAAATCTAAAGGTTTTAGGAAGTGCGATAAAGAATTTGAATAATAATAGTAAGGCAGCATTTTCCGTGCCCCGTCTTCAGACAAGGCTCTTGATCACGACAAACATCCGCATTTCCTACCCAGAGTGACGAGCTGACTGACTCTCGTGAAGATTAATCAACAAGGCTCATCCTATTGTTTTCCTGAAGACATTAATCTACTGGCAATTTGCTAAGAGCATCTATTTATAATACGTTACTTTACTATACAACTGTACCTACCCATAATACGTTTTGTATAATTTGTATTCAGTGTGACTGACATGACATACCTACTTGGCTTCATCTAAATATTTTTTGCAATAATAAATTTCAGTCCGGAAATGCCACAGATAACCCCGCCAGGCAACAATGAACCTTCAGCATTAACAACTAGAACTCAACTCACCTCCTCGACGGACTTCTTCGAGAACTCGTTCATGGACACAATCCATTGCTGCACTAATTCGTTGACAATCACCAGATCGTTATATAACCACGTCAATAGATCGTTCACCCATTGGACGCTCGGCGTGTCGGGTCCCGTGCAGGTGGGGATGACAACACTCTGATGCTTCTTCAGCGTCAGCTGTTCAGGGCCTGGGGACATGCGCCCCAGCCGTCGCTTGTTAGGGGGCGTCGCCGGGACGAAACCTGAAGGCTTCGAAGGCTTGAAAGCACTAGTTTTCACCTTAGCACTAGTCGCGAGGACGGCGTCCGCACTACTAACAATCTCGCTCACGGGCGACTTCTTCGCGTCTTCCGGAACCACGGGCACTTTGGCAGACTTGACATCTGGCTCCAAGGGCTTCTTGTGCGCGAATCGGCCGTACGCCCATTTGGCTATGCCGAGCAGCACGATGGAAAAGAGGAGCCAGATGAATATCAACATTACTAAGTTGTCCATGGCTGTGTCCATATAGTCGAAGCTACAGATTAAGTCGTCGACAGCCTCGGCTAAGTCCGCCATAGCTTTCCATGGTGTTTGCCACCATTTGGCCGGGTCGAGAACGCCCGCCGCCGCCCGATCACTCACTGAGATCAGGCTGAGCATTTTTTTTTCTTCGGACTATTTTCGAACGCGCTATTTTAGGCCGGAGCTCTTCGTCTCTTTCGCGCGCGCTTTCCGCTTTTCTTCGGCGGGCGCGTTCGGTTTACGAAATTTTATTTTCGGAACGCGTTCTTAGTTTTTTTTAAATAAAGATGGCGGTGTTCATTGAGAGCTCTGATTTGCGCGCGGTTTTTTAAGGTCTGCGTTTGACCTTTTTTTTAGTGCATAGTTTTAGTAAAGCGTAGACCTTTATTTTGGAAATTAAATATAGGCCAAGTTTACGGTTTCGTTCGTTCGTTTTCGTTGTGACTTCTAAGCGGATTGGGTTGGAACTTCTAGTTCCGTCTCTTCAGTACTCTCGTGGACAATTTATTCTTTTCTTGTGCCAATATCCTGTAACAAAGAGAGAGAACGTTAAAAAGAATAGGCGTGATGACAGCATCAAACTAATCAAAGATTTAACGATATTAGGGGAAAGTACATATCAAAAGAATGATTTACAACACTGATTTAGTTTTATATAAAAATGAGATTACCAATATTTTCAATAAAATAAAAAATTACAATACTGCTTTTTACATTGCCATTTTGACTGAAACACCAATTGGTAAAATTCACCCGTGCTTTTTTCGCGTTTGATATTTATTTACCTGTGCGTGACGTCATATTTGACGCCATGACACTGCAAGCTGTTACAGTGCGTTCACATTAACTTGACGCGTGAGAGAATTGGTAACAAGGACATAACATGTGAATTAGCTTTTGGACCTAATCGGAAGATGGTAAAACAAGCCCTCAATCCTTTTATTTTCCCCAAGTAATGGGAATGATTTCTTATTTAACATGGTAACAGTAAACATCTCAGTGCTACCAATTCTCTCACGCGTCAAGTTAATGTGAACGCACTGTATCCCTCAGTTTTTTTTTTTAATGGCTTTAAACCTCCGTTAAACTTTAGTTTATTACTGAGATATACATATACGTTTTTTTTTACATAATAAATGTGTCTTTATGGAAGAGGATTTAAAATTTTTTCGTAATGCCTATTGAGAGCATAAATCATAGGGTGTAAACAACCGTAACCCCATACACTTTTTGAAAGATTAAAAAGTATAGAATTGTATAAGTACAGTCAAGCTTTAATATTTTGTTGGGATTTCACCATTAACGAAACTGCGTAGAGTACTCGACTGTAAAGGTCGTTGAGCGGGTTGCTTTTTATTCACAGCAAACTATCGACTAAGCCTACCTAGGTATTTAACTATCAATCACGGTTTTGAAGGGTGATGTGCTGATGATGATTACCAAAAACAAAAACAACATTAACCTACCAAAATCTTTCGACCCATCAACCGTCCAAACCAATTGTGCTAAAATTTAAAAGCCTTATTTAGCCAGTTCTTCTTATTTCGGCGGGTTCAAAATCCTAGTTTAAGGCTAAGGACTCACGAAGCGGTTTTCACCCGTGCCCGCCGCGGTTACGGGCCCGCAGCCTTTGTACTATTGTACATATTTATGTATAAAATGAAAGATACTTATGTATAAAAGAAAAGATACAGATATTTATGTATAAAATGAAAGCAAATTTCACGACGCGTTTTACGCCCGCGGCGTGTGCCATTGTTTGCGTGTCCCGCTGCACCGGCGGTCATCTTGTACCGGCGGGCGCGGGTCGCGGTCCCGCAGCCGCGGCGGGTTGCACCCGCGCGTTCTGCGGTCGGTTGGCGGGCGACCGCGCATGGACAGCGAGGGCCGGGGGGAGGTTAGAACCAGAACCTTTTAGGCCTTCTTTTTTTAATTCTTCTGTGAAGGAAGTAAAACGCAACAGCTCGTTTCTGGTGTGTGTCCATGACGGTCTGGAACTCAACTGATCGTTTAACCGCCCGTCTTGCGATTATCAACCGCCAAGTTTGCGAGCGATAATCGCAGCCGCGACGGTTGCGTAACCGCACAAAACTCCGGTCTCGTGAGTTTTGAAAATAAAACTCCATTCCGCCACCGCGGCGGGCACGGGTGAAAACCGCTTCGTGAGTCCTTAGCCTTAAACTCTCTATAACTTGGTATAGTCAGCGTAACCAATGTAAACGGTTCGAGTCCCGGCATTGGTGGAATTTTTAGCCTTAATAGGTTTTTAAAATAGTGGGAACTAGTCGCAACCAATTCAGAGCTATCTTTTAGGGTAAGAAGTCAACCATGAATTTTAAGCAACACGCGGTCCTGCCCGGCTATTAATACGACGAGAATCTCGCCTTTAACGTCAAAAGTCGCGACTTTCCATTAAATTAATTGTCATAGTCCGACAGTTGATCGCCACGAAACGCGTGACTCGCTTCATCGTGCTACCCAGGCTGATGTACACAAGTTTGAGCACAAAAAAACTCGATTTGAATCAATAAATCATATTGTAAACTGCTACTAGACTATCTTTTTTAAGTTATCTAATCTAATGGAAGAGATATTAACCGTTTGGTAAATATCTCTTCCATTAGATTAGATATATTTTTTGAGGACCTAAAAGCAACAAAAAAATATATTTTAAAACTTTGCTTTGATGAACAGCTAAAAACGCGGTCAGCCATTTTTGTCTATGGTTTGAAGACCTAAACGCTTGTAAACAAAGTTTGAAATTCAACATCTGTTAGTGATCTGCGAGCATAGTAAAATAACAACAACACAACCATGATTTCACTGAGTTTACATGCAAAATATAGCAATTATCATTATTGCGTTGTTCGAGAATTCAGATGTCAATAAAGACCAAGGGGAATATTTTTTATTTGCAAATTTTGCAGCTATCCTGCATACCTACTTACTTAGCAAAGTCAATATATTTCAGTTTCTTACATTAAATACTACAGGAAATATTCATTTATCGCGTCAAATTTTATACGAGTTAAGTAGCGGATTGTAAAAGTTACAATTATAATCTTTGAATACCAAGCGGTTGAAGTCGCAAGCAACAGCCAGCGCCCTTTAATATAAATTCGGCCCAGTCAAGCGGGCACGTTTTCCCCCCATGTATTGTGCGGGTATGATGTCACGGAGGAGCCAAGGCCGGGTCAATAGGTCTGTCTGACACTTCGATAAGTGTGGCTATTGACTCACCAGCCGTGTATTAATAACTCTGATTTAATTAGAGGTACTTTTGTTAACTTCGGTTGGTAATGAGGTAATTGTGGTAGCTTCTAAAATCTTTACGCCTTTGGAATTTGAACAGTCCGTGTCTATGGCGAAGGTTTTTTTTATGTTACCTATTTAAAAAAAAACTTTAGCTGTCTTTAGCCACTGTCTTACAATCCTCCACCAACCCGGACTGAGCCCCCGTGGTGGAGTATGGCCTAACCTCTTTCGATGCAGGAAGAGACCCGTGCCCCAGCCTTTTTTTGGCCTTTTGCATCTACTTAATGAGATGATTTTATACAGCGTCCAGTGGCATCTTCCTGGCCTTTTCCTTCACGGTTAGGGTGTGGTATTGCGACTACAAATTCGCAAATATTACATACATTTGCGAATTTGTTTTGAACTTTGAAATTAAACAAAGTCATTGGTACATGCCCGCACTCGGGATCGAACCTGGGGCTCTCACTTGCCAGTCCATGGTTCTACCCACTGAGCTACCACCGCTTCCCATGCCCCAGCAGTGGGGACATAAAAAGGTTGATATCGATATCGACCGAGGCTTGCCCAGTACCTACATCCTATAGTAGACATAGAGGGAGCCTTCGACAATGCGTGGTGGCCTGCCATACGCTGTCGGTTGGCCGAAACACGATGCCCAGTGAACCTGAGGCGCCTGGTCGACGACTACCTGTCGGACCGAAAAGTCAGGGTAAGGTACGCAGGAGCCGAATACGAAAAAGGAACTTCCAAAGGCTGTGTCCAGGGCTCTGTGGGGGGGCCGACTCTTTGAAACCTGCTGTTGGATCCGATTTTGAAGGAGTTAGATGAGGGGGGCCACTACTGCCAGGCTTTTGCCGATGATGTGGTTCTGATCTTCTCGGGGGACGAGGCGCTTGAAATCAAGAGACGGGCCAATGCCGCCCTCGAGCATGTTCGGAGGTGGGGAGTCAGAAATAAGCTCAATTTCGCACCACACAAAACCAAGGCAATGGTGTTAACCAAAAAATTAAAGTACGACTCTCCGCGTCTGTCCATGGGAGGGGTAGACATTGGCCTGTCCAGGGAGATCAAGATCCTTGGAGTCACAGTGGACGATAAGCTCACATTCAACTCGCATGTGGCAAACGTCTGCCGAAAGGCACTTGGCCTTTACAAACAACTGGCGAGGGCAGCTAAAATCCACTGGGGACTAAATCCAGAGGTGATCAGGACCATATACACGGCGGTCGTGAAACCAATCGTCATGTATGTGGCTAGCGTTTGGGCACCAGAAACACACTTACAAGCTGAGCATTAGGAAGCAGCTCAATATGGTGCAAAGAGGGTTTGCGCAGAAAATTGTTAAGGCGTACCGAACCGTCTAGCTAAGCTCGGCTTCACTGCTTGCTGGGCTGCTTCCCCTAGATATAAGAGTCCGTAAAGCGGCCTCGCTTTTCTTGGTAAAGAAAGGCTTTTCCCAGCGGGTAGTGGAGGATCGGGATTCGGAGATACCGATCCCGTTTGTAGATGCGCCGCATCCTGCGCGGCAAATGGGGCTGCAATTCATATGTCTGGCGGACCGTGCACAAGTGGAAGAGCATGATCAGGGCGGTCTCTAGCTGTACACTGACGGCAGCAAAATTGAGGGACGGGTTAGTGCCGCAGTGTCAATATGGCTAGATAACGTAGAGGAGTGAATTTCAACAAGTCTTATAAAATCTTCATTTCCATGTACTTTTTTATCTTAAGGTTTTTTTACAAAACAAAACTCTTTTATTGTTGTTTTTGATAATGTATGTACTCTTGCTTAATATCTATCTGATAATTTAAAAATCTAGCAAGATAAACAGGTCTAAAAATTTCGTGCCACGGCGATGAAACATGAGTGCACGGCAATGAAACAAGCGTCCACGGCAATGAAATAACTGTGCCATAGGAATGAAAGAATCAACCCACGGAAATGAAAATATATTTTATTTCTCCGAGAGGGAAATGCAAACCCAGATATGGGTCGTTTCTTAATTTTTGACGTCTTTTTTTTCAGCCAATCTTTTTCTCTCCTTTCTCTCCTCCTCAGATAATTTCGGTTTAGGCATGTTGGCATCTTAAAAATAAACAATCCATTATTAAAATCAGACTGCAGTATGTGCTGGTGCGTTCGTTTGTGAGGGTGTATTATACGATTGATAAAGTACTAAATGTTACTAAAAGATGATAAAATACATTTTCTTTACCTAATCATAACATGGCGATGAAAACAAAAGTCACGGAAATGAAATACTTGGCCACGGCAATGAAAATAATTTGTTTTATACAGCATGGCAATTAATTTTCTTTCATTGATGTGTCTTTTTTTTCATTACCATAGCAAATTTCGCCCACGGAAACCACAGCAATGAAAACACGGTGATGAAAATCGAGGCCATAAATAGAAATAACAAAAAATCTATTAACCATTCGACAAAATAAACACTTGACAAATAATCATAAGAGAAATAGCGTTCTATCGAATGTTTACTTAAGATGACAATCTTAATTTAAATAGAAGTTATACCTATCCACGGCAATGAAAGAAAAAATGTCCAGCAACAAAAAAAAATATTGACTTAACGAATATCGTGAAAACGCAGGCACGTGCGTACGTCCTTCTGCGACGAGCACTTAGGCGGCATTAAACACAAACGTTTCGCGCACTGGGGATGGGAAACAAGTCGTTAGGTAAAACAATATACTTGAACATCATTAGGACACGGCGATTAACGGTAGTTCTGGGACAGATACATTTTTATTAACCATTCGTTGTACTGTGTAAATATTTCAATAAATGTATTTCCTAACAATACTTTGACTATTAATGTATCAAATAAAATTTGTTTTTAGTACAAAGAACCAATAGATGTTTATCAATGAAGAATAATACACAACAAGGTGACGTGCGGACAAACATGGCAATGAAAGATTTCGGGATTTAATATTTTTTTTTTGGAGTATCCATTATTCTTATTAACAAAATGTTTAGTGCTACACATAGATTACCATATCATCTAACCGTAAAAAAATGTTAGAACATCAACACTTTCTTTTTTATTACCAATTTCATTGGTGCCACGCAATTTTTAGTTCCGGGAAATTCACCCAGAGACGAAAACCAAAAAGCTTAAACTCGACCACTTCTGCACGGTCTATCAGGCGGAATTGCTAGCCCTATTAGGAGCCACAAAGCAGGCCCTACAAATATCAGAGCCGAGATGCAGCTTCTACTGCGACTCGAGATCCGCCCTTGAGACAGTCGTGGATGGTGTCTCCCTCCATCCCTTAGCGGTGAAAATTAGGGCAAACATCACTAAATTTAACTAGCAGGGCAAAACAACAAGTCTGTTTTGGATAAAGGCCCATGCAGGACTGGAAGGGAACGAGAGGGCAGATGAACTCGCCAAAGATGCTGCACTAAAGCCAAAAATTAGATCCAACTGCAACAGGTGCCCAATTTCATTCGCTAAGCGACAGATCCGTCTGGTCTCGCTCGGCGAATGGAACGAGCGCTATAGGCAGGGAGAGACGGCCTCAACAACAAAGGTCTTTTTTCCTGATGCTGTAGAAGCATACTCTATTGTTAAAAAGATGACGCTAGATCATGTGGCGGTACAAGTGTTGACAGGACACGGCGGGTTCTCCGAGTACTTGAACCGGTTCAAGTGTAAGGAGAGCCCGGCGTGTATATGTGACCCGGATAAGGAAGAAAGTGCCTTACACATAGTGACGGACTGCCCCGCATACGGTAGGGATAGACTAGACCTAGATTTAGAATTTAGCATAAAAATATGTAAAAATAGAATTAATGAATAATGACGAAATGAGAGACAAGTTCATGAATTTCTGCAGAAAAGTAGCGATTATAGCAGCAAATAGAAATAAGTAGGAATACAATTATATATAATAGTATTATATATAATAGTACAAATAATATGATAGTATATATATAAAAAAATAAAAGAAGTTCATGAATAGTATAAATAAGTATAAGGCAAAAAAGGAAGAAAAGAAAAGTAACTTATATACCTGTCTGTGAAAAAACATACAGTAACAAAAAGAAAATTGTTACACAAGATCTCTGACACTGCCGTCGGAGGAACACAGATACCTACTGGGCACTCGGTGTTTTTTAGTCGGTAGGACTCCGACACTGCCAGGGTCCCCTTCCCTGGCGTCCATGATGGATTTTTCACCGGGTGTCCAGAAAAAAAAAGTATCTATATCCTGACAACTTAGCACACATAAAAGACAAATCGTTTCGCGGGTTTCCTTACGATACCAATATAGGCTACAATAAAAAACGTACCTATATACGTACCACTGCAGGGCATATGCCTTCTGCCAGAGATAATACGGGCTTAGTTGCCACGTGTGCCCACCGCGGATTGGCAATTTTCAAGCGCTGAGGCAGAGGTGTGTGGACACCTAAAACACTCGGATTTCCTCACGATGTTCTTTACAGTTACCGAGTGGTGTTGGCACTATAACTTCACAAATGTACGTAACTTAGAAATGTGAGGCCAGCGGTCTTTCGCTCCGCTAGGCGGCAAAGATTGACTAGCTGACCCAGCGAACTTCGTACCACCTAGCAGTCGATACTTAAGAACCACGAGGTTCGAGGATGGTTCTCTCTGTAACCAACGACCTCAGCCACGAGGATGGTTCTCTCTGTAAGAACCATCCTCGTACTTCAAGGAATATTCTAAAAAAAGAATTAGCGAAATCGGTTCAGCTGCTCTCGAGATTTGCGCTTACCAACACATTCTGGGATTCATTTTTATATTATAGAAGATATATTTCACTACTAACACTATAATTATAAAAATTGAACTTAAATAAAATATTTGAGCCAGATCGCTGTCGGGCGGCAGAGTAGGTACTAAGAAAACTGGCGGCATTGCCTCGCTGTATGGCTAGGCTTATCATTTGGCCAAAGTAATGGACATAGAGATACCCGCAATTTCTCTTACACTAACAATCTGTTAATCTACTGTTACCAGTATTTCGTAATGATTCGCGATACTCTTACATAGTTATATATTAAACGGGTCTAATCGCGATTATGTATAAGGTAAAACGTAATGCGTAAACGTAAACGTTTACGTAACGTAACGCTGCCAAAACGTCGGAAAATAAGGTAATTACGTTTTATCTAATAAATAATCGCGATTAGTCCCGTTTCATTTATAACTACTGAGTGCTTAGTGCGAGTTTTTTAACTACTCGATCGCGTTAACGTAAACTCATATGTCTATGGCATCGAGGAAGCGCCACCTGGAAGCGCGACAAGTATGGAAATTAAAATTGCTGAGTGCGAGTTGTAATGGTCTACGTTGAGAAGTGAACATGTTAACCAGCCAAAACACGAATAAACGCGAGTGCGAGTTGTACTGTGACAGCGTTTTGCCAGTTCGAACGGTTAACTTACTCATACTCACTACTCAATGCTCGATTAACGCGGTAGTAAAGTTATTCGATTGGATCTGTCAAACTCGCACTAAGCACTCTGTTAGCAGCTGTCAAATGTTTTTTTGTATGCACTTGGGCCAACTGACAACTGTTAACGCGGCTTGTTAGTGTATCAGAAACCGGGTGTAACAATACGTTAATCGGCTGTTAACAGCTGTCGGTTGGCCAAAGAGCACGGAAAAGAACTGTCAACCGAGGCGGGAAACCGGGGTTAATTAACCCGGCTATTCCCGAAACAGCTTTTAGTTAATGACATTCCGTGATTAGTTCGGATCGCGTAATTGGCCCTGAGAATTGTTTGATACAAACACTCCTAGGTACTTCAGTGCAGCTTGGAAAACTTGCGTAATCAAAATCGAGCCGTAAAACTGAAACCACAAATTGTTATCGGTTTCCGTTAGTTTTTTTGCCATTAGCATTTTGTACCTACTTGTTGAAGTAAGCGTACCTATTCTGGTTTTTAAGAGTAAGAGGAAATCATTATTTTCAACTGCAACATATTTGTCGCTAATTTATATAATTTCCTTAATTTGTACCAATTAGGTACCGACAGTGCGACTGTTAATTGTCGCGAGGCCATGTGGCCTCGTGGGAAGAAATCACTTGTTTGTAGGGTCCGTTTTTCTGTATTAATTGAGGAGGAGGAACAAAAGGTGTCATTTACACTTTTCATGTTTCTGTGTAAATCGAGAAAATAAATATTCATTTTGATCTATGCAACTATATTGTAATTTTATTATACATATCGCACCCTCAGAACGAAAGAGGCCTAAGTCAAAAAATAGTGAAATATACGTCGGTTAATAGCTACACTTTTAGGTATTTAAAAGTATTTATGTAGCCGTTAAAATAAAGCCTGTGGCGAAGGTAGAATCAACGTGGAAAATTAAAGAAAATCTGATAATTAGTGCGCTGACGTGTATTTTTGAAAACCGAATTCTACAAGGGAAAGTCCTATAGCGGCCGCCTCAGTCCGCCGGAGCGATGCTGAAGGGTTATTCACGCCTTAGGGCCTGTCCACATCACCACGGCACGACGTCGTCACCGTAGAACGGTGCCCGTCGCGTTGCCGTGTCGTGCACTCGCACGGTGTGGCAACGCCGCCGTGGAACGGTGCATCGGACGATGTCGTAATCCGGTGACGCGGGTATGATATGATGCGCTCGATCAGTTGGTGTGTTATTGTCTTAGCGATTAGTTGCACGTATGAATAAAATATGTCGGAGAACATAGATAATGATTTATTGATTTCACTTATTCAAGAACGTCCACTACTTTGGGACAAAACAATAGATGATTTCAAGGACAAAAACTTAAAAACGGAAGGCTGGAAGGATGTTTGTCGAAACATTTTTCCTGACTTTGACGGCAAAAACGATAGAGAAAAAACAAGACTAGGTAAGTACATATTTATTAGTTATGTTATAGGTATATTTTATGAAGTAATTATTTATAGTATTGTAGAATATCCCACATAAGTAATTATGGATATTCTACAATACTTATGAGATATTTTTTCGGCCATTTATTATGTTTTACATTCTTTTGTGGATAGGCTTAGTAGGTAAATTTTAATATAACTAAACTATGAGTGGGTATAAAAATATTACAAGTCAATTATCATATTTTAGTTAATTGCCAACTAAGTGCTCCAATATCGCTATTAAAATATTTACAGAATTCATTCCTAATATTGACTGAGTTTGTGTTTATTGGAAGTTCGTCATCAATTGACTGTTGCAAATTTACAAAAATTTTTTCTTCTATCATTAATTCCTCGGTTGTGGTAATTCCGTCTCTATTAATAATAAAGTTATGCAAGACACAACATGCTTTGATAATATCTGTAGCAAAATTATATTGAACATTCAATGGTCGGTGAAATACACGCCATTTATTTGCCAGAATACCAAAAGTACACTCAACGTATCTTCTCGCGCGACTCAAGCGATAGTTGAATACTCTTTGTTGTACAGTCAAATATTTCCCGGGGTATGGGCGCAATACATTATTTGTGAGTGGTAAGCCTTCATCTGCTACAAAAATATAAGGAACTGGTGTCTGTAGACCTGGTAAAGATTTTGGCTCTGGTAAAGGCAGATTGCTTGTAGTAATAGTTCATACAGTTTTGTATTGTGAAAAACAGTGGAGTCGCATTCCTTACCAAATGCTCCTATGTCAACATACACAAATCTATATTTGGAATCAACATTAGCGAGCAAAATTATAGAATTATAACTTTTATAGTTAAAAAAAAAAGAGACCCACTATGGGCAGGACTCCAGATTCGAATGTGTTTCCCGTCCAACGCCCCCATACAATTAGGAAAATTGGCTTTCTTGTCAAAATCTTCAGCTGTTTGTTTTATTAACTCCTCTGTTATTTTCGGAATACATTCACTTAACATAATTTTCCATAAAGCTTGACATACTTCTCTTACTATTTTTGCGATAGTACTCTTTCCACGATAATCCGTGAATTCTAAATCTCTAAAACTATTTCCTGTTGCCAAAAATCTGGAAAAAAAATATATACGTTTTAAATATTTGATAATAATACGTTTTAAATATTTTACAGGCAATGCCGTGCTAAAGAAATGGACTCATATAAAAGATAATTTTACAAGATACCTGAAAAAACTTGAAACCCTTAATAAATCGGGATCTGGTGCAAGCAAAATTAAGGCGTATCATTTATATAATCAACTTCTGTTTCTAAAAAAAAAAAAACGCTGCCAATTTAACTGACTCAAGCATAATAGAAAAAGATGAAGAAGACGAGATGCCATATGAGAAAAATGAAAATAAAAGATCACGTTACCAACCTACTCCACGAAAAAGAAAAGTGAACGATGAAGTCGATCATGAGATTCTCCAAGCCCTAAAAGAAACAGAAAAATAGACATCTGTAATTTTTTAAGGCCATATTGCCGTCATTGAACATATTAGATGATCATCAAACGCTAACATTTCAAAGTCGTGTTTTAAAAAAAAATCGTAACAGATTTGCATCAGATTTCATACAATTATGACACACCAACTGGTTATAATACAGCTCCTCAGGGTATGTACCAAAGACCACAATCATCGTATCTATCTACTAACTATCAACCAACACAAACTTCGACCTATCAATCAACAATGTCATCAAATTTTTCTAAAACCCCAGCCCAAAATACACGTAGTATGTATCAACCATCGACTTCATCAAATCCCAAACCAACAAACTCAACTTTCGAAGAACTATCGAATGATTGCGAAGATGAATCAAATGCAACATTGGAATCAACATATGATTTTTCTTGAAAATTAAGTATTATAATAATTTTCAAAATTTTATTTTCATCAAAAAATTCTAAAAAAATTCCTTAAGTATATTATTATGTAATAAAAACATGGTTCAACCTAATTATTTTTCTATAATTGTTATGTTGTTGGTAGATCAGCCACTCAAATCTGAGATTTTTATCTAGGTGTTAGGTTATTAAAGAGTTTTATTGTTTTTCTTAATTATAACTGTAATGTTACGGACAAACCAGTAAAACCTTAAAATCTGTGATTTTTAGCTAGTTTTAAACTTTGATTTTAAACGAGCAAATCAGCCGATTGAAAACTGTGATTTTTAAGTTGATATTAGGTTATTATTACGTATTTATATAGTTGTAGGGAGGTTAATTATAAATACCTATAGATATACTTACATAAGAATATAAAAAAAGGTATCATTGTGATTTACCTAATTCTTTTTCTATTGTTTGTTACTCGTATTATTGTAAAGCAAATCGTTCACTCGAGAACTGTGATTTTTATATGCTAATTTTAGTAAATATGAAACTTGCTATGATTATGAAAAATAAAGAACATAAAAAAAATTACATACCTACATATAAATTGTTTTTATCACTTACCTACCTTATAGTTAATCCCAACTTTTCCAAAGACCCAACAGGTTTTCTAAATACATATTGTTTTTGTATACGAGGTGTAACTTTTGTTAGTAATTCTTCAAAACTTGATATGGTCACAGGTTTTCAACGCTTCATATTTTCTAGTAAAATGATTCCCATCACTATTCATAATAGATAGATATGGGTGCACCCAGTAACGTCTTTTTTTTTCTCTAACTTCTCTCTCCGTCTTTTTAATAACCACAAAAGCAGAATACGTTTTGTGCGGTCCATATCTACAACGAGACTGCTATTTCGTGAAGAATGTACCGTAACTGTACAAGGCACGGCAACGTGTAACTTTGCGACGTCGTGACGTACATTTTTTGTACATTTTTTGCCCTTAGGGCCCTAAGGGCCCTTAGGGCCCTAAGGGCCTGTCCACATCACCACGGCACGACGTCGTCAACGTGGAACGTTGCGGTGCCGTGATGCGGCGCGTTGCCGTGACGTGGGAAATTACGTTGCCGTAACGTAAAAATGTACGTCACGACGTCGCAAAGTTACACGTTGCCGTGCCTTGTACAGTTACGGTACATTCTTCACGAAATAGCAGTCTCGTTGTAGATATGGACCGCACAAAACGTATTCTGCTTTTGTGGTTATTAAAAAGACGGAGAGAGAAGTTAGAGAAAAAAAAAGACGTTACTGGGTGCACCCATATCTATCTATTATGAATAGTGATGGGAATCATTTTACTAGAAAATATGAAGCGTTGAAAACCTGTGACCATATCAAGTTTTGAAGAATTACTAACAAAAGTTACACCTCGTATACAAAAACAATATGTATTTAGAAAACCTGTTGGGTCTTTGGAAAAGTTGGGATTAACTATAAGGTAGGTAAGTGATAAAAACAATTTATATGTAGGTATGTAATTTTTTTTATGTTCTTTATTTTTCATAATCATAGCAAGTTTCATATTTACTAAAATTAGCATATAAAAATCACAGTTCTCGAGTGAACGATTTGCTTTACAATAATACGAGTAACAAACAATAGAAAAAGAATTAGGTAAATCACAATGATACCTTTTTTTATATTCTTATGTAAGTATATCTATAGGTATTTATAATTAACCTCCCTACAACTATATAAATACGTAATAATAACCTAATATCAACTTAAAAATCACAGTTTTCAATCGGCTGATTTGCTCGTTTAAAATCAAAGTTTAAAACTAGCTAAAAATCACAGATTTTAAGGTTTTACTGGTTTGTCCGTAACATTACAGTTATAATTAAGAAAAACAATAAAACTCTTTAATAACCTAACACCTAGATAAAAATCTCAGATTTGAGTGGCTGATCTACCAACAACATAACAATTATAGAAAAATAATTAGGTTGAACCATGTTTTTATTACATAATAATATACTTAAGGAATTTTTTTAGAATTTTTTGATGAAAATAAAATTTTGAAAATTATTATAATACTTAATTTTCAAGAAAAATCATATGTTGATTCCAATGTTGCATTTGATTCATCTTCGCAATCATTCGATAGTTCTTCGAAAGTTGAGTTTGTTGGTTTGGGATTTGATGAAGTCGATGGTTGATACATACTACGTGTATTTTGGGCTGGGGTTTTAAAAAAATTTGATGACATTGTTGATTGATAGGTCGAAGTTTGTGTTGGTTGATAGTTAGTAGATAGATACGATGATTGTGGTCTTTGGTACATACCCTGAGGAGCTGTATTATAACCAGTTGGTGTGTCATAATTGTATGAAATCTGATGCAAATCTGTTACGATTTTTTTTTAAAACACGACTTTGAAATGTTAGCGTTTGATGATCATCTAATATGTTCAATGACGGCAATATGGCCTTAAAAAATTACAGATGTCTATTTTTCTGTTTCTTTTAGGGCTTGGAGAATCTCATGATCGACTTCATCGTTCACTTTTCTTTTTCGTGGAGTAGGTTGGTAACGTGATCTTTTATTTTCATTTTTCTCATATGGCATCTCGTCTTCTTCATCTTTTTCTATTATGCTTGAGTCAGTTAAATTGGCAGCGTTTTTTTTTTTTTAGAAACAGAAGTTGATTATATAAATGATACGCCTTAATTTTGCTTGCACCAGATCCCGATTTATTAAGGGTTTCAAGTTTTTTCAGGTATCTTGTAAAATTATCTTTTATATGAGTCCATTTCTTTAGCACGGCATTGCCTGTAAAATATTTAAAACGTATTATTATCAAATATTTAAAACGTATATATTTTTTTTCCAGATTTTTGGCAACAGGAAATAGTTTTAGAGATTTAGAATTCACGGATTATCGTGGAAAGAGTACTATCGCAAAAATAGTAAGAGAAGTATGTCAAGCTTTATGGAAAATTATGTTAAGTGAATGTATTCCGAAAATAACAGAGGAGTTAATAAAACAAACAGCTGAAGATTTTGACAAGAAAGCCAATTTTCCTAATTGTATGGGGGCGTTGGACGGGAAACACATTCGAATCTGGAGTCCTGCCCATAGTGGGTCTCTTTTTTTTTTAACTATAAAAGTTATAATTCTATAATTTTGCTCGCTAATGTTGATTCCAAATATAGATTTGTGTATGTTGACATAGGAGCATTTGGTAAGGAATGCGACTCCACTGTTTTTCACAATACAAAACTGTATGAACTATTACTACAAGCAATCTGCCTTTACCAGAGCCAAAATCTTTACCAGGTCTACAGACACCAGTTCCTTATATTTTTGTAGCAGATGAAGGCTTACCACTCACAAATAATGTATTGCGCCCATACCCCGGGAAATATTTGACTGTACAACAAAGAGTATTCAACTATCGCTTGAGTCGCGCGAGAAGATACGTTGAGTGTACTTTTGGTATTCTGGCAAATAAATGGCGTGTATTTCACCGACCATTGAATGTTCAATATAATTTTGCTACAGATATTATCAAAGCATGTTGTGTCTTGCATAACTTTATTATTAATAGAGACGGAATTACCACAACCGAGGAATTAATGATAGAAGAAAAAATTTTTGTAAATTTGCAACAGTCAATTGATGACGAACTTCCAATAAACACAAACTCAGTCAATATTAGGAATGAATTCTGTAAATATTTTAATAGCGATATTGGAGCACTTAGTTGGCAATTAACTAAAATATGATAATTGACTTGTAATATTTTTATACCCACTCATAGTTTAGTTATATTAAAATTTACCTACTAAGCCTATCCACAAAAGAATGTAAAACATAATAAATGGCCGAAAAAATATCTCATAAGTATTGTAGAATATCCATAATTACTTATGTGGGATATTCTACAATACTATAAATAATTACTTCATAAAATATACCTATAACATAACTAATAAATATGTACTTACCTAGTCTTGTTTTTTCTCTATCGTTTTTGCCGTCAAAGTCAGGAAAAATGTTTCGACAAACATCCTTCCAGCCTTCCGTTTTTAAGTTTTTGTCCTTGAAATCATCTATTGTTTTGTCCCAAAGTAGTGGACGTTCTTGAATAAGTGAAATCAATAAATCATTATCTATGTTCTCCGACATATTTTATTCATACGTGCAACTAATCGCTAAGACAATAACACACCAACTGATCGAGCGCATCATATCATACCCGCGTCACCGGATTACGACATCGTCCGATGCACCGTTCCACGGCGGCGTTGCCACACCGTGCGAGTGCACGACACGGCAACGCGACGGGCACCGTTCTACGGTGACGACGTCGTGCCGTGGTGATGTGGACAGGCCCTTACAATACAATTATTAGTTCCGTAAAGGCCCGTGCCGTCCCAAGGTAGGAAGCAGCACGTTCGCTTAGTAAAATTGATTACAACCTTTTGACAGGCGGATTATATATATTCGGCGTCCGGATATAACCGTACCGCGATGCACAACTAGCAAGCGCCATCTAGTGAGCGGTAGTGGTAAACGTGGTTGTTACAAGCCAATATTTAATAAAGTATTTATGAAATGACACCTTTTGATCATATAGTAAGTAAATGTTACCATTTAATTAAATAGGGGTTGTTCCGCTAATCCCCTGGAGTTGTAAAATGTCACCTTTTGAAAATGTCGACATACAACGTCGGATGTACTTTTTGATAATGAAATCTTTATCACTGCTGTGGTTGAATAAAAATGTCACTTTTTGTACCGGAAGCAGCTATTGAGGTTGATTTCTCTACGAAATTAGTCGCCTTTTGAAGTTGATCATTGCATATAATTATAGAATTCAGGGTTTTGAGTCGGATAGCAAAAAAAACGCGCTATGCCGAATACGTTAATGTCACCTTTTGTTCCTAACCTCCTCAATTATTAATAAAAATAAAAGACAAAATATGCGCGTACACTTGTAATTTCGTCGAAGACAAGAAGGAAAAAAGCATAATGTTGCCACAATAAAAAATAAATATTAATGTTGCTTTAGATTCCAACATAGTGATTTGAAATACCGATGTTTAAGAACTTACAATTAAACTGGAGCAACTTCAATTGTGCGTTTAATTTATAAGAGTAATACATGTTTTGTGTGCCTAATAAATAAAATAAGTAAAAAATAATAACATTAAAAAGTGAACATTTCTTTGCTAAATTCCGCCGCCTAGTACTTGGTGATTCGATCCCAGCGCGGTGATACACCAATGTCAATTTGTAAAATTGACTAAAAAGAACTCATGAGTCTCATATGACTGACCGCCGCACTCAGAAACGCCAATTAAAAGTTAATCTCCGTTAAGTATGCTGTTGTCCTTTTCTGTTTCATTGATAATAAGTGAAAGATAATGATATTTAAATAACATTAAATTTAATGGACGTTTCTGAGTGCGGCAGTTAGTCCTCTAAATCCATACAGCCAAGGATTTAGAGGTTTATCAATAAGATAGTATTTATATTTATATCCTACTTCCTACTAATATTATAAACGCAAATGTTTGTAAGTATGCATGGATGTTTCTTACTCTTTCACGTAAAAACTACGGAATGGATTTTAATGAAACTGTACTTATTTACACAGCTTATACATCGGATTAACACATAGGCTACAATTTATAAACATAAATTGTGTGAATTGTCCAAAATATGACGAAAAGTATCGTAGTAAGTAGGAAAAAAATCTACTAGCTATTCTGGAGTGCTCTGACAAAACCGCTAGAGTTACACATATGTAATGTATGATACATTTGTTAAAAATACGTTAAATATAGTTTATGCCACACCTGGCTATAAAGTGGCTTTTTCCGCACGCTGCGCGTACGGAAAAAGCCGCTTTGTGGCCAAGTGTAGACATAAAAACATGTACTCTCGATCGCATATAATTACGTCCCTCGCTTGCAGCTCGGACCGCAAACTTCTGCGATCTCGGCCTTTCTTTGTATTACCACCCTAGTTGTGTAATGTACTATTATAGTACTTAGCATACTGCAGTAGATACCTACAGGCTTATGGGCTACTTGGGCTCCGTCATAGGCCTATCAGTGCTTAGTTACCGTAATTCTTATGTTGACAATATTGTTACGTTATTATATTGCAACTGTAACATCTCAATAGTGTCAGGCTGTTATATTTTTCAAATATTAATACATAATTTTAATGTCAGCATGGTAGTTCTTTTCTACGCCACGCTTTTGGTGCGCGTAATGTGCGAGCAGATTACAGTTAGTGAAAAAAGAAAAGAAAGTAGTTTTTATCTAGATTTATATAAATTTAAATTTGACTTAATGTTAACCGAAGGGGGCATTGGAAACTATAACACAGGATCTATCTAGCTTGGTTTCTATTGTGATAGAATATTACGTATACTTATTATAAGTCAACCTGTAAACTAGCATAACTTTACGCGTATAACGATGTCTGTTGCGCAATAAATATATTTATCTTTTATCTTTAAAAATATAAGCTATTCGAAATACTAAGCCTGTGCAGACGAAGTCGCGGGCTTCATCTAGTATTTCATATAGCTAAGATGTTAGGCATTATTTTTTGATATATTGGTGCAAATACTTCATTTTTGTAATATATTAATGTACTGTAGACCATTCAATGGTTGTCTCTTACTGTTAACGGCACATTCTCACACCGAGCCCGAGATAAATTTACTGTATGTATGCATGTATGTATGTATGTATGTATGTATGTATGTATGTATGTATGTATGTATGTATGTATGTATGTATGTATGTATGTATGTATGTATGTATGTATGTATGTATGTATGTATGTATGTATGTATGTATGTATGTATGTATGTATGTATGTATGTATGTATGTATCACTATTCAAATATGTACTGGCTACCAGTCTTTCTAATTTCCTTCAGCAACTTGTCATCCTAAGGTTGTCTGGAAGAAATTGCTTTTAGCAATAAGGACACCATAGTACTACTTACTGTATAGCCAAAGGCACCCGTCTGCGAAACAATGACACAAATCATAAGTCAGGCCCAATATCCTCGCAAATTACATCGACGGCTGATAGTCTATTGTTTATCCTGACTTCCTAAGTAATGACTAGTTATCTAACCATCCAACGATGGCTAGAGGCTATTGTGTAAAGATACATTGGTCACACGCCGCTGGGTACAAGGTAATGTTATCTGACTCTATCGTAATAGTTAAACGTACTGTCTAATAAGATTTCACTGTCTGTGTGTGATATTTCTGCATGCATTTCTATGTTTGTGATGTCCTTGATTGGTTACCATAGGTAATTTGTGCGCTGTTTATTTGTTTACGCATGTTACATAATTCGCGAAACGGCCTCGTTGGCGCAGCGGTTTGGCACGGTGACTGTAAAACCGAAGGTCTCGGGTCTCGGGTCCGATCCCCAGCTGGGTCAAACTACCAAACGAACTTTTCTAGTCTGTCTCGGGTCTTGGATCGGTATAAACCTATCGTCGAGTTAGCATCTGTAACGCAAGTCATTTAGTTGTGCTTAGTATGGGGCTAACGAGATATGTGTATTAAGTCCTCGAATTTTTATTTACTTAAACGCTTAGTGCCACTTCAACTATGATCTGAGAACAATTTTAAAAACCTATTTAGAGGCTAAAAATTCCACCCATGCCGGGATTCGAACCCGCGACCTCTGGCTATCCGTGCCAGCGCTCTTTCCAACTGAGCTAATGGGCGACTCACCTGCGTCAGCGAAATGTCGAACCTCTTTACACTATTCTCTGTATTACGTACAGGCAGCGACATCTGGCTTAAGTAAATTGCATCACTTACAGTCCCGACTACCTACTTTGCAGTTAGGTTTTTACTAGGAGTGGGTCGTTGTTCGATTTTTCGACGACGAAACGCAACCGTGTTTTCTGGAACGAAAACAGGTCTTTGAAACGGTTCTCGTTCGCAACTGGTTTCATTGTATGCGAACGAGCAAGGCGCAGAGGACGGTCAAAAGAGTGCGAACGAGACGAAATCACGAAACATCGGAAAAAATAAGTTGTTTTACACGATATTCGACTGTATACTCATAGACATAAAGATTACTTTAATGTATCACAGACCAAAACGAACGGAACGAGCGAGGAGCCGACGACGACGTTGCAATGATCTCATTACGTTCTAGACTCTATTATTATAGCACTAAAGGACATATCCGCGTCAAACAATCTAAGGACTGGTCTCGCGACGAACAAACGCTGGCACTGCTTTAGAGTCGCTGGCACTGCTTTAGAATGAAACGTAAAACGGTCCTATCGTCGCGGAACACAAAACGGTCTTATAAAACGGTTCGTCTTTGCAACGATCACGCCTAGTTTTTACATCGGAATGATATCACTGTACCCAAATGATTATAGTATTTTTATTTTTAATGCACTAACCCGTGCTAAGGACAATTTTAAAAACCTATTTAGAGGCTAAAAATTCCACCCATGCCGGGATCTGAGAGTCTACTTTTTTCGTACCCTACGTCTTGAAATCATCCAACACAAGATCGTTAAACAAGTCAAGTCGACTGGTCAAGTTCTCATCCATGTTTACAGTACCACGTGAATTTAAATAACGAAATAAACTTCCTCGGTTTATGTTTATTATGGTTCGAAGTTCAACGCGTTCATTCACAAACCGGTAAATGGCTAGAAGATACTTTTTCGGTTAACTCTGTCATTTGATCATTGCGTCTACGTAGTGAGAAGATATCAGCGTTACAGGATTAGGTATTTTTTTCGCAATTCTGGGTAAAAATGTGGCTCCTGGAGAAATTTTGGAGCAAAGGAATCTTTGGAGAAAAAGAAAATTTGGGTCTTTGGGTAAAGCTATTGAAAATAGTATCGTTTAGGAGAAAAATAATTTAAAATTTGACGAGTAACAGAAAATCGCATCTGGCACCCCTGGATCATACCTATATATACAGCGTCCAGTATCACCTTCACATTTAGCGAGCACATGTCAACTCTGCGCGTGCACCTCAATCTCCAACATTCGCATCACGCAATCAGTGTTTCACATGACATACCATAAATATATATTTATATATTCATAAACAACAGTTGGACCGGCCATCCCCAGGCATACAATATGCCTGGCGGGAAATTTCCCTTCATAGTGGAAGAGCACGATCACCGGCTATTCCCTATAGATAGATAGATAGATAGATAAGATAAGAATATTCTTTATTGTACACTGGAAAAACAACAAATACAAAACAAATAGATAGATAGATAGAATATTCTTTATTGCATGTACACCAGGGATTACATAACACTCATACTATAGAGTGAAGACACTACTCGGACGCCGCAGCGCCTGGAACGTTGTTTTTAGATGGATTAAGCTTGCCCAGCACCTTTACCATCCTGATAGCATAGTCGGCCTAGCCCACAGGAAAGACAACTGCGGAGGCAACCAAGCCACGGGTTTCCTCACGATGTTAACATATTAAATAGACAAAAAAGAACTTCCACACAACAAAGTCTCTTGTTCTGATCCCAAACTAGGACCCTCTGTGCTATGGTAACCAGGCAATGGCATCGCCAACATGGTATAAGATTGAGGACATTTGTATGAATCAAGTACGGTAGAAGCGCTCGTGGCCTATCGAACCTCATGATTGGAATCAATCACTTGAGTTAAGCCACAACAGGCGCGCTCAGGGGCAGGATGGTAGACCGTCCCGTGACTACCGCTAGTGGCATTTTCCGAGCGCTTCCGTGCTTCGCAAGGCTCGTCAAACCGTTGGTACCAGCTATCATGTAACGGCAGACGTGAAGCCATGTCAGAGACCTTATGGGCGGCTTGATAACTTTTGACAGTACGGCCCGCCACTGTCTTACAATCCCCCACCAACCCGGACTTGGGTTCCGTGGTGGAGTATCGCCTAACCTTCCTGCGACGCAAGATGAGACCCGTGCCCCAGCAGTGGGGACACACAAGGGTTGATATCGAGGTACGGAGCCTCCAGTGGGAATAGAACCCACGACCTTTGTTTTGGTAGGCAGGCGGGTTAACCGCTAGAACATCCACCAATAGTTTGCTTTGGTGTATGGTTGACGTCGGTTTCGGGAAGTCTAGAAATCACCCTAGGTAAAAAAAGTATTCTGTAGTATTCGTATCTTAGTTTGCTTCTGTGGTACTAGTGTACCCTCTGCCCATACTATAGGTATTATATAAGTAGTTCCAGAAAATATTCTTTTGACTTTGTACCGCCTGTCTGTAGGGACATTATAGTCTGACTTAACGTTTTTTTTGTAGCCTATAAACGTCCCACTGCAGGGCACAGGGCTTCTCTCACAAAGATAGGGCTTAATTGCTAAGCGCGCCCGCCGCGTATATGCCGAGTTTTCACGATCTCAGTAAGCTCGGACCGAGTGCCCCATCCGAGTAAACTGATGCCTCTGATTGGACGGCTTTTCGTCACGACACTAAAATGGCCAATCAGAAGTACAAGTTTACTCGGATGGCGCACTCGGTCCGAGTATACTAAGGCCGTGAAAACGCAGCTTAAGCGCTAAGGTATTTGGACACCTCAGACTCTCAGGTTTCAGATTATTAACATAACATTTACATACAGGCACATACATTGCTTCTGGCCCCACACTAGGATACCCTGTGTCGTGGGAACCAGAAACAACGACATCACAAACATGTAAACATCCAGGACCTCTTGCATGGTAGGCAGATGCGCTACTGCACCACAGAGGCCGTAAATAGATCAACCTTTTCTTCTTTTTACTAGGTTTATAGCGTCGTCGAAAGGCGGACTGAAACTTCTGGACCCAAGCTTGACACGGTGCAGGTAAACTGGGTATCATTAAAAGCAATGATATTGTGTGTAGGAAAGTCAAGGCCTCCTTAAAGCCGGGTTTTCATGATCTCGTGCCTATATAAGTGGTTAAACCGGCTCCACTCGCATTTTTTACAAGTGACTGTCTCGATGGTCTAGATGACGATGATGATGACGTGATGTCCTAGCCTGGTTACCGTAGCACAGGGTATTCTAGTTGAGATATACTGAAACCAGGACAGGTGATAGTGTTGTGAGGAAGTTATTTTTATTATAAACTTCGTACCGCCTAACAGTCGATTCGGACTACGAGATACGCCTGGGAAGAGCGGTGAGGTGCGAGGCGTTCGCCGCCTTTATGGCCGACTCCAAGAGTCGAGAGGCCTTCCTTGCCTTCGCCCTGGGGGTGACGCGCGCGGCCTCAAGGGCGAATGGGGGCCGGGCTTAACCCGGGCGAGCTAAATACCATTTACACTCTTACGATTTTTAAATTTATTTATGGTCGGGCCGAGCGAGAGCGGAGGCCTATTTTAAGTGAGGCAATAATTTAAGTTTTAATTATTTTAATATTGTACCCCGGCGCCTTCCTTGTGACTACTCGTCGGAGTAGACAGAGAAAAGGCGTTGGGGTGAAACATGAAACTTTATATTTTATAATTTTATATCTTAATCTAAAAAAAAAAGAAAAAGGGTAACATTATTTTAATTTCTTTATGGTGTCTTAGTTCTATTATTCCTAGTTAATTCAACTATGTAAATGGGTTATAAAAAAAATATATATACATATATACGTAAAAAAATATAATACAAAAAAAAAAAAAATCTATTAAAAGAAAATAAAACTAAAATAAATTAAATTGAACAATAAAAAAACAAAAAAGACATGGAAAAGCAAAAAGGAAAAGAGTGAAAATAAAATTGCCAAAAAAAAATATAAGCGCAACACTTAGACCGATATTAGATTAACTTAAGATAAGGATAATTTTTAGTTAACTTTAATATGTAATTTCTTATTTTACCATTGAATAATTTAATTGTATATATTTTAATGTAATTGAGTGTAATGAGTAATTGAACTTATTTTATACCCTTAATGGAATTTGACAATTTATTTTTATAATAAATCGACTTAAAGGTTGCCACGATATTAATGGTGGCAGTACCTTATGCAAAAAAAAAACAGTCGATTCGTTATTTTTTCTCCCCGTAAGAACCATCCTCGTACTTTAAGGAATATTCTAAGAAAATAATTAGCGAAATCGGTTCAGCTGCTCTCGAGATTCGCGCTTACCAACACATTCAGCGATTCATTTTTATATTATAGAAGATAGATAGATCGATAAATCATTTATTGGTGCTTAGAGACACGCACGCCTAAAGCATTACATTAAAAAGTTGATAACTTAAAATAGTTTACGTACAAGTACAGCTTTATCTTACTAACTCACATGTATCAAGTTTTATGGCACTTTTAGGCCTTGGGTGTGCCACATTAGCTTATCATAAGTCTATGCCAAGTTATAGCGAGTTTAAAACTACGATTTTAGACCCGTCAACCTAACGTTAGAATGGTAGGCTTAAAAGTTGTGTAGCCAGTCCAGGGGATTAAGTCAGAATCTATTAATGCTGTTAACAGTACAGTTTGTCCAAAAATTCAAGGAACCGAAAGTGTAACTTTATTTGTAGTATTGTCGAATTAAGCACAATATGTCTTTTTTATGCAATGATTATAGTTTTTATTTTTATAATGCTTTTAAGTGCAAGAAATTAACTAACACTGACAAACAGTCTGAGCAAAACCTAACTCTATAATTTCTACACTTTTTGGACAAAGTATACGTAAACCGCTCCTAACGTTCAAGTACAGGTTGTTAGTGTTCAAGAAATAAGGCCTAACTCTTTACCAGACTGTGGCCTAGAAGTGCTCAACATAAATTGAACGTTATCACTTTTCAAAAGTCCAAGATCAATAAAAACTTTATACTAGCTCTGTCCATTAAAGAGTCAAGTTATTAAAGTTATTCGGTAGGCCGAGACCAGGGACTGCCACTTGCCACGATCCTGACAGATAACCTTCGCTTCATAAGCGTTCATAAGTCGTTGCATGCACGCACCCCGGTTCCGGGTACTTTTTAGCTCCCCCTTTGCTAATAGCAATATATATTTGTTTCATCAAACTATTTTCTAAAAAGATAATTAAACTAAGCAAATCCACAAGCATATCGTCATAACTACACTATAATATTATTATAAAATAAAAAATGTTATTAATAAAATATCAATTAAATAGACCACCATGAGACATCTCTGACCCAAAGGTCCCCATAACGCTGGCAGCGTTACCACGCTGCACAGCAAGGGAGACCCTCTGCATCAGAAATGCCCCTGAGCGGTTGTCAAATGACAAATGTTAGTCTTCAAACTAGACAAATTAATTGTTGTCATATAGACCTCCGGCAGATGCTGGATGCGGCAAGCTGAGGACAGGGTGCTATGGCGCTTATTAGAGGAGAAGCTATGTCCAGCAGTGGACTAATATAGCCTGAAGAAGAAGAAGACAGACCTCTGTTGCCGAACTAAGCAAAAGCCTGTGTTTCGGCAAACAGCTCCACTACTGCCCTCTGGTTAAGCGTCGTTCACGCAAAGCTCTCAAGGTACTCACCACAATAATTACTTAATTGAGCTTCTCCACCCGAAGAGGCACGGCACAGTATTTTAGAATTTTATTGACACACAGAAGAGACATAATGACCACGTCCATCGAAAGACTGGACTCAAACTGACATGCAACCGACGAAAACCAACAAACAGCTAACAAGAAACATAAAGCCGGTGTTACACATGCGCCTCCATTCTAAACGTGTTTTATGTGATACATGATAGAAGTCGATAGATGGCAGTCGTTAAGCCAAGTCGCTTGAAAACTTCTGACAGTAAGATGATCTTGCAAGCCTCCACCAATCCGGACTTGGCCCCCGTAATGGAGTACGGCCTATACCTTCCTCAGGGAGGAGACCCGTGCCCCTCAGTGGGGACATAATGGGATGATGATGATAGAAGGGCAGGGAAATAGTCTTTAAAATGCATAGTTATACAAAAGAGTCATATGAGAGCTACCCCAGTACAAATTTGAATATTGATTTATTTATTTTATTTTATTATAACAGGAAAACTTACAGCTATGAACTGCTATAAGGAAAACACAATGCAATTGAAATAATGACTGAGAGCCAATAACAATTTCGCACTTACAGAAATATTTTAGAAAAAAAATCGCCCACTCAAAACAAAACAAATACACACACACTACATACTTATGGTCTCAATCAATCAATCAATCAATCAATCAATCAATCAATCGAACGACCGACCGACCGACCGACCGACCGACCGACCCACCGACCGACCGACCGACCGACCGACCGACCGACCGACCGACCGACCGACAACGTAGTACATAGTATTGCAAAACTTATACTTCATACTTCAGATACATTCTTATACTTCAATACGCGGGTCTGCCGACGCTTGGTAGTACTTTTTAATTATGTGAGCACCTTCTGGTTTTCTCGCGGTGTTTTCCTTGCTTCACAGCTAGACAGCGACAAATTATTCAAAACCAGCAGGACAAAAATTAGACTTTTACATTTTAACTTTTTTACACGTAAGTTTGGCCTCTGCATCTACGTACTGCGATGATTTATTCCGCGTCCAGTGGCACCTTCACTGACACTAGATGGGTGAAGCACCTAGTTAGTGCCTGGGACACTGTTTTTTTTAAATGGAGGAGGCATGCCCAGTAAACCATCCTGACAGCTTAGTCGGCCAAACCCGCGGGAAAGGCAAGTCAAGTTTTTCTAAAAACCTATTTAGAGGCTAAAAATTCCACCCATGAAGGGATTCGAACCCGCGACCTCTGGCTATCCGTGCCAGCGCTCTCCCAACTGAGCTAATGGGCGACTCACCGGCATCAGTGAATTTTCGAACCTCTTTACAATAACGTCTGTATTACGTACAGGCAGCGACATCTGGCTGAAGTAATTTGCATCACTTGCAGCCCCGAGTACCTACTTTACCTACAAGGTTTTTAAAGTTGTCCTTAGCACGGGTGCATTAAAAAGAATATGATCAAGTTTTTCTGTTTTAGTCTTAATTTCAACCAAATGTTTTAATGTGTATTTTGTGTATGAATAGCCAACCAAGCCGCGGGTAAACATACAAACAAACAAGTAAACATTGTAAACATCGACGTTTAAAGTAAACATGTGTGCTCGTGGCTTAACAATACACGAGTCATTAGACAATAATGACTCACCACTATCAACTTTTTGTGTATTTCTGCTAAATAATGCTCCCTTGAGAAAATTACCGCACATAGTGAATTATAACTGGGCTTCCTTCAGTTACCCGCTCAGTCATTATGGACCAATTTAACTACACAAGGTTAAACAGTAAAATCACTTGTTATACAATAAGTACATTATACAGTGTCCTTATTATATCATTTCCTTATATTTATTTAAACCAACAAATTATCAAATGTACGTCAAATTAAACAAAATTATTCGAACATGCCTGCACTGGGGATCGAACCCGGCTCTTTCGCTTGCGAGTTCATTGTTCTACCCACAGAGCTACTATCGCTGCAGAATTGGACAATTTGTAGTCGCAATACCACACGCTAACTGCGAGGGAAAACATCGTGAGAAACCCGCGGATTGGTTGGCTGGCTTGTTAGTATTGACTAGTCTTTGCTGTGGGCTAGGCCGTGCAAGCTGCCAGGATGGTATAGGTGCTGGGCAAGCCCACAGCATCTAAAACTTTGTCCCAGGAACAACGGCATCCGAGTGGTCCCTTTACCCGTCTAGTGTGAGTGAAGATGCCACTGGACGCTGTATAAATCATCTCATTACGTAGATGCAAAGGCCAATATTGAAACAAACAGTTATAGAACCTTATCTCCATAGACGTGAGCCATCCGGTTTATTTACAAACTAGGTTGAGATACGTGGGACACTCAGGAAGTTTTGAGAAACTAACAAACTTCTATGAAAAAAATATTTTTATTAAATCTTTTCAAAGAACTCTCCACCAGCCTCTCTATACAAAGTTTCATGCGTCTGAACCAATTTTCAAAACGTCATTTTTCAAAAGTTTTCATTTTTGCCAGTCCTCCGCAAACACCTCTTCCACGGCCTTCTCAAACGTTTGAAAATCTAACAGTAGTATTCTTACTGTTAAATAATCGACGTTTTCAAAACAATTACAAGTAGCCAGTGTCTTATACATAAAAACTTTTTTTCGAAAAGCTTTCTGAGTGGCCTGGTTAAGGACTTTCTGGAAACATTCCACCCGTCCATAGAAAAGACATCAACGCGCAATCAAAATAAGATTTGTCTTAAAATTTTAAAAGTATGTAAAGTGCTTTCGTTTAACTTTTAATTTTCAGTACGTATATTTAAGCAGCCTTTTAAATCGCACTATACTCGTAGAGGCCCAGACTCTCTCGATTATGGACTACGTGCATAATATTCTCCTGCCTAGCGCGAATACCGTGGTCATACGCGATACGATAGATATATAGAATATTCTTTATTGTACACAGAAATTACAGTAACAGAAATTATATAAAAATATAGTACAAATGGCGGCCTTATTACTAAAAGCGATTTCAAGCAAATACATCGTTCAGATCATATTTGTCTTGTTGGTCTAGCGGCATCATGTCTGATTACCATGCTGGTGATCGTGGGTTCGAATTTCACTAGTTTGAATTTCACATACAAACGGCCTAGGTCTGGGTTTATTTTCATGTTTGTGATGTCCTTGCCTGGATACTATAGCACAGAGTGTTCCAGTCCGAGACTAGCCCTTTTACCTTATAAAATTCCTATATAAGGTTAAGCATCTTTGCTTAACCTTATATAGTGTACGTAATACAGAGAATATTGTATTTTAAAGAGGTTCGAAATTTCACTGATGCCGGTGAGTCGCCCATTAGCTCAGTTGGAAGAGCGCTGGCACAGATAGCCAGAGGTCGCGGGTTAGAATCCCGGCGTGGGTGGAATTTTTAGCCTCTAAATAGGTTTTTAAAATTGTCCTTAACACGGGTTAAAAAAGAATAAAACCTTTTCATTTCATTAAATATTATAAAATATTATTTTTATTTTTAATGCACTAACCCGTGCCAAGGACAAATTCAAAAACCTATTTTATAAAATATTAAAGATACAGAGTACTATAATATAAAAATGAATTGCTGAATGTGTTGGCAAGCGCAAATCTCGAGAGCAGCTGAACCGATTTCGCTAATTCTTTTTTAGAATATTCTTTGAAGTACGAGGATGGTTCTTACGGAGAAAAAAAAAAGAATCGACTGGTAGGCGGTACGAAGTTCGCGGGGTCAGCTAGTTTTTAATATACCTAATTTATTTGTTCCATCTGGTTTCCGCACGCAATAAGGTTAAAAAACAAAGACAGCATGTAGGTACTCAGAACAAAACCTCTGTTACCATGAAACCACGAAATTCACGCTGCATAACCGAGCGTGATTCGAAATGGAACACAAAAAGTTACTCAAATTATACAACTGCCCGGTAGGTGGTTGACCTCCGCAACAAGATTTGCGGCTCGAGAACTACAGAGCGAACATTTTATTTTATTAGTGCTGCGTGCAGACGGGTTCCCTATTTCATTCCGAAAATTCTTTGTTCGAAATACGGTTCACCCACGAATGATACTTCGGACGATTGATATTGTTCGACGCCTTTTTTATTTATCCGATGTTTTTGTTGTTCGGCGCCTTGTTACTTCGAAAACGTTTTGCCGGTGCCTTGTTCCTTCGAAAAATGTTACACCGATGCATTATATTATCGATGTTTGTTTTGTCAATGCTTCGTTGCTTCAAAAAGCGCTTTTACGATTGGATGATACCCAAATGGGAACCCGTGCAGACAGACCAACCGAACGAAGGAACTCTCCAAAGTCTGAAGGCGAACCCGACTAACTGAGAACCTCGTCCGTTTTTTGGAGGCGGTAAAAAAGATAGAGAATGTAACTTATGTAGCTTACGTACGTCCCTCGTGCGCTCGTAGCCTAGGCGAACCGAGTGATTGGAATCAATCACTTGGTTAACCAACAACAGGCGCGGTCAGGTACGGTATGGGTTAGCGTCCCGTGACTACCGCTAGTGGCATTTTTCCGAGCGCTTCCGTGCTTCGCAATGGACGTTAAGCCGTTGGTGCCGGCTGTCATATAATGGCAGTCGTTTAGCCATGTCAGAGGCCTTATGGGCGGCTTGATAACTTCTGACAGTAGGCCCGCCACTGTCTTACAATCCTCCACCGACCCGGACTTGGCCCCGATTCAGTATGCCTAACCTTCCTGCGGTGCAGGAAGAGACCCGTGCCCCAGCAGTGGGGACATAAAAGGGTTGATAACGATATACGTCCCTGGATGTTTTAGATAGATTGAAAAGTATAGATGTTTACCCCCTCTTCACAAACAACAAAATCGCTCTCTGCGTGGTTTTTTTTTTGTAGCCTGTAAATGTCCGACTGTAGGGCACAGGCCTTCCCTCAGAGGGAGAGTACGGGCTTAATTAACACGCGTGCCCACCACGGATTCCCAATTTCAAGCGCTGAGGTATTTGATCACCTCCGATGTGTTCATTCATGTCGGCGATTGGTATTGCGACGATAACTTCACATGTATAGTCTGTTAACTTTTAGAGTATACCTCGGGCTCTAGAGTAGGCTTCGGTTTTCGGCGAAAGCACACGGGTGTAATACTACTTTCTGCTCTTTATAAAACTTCACTATTTTGAAAAGTTTTAAGTGTTAAGTGTCATATTAATAAATAAATATTCATGGATATATTACACAGATCTCGTTAGCCCTTTACTATAAGTAAAACTAAATGACTAAGTGTTAAAGGTGCTACCTCGACGATAGATTTAATACAATAAATACATAGATAACATCCAAGACCCCAGACAATCTGGAAAACTTCGTTTCCTAGTTTGACCCGGCCGGGGATCGAACCCAAGGCATTCGGTTTTACAGTCAGCGTGCCAAACCGCTACGCCACCGAGGCCGTCAGTTAGTTACGAAATTTCTATTACACGAATATATCCCATTCTATCCGATAGTAGCCGAGGTATATTCTAAAAGCTAACAGACTGTATAATCTATAACTAGTCATATTTAAAACAAATAGTTCGATCAAATAATACCACTGAGCTTTGGACCACCCGTCCCGACCAAGTAACTAGTCAGTTGAAAATGTAAATGAAAATACCACACAGTCTGCATTATAATACGTTCTATAATAATACTAGGATTGTCTGAAAGAGATCACTTTTAATGATAAGGCCGCCGTCTGTACTCTTACGGCCTTACTAATAAAGGTTATGAGCTGTGTATACAGCCGTTATGCGAGGTCTGACAAACTGGCTATTTGTACGCTAAATGAGATTAAACCAGTTTAAATTGATACACGTCAATTAGTTATTCAGAGTGTATAACTTATTTATTAGTAAGGCCGTTAAGTTAAGAAATCGATATCCACCCTTTGTCTGTCCCCACTACTGGGTCAGGGGTCTCTTCCTGCATCGTTAATCGGGCATCGCAGGAAGGTTAGGCCATATCCACCACGGGTTGGTGGAGGTTTGTAAGACTGTGGCGGGCCTTACAGTCAGAAGTTATCAAGCCGCCCATAAGGACTCTGACATGGCTTAACGACAGCCGACACCAACGGCTTAACGTGCCTTGCGGAGCATGGAAGGTTAAGATATATCTGTGTAATTTACATTTACGGCCTCGGTGGTGCAGCGGTTTGGCACGCTGACTGTAAAACCGAAGGTCGCGGGTTCTATCCCCGCCCGGGTCAATCCAGAAATCGATTTTTTTCTATTTTTTCTCGGGTCTTGGATGTTGTCTATGTATTTATTGTATTAAATCCATCGTCGAGTTAGCACCTATTAACACAAGTCCGTTAGCCCTAAATAGTTGTACTTAGTATAGGGCTAACGAGATCTGTGTAAAATGTCCATGAATATTTATTACCATCGTTTATTATTATTTTCGTTCGTTCGGTCTGTGTGTGCCTTAAAAATGCGAATTGCAAACTAGACATTAATTTGGTACCAGCTTGGACCGGCATTCCACAAGGCGGTTTTGGGTCTGATTTTTTTTTACAGCTACACAACAATCCATCGGTAGAAAGGAAATGCCTTTCAACTTTTCGTTTGTATGTGTGGACGTTGGAGAAGATAGCGGATTTATACGGATTATCTTGGTATAAACTGTACATGGACGAGGTGGGATGACGATCTGCGAAAAACTGCCGGCAGATGCTGGATACGGCGAGCTGAAGACAGGGCGCTATGGCGCTCATTAGGGCAGGGCTATGTCCAGCAGTGGACTACATAATATAGCCTGAAGAAGAAGAAACTGTACATCGATTCGATGAGACGAAGCTTAAATGGGATTAGAAAGAAATTAATTGAAATGAAAAGGTTTTATTCTAAGTAGCGCAGAGGCTGCGGCTTAATGAACGGTACAAGTCAAACTACATGTTCATTTCAAAATCTAGATCATTTTGGAGAAGATATGGACAAGAAAACTCCAAACTTAGTCTTTTCAAAATCCTTTATTCACTCAGTTTACGTAATGTAATTTAAATATACCTATGCTTTTAAAAACCTATTTAGAGGCTAAACATTCCACCCAAGCCGGGATTCGAACCCGCGACCTCTGGTTCGCGACCCGCGACCTCCGCGATTATCTGTATTATTGTATAATCTGTCGCTGGCTGTACGTATCACAGAGAATATTGTAAAGAGGTTCGAAATTTCACTGATGCCGGTGAGTCGCCCATAAGCTCAGTTGGAAGCACGGATAGCCAGAGGTCGCGGGTTCGAATCCCGGCATGGGTGGAATTTTTAGCCTCTAAGTAGGTTTTTAAAATTGTCCTTAGCACGGGTTAGTGCATTAAAAAAGAAATATACCTATGCTTATTTTCCAGGTACGAAATTCGCTCGTAGCCCCGGCTGCCTGAGTGATCTTAAGCGATGACGAAGGTTAAGCAACACAGGGCGCGTTCAGAGCATGGATGGGTAAGCTGTCTATGGCTAACGCTAGTGGCATTTCTCCGAACTTTTCCGTGCTTCGCGAGGCACGTTAAGCAGTAAGTGCCGGATGCCGTCGATATATGGCAGTCGTTAAGCCTAGTCAGAGCGGCTTGAAAACTTGTGACAATAAGACCAGTCACTAGTCTTGCAAGCCTCTACCAATCCCGATTTGGCCCCCGTGGAGGAGTATGGCCTATACCTTCCTCAGGGATGAGACCCGTGCCCCTCGGTGGGGACATAATGGGTTGATGATGATGATGTCAAAATGATTTGATATTCGTTGAAATACCCAATTGCTGCCTATTCATTTGTTTTTCCGAGTTCTGGACGTCGGTGCACTATTAGGTACCGACGGAAGACCAGCCCTAGAGTGGTCTGCATATGCAGAGCAGAGTCCAGCATATGCAGAGTCACAGCCGCTTTGCATTTGCCACCCGCAAACTCTCTTTTGTATCGTGTGTTTTGGCCTGTGCTTATTTCTGTTAGGTACTAATGTTCTGTGCTTACCTGTTATATACCTGTGTGTGTATTTGTCTGTGTGTATGTGTGAAGAAGCAAATGTTTTTATCTATCTATCATTTGTACCTACACTGAAAAAATATTCTAAGTTGATTACTAAATTGGACAAGTTACAATAAACAGACTGTAGGTACGTCTGGTGCGCAAGAGTAAGTAATAGCATAGACCAAAAGTAAAGATATATTTATAAAAGTTAATCAAATGGAATCTTCAATCTGTTTACAAGGAACATGCTTTGCCAGCATGTATCGAGCCGTCATAGACTCGTTGAAAAGAAGTCCTCGCACTAAGGTCACGAACTTCAAAATAATCGTTTTCAACATGGCGGCGGCAAAAAGGCGCGCAGATTATAATTGCAAAGGTCAATAGGCTGAGTTTCTGGTTTGCATTCAATCAGTGTCTGGCTGTTCGACCCTCGCTCTGTCTGTGTTTTTTATTGCAATCTAGATCTTACACGAGACACCGTGCATGAAATGAATCATTCCAAATACCTAGTCTGTTAGCCTTTAGAATATACCTCGGCTACTATCGGATATATTCGTGTAATAGAAATATCGGAACTAATATGACACTTATCTCGGCAAACGTAGTGTAGGACGCCCTCCGACCAGGTGGAATAACGATCTGCGAAAAACTGCCGGCAGATGCTGGTTGCGGCCAGCTGAAGACAGGGCGCTATGGCGCTCATTAGGGGAGGGCTAAGTCCAGCAGTGGACTACATAATATAGAAGAAGATTACACTTAATATTAATTACCTACATAATTTTTCAAAATATTCAAGAAAAGTTTTATACAGAGCAGGAAATAGTACCTACTAGGGGGGATCAAAAAGTAGTGAGAACGACATAGTCCTTGGTAAGAAAAAACATAAATACTGGCAGGCGTAGCTCAGATATACCTATATATTTGTAATACTAATAAAGAAAAAACAATCGACTCTCTTTTGTTTTTTTCTGAATGTAGTCATTTGTTTGCTTTGTGTCCGGAACGTGTTTTCTTAAATGGAGAAAAACGAAGTGCGAGCCAATGCCATTATTAAATACCTCTGTTTAAAAAAATTGGGACTTGGAGGCAACATTAGGAGAGTCTGCTCCACCGTATTCCACTATCGCAAGGTGGGCTTCTCAATTTCGAGTAGGGAGAACGAGCACGGGAGACGAACATCGTAGCGGCCGTCCATCGACGTCAGACACCCAAGAAAATGTTGCGAAAGTCGAGAAAATTGTATTGAGCGATAGAAGAGTTACCATCCGAAATTTAATTCAAGAAACAGGCATTTCGTAATATGGAAGTATTCAATCCATATTGAAACAATCTTTGAATATGAGAAAAGTATACGCAAGATGGGTGCCGTGAATGTTAACCGACAATCGGAAACAAAATCGACTTGTCATTACGACGATATGGTTGGACAAGTTTCAAGAACATTCTGAAAACTTTTTGCCTCGTTTCGTAACAATGGACGAAACATGGGTCCATAATTTTGATCCAGAGACAAAACAGCAATCTCCGCAATGGAGACGGCCATCATCACCGACCCCGAAGAAGTTTCGCGCCGTGGCATCGGCTGGCAAGGTTATGGCCTCAATATTTTGGGATTCAGAAGGGATATTGCTAATTGATTACCTGGAGCGTTGCACCACTCATGCAGCTTTAATTCTCAAGTTGAGGAATGCCATCAAAGAGAAAAGGAGAGGGAAACTTCGAAGGGGCGTGCTGTTTCATCACGACAACGCACCAGCGCACAGGTCGGCAGTTGCGATGGGTGCCATTCACGAGCTGGCTTTGAATTGTTTGACTACCCTACTCATATTATAAAATTACGCTTCTTCTTCCTCATGTGCCGTCCTCTATCAGAGGTCAGCAACCAATTCGGCAATCTTACTTTTAGAGGTTGCCAATACAAACAAGGAACTGGTACTCTGTTGAAACCACTATCGTAGGTTGTGTAGCCATGATATCTCACTCTGTAACATTTTACATTCTACTTAAAATCACTCTATTAACATTCTTATTAACTATATAACAGCGGACGGAGATCATCAAACCATGAATTGAGCATAATTATGATTTAAATCATGAACGGAAATTGCTATTTTATTAACTGAGTTTAGTGACAATGTGACTTATGTGCGTTGCTTTTAGCAATAAGGCCGCCAATTGTATTTGATCTTTTGTATCTGCCGTTTCTGTAACTATTTTTCCGGTATACAATAAAGAATATTCTTATCTTATCTTAATCCGCCAACCCTAGATATACCTATTGACCAGAATCCGGCTACTCTGCTTACACCAGCACCTCGGTACCGTACCCGGGATTGTTCACCGAAAGGGAATATTCCAGCTTTTTCCGCCATTTGATAGTCCGTTAGGACTGTGTCGAAATCCAGGTATATCATTTATATTATAGTATTGTTTACTGCTCCGTAAACATTTCACCCAAAGAACAAAGGGGCGATTTAGATCAAACGAAAAATAACCCCATAAGCAGATCCTTTCCATGACTTTTCGTTGCTTTCGCAGTAAGTATTAAATGTATCCTGGTTATTAATCGAGGTATAGCCTAAGTGTTTATGAAATGCCACCCAAAGTCGCTATGTGTTAATCACATAGGTATAATTGAAATTTAATAGATCCTGAATCCGAAACACATTTGAAACGCTTTTTTTTCATCTCCAGTCGATTGTATTGTATGTGCACATCAATATTTATTCGCTATTTATTTTGTTTACTACGCTTTATAGCTCAATAAAAACATATATAAAAATAAAAAAAAACTGTAAAAATATAACAGTCAGTTACGTTACGGGAGACTGTGCAAGAAATAATGTAAAGGCCGACGTGCTGTCGACTATAACTAAGCGATTTATTACATTCCGACATGACTGTCAAGTAATAACGTTATTATATTTTACGCTTTCATTGCATTGTTTATGTGTGATACATTACACCTATTAGGCACGTTTATTGCCTGTGTTTACTACGTCATAAAATACAGTATTGCTATTTCGTTTATTTCAACTTTATTCTATACGTAAACAAACGGTGATAGAAATCGTTTAGGTTATTTGTCTCCTTGGTCATTCATTTATCTCATTAATTCAAGAAATATGAAGTTCAAGTTCAAGTTTAATCGTTTATTGCTTCATGTGGTACATTTGGCTCTTAATATAAATAGAATATCTCAACATGAGCCCTGTAAGGGCACTGCAACGTAGTTACATTATTCACTAATAATGCCATAGGTTTTTTAACAAAATATTAGAAGTAGGTACAGTACTACACATCATAAAAGTCCCTTCGGGAATCTACGTTCGCGCAGACTAGGAAGAAGTGTAACGAAAGTACCCGAAGTTATACGTACATTGAACATGATCTTTAACCGGTACGGTTAAGATGCAGAATTGATTGCCGCAGTAGCGCTACCTATTTCGCTCACGCTAATATTGCCAAACTAATAGTCACCTGCATCGATGACGTTGAATCAACCAATAGCAACAAAGGCGCGCGGCCTGCCATAAAATTAAACTATCCGATTGATCGATCAACTTGCTGCACATCCAAAACTTGGTCATCTGCGCAGGTACATCCGCGAGACTTATTTCTTGTGTAGCACTGTACCTTAGTCAAATACTACTCTAGTATGAGTAGGTACTTGCTCAGTACTAACTTAGTCTAACTTATCACTAACACTATTATATACATCAACTGTACCCCCTTTTTTATTAATATCAATTTATTCTTAACTATTCTGTATGCCTTATGGTTTTCTTCTGTAAAGTCCTTTAAAGTGTAATAGCATTTTTCTGAGATAATTAAACTTTACAGAACGACATACCACTCGACACCGTACCGCACTATACTAATTATCGTGCCAAAAATTAATAACGACAATTATATTAAACTAGCTAACCCGACTAACAGTCGATTCTTTAAAAACAAAAAAATAATTTTTCTGTCCGTAAGAACCATCCTCGTACTTCAAGGAATATTTAAAAAAAAGAATTAGCGAAACCGGTTCAGTTGCTCTCGAGATTTGCGCTTAGCAACACATTCAGCGATTCATTTTTATATTATAGATTTAAATCTTATTTTAATGAGTGCTCTCAAAACAAGGGCATGTGGTACAGGACCGTTGTAGACGAACCACCACGCTTACCTTGGTTTGCCTCAAGAAACCTTAACAGAAAATATTTAGTTAATTGATTCCGAGCCCGTATCACTTCCCACTTAACAAGTTTAACATTAGGTATAAAAAAGAGACCATCCAAACTGTATACGATGTGAGAGAGAGGAGGAGCTCCTACATTTAGTTCTCGATTGTAAAATCAACGAACAATTTAGGATGGTTCTTATGAAGACAAAAATAAAAAAAAAATAAAGAATCGACTGTTAGGCGGTACGAAGTTCGCTGGGTGCTGACCCAGCGAACTTTGTACCGCATTGCAATGACTGACTTCTTTAACTTCTCTAACACATTACATTGACTGACTTCTTTCGTATATCTTACTTATTAGTATAAAATAAATAAGATATAAGAAAGAAGTCAGTCAATGTAATGTGTCGGACATTAAGCCATGTCAGAGGCGTTATTGGCGGCTTGATAACTTCTGACAGTAAGGCCCAAGGCCCGCCATGCGCCACTGCCTTACAATCCTCCACCAACCCGGACTTAGCCCCCGTGGTGGAGTATGGCCTAACCTTCATGTGATGCATGCAGGAAGAGATCCATGCCCCAGCAGTGGGGACATACAAAGGTTGATAACGAAGTAAAAAGAAAAAAATATCAACTCCTTAGGTCAATTTCTGGACTCACACTTTATTTTTATACTTAGAAAAAAGTCTTGTAAGCACACTGACATTTTTTAAAGTAAGTTTTATTTTGTTGTGTCATTTGTACCAGATAAAAACTAACTAGATGTAAATAATCAACTACTCCGAAATACGAAAGATATAAGATTATATTATCTTATATATCTACTATCTAAAATGACAATAAAAAGTTACAGAGCCATATTTAGGAGGAGGGGCCAGCTGGGTCTCCTCAGGGCCTCCATGAGATGTAAAAAAATGTTTTTGGTTGTGTCTACCGAAAACCGAACATATTCTTCTGCCAACCCAGATACATAGTATTCAAAATTGTTAATAGTTTGTCGAACCAGTCTTAGGATAACAGGTAATTTTGTATGATAGCGATTTTCATAATTGATTTGTGCAACTTTTATTTGATATAGACTATACTGTATTTTCTTGTTTATGTCCTACACTAACTTATAAAAAGGAAAATAGTGATGGCCCAGTTAAAATGTATATTAAACATTTTAGTGCGTGGAAAACGTTTAAAGACCATAAAAATTCTCACCGCATTTTCACCCATAAACAAATCCAATTGATGTCTACACACGTTTCACTTGGTGTTTTTACAGCCGACCAAAACGCGAATTTTAAATTAAACAAATCATTTAACTACGAAATCACTCCGATACGTGATACAAAACCGGATTTTTATTCTATTGGTATTATTATTCACGTTTAAAAAAACACGACAATAACGGCGTGTCATATGGGGAAGAAATCGATACGAAAACGCGCGAAAACGTGCCTCCTATGCCGTAGTCGGTGCCGCACTAATAAAAAAAATCAAGTTACAAAATGGCTGCATGGCAAGTTGAGTTTGCGCAATGCCGCCCGGCACGCAGCAGTATGACCGCATGGTGAGTATTGGCGAGATAGGTATATACAATATACATGTAGGCTAGTTCATAGCGCCTGTTGGCTGACACTTAGCAAAGATTTAAAGGAAACAACTACACGTAATCAGTTGCTACGAAAAATCTATTTTTTTTTTTTTTTATTTGTTAAATATGTAAAATAACAAGTGTTTCTTATAATCTAGCCGCTCTCGGAAACCTGTTCGGTTTATCTGTTAGCGACGATTGCAAATCTTCAATCCTCAACTATATTGTGTATATATTAATATATTGTATACGCGGTGGAGCCCAAAAGCAGGGTAATATGTTTGGCTTGTATGCATGTATTTAGTTCCATTTCTCTGTTTCATCATATTCAAATTAGTATAAAACCAACAAAATAAACACTTCAATAAAAATAACTATATATATATAATAATAGCCTGACTGCTGAGCTTTAAGGCGATTCCTCAAGAAGTAATTCTCTTAAAAATGTCGTCTGGTTTTTATTTACAAACGACGTGCCGGATCGACATGAAACTTTGCCAATAAGTTTAGAGGGCACAAATAAAGGTTTGATCCTGCTTAGAATTAATTGAAAATAAACTTACCAAAAAGAAATAATAGCCTCAAGAATAGCTTCTATGACCAGGCGATACAAGGCGACAACTTCTTTTATGTTCTGTTATTCTTAGATGTAAGCACTATCAATCCTCGATTTGTTGGCAATGTTTCATTGCAATCCGGCCGGCATAACATGTTGTAAATAGACACCAAACTACGTTTCTATCAGTTTGAGAATTGCTCCTTTAGTGAGACTCCCAGGCGGAACCCATAGATAAGTATATGCGGAACCATTATAATTATAATACATTGCAAAGTACCTATGCCGATGCCGGGCCTTGTCCCTGTCCAGAAGTCAATTCAATTCAATTTTGTAATGATGGCTTCCCTAAAGAATTCTGCCAACGTCTGACGCCCAGAAGTCGGATTGCAGCTTATTATTTCTTTTTTTATAATTTCAAAGACCGGTTTTCATAATATTGCTGCTCCATCACTATTAACACCATCACTATTCACACAAATCTGTTGGTAGCACTGTTTGTCAGATCTTAGTCGGTCTGTGATTGTCTGATTGTGTGTGACGAACTGTCAAAAAAAGAAACAAAACAAAGAGCGGCATTTGCTAAATTCATCGCGTTTTTCCACGTTTCGTACAAATTTAAAAATAAAATGGCTGAAAAGCTGGAAGACTTAAATCTCCCCATGACTGTAGTCACACGTATTGTAAAGGAGGCTTTACCGGACGGCGTGGCCATATCAAAAGAGGCGCGAACGGGCCTCGCAAAAGCCGCTTCAGTTTTCGTGCTTTACGTTACCTCAGCAGCTACAAATATAATTAAAAACAACAAGAAGAAGACGCTTACTGGTCAGGATGTGCTGGAGGCGATGAAGGATATTGAGTTCGACAGATTCGTAGAACCACTAAGTGAATCTTTGGAACAGTACAAACAGGTTATGTCCGCGAAAAAGTCCAGTGCAGCGAAGAAAAAAGACGAAGGCGACGACAGCGAATTAATAGAAGACGAGTGAAAGTTTCCTTTCCGAACTACAATTAGTCTATAATATTGTAAGATATTCTTTTTCTAAGGAATGGACTAACTTTGACTTGGCCCCTATGGCCTAACCTTCTTGCGATGCAGGAATAGACCCGTGCCCCAGTAGTGGGGACATACAAAGGGTTGATGAGGATGATAATAAGGAATGGACTTACTCTTGACCTCTATCTATTCCGAGGGTGAAGATGCGGTCTAGGATGGACAGAGTTTGCCCAGAAGCCTTTTCACATGCATCTGTTTTAACAAATTACGTGTTTCACTCCCAGTGTATTACATATTTTAGAGTGTACAGATTATTACAATCCACGACAAATGAAGTCTCTTCTTTCTCCACTTCAAAACCTAAGTACCTAAAAATTGTCCTCAATTACACTTTCCCTAAGTAGTCAGTCCACTTAAATAATACAAGTAATTAAGTTTCAAATCATTGTTTTCTTTTCTTGTTCCACAAATAAAATCTTAAATTCAACAAATAAACTTAGGCTATCTTTTACCTTAAAAACTTAAAGAAATGATACATCTGCTCAAAAGCTAAATTAACTGTCATGTTTAGCTGGCAAATCAAACAGTGTCAACATATGGGGCTGGTCAAACTTGTCATTGCTATTACAGCAGTTCATGAGAACAAAAATGCCTACCAGCATTATTGCCCCAGATATGAACACAACAAAGCATCCCATGAGAATGGCTGGAGTGAAATATGGGCAGCAAACAACCGCCTCGCTAAAGTATTTTGTTATTTGTTGGGTCTCGTCCCCATCTCCGTCTTCCCCGCCTCCCCCACCACCACCAAATTGGGGACTCTCTGAAGACGTCACTGATACTGTGGAAGCCGTGGACTCATCGGCTTCCAGATTTGTAGCTGAGGTTAAATCAGATGTGGTTAAATTCCCTTGTCTCTGTGCTTGCCAGGTGGTTTTCAGTGGGCTTTCCGCTCTGAATAATATTGTACTTGTCCACTTAGACTGCAGAGATTTAGCATACTGGTACTTGGCTGTGGGTCTTGAGCTGGAAGAAATACAAACAGCAATACTGGCAATTTTTATGATGGTATAAAAGTAGAAATGCTGACTATGAGAGATTTGGATAAAAAGTATCCTGTGTTACTAGTATTGTATCCATGGCCAGGCTGTAAGACATGGCACATAGTTAATCTGGATTTGAACTTAAGGTGGTAATTACCCACCTTACTTATAGGATAAAAATATACTATTTATATACACTTTTTAAAAACTTTAGAGAGACGTGCCAAACATAGAAATAGATTTAAACTACTCTAAGGAGCCGATTAATGGTTTTTAGTTTGTGAATGATTAATTATTTATCGGACGGTTCATGAGCCGTGACGCCATAAAACGGAAGCTTGGTGACTAAAAAGTAAGTAAAGTAATAAGTAGTGACAGGTACTACATATTACTTTATACTCTAAGGCTATAACTAAAATTATTATGTAAGGTAGTACTTTATACCTACTTTACCGTACTTTGTACCTGTGTACAATATTTTAATTCTATTAGATTGTAGGCACAATAATTTTATTTCAGTAATATTCATCATTAAAGTGGTTAAGAACCATTTTTCTATATGTACGGCAAATCCCATTCAAATCCATTGAGGCGATCAAGCGTCATTATGTGGGAATACCTATATTACTAGATGGTGCCCGCGACTTCGTCTGCGCAGAATTAGAATTTCGAGTAACTTCTATTAGCGTGGCGTAGAAAGGAACTAACATTATTAATATGACATTAAAATTATCACATAATTATTTTTTGGGTCGCATTTGAAAACTATCACACAATATTTTTATAAATTGTAGCCTATGTTATTCATGCTTAGTGTGAGTTTTTTAACTATTCGATCGCGTTAACGTAAACTCATATTTCTATGGCATCAAGGAAGCGCCACCTAGCGACAAGTATGGAAATTAAAATTGCTAAGTGCGAGTTGTAATGGTTTACGTTGAGACGTGAACACGTTTACCAGCCAAAACGCGAATAAACGCGAGTGCGAGTTGTACTGTGACAGCGTTTTGCCAGTTCGAACGGTTAACTTACTCATACTCACTAATCAATGCTCGATTAACGCGGTAGTAAAGTTATTCGATTGGATCTGTCAAACTCGCACTAAGCACTCTGATGTTTAAGCTAATAGCTTCCTACTATTGTAAAGTTTCATTGACAATTCAGTAGATTTCACGTGAAAGAGTGACAAATATCCATCCATCCATACTTACAAACTTTCGCGTTTATAATATTAGTAGGAATTAGAATAGGATTATACCTATTGGTTACAAACTCTTTGATTATACCATAAATAGTTCAATATATATAGACAATATTTTACAGTATTAGCGGCATAAAAAAATCCGAAATACATTTTACGCAACGGATATAATATAATTAAATTACGATTTTTTATTTCTGTACAAGAATTCGTGTCAGGAAAGCGCTACCTTAATACTTGAGAATAAAACTCATTTTCCTTTGAGGGGACCATCGGGTGCTAACACTACAAACTGAAGTAGCCCGGTTCAGACCTCAAGGATTATTCGACGCACTTCAACTTTCACGAAAATTGCCTCTACTGCACGCGCAAACGTCCATACCTAAAAATGCAATGCAGTACTATCCTATCTACTGTCTGAAGAGGCAAGAGGATTATATAAGTTGGCGTTTTTTGGGATTAAGGCTACAAATTCTATAGGTGCATAATGTTTTGTGACCACATAATTATGAAAGTTGTTATTCTTTTTGGGTAGAATTTGTTTTTTACTGTTAGCATTGAATTTAAAGTTAGTAATGTAAGAATGTGTTGGGCAATACGAGGGTGACATGGTCAGCAAGTGTAGCGAACCCTCCGTAAATAAAAAAGATAAAAAAAAACCTGTGTTAATGACGCGAGTCACGCGTTTTGTGGCGATGAACTGTCAGAATTTGAAAAATTATCTACTGGAAAGTCGCGACTTTTGACGCTTAAAGGCGCGACTCGCATCAGTCTAGGCTGTTCTGATTTAAAAAATAGAGCTTATTAGGGTCCCGCAGTCAATAAGGAATCCGTAAAATTTCGCCATGTCCAACAAGTATAACGAATGAAAATTACCAATTTGTATTCTTATCGGAGGTAGAAAACTAACTTAACTGACCTGGGATTAATCAGATTTCCATCGGCAGGTATCGAGCCTGGAAAAGAAAACAAAATAACAATAAAATAGCTAGCGTCGTCTCTTGCTCGAGCCTTGGTAGAGTATCTAATAGTGATTATATCTAATAAAGTCTATTTTTATATTTTATTTTTTGTTATAAAGTCATCGATACGCTCGCATCGCGTGAAGTCGACAGCACATCAAACTAATGGAAACCGTATAGTCAGCTTCGACATTTACATCTGTTATTGACAGGCTACGAGAGTAGAGGTTGACGTGTCGTAAAAATGTGAACTGATGTAGGTACTTTACTCACTATTCCTGCGAACGAGTTTACCATCGGATACTTGAATTCGGTTATCATCCACCGCATGACGCTTCAAGGGCCTCGGTCGCGGGTGTTCAAAAGGCTCCACCTGTATGGATCAGAAAGTCAAATTCCTATTCCACATAACTGTCCAAATGTCCAGACTTAGGTCTATCCCAGTCACGCTTCCTGTTCTTTCTGATCTCGACTACCCGTATTCAGCCGCAATCTGCCATAAATTGTTGGTCCAGCGAGCTGGTATTTGGTGGTCTATTCTCTTACATCATCCGTTTTTTGACAAATATGTGTGAGACCACCGCCTCTTGATTACGCTAATCTCAAGCCTGTGTCAAATGCTTTAGTTGTCTAGGGAATTGTCACGCAAATTGTTATTAGCGGATACTGCAAACACAACCCTCTTCCCATACCCAAAACATGAAGTCAGAAGCAGCCCACAAGACAAGAAACATGAAACGTCACCACGCGAATATTATACGCTAATATAATATTCGCGTTGACTGTTTGAGCGTGAATGACTTTACTTGGTACTGTGGGATGACAATGGCGCTGCCGTCTCTGTTGTTGATGATGATGAGCGGGTTTGCGCATACGAAAGAACGCTTCCAGGGCACGCGAATGTCCATACGCGTCACGCCAACCTCCTCGCCATCTTCTAGCAATGTCACGCGATCTGTGGGGCGTTTATTAACGATTAAATCCAATTATTGCTCTTCTAATTCGTGGTTTAAACCAGATATTGCCGGTAAGCTGGCTAGATGTCCAAAATGCCTATACATAAGCAGGTTCAAGTGTAAAACTGGACTACTCGAATCGCTAATATCGCTTCGAATCTATCCAAAGCTTACCAAGCAGCCAGGTTTCCTTTCCGAGCAAAAAGTAAAACTCCAGCACGAAATCAGCTGAAGTCACACGAGTTTTCAGTGTCTCTCCCCACGAGAACTCCTCGGCGTGTAGAGGAGCGTTGTAATCTAATGATTGCCTCATTGCGGTCTTCACAGAGAGACCCGTGAAGCGAAACAAAGTGTTTGTAGTCTGGACGGTGGAAGCCTGGGCCATTTTGGTCGATCTATGTAATTCTGGAAGCTCCTCGGGTATGTCTTCGGCAGGGTTGTGTATTCCTGTATAGATTGCAACTACGCCTCCAATAGCGTAGTTCAAAGTGTTGGTTATGATCTGCTCCATGATATCGTCGTGGTGGCGAATCTTCTCCACACGCGAGAGGCCTGGAATGTCCTTGAAGAATACGTAGAAGAACTTCCGGGAAAGAATCTCGACTGGTTGGTGACTGGCGTCGGATACATTGAGGTAGTTTGCGACGCTGAGTTGCAAGTTTTGGGTGAGAATTCTGTAAGGTTTGTGGACAGCTGGGAGGAATGTGACCAAATCGTCTTTGAAGCGTCGTTGTACGTTGGTATATGGGGTGCCCTGGTCATCTTGTGAGGAGATATCTTCAGGCGAAAGGTTCTCTTCCGCGAAGACTATGACGGTATTGCTTTTCTCAGTAATATCGTTGACAATGTCGGTAAAATAACCAGAGGAGATCTCATGGAATGGGTTGGTTTTTACAGTTGCCTGATAGTTGATCAGCAAGACTGGAACACGGGTATGAGCATAGCATTGCAATATCATTGTGATGAGAAGCAAAATCGGATACATTTTTGTGATTTAGTTCACAGACCTTACTGACATCAGGTTGTACACTTTTTAGTGGTTATATTCTCTTTGACTAATTCCCGAGAAGTTCAATTCTTGTAAAAGTCAAAAAGAAAAAACATCATGAACATAAAATGTCAAGACGTGATTCTGGCAGAAATAGTCGACATCGGCTTGTTGCCATGTTATCAAAATTGAATTGAACTTCGTTTTTTTCTTTTTGTTTTATATGTTAAGCTGTTTTTCGAAAAGTCCATGGTTTTTTTCTCAGCGAATCTTGCAGCGTGAATCAGAAACATAATATTGGGTGGAGAGATCGGTGCGCATTACGCCGCACAGTCCTCTGTGGTTGAAGGGGTTTTAAAAAACGTAATCGATCGATTATAACATTACTTTTTCGTGAACGAAGCTGTAAATTGGTGTGACCAGAAACGAAAAAAAAATAAGAAAAGAGTGGCAGACGTCAGTCGATGTACGGATTTTTGTGTGCTACAAAAATAATTGAAATCACCAACGTTTTGTGTTAATAATGAGATGAAAGTGTAAATAAATGTTAAATTAGTGTTTAGTGGTGATCATGGCGCACGGCGGGGGCGTTTTGAGCTCAGACATCTCCAGGAGGAATCCGCAGGATGAGTACGAAGTCATTCAAAGGATTGGTTCGGGGACCTACGGCGATGTCTATAAGGTGGGAGGCCTTTCTAAAACTGTTTCTTTCCGACTAAACAAACCACAATTAGCCAGCCGTGAGACTTCCCCGATGATTCACTCGCTAGGGCATTAAATATTTAATGATTTCCTTCCTTCATAAATTGGCTGACTACAAATTTATTTTGCATCAAGTATCATGCCCTTGGTATCCTAAGGAATGCAGCTCGATTGATAAAAACTTGTGCACTATTTACTCCCAACAGCCTCTTTTTGTTTCACTTTTATTGTAAAAATAGGCTTCGTAGGCTTTGTTGTTTTTGCTCATTGGAGTGTGATTTATAAGTGTAGGTATTGTAGGTGATTTATAAGTATTTTTATCCATTTTCACCGTCAATAAATGAGGGAAACGGTTGCTGGTAGAGAGTATAGAAGTTGGAGCCAATTGGGACAGAATGGCTTGATCACAAGTGTAAACTTATGACTAATGTTGGAAATACCTATTAATAATTTTACTGGATTTTCTAAATGAAATGCGCTCAAATTAGTAACAATAATCTACTAATTAATAATTTTATTTTATTCAATTTTATGCTAATAATTGGATTCCAATTTTGTATAATTTAATAGTAATAGTGATTATTGATATAAGTATTATATTCCACCCAAGATTTTATTTTATTATTAGGTATATGTGCCAGGGCCATTATAGATAAAAAAATATGCTGCAGCCATCATATTAGGGCACGCAACTAACACTCACCAGCCGTATCAGTTGCCGAGACTTCACCATAAGGGCATCATAAGGGCCGGCATTCAAAACTGCGGCTCTACTTATTGCATGGTATTTTTTTCATACATGGTATAAATATAAGTTTATAATTAAGTTTTTTTTGTGTTACATAAGTGTTTGATTCTTATTTGGCAAAGCATTACCTAATCGTAATGATACTAAATTGTTTTATTGGCATACCCTTTTGGCATCTGTGCTCACTTAGACATATTATTACATTAATTTGAATGCTGTGTGTTTGCTATAATTATGATAATTGTAATGACATTTTATTTACCATAATCTTCATAACAAAGTAACCTAATTTTGTACGCCAAAGGCATAGAGTGACTTTCCTATGATAACATATTCTATAATTTACGTATGCATTCGGAATTCAATTCAATTAAATTTATTTCAACGTAAAGAATTCACATTTTAATTTACAACCCAGCTGCCTTTGGGCCATAATGTAGAGGAGAAAAGGGCAGCGGGAAAAAAAACTGCACTCTGACCATCTTTTATGTGATAATACATCAGTTACCGGATGGAATAATTACACGCCAATCGTCTAACTGTCAAATCCCATAAAAATTTGACAGTTAATCAATTTGAATCGCTCAGTATTTGGTGTGTGTAATATAGGAGCATATCAGGGGTCTGTGTTTTGTTATGCACTACAATTATTGTATTCTTATTAAACAGTTTTTTACCTGTGTTAACAATTTAAGTAATTAAACTTACTTTTTTTTCCTTCAAGTTTAACTAAAAGTCCATTACTAAACTGAATTACCAAAGAAATTGTGTCATTGCCAGTTAATGTCTTTGACCTTCTTTGTGCATTAATTACGTGATGTACCTTTTTAGCAACCCTTCATACCCCTCTTCCCCCCTGGTAATACGCGAGGATTTAGACTAAACCCAATTTTGTGCCATATATCGTGACTTGGTGGGAGCGGTGGTAGCGGAGCAGTGTAGAACGCCGGCTTCTCAATCGGGCGGTCGTGGGTTCGAACCCGGCATGTACCAATGACATTGTTTTGTAAGTTATGTACATTTGTGAAATTATAGTAGCAATACTACTCGCTGACTGTGAAGGAAAACATCGTAAGGAAACCCTAGTGTCTGAAGTGTTAGCGTACCTCAGCGCTTTCTACGTGCAATGGCCCAACTATGAGGCTAAGTGCGGAAATCTCAGGTCTAACTAACTAATCACGTGATTTATTTAGCAACCCTTCATACCCCTCTTCCCCCCTGGTAATATGTGAGGATTTTGTCTAAACCCAATTTTGTGCCATATATTGTGACTTGTACTACTGTACTACCTAAGTAAGGTCCTTTTTCATACCACAACAATTGGTGAGTAACTTATAAGTATCAGTCATTTTCCTTGGCTGAAAAATAACCAATGTAAGTTCTTTACTAACTAGCTGTCTTAGCAAACTTCGTTGCGCCGTTTATCATTTAATTTCTTATACTATTTTTATTTTTAATGCACTAACCCTTGCTAAGGACAATTTTAAAAACCTATTTAGAGGCTAAAAATTCTGGCACGGATAGCCAGAGGTCGCGGGTTCGAATCCCGGCATGGGTGGAATTTTTAGCCTCTAAATAGGTATTTAATTTCTTGTTAGTATGGCAATACAATAAATATCTTTATTTATTTTATTGCTATGCTAACAAGAAATTTATTTATAAATATCTTTATCTCTATAATATAAAAATTAATCGCTGAATGTGTTGGTAAGCGCAAATCTCGAGAGCAGATGAACTGATATCGCTGATTCCTTTTTTAGAATATTCCTTGAAGGACGAGGATGGTTCTTACGGAGAGGAAAATAATAAAAAAATTAAGACTCGACATTTAGGTGGTACGAAGTTCGCTGGGTCAGCTAGTTTACTTATATATTTACAGTAACAATGAAATATTATCTCACGGGACACCTTACTGGGATAGTTCTCATATGTCTTAATTCAGACTTTTATCATTCTTTGTATAAATTTTTACGTAACTCTGATCAGCCGTTATTCTGTAATTGAGTAACAAACAGCCAAACATCTTCACAAACCTTCACATCTTCTATAATATAAAAATGAATCGCTGAATGTGTTGGTAAGCACAAATCTCGAGAGCAGCTAAACCAATTTCGCTAATTCGTTTTTTAGAATATTCCTTGAAGTACGAGGATGGTTCTTACGGAGAGAAAAATAAAAATAATAATTAAAGAATCAACTACTAGGCGGTACAAAGTTCGCTGGGTCATCTAGTTTAAAATATTAGAAGGATTGTCAGTACACAAGTCCATGCCAAGTTTAATATCTGAGTGATTCATCTAACTAATCATATAGGTAGTTAGTTTCTCAGCAATTCTATTTAAGTTGCTTCATCTGTTCTTTCCATACACATTAAGTTGTAATTCATAAACATATGAAAGTTTACAGTTGGCTTTTGAACAGACAATCAGACATACCATTGCATTGTTAATTAAGATTAATACTTACATGTGCAAACTGTTTTAGTTTTTAACTATAATATTAGGTGCAACGGTACAGCTATGAAGCTTTGTCACTGTCAAAACATCACAGATCCATGCTAGTACTTTGTCAAAGGGCTATGGAGCGAAGCGTGATAGGTGTTGGAAAGAAAGATAGAAAATGAAACACTTAATCAGAGCCAAAATAGGAGTTAACCATTTTTATGTAAGCTGCAAGTTTCCAAAAAAGAAATAAATAAATAAATAATAATAAATAATATCTAAAATAGAACAACTAAAGTGAAGATGGAGCAAAATAATAACAGACTGGTATCCCAGAGATGGCAAAAGAACAAGGGGTAGACAATGTAAAAGATTGAAAGACGAAATCAAACTAACAACTGACAAGACACACTCAGGAAACAACGGCTATATTGAATTAAAGTAGGCGAAAACTAAAACAAAATATAGTAAGAATATTTTCGGAGTTTAATCGCGTAGTAATGTATTGCTATTTTACCTCGAAGTTTCGACGTCGTTACAGCCATCGTGGTCACGAGAAAACTGATTGCTGGCACCCGTTCGCATCTTCGGCTGATGAGGTTTCAGACTACCCTCAATCAGCCAACACAAAGCACTATTAGGGTTGCGACACACTACACTGACAATGTCGGCCGATAAGCCATGCGACCTTTTTTCACTATAACACATCCTGATGATCGGATCCCACGTTTGCGACAGTTTGAAACCACATTCCCGATTAAATTTTTAGTGTTTGATAATTTCAATCGCTTCACGCACAATTCGGCTATAATAATGGCGATCGTTGGAAAGTACCGATGGTTTGTGTAATTCTATCCAGTGGTTTGATCCTGATTCATGCAGATGTTCCGCTATCGCTGACTTAAAATATCAATAAATTACTACGCGATTAAGCCCCGAAAATATTATATGTGTACGAGTCGCGAAAGTTTAAAATAGGTGTGTTAAAACATGCTCAAAATGTTTGAAAACTTTGAAAAGAATTGACAGCACAATAAGCTTGCAAACACATGCACACTGTGCAATGTCGATTTGTAAATTTTATATTGATATACAGGATTAATTCCATTCATACTGAACAGCTTCTGTGAAACTGAACAAGACAGTTTTTGATTTTTTGCAAACTAAGAAAACTTTGCGGTACAGTGCTTAAGACTAGAATTTCACCTAAATCAGCTTAAAATGTTCTATTGGATACATTTTATATTGGGTGAATGTGTTATTTTGACTATTGCTAGGAATAATTCCAAATCGCAAAAATTTAAGCATGTGGTTTCTAACACCCACCCTTACTTTTAATATTACTAGCTGACCCGGTAAACATCGTACCGCCTAGCAATAGAAACATAAAAATTTTGAAATTTTACTCTCCGTAAGAACCACCCACGTACTTCAAGGAATATTCTAAAAAAAGATAAGCGAAATCGATTCAGCTGCTCTCGAGAGTTGCGCTTAGCAACACATTCAGCGATTCATTTTAATCGGTTCAGCTGCTCTGGAGATTTGCGCTTAGAAACACATTCAGCGATTCATTTTTATCGTACCGCCTACCATCGATTCTTTCATCTTTTATTTTTTTTCTCTCCGTAAGAACCATCCTCGTACTTCAAAGAATATTCTAAAAAAATAATTAGCGAAATCGGTTCAGCTGCTCTCGAGATTTGCGCTTACCAACACATTCAGCTATTCATTTTTATATTATAGACTAGGGGGCGAGCCCCCTGCGCGCTTACGCGCGCCAACCCCCAGCCGCTCCGAGCTGCGCTCTCCGCGGCGCTCGGCCTAGGGCCTCGCTAGACACTTATTGTAGTGAATTGTTGCATGGGAACATGTATGGTCTCGGCCTTCGGCCTCGGCCTGGACGGAGCTCGGCCTTCGGCCTCGCCGCGGCGGGGTTCCTCGTGCCCGCTCCGCGGAGCTCGGCCTCCGGCCTCGCGAGTTTGTCTCTTTTTGCTCTTGCGCTGGTACTTGTGCGCCGTAACCTGAATGGTCTCGGCCTTCGGCCTCGGCCTAAACGGAGCTCGGCCTTCGGCCTCGGCCTAAACGGAGCTCGGCCTTCGGCCTCGCCGCGGCAGAACTTTTTATGCCCGCTTCGCGGAGCTCGGCCTCCGGCCTTGCAAGTTTGTCCCATTTCTCTGTTGAAAAGTCAATTTTAGTACTAAATCTCCATACAAAAATTTGTCATTTTCAATCATCCATATCTCGTCCGCCATCTTGAAATTCCAAGATGTCGGATTTTTCTCATATACCTTGGTCCTTTGGAAGCGCGATGCCGCTTACGGCATATCTCCAGCATATGCCCAGTTGGCTGCCGACTTTTTTGCGCAAAGGTCGATTTTTGGGTCGGCTATATCTGCGCCGCCATTTTGAATTTCGAACAACCAAAAATTTTTTTTTCAATCGGATCACTATAACACCATTCTGTCAAAATTTCATCCAAATCAGCCAGTAAACAACAGAGTTAGCACCCTCGCGTAGTGGAACGCGTTCGAAATTCAAAAATCGGCTCCATAGGATGGCCGTATATCGTACATTCCCTACAACTTTGTCATACATCATTTTCGTCCAACTCGTGCCATTTCCGAGAAAACGTATTATGTTAGATCAGTGAGTATACCGGATTGCAGCTTTATATATATATAAAGACTAGCTGACCCAGCGAACTTCGTACCGCATAACAGTCGATCCTCGGATATTTTTTTTATTTTCTCTCCGTAAGAACCATCCTCTTACTTGGAGGAATATTCTAAAAAAAGAATCAGCGAAATCGGTTCAGCTGCTCTTGAGATTTGCGCTTACCAACACATTCAGCGACTCATTTTTATATTATAGACTAGCTGACCCAGCGAACTTCGTACCGCCTAACAGTCGATTCTTTTTTTTTTTTTTCTCTCCGTAAGAACCATCCTCGTACTTCAAGGAATATTCTAAAAAAAGAATTAGCAAACTCGGTTCAGCTGCTCTTGAGATTTGCGCTTACCAACACATTCGGCGATACATTTTTATATTATAGATAGATAAACGCGAAAGTTTGTAAGTATGGATGGATGGATGTTTATTACTCTTTCACGTAAAAACTACTGAATGGATTTTAATGAAACTTTACAATAATATAGCTTATACATCAGAATAACACATAGGCTACCATTTATAAAGATATTGTGTGAATTGTCCAAAATATGACGATAAGTGTCAAAAGTACGTGGGAAAAAATCTACCCGATAATCCCGCGTAGACGAAGTCGCGGGCACCAGCTAGTGTATATATATAACTCTTATGATGCTATTTGTACTTATTTCTGAGCACAGATACATCTAATGTAATATTATGTGTCACTCAATAGTTAAGTGTAAATCGCACAGAGTTTTAGGAAAATGGTGAATATTCCCAATATTATTATTCCCGGGAATCGATGTCAACCCTTGTTATGTCCCTACTGCTGGGGCACGGGTCTCTTCCTGCATCGCAGGAAGGTTAGGCCATACTCCACTACGGGGGCCAAGTCCGTATTGGTGGATTGTAGGAGGATTCCCGGGAATGGCTGTTGTTATATCTATTACACTTTTTACGCGGTTTTATGTTGTTTGGCTTCAAGATTCTCAAATGAATTCTTTGCCGGAAGTATCTAACCAGTTAATAACTTGTACTCGGTGTAATACTAGATAATTTATTCAGAATTAATCAAACCTAATGCTTGTGTTCAATGTCAAGTCATTCTAAATAACTTCCACACAAAAGGATCATTTGTCTTGGCGATAAACTAGGGTATCATATTGTTGTACCTAAGATTTCCTCATAGTTGGCCCAATATACGTAGCAAGCGCTGTGGCACGTTAACACTTCAGACACCAGGGTTTCCTCACGATGTTTTCCTTCACACGATTAGCGACTGGTATTGCTACTATGACTTCGCAAATGTACATAACTTAGAAAACAAAGTCATGGGTACATGATTATGCTCTTTTTAATGCACTAACCCGTGCTAAGGACAATTTTAAAAACCTATTTAGAGGCTAAAAATTCCACCCATGCCGGGACTCGAACCCGCGACCCCTGGCTATCCGTGCCAGCGCTCTTTCCAACTGAACTAATGGGCGACTCACCGGCATCAGTGAAATTTCGAACCTCTTTACAAAATTCTCTGTATTACGTACAGGCAGCGTCTTGCATGTTGGCACATGCCGGGATTTTAACCCACGACCTCCTGATTGAGAAGCTGGCGTTCTACCGCTCCGCTACCACCGCCCTTATCCTATGCTTTAACCAGGCAAGGATCATCACAAACATGGACGAAGTCATATAATTATATACATCTTGACTAAGGCGACTTGTGTAAAAATCAGGTGCGGCGACCTCCACAGGGAAGCGAACCCACTACCTCCCTTTAAGTAGTCAAGCGCGTTAACCGCTAGAGCAACGAGGCAGTCAATGGTAGGTCCGAAAGCCTTGTTTAATAATATATTAAATATTCATGGACATATTACACAGATCTCGATAGCCCTATACTAAGTACAACTAAATGACTTGTGTTATAGGTGCTAACTCGACGATAGATTTAATACAATAAATACATAGATAACATCCAATACCCGAGACAAACTAGGAAAGTTCGTATCCTAGTTTGACCCGGCCGGGGATCGAACCCGAGACCTGCGAGTTTACAGCCTCGTGCCACACCGCTGCGCCACCGAGGCCGTCATAATATAAGGCCATATAAAATTTATAGCCGGATAGCCAGAGACCGCGGGTTCGAATCCCGGCATGGGTGGAATTTTTAGGCCTCTAAATAGGTATTTGAAATATAAAATTTACTAATTATATCTATGACTACAATTTATAATGATATTGTGTCAACTGTCCTAGTCCTAAATATGACGGTAATTGTCAAGTAGGGAAAAATCTACCATCTGTGAGCTATTCTGGCGTGCGCTGCAAAAACCTTTTCTACGCCACGCTATTATAGCTGCTCGAAATAATAATCCTGCGCAGACGAAGTCCCGGGCACCAGCTAGCCTACAAAGGTCCCACTGCAGGGCACAGGTCTTCTCTCAGAGAGAGTATGGGCTTAATTTCCGCGCATGCCCACCGAATTGGCAATTTCAAGCGCCTCAGGTTTCCTCACGATGTTTTCCTTCTCAGTTAGCGAGTCATATGGCTACCTTAACTTCACAGTGCGTAACTTAGAAAGAAAGTCATTGGTAAGCCTGCAGTGGAAATGGAACCTGGGTTTCTCGCTTCCGAGTCCATTGCTCTACCCAATAGGCTTCTTCTTATAACATATTTTAAACTTTCGCGACTTGTACACATAGTTAGAATATTTTCGGGGCTTAATCGCATAGTAATTTATTGCTATTTTACCTCGACGTTTCGACGACGTTACAGTCATCGTGGTCACGAGAAGACTGATGGCTGTTTGTTGTTTACAACAACTGATTGTTGTTTATCTCTCTCTTAGAGACATCATTGCCTCTGACCAATAATGAAGTTGGTCTAAAAGGCTGACATCACATTCCAAAAAAGAATATTGTATCAGAAAATAAGAGCAATGCTGTGGTCATTTACCTATAGATTGTTAGTCATATGTGTTGACCTCGCAAACTCTGTGTTAAGGCCGGGTTCTACGCGCGTACGATTTCGTATTAGACTTGCGCAGCGCTGCGCGAGCGAACAGTTTATTTTATTTATTTGGTACATTAGCAAAATAAATAATAATAAATATTCATGGACATATTACACAGATCTCGTTTGCCCTATACTAAGTACAACTAAATGACTTGTGTTACAGGTGCTAACTCGACGATAGATTTAATACAATAAATACATAGATAACATCCAATACCCGCGACAAACTAGAAAAGTTCGTTTCCTAGTTTGACCCGAGTGCTTAGTGCGAGTTTTTTAACTACTCGATCGCGTTAACGTAAACTCATATTTCTATGGCATCGAGGAAGCGCCACCTAGCGACAAGTATGGAAATAAAAATCGCTGAGTGCGAGTTGTAATGGTTTACGTTGAGAAGTGAACACGTTTACCAGCCAAAACACGAATAAACGCGAGTGCGAGTTGTACTGTGACAGCGTTTTGCCAGTTCGAACGGTTAACTTACTCATACTCACTACTCAATGCTCGATTAACGCGGTAGTAAAGTTATTCGATTGGATCTGTCAAACTCGCACTAAGCACTCAGGCCGGGAATCGACCCGAGACCTCCGGTTTTAAGTCAGCGTGCCAAACCGCTGCGCCACCGAGGCCGTCAATATAAATTATATATAAATTATACATTACAACTAGGTATGGCACAATACGGAAAGTTCTGATGTATATTTCATTATAAATGTGCACAGCCTTCGCATAAACTAGGAACAACCACTGAAAAACTAGATACATGCAAGACAAACAGTTAGACCGAATCACAATATGTTTTCTTACACTACCTTATGAAATACATCGAATCCTTTTACTATACAAAACATTTATTTTAGATTACGGAAAATAATATAAGATTAGCTGCAAGATTAGTGCAGGGCTCAATAGCCCTGCACTAGGAAATCCTGTAACGCACGCGCTCGACTACGTTTAGCTTACATAATAGTTTCAGAGAGTCTCTAATTGCTACTGACAAAACAGAAAACATGTGTTACCGGGAAATTTACTAACAATAAATTTGTGTTAGTAAGCATGCAAATTAGTAAAATACCTATAATAACTAACTTATAAATGTAACCCACGCTGCTATAAAATGTATATTGACTAAATACATCTTGTAGCAGCGTGGGTAGGCCCTCCACCGAATGGTCTGACGACCTGAGTGCTTAGTGCGAGTTTGACAGATCCAATCGAATAACTTTACTACTGCGTTAATCGAGCATTGAGTAGTGAGTAAGTTAACCGTTCGAACTGGAAAAACGCTGTCACAGTACAAATCGCACTCGCGTTTATTCGTGTTTTGGCAGGTAAACGTGTTCACTTCTCAACGTAAACCATTACAACTCGCACTCAGCAATTTTAATTTCCATACTTGTCGCTAGGTGGCGCTTCCTCGATGCCATACAAATATGAGTTTACGTTAACGCGATCGAGTAGTTAAAAAACTCGCACTAAGCACTCTGGTTACGGTACCGGGGAGTCGCTGGATGCAAACGGCAGGTTTGGAGGGACCCGGGAGGTTTAGAAAACCATCAGGGAGGCCTATGTCCTGCAGTGGGCGTCTTATGGCTGATGATGATGATTTTTTTCCTACATTTTTAATATAGTAATAAAGATAAGAAGCGCTCGTGGCCTAGGCGAACCGAGTGATTAGAATCAATCACTTGGTTAAGCAACAACCGGATGGGTGAGAGTCCCGCGTCTACCGCTAGTGGTATTTTTCCGAGCGCCTTCGTGCTTCGCAAGGTACGTTAAGCCGTTGGTGCCGGCTGTCATATAATGACAGTCGTTAAGCCATGTCAGAGGCCGTATGGGTGGCTTGATAACTTCTGACAGTAAGGCCCGCCACTGTCTTACAATCCTCCACCAACCCGGACTTGGCCCCCGTGGTGGAGTATGGCCTAGCCTTCCTGCGGTGCAGGAAGAGACCCATGCCCCAGCAGTGGGGACATACAAGGGTTGATAACGATAACGAATAAAGCTACACTTAAGATAGGCTCCCAGTTCGGTTTCTTTTTAGTTGTGTTTCCCTGTGACGTCATTCAGTCCGGGCACATCTTCCCGCCTTCCCACTACGTTATGTATGATAGAACAGTGAAAACCCCGTTTCTTAGTTGGTCCACTTTAACTTCGCCACAAAGGGGATACGACGGGATATGACGACCCCTGTGGCGTAGCGGTAGCGCGTCTGCCTGCCATGCAAGAGGTCTCGGGTTCGAATCCCGGCTGGAAACAAAAAAAAAGTCCAGGTCTTGGACGTTTACATGTTTGTTATGTCGTTGTTTCTGGTTCCCACGACACAGGGTATCCTAGTGTGGGGCCAGAAGCAATGTATGTGCCAGTATGTAAAATTTTATGTTATCAAACTATTACGTCACGGCAAAACTTTTATCCCATAATCGGCTAGCTCCATCTTGCTCTATTTCACGGCGAAAAGCGAGATGTCGCTATCCGATGGTGGGATAAAACTTTTATCTAAACCTTGTGCTCCTCTGGGGCCTCGACTCTGTTAGTCATTGTACAATGGCGGATGCGGTCGGGTTACTTCATGGTTTTTCAGTCCATTGACGCCTAGAAGGCATACGGGGCTCCGTGAGGTTCTCTAGCGCCACTTTTTTATATAGTCTGGGCACAGGCCTTGTCTCAGAGAGAGAGAGAGAGAGAGTATTGGCTTAATTACCACGCGTGCCCACCGCGGATTGGCAATATCAAGCGCTGAGGTATTTGAACACCTCAGACAGTCAGGTCTCCTTACGATGTTTTCCTTCACCGTTAGCGAGTGTTACTGCTACTGTGACTTCACAAATGTACATAACTTAAAAAACGAAGTCGTTGGTACATGCCAGCACCGGGAACCGACCCTGGGTCTCTCGATTCCGAGTTCATTGTTCTACCCACTGGTCTACCGCCGCTACCTTATTTATTATATTAAGGATGGCAAACCACATTATTATAAGCTTATTGATTGAATTGAGGTATTTAAACACCTCAGACCCTCCGTTTACCTCACGATGCGTCACTAATTTAAAAAAGAACTTGTGTAGATACAGCCTTATTTATAGAAACACTGTTCCACTAAAACACTCCTAGAGGCAGACTTGGAATGACAGGATACGCAATAGTTTGATAAGAGAACGTTGTTGACTGAAAGATAATGTAGTGACTAGAATTGAGTAGGAATGTTGCGTTGGTTTGGACATGGGGAGAGGATGAAGGAAGAAAGATGACGAAAGAAATATATCAAGCGAATGTGGGTGGAAAGGCCAGAAAGACATGATGACGATATCAACCCCTTCTATGCCCCCCTGCTGGGGCACGTGGTCATGTAATGGCAGTCGTTAAGGCATGTCAGAGGCCTTATGGGCGGCTTGATAACTTCTGACAGTAAAGCCCGCCACTGCCTTACAATCCTCCACCTACCCGGCCTTGACCCCCGTGGTGGAGTATGGCCTAACTTTCCTGCCATGCAGGGAAGATACCCGTGCCCCTACAGTGGGGATTTACAAGGGTGGATATCGAGGATTTCTTGGTTCAGCTTGGCTCTAGAAGGATATTTTTCATACACAGACAAAACTGAATCAAATTGATTATAGATGGCTGTGCCATTAAATCGACCCGTTCATGCATTTGTCATTGTTCTGCAACTAATCTAGGCCCGGTCTTTCCCAGATTCGTCACTTTTGAAACCCAGCTTATTATAAACAAGATGTTATTATAAAATAGAAGAATACCTAGAAGATAAAACATTCAACTAATCTACAAAACAAATAAAATAAATACAGATTAATCTTAATTATAATAGAAATGTCTAACTAGCTGACCCAGCGAACTTCGTACCGCCTAACAGTCGCTTCTTAATTTTTTTTATTTTTCTCTCCCTAAGAACCATCCTTGTACTTCAAGGAATATTCTGAAAAAAGAATTAGCGAAATCGGTTCAGCTGCTCTCGAGATTTGCGCTTACCAACACATTCAGCGATTCATTTTTATATTATACTTTCTATGATCTGAGATTATAGATAATGTTGGCGTGCCTAATGCAAACCTGAAGATTTAGTTCAGACCACAAAAGCTATATTTTTCATTGATTACAATTGAGTGTCAAGACTTAATTCAGCGCTCGTGGCCTAGTCGAACCAAGTGATTGGAATCAATCACTTGTGTTAAGCAGCAACAGGCGCGGTCAGGTGCTGGATGGGTGACCATCCCGTGACTACCGCTAGTGGCATTTTTCTGATCGCTTCCGTGCTTCGCAAGGCACGTTAAGCCGTTGGTGCCGGCTGTCATGTAAGGGCAGTAGTTAAGCCATGTCAGAGGCCTTATGGGGGGCTTGATAACTTCTGACAGTAATACCCGCCACTGTCTTACAATCCTCCACCAACCCGGGCTTGGCCCCCGTGGTAGAGTATGGCCTAACCTTCCTGCGGTGCAGGAAGAGACCCGTGCCCCAGCAGTGGGGACATACAAGGGTTGATATTGACTTAATTCAGATGACAAAAGGTCTACGAGTATGTTTCATTGAGTTGACTTAAGTCTCAAGTAGACTTTAGTTCACATAACAAACGGTGTATGTTTCATTGAGTAGACTTAAGTCTCAAGATTTAGTTCACATCACAGAAGGTCTATGTTTCATTGAGTAAACTTTAATCTCAAGATTTTCTATTCGTGATTAGTGTGACTCATCGTTTTTGACCAGTCATCGTTGTGTTAGTAACATGGCACTGTTCCACACTTGAACCTCACTCGATTTTTTGTTTGTGGCAACTTACAAGCAACTTATAAATTATCTAAACATTGAAATGGACACCTAGTTTAACTTGTAGCGTTTAGTTGCAGTTTCTGTGCTATTTTAATTAAAACCTTCAGATTTGATTGGATTTAACCTTGGTAGCAGTTAAATCCCTACCCTCGTAGCAATACCACTCGCTAACTGTGCAGGAGAACGTCGCGAGGAAACCTGAGTGTCTGAGGTACTCACTTGAAAGAAGAATTCACTTGAAGACGCGCTTGAAATGGCCAATCCTCGGTGGGCACGCGTGGTTATGAAGCCTATACCCCGACTTTCTGTGAAAAGATAGATAAAACATTTATTTAACGACACAATACTAAAAAATACGATATTAAAACAAACAAAATAACACATAACATATTCACAGATATACATACAGAAAAGGCAGTGTTAGGTTATTTAAAAATTGTCCGCTTGTCCAATGTTTCCCAGGCACGTTCAAAATGTCGTCGGCCCACCGGAATGATGGTCTCCCTAACCACCATCGACCCTTTTTGTGGCTACTTTAAAGCCCCGTTCAGATTATGTGCCAATCGTGCAACGCCTGTGTGTGTTTAAGCGGTGGTAGCCCATTGGGTTGGCACAACCTTGCGCTATGGCGCTCATTAGGGGAGGGCTGTTTCCAGCAGTGGACTAATATAGCCTAAAGAAGAAGAAGAAGCCTATCGTCCGACATTGTCAGTGTAGTGTGTCGCAACCCTAATAGTGCTTTGTGATAGCTGATTGAGGGTAGTCTGAAACCTCATCAGCCGAAGATGCGAACGGGTGCCAGCCATCAGTCTTCTCGTGACCACGATGACTGTAACGTCGTCGAAACGTCGAGGTAAAATAGCAATAAATTACTACGCGATTAAGCCCCGAAAATATTCTATGTGTACAAGTCGCGAAAGTTTAAAATATGTTATAAGAAGAAGCCTATTGGGTAGAGCAATGGACTCTGAAGCGAGAAACCCAGGTTCCATTTCCACTGCAGGCTTACCAATGACTTTCTTTCTAAGTTACGCACTGTGAAGTTAAGGTAGCCATATGACTCGCTAACTGAGAAGGAAAACATCGTGAGGAAACCTGAGGCGCTTGAAATTGCCAATTCGCGGTGGGCATGCGCGGCAATTAAGCCCATACTCTCACTGAGAGAAGACCTGTGCCCTGCAGTGGGACCTTTGTAGGCTAGCTGGTGCCCGGGACTTCGTCTGCGCAGGATTATTATTTCGAGCAGCTTTATTAGCGTGGCGTAGAAAAGGTTTTGGCAGCGCACGCCAGAATAGCTCACAGATGGTAGATTTTTCCCTACTTGACACTTACCGTCATATTTAGGACTAGGACAGTTGACACAATATCATTATAAATTGTAGTCATAGATATAATTAGTAAATTTTATATTTCAAATACCTATTTAGAGGCCTGAAAATTCCACCCATGCCGGGATTCGAACCCGCGATCTCTGGCTATCCGGCTATAAATTTTATATGGCCTTATATTATGACGGCCTCGGTGGCGCAGCGGTTTGGCACGCTGACTGTGCCACCGAAGGTCTCGGGTTCGATCCCCGGCCGGGTCAAACTAGGAAACGAACTTTTCTAGTTTGTCTTGGGTCTTTGATGTTATCTATATATTTATTGTATTAAATATATCGTCGAGTTAGCACCTATAACACAAGTCATTTAGTAATACTTAGTATAGGGCTAACGAGATCTGTTTAATATGTCCATGAATATTATTATTATTATATTGTTTAATATTGCACTACCTGCTAATCTTGTCTCCAAAACTTAGGTTAGCTGGTAATGCTAAGTAGCATTAAGCTCGCCTATGTGCAAAATTTTTATGCAATAAAGAATTTTAATAATAATAATAGTCTTATGTGTTATTCTGATGTATAAGCTATTACATCAGAATATTGTAAAAATTTATTAAAATCCATTCAGTAGTTTTTGCGTAAAAGAGTAACAAACATCCGACCATCCATACTTACAAACTTTCGCGTTTATAATATTAATAAGCTACAGAAAATAAAAACATTATCTAATTTGTCATAATATGAACACATCGAACTTGACAAGAAATCCGTAATCAAACCCGAGGCAACGAATCGCCAACAGATGTTTTACCAAAAAAGGAGTTAATAACAGCTTTACAAGAACGTGTTCTCTATAAATAATCTAGAAAATATCACGCTAAGATAGGTACAGTGCTACACAAGAAATAAGTCTCGCGGATCTACCTGCGCAGATGAACAAATTTTGGATGTGCGGCAAGTTGATCGACCAATGAGATAGTTTCATTTTATGGCAGGCCGCGCGCCTTTCTTGCTATTGGTTAATTCAACGTCATCGATTTAGGAGACTATTAGTTTGGCAATATTAGCCTGAGCGAAATAGGTAGCGCTATTGCGGCAATCAATTCTGCACCTTAACCGTATCGGTTAAAGATCATGTTGAATGTACTTATACCTTCGGGTACTTTCGTTAAACTTCTTCCTAGTCTGCGCGAACGTAGATTCCCGTAGGGACTTCTATGATGTGTAGTACTGTACCATCTGGGCACCGAAGATTCCTGTGTTTTTTTTACTGGCCAAGTGCGAGTAGGACCTCGCGCACTTTGGGTTCCTCGCCAATATATTACGTGTATGTTTGCATCTATCTCAACTGCTCAGCATAGAAAGAAGTGGAAGCTCATGGGGGAGACCTTTGATTGATTCCCTGATCCCAAACTAAGATAGCCTGTGCTGTGGTAACCGGCAAGGATATCATATCCTGCGACCCCCGCTAAGGAGTTAATAATTCTATGCCATGTCATTTGTTCGAGTTTTTGGTCTGGCATTATCCAAAGGCTTTGCTGTAGGGTGGGGACACTAGAGGCCAGTTTCTGAAAATAGTCCTCTTCCTCTTCCATAACGTGGGGATACAAAAAAAAACCTATATTTCAATAATAAACTAAAGTTTAGCAAAGGTTAAAACCATTTTTCTAAAATTATTTTTAATCTACAGCTCGCAGTGAGTGTAATGGCGTCGAATCTGACGTCACGCCACATCGTAATCACTAGTACAACGCACGGGTGAAGTTTACAAAATGTGAACCTAAGCGTGAGGTCACGCGGTGTGATGGGTGTTTCAGTCAAAATGGCTGAAAGCAGTATGATAATGATAATCCGCTAGTTTATTGAAAATATTGGTAATCTCTTTTTTTTTACTAAATCATTGTTTTAAATCCTTTTATTATATACTTTCCACGAATATCGTTAAATCTTTGAGTATTTGATACTGTCGTCACGCCTAAATATACTTAACTGTAGTACTGTCTCTTCGAATTGCTCAGAAAAGAACGTGACAGAACGTTCCTTAAGTATTTAATTAGTGAAGTTCTCAATTCAGAAACCAGCCCTATGCCCAAATCTAAAAGAAGGTCTGCGGTGGAGCCTCAGTATTTCTGGCTCGGATGCGTTAGGCTGATTACATTATGTATTGACTGCCTCGTTGGTCTATCGGTATCACTGGGGCCTGCCGTACATTTTGTTCACGAATTGCCTCAGTCTGGGTATATTTGTGATGTCTTGCCCGTCCATCACGCAGCGGACGAGCGTTCTCTTCGCCCATCTCGTGTGAGTGAAGGTGCCACTGGACGCTGTTTAACAGATAAATCATCTCATTGCGTGGATGCTAAGGCCAGTCTTTCCCGGTTACCGCAGCGCTAGGTATCTTAGTTTGGGACCAGGCCCTAGTCTAATACTTACGTAGTTTAATGGTTGTTATTTACAGGCAATCGCAGTACAATGTCATTCCAGGGGTATAACCCGCGCAAATTAAATAGGCATCTCTCGCGAAGAAGATCCAATCGAGCGAGGCGCCGAGTTAAGTAGCACGGGTTGTACCATTGCAATGAGATTCGTTACTTGGTTATAATCGGACTCTATTGAACAACTATGCATTTTGGAGACTCGTCCCCCAGGACGAGTGATCGTGTTGTGTGAATGTTAGTATTATTATTAGTGATTTGAGATGTGCTTTCAACCAGTTTGGAAATAGTGGCGTCTAGACGCACACGGGCACCGTCAGCTACAGATGTGTACAAAACAAGCGTAAAATTAATAAAACAAATAAAATGGCCCGCCACATTTGGCTCGCATCTGTTTCTACATAAGTGTGAATACTTGGCGTGACGTCAACATACATAGTACATACAACATACATACATTCTAGTCATATTTTTTTTATTTAGAGGAGTTTTTACGGGTCCGAAGTAGACAAGTCAAGATTCTATAAATATTCATTGAGGCGCCCGTGGCGTAGTCGAACCGAGTCATTGGAATCATTCACTTGAGTTAACTTGTATGGAATCAGGCGTTACTTTCCGGAAATCCATAATAGCATTCAAAAGTGAAAATTACTTTGCTAAATTCCAACAAGGTGCAGTATTGGTAACCGTCCCGTGACTACCGCTAGTGGCATTATTCCCGAGCGCTTCCGTGCCTCGCGAGTCAAGGCACTTTAAGCCGTGCCGGCTGACATGTTATGGCATGTCAGAGGGCTTATGGGCGGTTTGATAACTTCTAACAGTAAGGCCCGCCATTGTCTTACAATCCTCCATCAACCAGGACTTGGCCCCCGTGGTGCAGTATGGCCTAACCTTCCTGCGATGCCGGAAGAAGAGACCCGTGCCCCAGCAGTGGGGGCATACAACGGCTGATATCGATTCATTGACAACGCTGGTATTCTAACCCACGACCTCGCGTCTGCGAAGCAGTGGGTCAATTCACTGCACTGCCACCTTTCTGCGCAGCCTGCGCGCGCGCAACGTGTATGGTGTAAAAAGTATCGTCCGTAATTTTGGCGTTCGCAGTGTAACGGTGTTGTGGGTCAGTGGCCTCAGTTAATTAACTCTGATATGAGCGAATTTTTATACGTAATTTTAGGCCAGCCGCGCCGCAATGGGGAACGTGCCTTAAGCAATAAACATAGATTAGATTGATATTGTTTTATACCTTGAAAGGCCATAGAAAATCTCGGAGTTTTTTTTACCATAAAAGTGAACTTTTATGATCGTAGCATCAAGTCCGCCGCATTAGTGTTGTAACATTTAATGATATACAATAAACGTATGTATTAATAACAACATTAAAAATATTTTCGGGGTTCAAAAAATCAACCGACAACTTTGATATTTTGAGATTTTCTTTATAAGCAATAAAAATAACTCAATTTATTTGATTTGATCAAGTGATCTAGATACGACAGAAGTGGAAATCTGTGATTATATTGTTACGGGCTAGGGGTTCTGGATTTGGATGTAAAACGCCAATGACAGCTTCTTAGGATTTATTCACGCAGGGTCTGATCTGCAGGTCTTCACGACACGAAGTCCACACGTAGATTCCAATCGCAGGTCCAATCGAAGTCCAATAGTATCGCTGAGGTCGTAGGTTATCGCTCGTATCGCAGGTATGTTCGCTCGAAGTTCACTCTTCGCTATTCCAAACGGAACTGACAGCGCGCCGCGGCGACCGCTATTTATATCCGGCGGCAAGGATTCTAGAACATTCAAGTACGTACCTACACTCGGTGCACGCGGCAACGACTCTAGAACAAAGTCCTTGTCAAAGAGATTTGAACCTTATACTAGTGGACATACGAGTCACTATTGCTTGCAGCGTTTTATTGTTTACTAAAACGCAGCATGCGGCGACTATTCGATAGGCTTCCAGAAAGCTCTATTCTAGATGGTTCGGGATAGGACCGCGACACTGCTCCCCTCTTAGAGATGCTCGTCCCGAGCATCTTCATTACTGCCGTGATAAGAAGCTAAGCGGTCGATGTGAACCACTTTTTGTGCACCTCTTGGCTGCCGTTGAATTCGGTACGTCACGTCATTTAACCGAGTTACCACTTTGTACGGTCCCTCCCATCTTGTCTGCAATTTCGGAGATTTTTCTTTTCGTCGAGTTACATTGTGAAGCCAGACTAGTGCTCCTTCTTCGAAGCCGCTTGTATTTGCTCGGCGGTCATACCTAGTCTTCATCTTTTCACTCGACTCCAATCCGTTTTCCCGTACTATGGCATGAATCTCTCGCATTTTCTCACGTAACTCGGAAATGTAGTCGTGTAGAGAACGTGAGTCGTCAGGAGGGCCTCCAGTCAGCAGATCTACTGGTATTCTCAGTTCTCGGCCAAAATTTACACGCGCCGGGGTTACCTTCGTGCTTTCATGTTCTGCAGTTCGGTAGGCCAGAAGAAATGGCGGTATGTATTTGTCCCAGTCTCTCTGGTGCCTGTCAACGACTTTTGCTAAATGTCTCTCAAGTGTTTGGTTAAATCTTTCTACCATGCCGTCAGATTGAGGATGATATGGGGTGGTCCTAGTCTTATGCATTCCCAATATTTTACAGAGTTCTTGAAATACTTGAGACTCAAAGTTCCTGCCTTGGTCGGAGTGTATTTCCAAGGGCACACCAAACCGGCAAACTACTTCCTCAAACAACTTGGAAGCAACAGTCGTGGCTTCTTGATTGGGTATGGCGAATACCTCTGGCCATTTAGTGAAGTAATCCATAACTACCATGAAATACTTATTTCCTGATTCCGTTACTGGGAACGGTCCAGCCACATCAACTGCAATGCGTTCCCATGGCGCACCAACGTTATAAAGTTGCAGATTTCCTCGGCTTCTAGTTGGTGGGCCTTTCACCGCGGCGCAAGTAGCACACTTGCGGCACCAATCTTGCACATCTTCTCGACAATGGAGCCAGTAAAACCTTTCTCGAATCTTTGTTAAAGTCCTTTTTACGCCCAAATGTCCACCTGACACGCCGTCATGTACTTCACGAAGGACATCTTGTACCTTATCTTTTGGGACAACTATCTGAAGATGGAACTCTCTGCCGTTAGGTTTCTCCCATTTTCGGTAAAGTATTCCGTTCCGAAGAATAAAACTGTCCCATTGAGCCCAGTATGCCTTGGTGACAGCACTAGTAGGAGCGACTTCGCACCATCTTGGCTTGTCCTCTCCTCGTTTCTTCCATGCGACAATGAGCCGTACATCTTCGTCATCTTCCTGTGCTTCTTTCATCGCCTCATCTTCCCAAGATCTCGAAGGACTCATTCTTGTCAATCTCAATGGCAAATCCTTTGTCTCTTGTTTGGCACAGTGCTTGCAGTCTTCCGGACACGGCCTTCTTGACAGTGCGTCAGCATTTCCATGCGCGTTTCCGCTGCGGTGCTCAATAATAAAGTCGTACTCCTGCAGTTGTTCGATCCATCGAGCAACTTGCCCCTCTGGATTTTTAAATTGTAACAGCCACTTCAGGGCGGCGTGGTCAGTGCGAAGCGTAAACCGCACGCCGAGGAGATATTTGCTGAAGTGCTGTACTGTCTTTACCACAGCCAAGAGCTCCCTTCTTGTCACACAATAGTTCCTTTCAGGTTTCGATAGCGATTTACTGAAATATGCCATCACAACCTCTCTGTCGCCCTGTATCTGCGATAACACTCCTCCGATCGCTGTGTTACTGGCGTCAGTGTCAACAATGAATTGGCCGCTAGGCTGTGGAAATCCCAAGATTGGGGTCTCGCAAAGACATTTTCTTAATTTTTGAAATGAACTCTCACATGTGTCATCCCAATGAAATGACTGCTTGTCTTCAGTCAGTCTGTGTAAAGGCTTGGCAATTTCAGAGAACCCCTTAACAAACCGTCTATAATATGAGCATAGCCCTAAAAATGCTCGCACTTCAGTCTTGTCTTTGGGAGTAGGCCATTTTTGCACTGCTTCGATTTTGGCTGGATCTGTCTGTATGCCTTCGCTGGTTATCACATGGCCGAGATAGCTAACCTTGTTCTTAAATAAACTGCATTTCTTCGGATTTAACTTTAAGTTTGCTCCCATTATCTTCTTAAAAACTTGCTCTAGATTTTGTAAGTGGTCCTCAAAATCCGTACCCATGATTATGACGTCATCCAAGTAGACAAGGCAGGCTTCCCCAACTAATCCGGCCAGTACGCACTCCATAAGTCGTTCGAATGTAGCTGGCGCGTTGCACAATCCAAAAGGCATCACGTTAAATTGCCATAAACCTTTGCCAGTTGAAAAGGCTGTCTTCTCTTTATCCTTCGGATCAATTTCCACTTGCCAATAGCCCGATTTCAGATCTAATGTCGAGAACCATTTCATACCACTCAATGTGTCCAGGGTATCGTCTATTCGTGGCAGAGGATAACTATCCTTCTTGGTCACATCGTTAAGCCGTCGATAGTCTACACAGAACCTTGTGCTACCATCTTTCTTCTTTACCAACACAACGGGAGAACACCATGGGCTAGCAGAAGGTTCTATAATCTTGTTTCTCTTCATGTCGTCCAACATGTCTTGTACTTCCTTTTCTTTGGCAATCGGTATGCGCCTCGCTCGCTGACGAATAGGTCGCTCCTGTCCGGTGTCGATTTTGTGCTGAACTAACGATGTTCTTCCAGGATTTCCTTCGTCAGAGAAGATATCCCTAAAGCGCAGTAGCAACCTCTTAGCTTTCATGCTTTGCGAATAGCTCAGATTACTCTTAGAATCCTCAAGGAGCTTAGTGACTATAATTTCACTCTTGGTATTCGATGTGTTTGAGCTTGGAGATGATTGGCAGCTTCTCATCCAAACGGCTTCCTCACACCTTCCAATAACGTCACCTTTGCTAAGGGTAATCTCACGATCGCCTATATTCACAACCCTCACTACTGCGGTCTTGCCTCCATAGACGAGAGTTCTTGCTGTCAGCAATTTCTGACTAGCTGCACTGTCTCGTGTATCTTCAATCAGCACACACCTATTCCGCTGATTCTTCTGACTCGAAGGCAGCTTCACCTTTACTTCAGTTTGTGCTCGTCCAGGTATTACGATTTTATTCAGGCACGTGACATTTCCATCGGGACCGCCAAGTATGAAGTTCTCCTCATCACCACATTTAAAGACACCGTTAGTGACATCGATGTGACAGTTGTGTTTCTTCATAAAGTCTAGGCCCAGAATGCAATCATCCATAATTTCGGCTACGATTACGTCGTGAATATATAACGCCTCTCCAACACATATCGTAACCGACCTTTCACCCAGGACGGGTATCTGCTGGCCAGAAGCGGAGAGAAGTCTGAATGAACTGGTGCCTTTGTGTCTCCCTACAGCTTTCACCAGGTCTGGTCTCACTATTGTTCTAGAGGCTCCTGTATCTAGGGTGATTTTGCACTCTATTTTATTCACTGCACCGCATATTAGTAGACTGTTCCCATTCCATGCTTGTGAGATTCTGGTTACTGGGGCTTCCTCCGCTCCAGCCAGTACCCGCCCCGCAGTCCTGGCTTTTACTCGTTTCCCTGATTCACGGCGGAGGGCGCAGCGTTATGCTTCTTCACAAACTCTTCAAAACGCTGCTCTATTTTGTTGAGACACGCATCCAGTCTGTCATCTGTTTTGGTCGGTTGCCTTTCCTTCTTAGGACACGTGAATTGCAGATGCCCTCTTTCCCCACACTTGTAACACATGCGCCCGGAGTTTCTCTTGGGAGGTGTCTTGATCTCTTTAACCTCCTCCGTAACTTCTCGAAGTTTATACCCTTGCCGGATATCATGACGCACAGCTTCTACTTCCAGGGCGTGTGCCAGAGCTTCTTTTAATGAAGAATGGTGGCGAAGCTTTACTGCAGCCCTAATTTCAAGATCCTTGATCCCGTCGACGAAGGCTTGTAAAATATTCGTGTCCACCATTTTACTATCAGCAGAAGGGTATGCCTTTCGAACCAACTTCTCGATTTCCAACGCCCATTGTTGAAGTCCTTCACCCAGGCGCTGAGTCCGGTCGCGTAGCTGAGCACGAAAAACGTGTTCCAGGTGTCGTTCCCCATATCTAGCCTCAAGTGCCTCCAGCAAGTCTTTGAACTCGCTGCCTGAGGTGGGCAGTGCCTCCAGGACAGATAAAGCCGAACCTCTGAGCGCGACGGTGAGGGCTGTCAGGCTCTGTTCGTCCGTCCACCCGTTTGAAGCAGCGACAGTCTGGAACTGCTGGCGGTAGGCGACCCAAGACGTAGTACCATCGTACGGAGGCACCTTCACTTTAGGCCCGTGGTTTATGCTGACAATTCCGCTCGATGTAACTCCAGCAGCTTTAATACGCCGAACTTCCTGCTCTAGTCCAGTGAGGCCGGTTTTCACATTTTTTAGGTCATCCTCTAATTCGGAAACCCGTTCGTTCACTACCTCTACATCTTCATGTAGCTTAGCGACCGTATCACTGAACTTTGTAACGGCAGAAAGGATCACCTGTTGATCTGCCTTCTGTTCTTCTCGCAGGCCTTTTTGTTCTTCTCGCAGGCCTCTCTGTTCTTCTTGCAGGCACTGCATCTGCTTGCTCTGTTCTTCTCGCAGGCCTCTCTGTTCTTCTTGCAGGCACTGCATCTGCTTGCTCTGTTCTTCTCGCATGCCCTTCAACATTGCCATCAGGCACGACATATCCAAAACCTCCATTGTACGTGACTGAGGTTTAATGTCTTCGGTGGGCGTGGCCAGGTGGGCGTGGCTACGAGGCGGAACCTGTTGGTCGGTTGGCGAAACCTGGTGGTCAAAGCCGGTGGGCGGAGCCTGGTGCACGGGGGCGGTGGGCGTGGCCTGGTGGGCGTGGCCAGTAGGCGGAGCCGCTGGGCAGGTATGCTGTGTCTCCAGTACGCGCGTGGCCTGGTGGGCGGAGCCAGGGGGCGTGGCTTGGTCGGTGGGCGTGGCCTGGTGGGCGGGGCCAGTGGGCGTGTCCCTATGGCCAGTGGGCGTGGCCTGAGGGGCAGTGGGCGTGGCCTCCGCAGCACTTCTGGACCTGGTCCTCACTCCAGAAGTATCCTCTCTCGGAGTCAGTGGCATCTCCAAATCCCCAATTCTGACACCAAATGTTACGGGCTAGGGGTTCTGGATTTGGATGTAAAACGCCAATGACAGCTTCTTAGGATTTATTCACGCAGGGTCTGATCTGCAGGTCTTCACGACACGAAGTCCACACGTAGATTCCAATCGCAGGTCCAATCGAAGTCCAATAGTATCGCTGAGGTCGTAGGTTATCGCTCGTATCGCAGGTATGTTCGCTCGAAGTTCACTCTTCGCTATTCCAAACGGAACTGACAGCGCGCCGCGGCGACCGCTATTTATATCCGGCGGCAAGGATTCTATAACATTCAAGTACGTACCTACACTCGGTGCACGCGGCAACGACTCTAGAACAAAGTCCTTGTCAAAGAGATTTGAACCTTATACTAGTGGACATACGAGTCACTATTGCTTGCAGCGTTTTATTGTTTACTAAAACGCAGCATGCGGCGACTATTCGATAGGCTTCCAGAAAGCTCTATTCTAGATGGTTCGGGATAGGACCGCGACAATATTATGGTTTATGGAGGGACTCCAAGAAGACCCTATGCTCTTCTTGGAGTTAAAGGGCCGAAGAAGATGTTAAAAAATCCTAATAACTAACTTATACTATAATACATATATGTATACTATATATAACTTATTAGATTTAGTTGAATTGAGAAAGGAATGTTGCGTTGGTTTGGACATGTGGAGAGGATGAAGGAAGAAAGATTGGCGAAACAAATATATACTGCGAATGTGAGTGAAAGGGCTGCTAAGGGATGTCCCAGGCGGATATAATTCGACCAAATAGGGGATGTATTAGCAAAAGGGAAGATAAAAAGAACCCGAAACCGGCGTGCGTGCACGCAACGACTTATGAACGTTGATGAAACGAAGGTCTGTCAGGATCGTGGCATGTGGCAGTCCGTGGTCTCTGCCTACCCCTCTGGGATACAGGCGTGAGGTTATGTATGTATGTATGATTTAGTTAATTTTCATTTTCTAATATGGGACTCCTAAGTAGGGATTAACCCGGAGTGTCCGTGTATTATAAAATTTATAAACTACCAGTTGTAAAGGTTGATAGTTTTAAATCACGGTTAAAATTTACCCGCACAGTTCGGGAATAAATAAATTCTATGTTTTTGACTTTCATAAAAATTTTAATTTATGAAAAAACATTCTTCGTGCCTGCCTATACTGATTTGTTTTTTGTAATCTGATGAGTAGTTTACGAAATATTCTCCTGGAATGTTACAAAGTTACCGAAAAATCAATCGTGTTTGAGCGAGCGCTCAAGGTGTTTACCGGCATCTAAACAAGTTTAAACCACTGTTGTCGTAAATAACAAAATTAACGTCGACTACCCCGCATTGTCCGAAAAGTTTTCGGACATCTGTACATGGGTATTAATTGTCGTAAATAACAAAATTAGCGTCGACTACCGCGCATCTTTCGAAAAGTTTTCCGGGATCTGTACCATTACATTATAGTATTAAATAAGAAACATTGCTTCGCCTACTGCGCATTGTTCGGGACGTTTGCCGGCGTCGGTACAAGGGCATTATTGTCGTAAATAACAAAATTAGCGTGCAAGTCTGCTCTGTGTCTGTGCGATGTAAAATGGGAGGGTCGTTGTCATCTTTATTGGATTACCCGCCGGCGCGCCCTTTAGGGTTCACGACTTTTTCATATCGACTGGATAGGCGTGTCGACACTTAATAAGTAAATACTTAGTGAATTTCTCAATTCAGAAACTGGCCCTATGTCCAGATGTAATATGCCCATTTACTTCAGTAAGGTTCTGTCACGGTCTTTGCTGAGAAATTCAAAGAGACAGTACTACAGTTGAATGGTTGTCTAGAAGAAATTATTTTTAGTAATAAGGCCGCCACTTGTGCTGTACTGTTATTTTTTAAGTCTCTGATTTAATCCCTGGTGTACATGCAATAAAGAATATTCTATCTATCTGCAGTTAAATATTTAGGCGTGACGACAGAGTATCAAATAATCAAAGATTTAACTATATTAGGGGAAAGAACATTATCAAAAGGATTTAAAACACTGATTTACGGCCGCACTCAGGGACGTCTATCAAATTGAATGTTTATTTAAATATCATTATCTTGCACTTATTATCAATGAAACAGAAAAGGACAACAGCAGACTTAACGGGAGATTAACTTTAACTGACGTTTCTGACTGCGGCGGTTAGTTTAGTATTTTTTAACGATTCGCGATACTAATACATAGTCATATATTAAAAAACGGGTCAAATCGCGATTATTTATTAGGTAAAACGTAATTACGTTATTTTCCGACGTTTCGGCAGCGTTACAGTTGCCGTTGAAGCGCTCGTGGCCTAGGCGAACTGAGTGATTGGAAACAATCACTTGGTTAAGCAACAACAGGCGCGGTCAGGTACAGGATGGGTGAGCGTCCCGTGACTACCGCTAGTGGCATTTTTCCGAGCGCTTCCGCGCTTCGCAAGGCACGTTAAGCCGTTGGTGCCGGCTGTCATATAATGGCAGTCGTTAAGCCATGTCAGAGGCCTTATGGGCGGCTTGATAACTTCTGACAGTGAGACCCGCCACTGTCTTACAATCCTCCACCAACCCGGACTTGGCCCCCGTGGTGGAGTATATATGGCTAACGTGACCAGACGTCCCGTTTTGAACGGGACTGTCCCTTTTTATAATTACGAGTCCCGGTGTCCCCGAAATTAACTCCGGGACGCAAAATTGTCCCGTTTTCGAAAATGCTCTGTTTTAATAGAATATATTTTATGTTCGCCTGGTACAAAATGCTCTATTAGAAAGAGTATTTTCTATGATGAACAAATTGTGGACATCTGAAAAAACCCAGTTACAAATTCCAGTTCTAAAGGCGATGTTGATAATAGATAGATAGATAGATAGATAGATAGATAGATAGATAGATAGATAGATAGATAGATAGATAGATAGATAGATAGATAGATAGATAGATAGATAGATAGATAGATAGATAGATAGATAGATAGATAGATAGATAGATAGATAGATAGATAGATAGATAGATAGATAGATAGATAGATAGATAGATAGATAGATAGATAGATAGATAGATAGATAGATAGATAGATAGATAGATAGATAGATAGATAGATAGATAGATAGATAGATAGATAGATAGATAGATAGATAGATAGATAGATAGATAGATAGATAGATAGATAGATAGATAGATAGATAGATAGATAGATAGATAGATAGATAGATAGATAGATAGATAGATAGATAGATAGATAGATAGATAGATAGATAGAGAACTCTTTATTGCACAACCAGAAAAATATTACAACCATGATTCTTAAATCTAAGTAATGTTATACAATTGGCGGTCTTATCGCTAAGAGCGATCTCTTCCAGACAACCTTTGTATGTCTGGATGATTTAATTAAGGTGAATATTAAAAAAGTGGCAGGAGTTTCACTCTTACTTAAAATCATCATCAGCAATATTAAAGCAAATTTGTTCCTCTGATAAGTATATAAAAATGTTGGAGTATAGTTTTTAATTTGTAGCTAAGCTATCCAACTTTTTCTTAATAAATAACTTTAAAAAAGTGTGACATTGACTACCTCTTATTTAATTGACCGAAATAAGGTACTGTCCCGTTTTGAGTTAAAAAATAAATGGTCACGTTAAGTATGGCCTAACCTTCCTGCGACGCAGGTAGAGACCCGTACCCCAGCAGTGGGGACATACTAGGGTTGATAACGGAAAAAAAACAGTTGCCGTGGTCTCGGGTACGATTAGACCCATTTAATATTTAACTATACTGATTTAAGAACCTATTTAGAGGCTAAAAATTCCACCCATGCCGGCCGGGATTCGAACCCGCGACCTCCGCGAAAAATAGATTACCAATATTTCCAATAAAATTAAAGATCATGGATACTGCTTTCAGCCATTTTGACTGAAAACCCAATCATACCGCGTGACGTCACGCTTAGGTTAACATTGGTAAACTTCACCCGTGCGCTGTTGTGACTACTAGTGATTACGATGTTTGTTTACCTGGGTGTGACGTCAGATGACACTGCGAGCTGTTTTACCACAGATAATTTTTTTTTTTAGAGAAATGGCTGTAACCTTCGTTAAACTTTAGTTTATATTGAAATATAGGTATAGTATTTTCTAAGGTTAACACGAGCAGTAGACATAATTAAAACTGTTTTTATACGGATTTATGCTCGTTGATTACATTTTTACAATTTTCCAACGTTTCGGCACTTTTTCAGGTCCCGGATGACCATCGGATGGTCATCCGGGACCACGGCACCTGAAAAAGTGCCGAAACGTTGGAAAATTGTAAAAATGTAATAAACGAGCATAAATCCGTATAAAAACAGTTTTAATTATGAAATATAGGTTTTTTTTTTGTAAATACTAAATTACGTCCCCACATTATGGAAGAGGATTTAAAAATCTTTCGTCGTGTATTGCTGAGAAAGGGTCAGGGCCCTTTGAATACGCGAAGTTTTGTTAAGACTTTGCCTTTGACATATTTTTTCATTGGAACGATGGGCAAGTGGCTGGTGATCTCACAGCTATACTTATTGCTTATTAAATATGTATTAATATATTATTATTTAAGTATATGTTGCTTACCTATATGTATTTAATTGGATATGTATTTATTTTTTAGGTGTCTATGAATATTATTATTTAAATATACGAGTATGTACATTATATCGTAGCTAATTATAAGTAATTATATTCTCGCACTCCCTTGCTGTTTGTTATGAATATATTTTCGATTTAATTATTTATGTACATGCACCACGTACCGACTATATTCTTCATGCAATCCACTCCATCCAAAGGTTGTCTGGAAGAGATCGCTCTTAGCGATAAGACCGCCAGTTGTATAACATTACTTAGATTTAAGAATCATGGTTGTAATATTTTTCTGGTTGTGCAATAAAGTGTTCTCTATCTATCTATCTTTGTTGATCCCTGGTCCTTTATTTCGGAATAAGCGAAGTTTTAACACCCATTGACCTATCTGTGCTGCTGGGCAAGCCTACACCATCTAAAACCATGTCACTGGATAAAGATAAAGGTAACGCTGGACTGGATAAAGATACTGGACGCTGTATAAATTATATCATTACGTAACCTACCTATGGTCTATTTGCTTAAATATTCAAATGAATGTAAACGATCTTGATCGTCTTTTTATTGAAATATGCATTTTATAAATGGAAATATAAATTACATTTTACTTGAATATCACGAAATTACTTTGAATATCACATAAAATGAGTAAAGTGTAATTGATTTGAAAAGTGTGTAGTCTGTTAGCTTTTAGAATATACCTCGTCTACTATCGGATAGAATCGGATATATTTGTGGAATAGAAATATCGGAACTAATATGACACTTAATTTCAAAATCAGAACTCGATCATTAGTACAAAAATTGGCGAAAAACGAAGCCTCCTCTAGAGCCCGAGGTATATTCTAAAAGCTAACAGACTATATTTCAAACGTATCAAGATTGCTTACATATTTTTAAGTACCTAAATACATGGACTATAGGATTTTTTCAGTGGGGGATGGGGCAAGTGCGCTGAAGTGCTCGGTAAAAATGCCACTAGCGATCACGGGATGGTCACCCATCTTGCACCTGACCGCGCCTGTTGTTGCTTAGCTCAAGTGATTGATTCCAACCGCTCGGTTCGACAAGGCCAAGAGCGCTTCACTTGCCGAACACGTATCATAATCATCCCTAACCCTTTTCCAGCGGAGCGGTGTAGAACGCCGGCTTCTCAATCGGGAGGTCGTGGGTTCGAACCCCGGCACGTACCAATGACTTTGTTTTCTAAGTTATGTACATTTGTGAAATTATGGTAGCAATACTACTCGCTGAAGGTGAAGGAAAACATCGTAAGGAAACCCTAGTGTCTGAGGTGTTAGCGTACCTCAGCGCTTGCTACGTACAATAGCCCAACTACGAGTGCGGAAATCTCAGGTCTAACTAACTAACCCTTTTCCAGGCGAAACGTCTCAACGGCGCCGGCGAGCTTGCCGCCATCAAGGTGATAAAGCTGGAGCCCGGCGACGACTTCGCCATCATCCAGCAGGAGATCCTGATGATGAAGGACTGCCGGCACCCGAACATCGTCGCTTACTACGGCTCTTACCTGCGACGAGACAAGCTGTGGATCTCTATGGAGTACTGCGGCGGGGGCAGTCTACAGGTGGGCTTGTGATTGTTTGTCTTAGGTACTTCGATCGACGACCTCTGTGGCGTAGCGGTAGCGCGTCTGCCTACCATGCAAGAGGTCCCGGGTTCGAATCCTGGCTGGGGACAAAAGAAAAAAGAAAGCCCAGGTCTCGGATGTTTACATGTTTGTGATGTCGTTGTTTCTGGTTCCCACGACACAGGGGATCCTAGTGTGGGGCCAGAAGCAATGTATGTAAATGTTAGGTTGTGTTACTTGATATCATACCCTTTGTATTTCCCCACTGCTGGGGCACGGGTCTCTTTCTGCTTCGCAGGAAGATTAGGCCGTACTCCACCACGGGGACGAACTTGGGGTTGGTGGAGGATTGTAAAACAGTGGCTGGCCTTACTGTCAGTTTTCAAGTTATCAAGCCGCCCATAAGGCCTCTGACATGGCTTAACGACTGCCATTACATGGCATCCGGCACCAACAGCTGAGCGTGCCTTGCAAAGCACGGCTCTGAAAAAATACCTCTAACAGCACAGCTTGCCAGAATGACAGCTGATAGTCAGCCGATGTGCTCACGAGACAGCGTATTTACCTTCTTCTAGGGTATCTACCTTCATACTCTTCAGGTATCTGCCTACATGCACTCCAGTCTTTATCTTTTTCACTCGTTATTCTTTCCTCACTTCTTTCTGTGCTCTTTCTCCGTTCTTGCATATACATTCTCATTCTATAATTTGTTAATATAATTTTGTATTCTTAAGTTTCTGCACTCTTTCTAATTTATTCGTCATTCTACTATTATTGCAAAAAAGTAATTTGAAATATGAGATAACATGAAATTTGTTTCAAAGGCGAACTTATCTCTAACAGAGATCTCTTCCAGCCAACCTTAGCATTGGGTGTTTAAATTGGGATTGCTTATTCTTGTTCTTCATTCTTTGTTGCTTATTCTTTTATCTTATCTTATTATACTTTATGGCACACGAAACAATAAAAACGACATTACTTAAGAAATAACATATACAAAGGCGAGCTTATCTCTGAAAGAGATTTCTCCCAGCAAACCTTATTGCTTATTCTTTCTTTCTCTTCTCACACTTTCTTTCTCATTGCATCCTATCCTTCTGAGTTCTTCTTATTCGCTTACCTGTGATCAAGCTGAATCCAGGCGATGACTTCGCCATAATCCAGCGTGAGATACGAGGATTTCATGATAAATTGATAAAGAAGGATAATAATTAGCTTCGTCGCTTGTTCGGACTCAGAAGAGTGGTGCCAAGACGCCGTATTTATTAATTCCTAAAGAAATTTCGTTGGCGCGATGTAGAAATATTGGTGTTGTCCGTGCGTAGATATTGGCTTTCGTTCGTCACATTCAATATCCTACCTTCATGGTATCCTAGCGTTAACAGGAAATTATACCACCATTATTATAAAACACTTGCTACTGGGAATCAATGAGTACACATGAAGGTGTTTTTGATTTTTGGTGAAATATAGTTAGACCTGTGATTTCCACATTTAGGTCCAGTTTCTGAATTGGAAATTTCCCTGAGTATATAGATAGATAGAGAACACTATTGCACAACCAGAGAAAAGAACCACGATTTCTTAAATCTAAGTAATGTCACACAATTGGCGGCTTAGAGCGATCCCTTCCAGACAGCCGGATGGAGTGGATTGCATGAAGAATATAGTCGGTAGGTGCATGTACGTAAATAACTAGATATAGTTAACTGTAGTACTGTCTCTTCGAATTTCTCAGCAAAGAGCGTGGCAGAAGGTTACTTAAGTATTGACTGAGTGAAATTCTCAATTCTGAATTGAGAATTTCAGAATTGAGAATTCAAATCAATTCAGAATCGAGAATTTCACTGAGAATTCAATGGCCCAACTATAAGGCTAGGGCCTCGTAGTTGAGCCAGTACGTAGAAAGCGCCGAGGCCTTCCAACACCTCAGACTCTTGGGTTTCCTCACTATGATTTCCTTCACCCTTAACAAGTGGTATTGTTTTTTCACAAATGTACATAATATAGAAATCAAAGTCATTGGTACGTGCCGGGACTCGAACGTTTGGTGAAATATAATGATAGATACTCGTAGATAAAAACATTTCTTCTTCTTCTTCGGGCTATATTAGTCCACTGCAGGACATAGCCCTCCCCTAATGAGTGCCATAGCGCAAGGTTGTGCCATCATTGGGGGGTAATGCCCATAATCCCCACGCTGGGCATGCGGGTTGGGGATCGCAGTTTGGTGGAATTGTACTGCAGGGGGCGCTGCTGCTCACCCCCCGGTTTGTGTCCCTTAGTCGCCTTTTACGACACCCGCGGGAAGAATTTGGGTTGGTGCTATTCTCTAGGTCGACATTACACAGCAAGTTTAGCCAGCATTATTAGTTTTAGGAGATTGCATCCAAATAATAATGCTTGCTAAACCAGGTGCCTGAATGCATGCCCCAAGTATGCCATTTTTCTCCCTTGGATGGTATTCCAAACTCGCGCTTCTGTTTGACACGTCCTAGAGCCTACTCGTTGGTAACCTTTTGGGTCCAGCTAATTTTAAGCATGCGTCTGTAGCACCACATCTCAAATGCTTCTATATATTTCCTGAGATCGTCTTTAGACTCGCATCAGTATAAAAGAATCGGACTGTTATGTTTGTTATGACCTTGTCATGTTTGCAGGACATCTACCCGGTGACGGGGCCGCTGACTGAGCTGCAGATCGCTTTCATGTGCAGGGAGACCCTCACTGGGCTTGCCTACCTTCACAGTATGGGCAAGATGCATCGGTGAGTCTAGACTATAAAAAACTAGCTGTGCCCCGCGGTGTTACCCGCGGTTTATCGATTTCCCATAGGAGTAAGATATTTTCCCGCGGTGAAACGTAGCCTATGCGTTAATTCAGGGTGTCAGCTAAATCCATAACAAGTTTTATTAAAATCGCTCCAGCCGTTTAGACGTGAAGAAGTAACAAACATACACACTCACAAACTTTCGCCTTTATAATATTAGTGTGCTGGTGCAAAATATTTGGAGGATATTTTTGTTAATATAAAAATTTTAGGCGTGGGGATTATGGGCATTAACTCCCAATGATGGCACAACCTTGCGCTATGGCGCTCATTAGGGGAGGGCTGTGTCCAGCAGTGGACTAATATAGCCTGAAGAAGAAGAAGGCGTGATTGGGGTCAAGTGTAACCTGTCTTACTTTTTTACGTAGCCTATAAACATCCCACTGCAGGGCACAGGCCTTCTGTCAGAGAGATTATGGGCTTAATTGCCACGCGTGCCCGCCGCGGGTTGGCAATTTCAATTCACCGCGCTGCGGTAGTTGAACACCTTAGACACTCAGGTTTCCTCGCGATGTTTTTCTTTAACGTTTAAGTGGTGTTGCTTTTATCGATATCAAACCCTGGATGTCCCCACTGCTGGGGCACGGGTCTCTTCCTCTATCGCAGGAAGGTTAGGCCATACTCCACCACGGGGGCCAAGTCCGGGTTGGTGGAGGATTGTAAGAGAGTGGCGGGCCTTACTGTCAGAAGTGCTTTTAAAACTTTACAAATGTATAAATGTAAGTACAAACTTCACTTTATTTTATAGGTACATAAAATCTGCATTATGAAAATCATAAACAAATATGTGGTCCAAGCAACGGCTAAGGATCGGCACCAGCCAAGTCAATTGTTATTTGATGACATAGGTATATAAAATAATTTTAAAAAAACTATTGGACGATAGTATTAGACTCCTGAGAGACAGTTTAATTAATCTGTGGCTACGTCTCTCCCTTTACCACAAATTATTTGAACTGACTCAGAGGTCTGTTTTATGGAAACGCGCTTTTAACTGACTGCAAAAACCGTGGAGATTCTCAAGTCGGCACGTATAATAGTATTACGTTTTTTTACTATGTTCTCGCATAACTTTGTCAAATCTTAACCGATCCTATGTTTTGTTTAATTCGTAAATTTATTAAAAAAAAAATCGCACTTCCGTATGCCTACCTTTAATTTTTGTACGCCACCTGCCGTTGACTGGTAGAAAATGCTTGTTGCATAAGGTCCGCCTCAATATTGCAAAATATAATTATATGATTATATTTTGCATTAAAATGCAATAAAAGTATTAATAATAATTAGAGATCGGATGATCGGATGCGTGTTTGCCTGAAGTTCCTTTTCGGCTACATTATTATGGAAGCGGTTTGCAAGTATAGAGGTATCTGGCCGTCTGGCACGAGTATCTATAGTCTGTTTGCTTTTAGAGTATACCTCGGGCTCTAGAGTAGGCTTCGGTTTTCGCCAATTTTCGCCGGTTTTCGTACTGATGATCAAGTTCTGATTTCGAAATTAAGTGTCATATTAATAGTTCCGATTTCGAAATGAAGATAAGATAAGAATATTCTTTATTGTACACCAGAGCACATATTATAAAACATGTAAAGATACAAAGTACAATTGGCGGCCTTATTGCTGAAAGCAATTTCTTCCAGACAACCTTACGACGAAAAGTTGCTGAAGAAAATAAATGACGGGTATTTGCAGTGCACGGGTAGTCGGTGCAAATATGAATATATTAATACACTACTTAACAATATACCTACATAAACAATTACATATATAGTTAAGATAAACTTACATAAATACGTTATAATAACAATCTACGCGATGAGGAAATAAATACAATATTGTGTATTTATTTCTCACAGTGTTCGTTATGAACCCTTGTATATCCCCACTGCTGGGGCACGGGTCTCTTCCTGCATCGCAGGAAGGTTAGGCCATACTCCACCACGGGGGCCAAGTCCGGGTTGGTGGAGGATTGTAAGACAGTGGCGGGCCTTACTGTCAGAAGTTATCAAGCCGCCCATAAGGCCTCTGACATGGCTTAACGACTGCCATTATATGACAGCCGGCACCAACGGCTTAACGTGCCTTGCGAAGCACGGAAGCGCTCGGAAAAATGCCACTAGCGGTTAGTCACGGGACGCTCACCCATCCTGTACCTGACTGCGCCTGTTGTTGCTTAACCAAGTGATAATCACTCGGTTCGCCTAGGCCACGAGCGCTCTCACAGTGTAGTGTTGTGATAATGCACGAATACTAAACTTGCAGGGACAGATAAAACTCCTTAACCTTGCTCTTAAAGACAGAAGTGTCATGTTAGTTCCGATATTTCTATTACACGATTCTATTCGATAATAGCCGAGGTATATTCTAAGAGCTAACAGACTACAGTCTGATTTTTCATTCCGTAGAATTCTGACATTTCGTAAGTGTTGCTACTAAAAGAGTTCTCCACCGAAAAAGAGACAAATTTGGCCCATTTCAGAATAATAAAAAATTAAATGCTGCGTATTTTTCATGTTTTACCTACATAAGGTTAAATCTACGTATCTACTTGCTTAAGTGACTTATTACAAAAATAACAAATATTTCAATATCATGAACAATACAACGAATTAACTTTAATTACTTTATTTTATTCTAGAGCTGACAACACCGCCACCTAATTTAAGGTTTAGTAAACCTTTTTAGAAGAATAAAATGTTAGCTGTCACGTCGCGTCTGTCACTTTGATTTGCTGGTTGTGACGAAAAGAGACGTAATTATCACTCGTCGTAAATTCACTTTTAATATGGAGCACCGCACTTTATAGAATGGAAACGTTCACTAACAAATAAAATGTATAGACTCAGATATTCCGACTCGCATTGAAATTGAAAAATGTGCCTGGCCCAAAAGGTTTGTAATCTCTGATATGTCAAAAAATTATAACTGTCAGAATTCTACGGAATTAAAAATCAGATTATAGCACTGTAACCCTCTGTCTCCCATTCGCAGAGACATTAAGGGCGCTAACATCCTCCTGACGGAGTGCGGTGACGTGAAGCTGGCGGACTTCGGAGTCTCCGCACAGATCACCGCCACTATTAACAAGCGAAAATCTTTCATCGGGACGCCATACTGGATGGCTCCGGAGGTAAGTCGGTATATTAATAAATACAGAAGGCAATAATTCTGAAAATTTTAAGAACCTATTTAAAGGCTGAAAATTCCATCCATTATGTCCCTACCGAGGGATACGGGTCTCTGTCTCTACCCGAGGAAGGTATAGGCCATACACCACCACGGGGGCATGGCAATATAAATAAAAATATTAGGGGTTAAAGTATGAAATTGCCGTTTTATTGCAATAGGTTCTTTGAATTGACATAGAATCTTCATGGTTTGAGGTTTCCGAATGAAACTTTTTTCAAATGGTTTCTATGATGTTCTTTTTTTAAAAAATGTGAAACATTTGAATATCGACTTTCAGTTGTTTTTGTTATTCAATTTAGACAAGAAAGATGGATACTGCGAAAATTCGAGTGATTTTTGAATACGAGTTCCGACGCGGAACTAACGCGGCAGAAACAGCCCGCAATATCAATGCTGCGTTTGGAGAGGGGTCTACTAATGAACGCACCGTGCGATTTTGGTTTAAACGCTTTCGTGATGGAAATTTCGACTCAAAGAACGAGCCACGAAGAAGAGAGACCACACAGGTGAATAACGATGGTGGAAGCCGATCCTAGTCAAACTACCCAGGAATTAGCGGCATGGTTTAACGTTACCTTACCCACAATATTGACTCACTTACGTCAAATCAATAAAATAAAAAAATACGAAAAATGGGTGCCTCATGATTTGACTGATCTGCAGAAAGAAACGCGTATCCATCTTTCTTGTCTAAATTGAATAACAAAAACAATTGAAAGTCGATATTCCAATGTTTCACATTTTTAAAAAAAAGAACATCATAGAAACCATTTGAAAAAAGTTTCATTCGAAAACCTCAAACCATGAAAATTCTACGAGTATGTCTATTCAAAGAACCTATTGCAATAAAACGGCAATTTCATACTTTAACCCCTAATATTTACATTTTACTTGGATATCATGTAGTTACATTAAATTTCAGATTGAATTGGTAAAGTGTAAAAAATTTGATTTAAAATATGTGTATTTCGATGAAAACACGTGTCAAGATTGTTTACATTTTTTAAGTACTTAAATAAATTTAATATAGTGTATTCAATATCTGTAGTACCAAATAAAGATTTGCTATTTTACTTCTCACTTAATTGTTATGTTTTACTTGGATAATCTAATATAACAAAGTATAAACGTGTTAATGTCCGTAAACCTCTAGACTACCCTCATAACTACACGTTCTGGATTTCCACACTTATAAATACTTAGTTAGACCTGAGATTTCCGCACTTAGCCTCATAGTTGGGCCGTTGTACGAAGCAAGCGCTGAGGTACGCTAACACCTCAGACACTAGGGTTTCCTTACGATGTTTTCCTTCACCGTCAGCGAGTAGTATTGCTACTATAATTTCACAAATGTACATAACTTAGAAAACAAAGTCATTGGTACGTGCCGGGGTTCGAACCCACGACCTCCCGATTGAGAAGCCGGCGTTATACACCGCTCCGCTACCACCGCTCCTTATAAATACTTATTACTTACCACGCGTGCCCGCCGCGGATTGGCAATTTTAAGCGATGAGGTATTTGAACACCTCAGACACTCAGGTTTCCTCACGACGATTTCCTTCGCCGTTAGTGAGTGGCACTGCACAACGTGGCGCTCTTTAGGGGAGGGCTATGTCCAGCAGTGGACTTGCATAGCCTGACGACGACGACGACTGCTACTGTAACGTCACTTCGAAAATAAAGTCATTGGTACATGCCCGCACCGGGAATCGAACCTGGGTCTCTCGCTTCCGAGTCCATTGTTCTACCCACTGGGCTACCGCTACCTTATTTATTTTATTAAGGACCAGCTGACCAAGCGAACTTCGTACCGCCTAACAGTGGATTCCTTGATTTTTTTTTTATTTTTCTCTTCGTAAGAACCATCCTCGTACTTGAAGGAATTTTCTAAAAAAAAAAATAACGAAATCGGTTTAGCTGCTCTCGAGATTTCCGCTTACCAACACATTCAGCGATTCATTTTTATATAATAGATCACCTACAATAGTACACGTACGTGACACAATTATAACACGTGAACTTATTAATCTAGTTTTAACGTTTCAGGTCGCTGCTGTGGAGAGAAAAGGTGGCTATAATCAGCTCTGCGATATTTGGGCGTGCGGTATCACTGCTATAGGTAAGTTACTGATATGTCAATATTACAAGGGTAGACAACATTGATATAACATGTTTAAAACTAGCGGACTCAGAATAGATCCTTGCGGCACAGAAGTAAGTAAAGACGAGACTTGAAACGTATAACATTGGTTTTATTCAAATGACATCTGCCGCTTAAATTGTACTGGCATAATACCTGCGTGGAGCTCGCTTCTTCAGCACGTGCCGAGTCAGTACCTACCATTTTACTTTGGCCGCGCCCGCTGCAATAATACGCCTTAACTATTTTGATGTAGGTACATATCGTACCTGCATTGCATTGTATGTTATGATGTTAGATTTAGTAATTGTCCTTAGCACGGGTTAGTGCATTAAAAAGAAAATAATCATGTGGGTACAGCAATATCATTCCGATGTAAAACTTAACTTCAAAGTTGGTACTAGTAGGGGCTGCAAGTTATGGAAATTACTTCAGCCAGATGTAATATCTATGTAGATGTAATAATACAGAGAGTATTGTAAAGAGGTTCGAAATTTAACTGATTCCGGTAGTCGCCCATTAGCTTAGTTGGGAGAGGGCTGGCACGGTTAGCCAGAGGTCGCGGGTTCGACTCCGGGCATGGGTGGAATTTTTAGCCTCTAAAATAGGTTTTTAAAATAGTCCTTAGCACGGGTTAGTGCATTAAAAAAAGAATATATTTTTTTATCTATCTATCTAAATAAATAATTTAATGTTCAACGTCTGCAGAACTAGCGGAACTGCAGCCGCCGATGTTCGAGCTGCATCCAATGCGCGTTCTTTTCCTGATGTCTAAGTCGGGCTTCAAGCCGCCCGCGCTGCGCGAGCGCGAGCGATGGACGCAGAACTTCCACAGCTTCCTCAAGTCGGCTCTCACCAAGAACCCCAAGAAGCGGCCCACCGCTGAGAAACTTCTTCAGGTACGATGGAGAGTTTTCTGCCAGACTTCTAGACTCTACAAATTATTAGTCGTGCACTGCACGGCTTAATTAAAAAATCTCTACAGTAATATTTTGATAGCGTCTCTGTATTATTTTCCTCTAAAAGTGTAATAGCGGCTGCGCCATGAATTGTTTTCCTATAAAAGTTTCTTACTTAGTGGTTTCATTGAATTTGAAGTAAGGATAGAAGATCATTCAATAGCTTTTTTCGGATCCTGGCGCTGACGTCGCTTGTCGGTGAAATTTGTGACTAACTTATTACATTTTCTGTATAATAACGAAATTGAACCACATTTCCCTAATAGTTTATTTTTTTATAAATTAATATTAAAAAATCCAATGATTTAATCAATAAGTTATTAAGATCGAGATAACTTAATTATTTTAATCAATCTTTCGTAACCCAGTCAGCTACCGTACTTGATAATGAGTTGCTTGTGCCCAATCTCACTAGTCTATGCTACTCCACGTTAGATGGCGCTAATAGAAATAATTGGGCCACACAGAAGGGACTGGGGCGCGCGCAGACATCACTGATTAAACCGTTCGCAGATAGTAAATGTCACGGATATCCGTGGTAAATGTTTAGAAATTTTCTAAAACCATACACGAAAATATACCTCATGGATGGTTCACAGATATTTCACATTTTGCAAAATAGGTGGAAGAAATATTTTTTTTTTAAGGTTTCTAGTACAAGATCGATTAAGCTATGTTGGTACATCTTTAATTTTTATGTGATTTATTGACAAATAAGTTGCTTAAAACTTTACTAAAAACGGTACCGATTATTATGGCAGCTTCCTATAAGAACTCGTGGTCGCAGTTTGTACCCCCTAGTTTTTGAATTCGCAACTTGCTGTTGAGGAACAGTCGACAGCATATCACCTTGACATTTTATAATGTCTTGGAATAATTAACTACATAAACAATAATTAACTATAGCCCTTTAAGTATAACTTCCAACTAAAACATAGATTTTAGGGTTCCGTACCAGAGGGTAAAAACGGGACCCAATTGCTAAGATGGTATGTCCGTCTGTCGGTCTGTCCCCAAGCTGAACGTAAACTCTCATGAACCGTGTAGCTACAGTTGATATTTTTATAGATGATGTACATATTTATTTAATGAAAGTCATTTCCATTTTAACCGACTTCAAAAGAGGTTATCACATCGACGCGTATGTTAATTATTTTTCACTATGTTTTCGCATTATCTTCGTCAAATCTTAACCTATTTCGATATTTTTTTTTTGTTCTACTAGGTATAGCGTCCCATTGGTCCCATTTTAATTTGGTGAAGATGTCATGAAGACTTTGAGAGATGGAGAAAAGAACTTTTCAATGGACAGCAGCAAATAAGGCCTAATGAGGCCCATTCATAAATAATATGCATATGTTTCATAAAATATAATATAAAGTCGTATAATATAAAGTCGTAGCTGTCCCAGGGTAATTTGGTGATGTTCTGATGAAGACTTTCAGAGATGGGAATTTAGAACTTCAAATTTAAGTAAAAAAAATCACTTTGTTCATCAAATACTTTCATTAAGTAGCACATTATCTGGTGGACATTGTTACGAAGTTCATCAGCTCAAATGTAGTTCTTGAGAGGTTTTAAGTTTCTAATCTAGATAAAAATATGCCGTTTTCAGTTAACCAGAATTTAAGTCAAAATATACAATTTTACTGTCGTGGTTATTAGTTCCTTAGTCAAAAATATACTATAGGCATGCGTAGTTATAAAAGTCACAATATCTATTTAGTTTCATACGAGTTTCACAAGTCAGTCAGTGATTAAAACGGTATAAAACGAAAATATGTTTACGCAGAGGACAAATACAGCGCTGGTGCACAAAAGTGTATTTTGCATGGGCCCTGTAATTTATAATAAGCTGTCTAGTGCATTAAGAGAACTGGACTTAGGCTTGTTCAAGCACAAATAAAAAAATATATTATTTAAAAACTGCTATCATACAATAATCGAATTTCTGACTGATAATTATATTGATTAAAATAAGTATAACAATGATATACTATTTGATATTATCCCCGTGACCTCTCTTGTTTGACATTTTTACTTATTATCGCATGGAATGTTATTTTTTTTATGTTCTTGACATTTTAAATTCTTGATGTTAATATAATAGGTCAATCAAATTAAAAAAAATCCAGGAATTAATTTCCAGAAAGCTGGATATCATTTTATACCATCATTTGATCTTAAATGCGTGTAATGCGAATTCGCACGGTCCCAGGAGGTGAGCTCAACTTTTGGGGGCCAAAAAACCGCGAACTTCTCACACTTTCTTTCAGTTTTGTGCTTCTAGCTCGGAAACGGTACTTTGGACTGGAATCTTCGTTATTGCAATATTAAAGAGAGTTAAATTTTGCGTTGTATGATTGTCTTCTTCTTCAGGCTATATTATGGAGTCCACTGCTGGACATAGCCCTCCCCTAGTGATGACCAGAGCGGCCTGTCTTATACCATCATTGGGGGTTAATGCCCATAATCCCCACGCTGGGCATGCGGGTTGAGGATCGCAGATTGGTGGCATTGTACTGCAGGGGGCGCTGCTGCCCACCCCCCCGTTTGTGTCCCTTAGTCACCTTTTACGACACCCGCGGGAAGAATTTGGGTTGGTGCTATTCTTTAAGCCGAAACCACACAGCATGATTGTCTAAAACTTTAAATTCGATTTATTGGTATAGCCGAAATCAAAAGTTGTGAACCGGAACTTATTTACGTGCAAATTTACATTTTGCGAATTTTCAAGACCATATTTCTTTGAAACTGATACTCTTACTTCTATTGAAATACCCATAAGACAAACATTGTAGAGAATAAAATTTCACATTATACCTAAAAACTATTTTTATTTAATCTTTTCAGAGCACTCTTCACCAGCCTCTATACCACGTATCATGCGTCTGAACCAATTTTCAAAACATTTATTCCAGTCCTCCGCAGACACCTCTTCCACGGCCTTCTCAAACGCTGCTAGCGCGTCTTCCGGCGATGAAAACTGTATCCCTTTGAGCAGATTTTTTATTTTAGGCAGTAAAAAGAAGTCACACGGAACCTAATCAGGACTGTAGGGAGGGTCTCCTAAGACTCTGATCTGTGTGGAGTCCAGGAAGTCCCTCGTTTTGATCGCAGTGTGCGCGGGCGCGTTGTCGTGGTGAAGAAGGACCCCGCGGAGCCCGTTGTTCAATCGCTTGTTGCTCATTTCAGAAAAAAACTTCTGGCAGGCATTTTGTGTTATACCATTCAGCGTTTAATGACTTTGTTTAATTTCAAAGTTACGTACATTTGAGAATTTGTAGTTGCAATACCACTCGCTAACGGTGAAGGAAAACATCGTGAGGAAACCCGCGGCCTGGTTGGCTCCGCACGTATTGACTAGTCTTTCCTGTGGGCTAGGCCGACTAAGCTGTCAGGATGGTATAGGTGCTGGGCAAGCCTACACCATCTATAAAACCATGTCCCAGGCACTACAGCGTTGGAGTGGGCCCTTCACCCATCTAGTGTGAGTGAAGATACCACTGGACGCTGTATAAATCATCTCATTAAGTAGATGCAAAAAGGCCAATATTATTATTATTCAGCGTTGATGCTGCTTTGGTCTCAAAGTGGAATTGAAGTTAGGTACCCCGTCAAAGTGAAGAAACTATAAAAAAAATCCTGCGCTCCTCGATCGCTTCACTTTCGTAGGCGTTGGTTCATTTTGAAACAACCAAACTGTCGACTGATGCTTTGTTTCTGGATCATATTGAGAAATCCAGGATTCGTCACCTGTCACAGTGTCGTAAACGCGCCGTGACGAGCCAGCATCAAATTTTTGTAACAAATCACGGCACCAATCCACACGGGCCTGCTTCTGAGCTTCGGTGAGGTTGTGCGGCACCCAGCGAAAAATTATTCTCCTTACGGGAAGGTGCTTGTGCAAAATCTTGTGAACACTTCCTGAACCAATCTGCAGTGTATGCTGAATCTTTTCGTACTTAATTCGTCTGTTTTCTTGAATTATTTTTTTTACTGCCAGCAAACTTTCTTCGGTGACAGCCGTGATAGGACGACCACTCCTTTGTTCATTCCCTCAAAGTAAGATGACCGCGTTTGAACTCGCTATACCAGCGGTAGATGGTTGTTTTTGAAGGTCCTTCATTCATAAAAGCAATTCGAAGTCGATCACATGACTCATCAGGTATTAAGCCACATTTGAAATAGTATAAAATCATAGCACGAAAATGTTCTCAATGCCGATCCATTTTGGCTCTCAAAAAATGCGGAGGGAAATTTGAAAATCGAACAGTAGTATTTTTACTTTTAAATAAATGACGTTTTCATAACAACTACTAGTGGCCAATGTCTTATACATAAAAACTATTTTTCAAAACTTTCTGAGTGGCCTGGTATAGACAACTCAACTTTCAAATTCAGTTATTATCTAAGACTATATTTGCATGAATTCAAAATTATACTTTTTTCATTTTGCGGATTTTCCGTTAGTATGAGGTGTGAAGTCTACATTTAAGGCAATTTGAGGGTAAGGAACATTTCAATGCAACATTTTTAGGACGCGGTCAGAAAACTAGAGATTCGAAGTAGGTATTGTGAATGAAAAACAATTTTACGCAAGTGATCTTTAATTAGTACCTTAGGAAGCAATAGAAACATTAAAAATGAATGTGACATTGATAAAATATATAGATATGCAGCACAGCATTCAAGTTCCCATTTTCTTAGTTGTTGAAATTACCCGGTTCACAACTTTTGATTTCAGATATACCACTAACCCTAATTACTTGTAAATTTCTATATTACTTGTTACTATAAATTCTTCTTAGTCTGTACCTACGCTCTACTGAGCAGTCGTGGTCTTCAAAAAAAGGCTTCATTATAGGCTAATGTTGCGTGTCTCACGATGTCTCGCCGACGTTAAAATATTTACAGAATATTTCGTTGTATTCACTTCAAAAATAAATAATTTAATTAATAATAGTACCTACGGAACCCTTCGTGCGCAAGTCAGACTCGGACTTGGCCAGTTGATTTTTTTACTTACTATGCTTGCTTGCTAGATACCGATTTGGTACCTAATCCATAATTATACAAATTAGACATATTCATGCCTGCTCACACACTTGGTTCATTCATCGCATGGGTTCTATAAAACTATTATAACGAAGAACTAATTATTTTAGATCTTCTACAAATGTAGTTTGTTGTAGATTCAACACTAGTAATTTGTATCTTTTTACATTTACATCAGCTCTTCTAAATAGGTAGATCAGATTTCTGTTGGTAGAAAGTTAAAACAAACGCAATCATTTTTCGTCCAACGAACGATTGCGCTCGGGGTGCCAGGCGACGTTGCCAAGTAGTGCGGGGTGAGTACCTAGGCGACGCGTCGTTGCCAAGTTGCCCTAGCAACATCTCTGCATCCATCGCCGTGTGTGGGAGCGTGTTTTACTTTTGAGAGTAGGTATGTTCTGCGTAAGATTGTAAACGTAGGTAGTGGTTATATACTCTGATTGTAAGCACGTGATATGTGAGTAAGCTACCTATGCTCTGGGTATCTGCCTTAGTTAAAATTAATATAGATAGTAAATAATCTAGGAGCCCGCGCGACACATTAGCACACTAGCTAAAACGGCGAGGGCTATTGTCTGTCTTTGTGTTGTCTCACCGGCCCGGCACCGGCTCGCGACTCCGGGGCCGGTCGGCGCCGCACGGTGGGCTGAGAATCACGTTTCAAAGACATATGAACTTGAGTTTTCAAGTGTCACTTTTTTCTCTCGAAATAGGTTTTATTACTCATTATCATTACTATACTAAACAATGTGATGAGAGACTATTTAGAGAGCAAACGGATGTGTAAGAATTTTTCGAAGAAAAATTTTTATGGAGCTGACATGAAAAGTAATATCCTTGGAGATGTAAAAAGTGCTATTTATTTGTGATTTTTCGGCATACTTTTTACAGCAGTGCCCTTTGCGATTTTTTTAAAATTAATAATGTGTATTTTATACTTAAATGACTAGTTAGACCAACTTTAGATATACCCTATACCATATGCCCTAGCCTATGAAATTAAAATTAGGCGTGTTATATATAATGTACATATTATCCCTTTATTTTGTAAAGGGATAATATGTACATTAGACGACATTCACCAAAGTAAGAAAGGTTTTAATAAAATACCAATTTTTCAAAATATATTTTTATTAATTGCACATTCACTGACCACGAACTGGCAGACGCAAAGTAGGACACCTACCAGTTCGCTCGACCGATGATCCCAAAAATATCGCTGGTGGTGGCTGGGTGAGGATTGCTGAGGATAGAGTAATGTGGCTTGCCCTGGGAGAGGCCTATATGCAGCAGTGGACAAATACAGGCTGATTGATTGCACATTAAATATAAAGACCGTTTCTTTATCATGAATTCCCAAAAACGTTAATATCACTTTAATAATTCGTAAAACAAGTCTCATTAATTAAACACATAATGTATATGCTCAGTTTTAATTTCATAGACTAGGGTACAGGAATATCTAACTACGCATAATCAGGACACAAAAGCATTAGAACTACTCATTTTAGTACAAAGTACACATTATAATTATATTTTTAAAAATCGCAAAAGGTACCGCTATAAAAAGTATGCTAAAAAATCACAAATAAGTAGCACTACATCTGCAAGGATATTACGGCCAAACTTGCGATTCTAGAGTTATAGCCACTTTTCATGTCAGCTTCATACAGATTTTTCTTCGAAAAATTCTTACGCGTCCGTTTGCTCTATAAATTGTCTCTCATCACATTGTTTAGTGTAGTAATGAGTAATAAAACCTATTTCGAGAGAAAAAAGTGACACTTGAAAACTCAAGTTCCTAGAGTCCCGCCGGTGCCGTCACCGGGGGTAGCAAGCAATATTTTTTCAAGTTATTTAAGCGTCTATCTTCATATTTTCACAATTAATATTAACAATAACATCATGTATGATGACTAAATCACCGAATTAGTTAATAACACCTGAGGTATACTAGGAATTGGAGTTTGATTACCATTAGGGGTATTGTAGTTGCGTATAAATGGAAGGTAAAATATTTTATGTGCTCATTGACATTTTGTCCTGCTAAAAAAATATACTTACCCAAATCATAAAGAGAAAAATATGGAATCGCAAGTCTGACAACTAAACTTGACTTGTTCGTGGTTTTGAAGCAGTGTGGAAAGCTAAGCAACTACTCTACTTTGTTGGAAAAAGTTGTATCGCTATTGAACCTTCATCATCTGTCCGATGAAGATCTTGATATACTTCGAGAATTCTGTCGAAGATTCAGTCAACAAGTTACCAAGAGATAGAAGACAGCAAATAGAAACCAGGATATTTTCAGAAAAAAATATGAAAACTGGCTCGTAATGAGTATTGACTGGCCATGTTGTGTTGTTTCACATATTATACCAGATGGAACAGCTTCGGTATGCCAAGAAGGCATAAGTTCTTGCACTGAAGTACCATTTGGATCTTTGGGAGCAAAACAAAGGAAAAGGAGGCTACAACATGAAAGTCATGAAGACACCGATGAATCAATCTGTGTTACAATAGAAAATTTGAAGAAAGAAGGAAACGAATGTTTAGGCAAAGTAATTTAAGAAGAATCCTGAAGAAGCAGTAAAAATCTATAACGATATAGAAATGAAGAAATTAAAGAAAACTACAGTTACGGCAGAAAAAGCGCTAGGCCTTTTATTTTCTCTGGGATTATCAAAGTGGAAATATATTACACTGAGAGAGATGACAATGCGTGAGGGCTTAACAGACTTTCACCCATCGTATTACAAGATTCAGCAAGCCAAGTCAAGCTGTTATCCTCCCGATCAGGCTTTCATTATAAATGACACCATGGCGAAACTAGATCTGCAAGCTCTGTTGAATATAACCATACAACAAATTTTGAAAACCTTACCAGAACTGTCTGCTTACATGGGTAAAACACTGGTTTTGTTATCCAAGTGGGGTTTCGACGGTTCATCAAACCAAAGCAGATAATCAAAGCATTGAAGGAGGTGAAACAGGAGGTGAATCTCTGTTTATGACAACACTTGTTCCGCTGCAGTTATCTAACGGGACTGAAGTTATATGGAAAAACCCGAAGCCATGCTCAGTTTTCTACTGTAGACCTGTACAGTTTCTTTTCGCAAAAGAAAGCGAGTCTCTCGTAAAAGAAGAAATGAAGAAAATGGAAGAGGAAATAGCTGCATTGGTGCCCTCAGAATGCAGAAATATAAAAATAAATCATGATCTAGTCATGACTATGATCGACAGAAAAGTTTGCAGTTATTTATCCGAAGCTCTTTCCAGTGCAGTTTGCTATTAATGTCTAGCAAAACCGAGCGAGATGAACAATATTGATGCAGTAATACGAAAAGAAGTAGCCAACAACATGTTAAAATTCGGCTTATCTCCGTTACATGCCCAAATTAACTGCATGGAATGTTTGCTACATATAGCATACAGACTGGAGTTGAAGACTTGGGCAGTAAGAGGAGATAAAGATAAGGCTGTCATGCTGACCAAAAAGCAGTTGCTGCAAGAACGATTCCAACAGAAGCTTGGTCTCCTTGTGGACGTGGTCAAACAGAGCTCTGGAATAACGAACGATGGAAATAACGCACGAAAATTCTTCGATGACCCAAAACAGACAGCCGAGATAACAGGAGTGGATGAAGAATTGATTAGAAGATTTGCAGTCATACTTCAAGCCATTACATCTGGTGAAGAAATAAACGTCGACAAGTACAAAGAATATGGCCGAAGTACTGCAGAAAGGTACCTGGACCAATACAGCTGGTACTATATGCCAGCTACAGTGCACAAGTTGCTAATCCATGGTGCTGAAATTATAAGGAACTCCTTGGTTCCTACTGGGATCTTATCTGAAGAAGCATCCAAAGCTCGCAACAAAGATTTTCGATGTTAACGAGAATTTCACTCGCGAAAGAACACCAGGAAGAATTCAAACGAAGATGTCATCAAAAGGATGCTTCTCACTTCTGATCCTTTTATTTCTTCAATGCGACCAGTTATGAGGATAGCTTTAAAGAAAAAAATGAGTCAAGAAGCAGTGGATCTTTAGGTATTACAACGACATCATATTGAGTTCTGTAACGTCGAAAATATTGAAAGTGACACAGATTCCGAGAAAGAAACTGATTTATATGAATAATTTATATGATTTTTGTTTGCAATATGTTATTGTAATTCTTTTATTTATATTTTTTATACATTGGTTTCTTTACTTGTCTTTTATGTACCTATTTTAATGTAAAGGATTCATAGCTAGTATTTTATTCATGTAGTTTTAAAGGCTTATTTTTTATGTTTACATGATTTAACATTTTTAAAATGTATGTGTGTTTTAAAATGTAACTTGGACTTATTTCATGTATCTTTGTAAATATTTTATGCTTGTGTTTTTCCTCGTGTACAATAAAGAATATTCATATCTTATTTGATTTTCATGTGTATCATTTGTTCGCATATGACAATGTTTTAGAACAGTATTTAAGTAGTTATACTGTATGATTCTTTATAATTATAAAGAATCCTTAATTAAGGAAGGTACATAATTTGACAAACACAAAATATACGCTTAAATACCTTAAAAAAATATTTTAAATGCATTTAATTTTTTTTCGACCAAAGTCGCACGAGTGCGCCCATAGTGCAGTATGTCAAAAAATCCATAAAAATGCAGGCAATAATCGTGTTGAAGGAAATAACGGGCAAGTGTGCGATAATCAAGTTATGGCCAATTTTATAGTAACTTCCATACATTTTTTTTAACCAAGTGGAAAAAAAGTACTTGCACAAAGGTAAACATACTGCACTTCAAATATGTTGAAAGATTAGCCTTCCTAAGTGGATTCCTGTGAAAAAAAAATAACAATTCTAAATTCGATCTCTAAGTCTATGGGGAGCGATTTTCAGCCCACCGTGCGGAGGGTGAGACTCGTATTTCGTATCGGCGTCGTAGGTGTAAAAGATATAACAAATATAGTCGACGGCTTGGACGATACCATTGTTATATCTACGCGTTTTACTTTACGTGTCGTCGTGTTGAAGTCCGTGTCAGCACTGTACCACTCACCGGGCGTAACCCGGCATCGACACCGGCACAATGGAAAAACGAAACCCGGCACCGGTGCCTGATGCCTGTGCAACGGCCATGCCGGTGTGCCGTGCCGGTCCGGGCCGATGAGTCGAAACACGCCCAATGCCGATGCCGGCGTGACGACGACGACGACGGCTCCCGGCGCGGCTCGAGCAGCAGGTCGCTAGCTGCTGCACTATAACGTCTAAGGCAGGCGGCTACCTCGTTCTTCATCAAATTTTAAAGAAAGTCTATGGTGTAATTATCTCAATTTCTGCTCAGCGTAAATCGTTTCGTAATCTTACTTTAAACAATTTAATAACTTTACTACATCGAGGGTAGCATAAATGAAAAATCAGTAAGTTTTATGGGGAATATAATTACAGGGAAAGTACACATTACCTAAACTTAAAACATTAAGTGTGTTGAACTTATGGGTAGTATCAATCAGGGAACGTGTCAACCGGATATTCTGAGCTTCACTTACAACAATTAATAAAATAGAAAATCTCATATTCAATAACTTATAAGTTTATAAATAACCCATACCATAATATTAACCTCACACCTGCATTCCAATGGGGTAGACAGGCACCAAGGACTGCCACTTGCCACGATCCTGACAGATTACCTTCGCTTCATCAACATTCATTAGTCGTTACATGCACTCACGTCAGTTCCGGTTACTTTTTATCTTCCATTTGCTAATACATTCCTTATCTGGTCGAAGTATGTGGGACGTCCCTTACCGGCCCTTCCACCCACATTCGCCATGTATATTTGTTTCATCAATATTTCTTCCTTCATCCTCTCCACATATATCACAGTACAATGAAGGTGTAGCTGATGCGTGCGTTTGCTTCTATGCAGAGTTAGCTGGCAACGGCGCATATTAAAATCATGGGCCATAATCACAGCAGAAATTGGTAAAAATATCAGCCAGCTCCCATATGGATGGACAGATATGATTTTTAATGGAATACTAAATTGATTGGAATAGTTTGTAGCAGTACCTACCTACATCTCGATAGGATACTGGTCTTAGGCCCTATTTCACAATGTTCAAATAAAGATAAAGATATTTATTGGGTCACAGACATCGGTATACATGTAAAGTTAGGCTAGTTTACAGGCAAGTTCCAGATAAGCTATCCGCAACCAGTGCTGCCGTTTATTCTAAATTTAAATATTTTTTTCTATATTGTGTGTGTTCGTTTATGGCTTCAAATTTAGAACAAACAGCAGCCCTGGTTGCGGATAGCATATCCGGAACTTTATCTGCAGATTGTGAAACAGACCCTTACCCTACCCAAAAATAACTTAAACAAAATCTCGCAGCGTTGGGAAGTGTTTGCGATGGACTAGTAAAGGTTTTTCAATAACATAACATTTACATACAGGCACATACATTGCTTCTGGCCCCACACTAGGATACCCTGTGTCGTGGGAACCAGAAACAACGACATCACAAACATGTAAACATCCAAGACCTGGGGTTTTTTTTTGTTCCCAGCCGGGATTCGAACCCGGGACCTCCTGCATGGCAGGTAGATGCACTACCGTTACGCCACAGAGGTCGTCTAATTATTAATAATAATTGTTTAAACCAGCGTTTCTTACTCTTTTTCGTACAAGCATCTCTTATGGTTTTTGCCACCAAGCACAATTTTAAGGACCTCCTTAATAATAGAAGCAGCAATATATTTCGAAACTTTTATTGTAGTACAGTCAAAAAATATACTTTTTTCATAATAAAATAGGTAAATGTGAAGGTTCGTGCTTGTGGGGTAGGCGGCGGCGTGTGTAGCAATTACGAAACTTTTGGTGGCATTTATTTATGATTGTTAAATGGTCTATTGATAAGACTTCGGTAGAAGTTCGACCATTTTGTTGCGAAGTCGCCCATAATAATACTGAGGAGAGTGCGAACATGCAAAGTTGATGTGCTGTCGACTGCACTGTGCAGGTAGGTCGGTGTGTGTGGTACCCAAATGGACTAAGGTACCTTTGAGGGAGTTGTCTAAGTATTGGCTTGATAAGATCACAATCAGCGACCACAGGGCAGGTCTATACACGGAGGATGACGAAGTCTGGGTTACTGTTGCATGTTGAAAGCACTGATATCATTCACTAGAAGTTGTTGGTGGGTAAAGGTGGGTTACATTTCTTGCTGCTTGCTTTAAAATTCTGTTTTATAGACCCAATGCACTAATTCCGCAATAAACTTTTTCCACACATTTGAAATGTGTGATTTTTTCACATAGGTATTGTATTTTCTGAATTATCTCTCAAACAAACAATGTTTTTCCTATATTTATCCCATCCGTGGGTTGTCAATTTTATGGCAGATTAGATTTTCCTTACAAGAACACAGAACAATTAAACCATACAAGAACCAAACGTAGGTACTCTGTGTCTAGAATTGAACTGTCAATTCTCTGCTCGCTACTGGCTACTAGAGTACACTGCTAAAATGTTTTACGTTTTGCTAGTCACCGCCAGATGTCAATAGTAAACTCGTGAAAACTATTAACAATGCCATCTAGCGGTTTTAGACAAAGCGCTCTACACGTATTTTTCGCCTTTGCGCGCATTTTCAGTGGCGGCCTCTGGGCCCGGCGCGGTTTTTTGGGATCCGATTTGCTTGTATGGGAATGGGTTTCTATGCTTACTTCAAATTCAATGGTGGTTTATTATAATTTTATGAGGGAGAGCACACCTTATTGCTATGTCTATCAGTTGAGGACGAATTTTAGATTATCTGAAATTGTTTACATAGTTTACATAATTGTTACTCGAGTAGTGTCCATCTGTACCTGTTTACATGTGGCGGCTTGTGTATTTTGGAACCTCAGGTAATTTCACCGCATCTGTAGCTACGTTTAGAATATATATATTGCGTTTCGTGACTACTTCACAACAGTCAAGCAAGAAAGACATTGAAACAAATTAACACATCACAGAAAAAAAAAGGCATACCACTCATAGTTACATGCAAGCAAAACGAAAACAATTCACATAAATACAACATAGGACAGGCTCAATACCATTATTATAGGCAATACCATTGGCTCAATTGGTAGAGCGCTGGCACGGATAGCCAGAGGTTGCGGGTTCGAATCCCGGCTTGGGTGAAATTTTTAGCCTCTAAATAGGTTTTTAAACATAGGACAGGCCAAAGTCAGAGCGTACATCATGTGGTGTGTCAATGTTGCCACAAAGGGCATCTGCATCATCTTTCTCTACGAACAGTGTCCTTCTGAATATTGGTGTACACAAGTTACAAGCCGAGGCACAGACTTTGTTGTCTTCATTTGTAATTTATAAACTGTTAAAAAAAGTATCTTAAACTGTCACTAATGCCTCTAGTATAAGTGATTGTTGTGTCATATTTCGCTTGAAGACAAATGAATATATTCTATTCTAAGTGTCCTCTATTTTTCCCTCATCACCCCCCCCCCCCCCCCCCCCCGCCTCCATCACGCACTCACTCTCCTCCTTTCCTATCTCTTTCTCTCATTGTATTTATAGGAATTCTCTTTGCCTTTTTCTCCTTTCAATGGCGGATTAGTCGCCGAAAATTGTCGTCCCGGCTAGAAAATTTAAAACTTTTTGTCTCCCTCTGGTACATAATGCAGCGATGGATAACTATATCGGAAAGATTATTATTTCACCTCGGGTACGTAGAAATACGTAGTCCGCGGCGGTCGGCATTGGTCCTCTGCAAACGCACCTTGACCTTCGGCCTCGGTAAACGAACTTCGGCCTCGGTAAACGCACCTTAACCTTCGCCCTCGGTAAACGAACCTCGACATTCGGCCTTTGTAAACGAACTTTGACCTTCGGCCTCGGTAAACGAACTTTAACTTTCGCCCTCGGTAAACGAACCTCGACATTCGGCCTTTGTAAACGAACTTTGACCTTCGGCCTCGGTAAACGAACTTTAACTTTCGCCCTCGGTAAACGAACCTCGACATTCGGCCTTTGTAAACGAACTTTGACCTTCAGCCTTGGTAAACGAACTTTGACTTTCGCCCTCGGTAAACGTACTTCGACATTCAGCCTCTGTAAACGAACTTTGACATTCGCCCTCGGTAACCTTCTTGTTTGGCTGAATGATTATGATGAATTTGCAATGACTACCCGTCTTTCTAATTTCCCTCAGCAATTTTTCACCATCAGGTTGTCTGGAAGAAATTGCTTTTAGCAATAAGGCCGCCAATTGTGTTATGTACATTTCTAATTATTTTATATTTGTTGTTTTGGTTCGAATCCCGGCATGGGTGCAATTTTTAGCCTCTAAATAGGTTTTTAAATTCTTTTCTTATGTTATTATTTCCTGTACTAAAGTATAAAAAAAAATGTTTCGTCTCTGTCCACAGCATGCGTTCTTCCAGCAAGAGATGAGCAAGCGTCTCTCCGTGGAACTGCTACACAAGTACTCCAACCCGCCTAGCCAGTGTGAAATCGACGAGGAACCGGTACGTGTGATATAAACCCTTTGCATGTCCCCACTGCTGGGGCACGGGCCTCTTCCTGTATCGCAGGAAGGTTATGCCATACTCCACCACGGGGGGCAAGTTCGGGTTGGTGGATAAGATAGATAAGATAAGATAAAAAATATTTATTGGAGGATTGTAAGACAGTGGCGGGCCTTACTATCAGAAGGTATCAAGCCGCCCATAAATCCTCTGACATAACTTAACGACTGCCATTACATGACCGCCGGCATCAACGGCTAACGTGCCTTGCGAAGCACGGAAACGCTCGAAAAAAAATGCCACTAGCGGTAGTCATCGGACGTTCACCCATCCTGCACCTAACCGCGCCTGTTGTTGCTTAACTCAAGCGATTGATCCCAATCACTCGGTTCGACTAGGCCGTGAGCACTTAGAATTGAATATGAAAATATAAAAAAAAGTATAACCCCCATAAAACTTTTCATACAAACAAATATCTCGAGGCTATCATTTATTTTTGCATGTGGTTTATAAATGAAAACTAAACTATGTTGGTATAGGAATAGCGCCTTAGAGAAATACGGTATATCGCTGCGATACGGCATGTCGTATGTATATTAATTTATTGTAATCAAAATTCGTAAATTAATTTAATTAGAATTTCGATTAACTAATTAAACTTTTACTGAACATAATTTTTTGAAAGTTGTTTCACACTGAATTGTACATTAGAATAAGTAGTTTTTAAATGAAATGTGAAAGTACTGTTGGAGTAGCTAATAAATAATAATCTTCTTCTAATATAAAAATGAATCCCCGAATGTGTTGGTAAGTGCAAATCTTGGGAGCAGCTGAACCGATTTCGCTAATTCTTTTTTTTGTATATTCCTTGAAGTACGAGGATGGTTCTTACGGAGAGAAAAATATTTTTTTTTTAAAGAATCTACTGATGGCGGTACAAAGTTCGCTGGGTCAGCTAGTCTATAATATAAAAATGAATCCCCGAATGTGTCGGTAAGCGCAAATCTCGAGAGCACCTGAACCGATTTAGCTAATTCTTTTTTTAGAATATCCCTTGAAGTACGAGGATGGTTCTTATGGAGAGAGAAAAAAATAAAGAATCGACTGTTAGGCGGTACGGAGTTCGCTAGTAATAATAAATAAAAACCTGAGTGCGTTTGTATTGTTTAAAAACCTATTTAGAGGCAAAAAAATTTCACCCATGCCGGGATTCGAACCCGCAATCTCTGGCTATCCAGTGCCAGAGGCACGGATAGGTTGATAGAGAATTTTTGTGCCTCTAAACAGGGTTTTAAATTTGTCCTTGGAACGTTGTATAACTTTTATAATTAATAATAAACTCTGGAACGACTTTAGGTGTGCTTTTATTTGTAGATTAATATGTACTTAGTAATATTAAAACAGAAAAACTGGATAAAAAACGGAGAAGCAGGTAAAAAGTCAGATCTGGTCAAAGGGTAAAGTAGTAGTGATGAAAAATCAGGGAAATCGAAGAATGTGTGACGTACATAATGTAAATATTTGAAAATGATATACAGGGTGTCTCATTCAAATCGGTCAGTATAGGAAAGTCAGAAACTATAAAACATACGAAGATCTGTTCTGAGGAACCATGTCATCGATTTTAATAACAAGAAAAACTGCATTAATACATTTTAAAAAAACATCTGTACTTCGTTCGGGAATCAAACCCGGTTGTTTTGAAAAAAAAACTTCTATTAATCAAACACTAACAATCAATTGAAAAGCCCACTTAAAATAAGTATGTAGATACTTATTTAAAGATTAAGATCGTTACCTAAACGTGTTGAATATTGTATTGAAAAAGGCGGCGGTCACTTCGAGCACCTACTAAAATAAATTAAAGTATTTGAAAACAGTGCATTTTATTCATTTAAGACATCATATTTCATGCAGACATTTACTGCTTAAGACCTACACAATCGATACCATCTAAATAGAAATAGTGTAGGTTTTTTTTTAAACCACCGGGTTCGATTCCCGAACGGAGTGCAGATGTTTTTTAAAATGTATGAATGCAGTTTTTCTTGTTATTAAAATCGATGACATGGTTCTTCAGAACAGATCTTCGTATGTCTGATAGTTTCAGACTTTCCCATACGGACCGATTTGAATGAGACACCCTGTATAGAAAAGAAATAAAAATGGTGTGAAGAGGTTTGCACCGTTACATCCTTAGCACGGGTTAGTGCATTGAAAATAAAAATAGTATAAGCGTTTGTATTGTGTTGTGTTGCTCCAAGAGGGAGACTTAGGATATGGGTGTGATTTAGATGTGCCGTCTGTTTCGGTTCCCCGCAGGCGGTGGCCAACGTGCCGCAGCGGATCGCGTCGCGGCACACGGGCCGCCGCGCAGAGCCGAGGCCCCGGGAGCTGCCGCCAGCGGGCCCACAGACCGCGGGCCCGGCGCGCAGGTCTGTGTCCAGTGTCCAACACTCTGTTTGAAACCTATTTAGAGGGTAAATAGGCTAAATAGGGCGGTGAGTCGCCCATTAGCTCGGTTGGAAAGAGCGCTGGCACGGATAGCCAGAGGTGTAGAGGGTACGAATCCCGGCATGGGTGGAATTTTTAGCCTCTAAATAGGTTTCTTTTTTTTTTATTTATTTTACAAAAACAAAAAACCTTATTCTAATTGTTCTAAAATGGTTTTTAGCACGGGTTATTGCATTAATAACAATATACTCTTTTTGAAGTTGAAATTAAAAGCTTTGAAAAACCTTCTTCTTCTTCAAGCTATATTAGTCCACTGCTGGACGTAGCCCTCCCCTAATGAGCGCCATAGCGCAAGGTTGTGCCATCGTTGGGGGGTAATTCCCAGTAATTCTTTACTTTGAATTAATAAATTGAATTGATTGTCACGGTGGCCGGCAGGTGCGGCGCCTACGACGACAGCCCGATAGTGGACCTGGACGTGGAGGACGAGCTGAGCCTCCGCTCCATGCCCACGGTCATCGACTTCAGCGCTGACGTCAGCCGCAGCTGCGACGGCGACACCGTCAAGAGGAATGGTAAGTCAATCATTCATTCATTCATTCATTCATTCATGCATGCATGCATTCGTTCATTCGTTCATTCATTCATTCGTTCGTTCGTTCGTTCATTCATTCATTCATTCATTCATTCATTCATTCCTTCATTCATTCATGCATTCGTTCATTCGTTCGTTCATTCATTCATTCATTCATTCATTCATTCATTCATTCATTCATTCATTCATTCATTCATTCATTCATTCATTCATTCATTCATTCATTCATTCATCCATTCATTCATGCATGCATTCGTTCGTTCGTTCATTCATTCATTCATTTATTCATTCTTGTATGAGAACGCCTATGAGCGCCAACTATGAAGTGCTTTGTGAATTTGTGCTGAAACGGCTCATTATTATATTACAGTGTGATATGTTGTAAACTTCCTTCTACGTTTCTAGTGCACCTCAGGCAAAAGAACGAGGACTGGAGCGTGGAGTCGCTGATAAAATGCCCCAAACACAACCCCGCGCCGCAGGACTCGGCTAACGACACCATGCCGGCAAGCGAAAAGTGAGTCAACTTGGAAATTATCGGAAAAAAAATCATGACGAAAAAATTATATTAAAATATTTAAAATGTCAATGTCTTACCGAAAATGAGAGTTTTGCACGTTATTACCACTTGCTTTACTGAATGTGCAACATGGGAACCACGAAAACAAAAATTGTAACTATTGAAATTGAAACATGGAAATGAAGAAATAAAGAAATTGTGTATAAAATAGAACAGATGTATTTTTTTGCGATTTGAAGTTGTTCCCGTAATAAAAGCGGTTTTTATTGACGTGTGAAATGCCCTCTTTTTGGCAAGATCAGCCTGTTATGTTGCGATCTGTATAAAATGATAATTTACGTATAATAATTTTAGATTTTTGATTTTTAAAAACCTATTTAGAGGTTAAAAATTTCACCCATGCCGGGATTCGAACCCGCAACCTCTGGCTATCCGTACCAGCGCTCTACCAATTGAGCCAATGGGCGACTCACGGCATCAGTGAAATTTCGAACCTCTTTACAATATTCTCTGTATTACGTACAGGCAGCGACATCTAACTTAAGCAAATTGCATTACTTACAGCTCCGACCACCTACTTTGCAGTTAGGTTTTACATCGGAACGATATCACTGTACCCACATGATTACACTATTTTTATTTTTAATGCACTAACCCGTGCTAAGGAACAAATTTAAAAACCTATTTAGAGGTTAAAAATTTCACCCATGCCGGGATTCGAACCCGAAATTTTTAACCTCTAAATAGGTTTTTAAATTTGTTCCTTAGCACGGGTTAGTGCATTAAAAATAAAAAAAGTGTAATTTTGATTTTTAGTTCAGAATGTTGGGGTGAGATTTGTAACGGAGTGAAGGTTGCTCATAGATATTTACGCCATCGTAACTTTCGGTATACGGGGAAATTTGAACATAATGTTTTTGTAGTTCAGAATGATGTGGTGAGATTTGCAACGGGACCGGGGGAAGGTTGCTTATAGATGTTTACGCCATCGTTACTCCCGATTTACGAGGGAAATGGGAACATAATGTTTGTAGAGTTCAGAATGTTAGGGTGAGATTCGTAAAGGGGTGAAGGTTCCGCATGGATCTCTATACCATCACATCTTTCGATATACGAGGAATTTGGAACATCATGTTTTTGTAGTTCAGAACGTTGGGCTGAGATTCTTAATGGGGTGAAGGTCACTCATAGATCTCGTTGCCATCGTAACTCTTGATATATTAGGCAAATTTAAACATAAGTCATGCCATCTTACGTGTGCGAACAGCTCGGTGGATCACGCCGACACCTACCCCTTTTTATTCCATTTTCGTTCTTATATAAAGTGTGATAAAACCTAGGGTGGAATCGCACACTTTACCCCGAGTGGATCTTGCCGCAATTAGACGTTTAAAATATTTTTGCTTCATTTATGTATTTCTTATGTATTTAAATATCTTTTGTTTGTGTATTTTCATTTTCGTAGCAAGTGGTGTCGGGTGCTAACTGGTGACGATATTTTGAGAATGAGTCTGAGGTATTTTCCACTTATTTATGAGTATGAAATTGTATTTTTCGTTTTGATTTGTTTGTATGCGGTTTTTCTTCTTTTTGTTGTGATGATGGATGATTTTTTTTGTTTTCTGTTATAAATAATGGTATACCTACCTTAAATATAATTTTCTCTTTGATTTGTATGTAAAATATGAATGCACGGGTATTTCGTATCTTATAATATAATAATATGTATTTTGATTTAAGTATTTAGAAAATATATTCACATGTCGTTTTTTTTTACTTCAAAAAGTGTGAACGTTTGTAATGCATGGATTTTTACGTGCAGTGTTTGGCTTTTTTCAAGTTTTTTTTGTTAAATAATACGACTATACACTTGTACAAAGCAAAGATTAAATAAAGATGCACAGATTAGCCAGATGATTTTTTTTACTTGGCTTAATGTTTTGTGTGTCAGTGACACTGTAATAGCGTGTAACTTTCGATGACTTGTGAATATCATGACTTTCAACACTCTCACATTGTTACACCTTTGAAGTAGTCTGTTAATGCAGATAAATGAAAGGGCCTCGTCAGGCCAGCGGTATTACGTCTGATTACCAAGCGGGAGGTTGTGGATTCGATTCCCACTGGTGGCCGCTGTAAGTACATTCGAAAAAATGGTCTTAGTCTGGGTGTATTTCCCTGTTTGTGATGTCCTTCTCCGGTTGCCATAGCACAGAGTATCCTAGTTTGGGACCAGGACAAGTGATTGTGTTGTGTGGAATTTATTATTAGAAATACAAATTAAATTGCAATTAGACCCGTTTTATTCATAACGACTTTAATGGTTGATGCCATGGCTAAAAAACTGTTACTTATATGTATAACTGGGACATTTATGTTTTTATTTGAAGGACTGTACTTTCATTTTGCTATCGAGTTGTATTGTGCCAGGACCGATTGCTTTTCTGAATGACATGGTAAGGGAAACAATTCAAGGTTATGCCGCCCTGTAAAAGGTTTCTGGAAACTACAAATTGTACTTTCTGTAACACAGAGTTATGAAATAATTGACATAATCTGCGTTTTAATTAGGCTTTTGAAGGCCCTACCCAGTGCAAACTAGCGCCACTAATGGAAAGAAATGGATTAAAGTCCTAGTTTGTATATACTAGGCTGAAGACTGAAGGCTCTTAAAATGGTTATCACAGTTGTGAAGATTTAGGGTGTTATTAAAAAAAACGTATTATAAATAACTTTATAATTTTTTACCATTGGAGACGCTAGTTAGCACCAGGTAGCGCTTTACAGAGAACGAGCGAAGAAATTATTGTAACTGAAATTAAAAACTTGTTACTAATTGCAAGTTACCTTTAAACCTTGTTTAAACCGTGTTTAACCTTGAACCGTATCCCCGACCGATTAGAGTACAAATCAGCGTGGCGTGGTGTTGTGCACCGTCTGTATGTTTACTCTCTCTTGTTATAGGAGCCTCTTGCAATATATTGACGAAGAGTTGATGCTCAGGTAATTTTTGAGAAAAAAAAGAGAGTTGTAACACTTTGCATGCGAACCGTTTTGTGTTAATTTGTAACGGCGGGCGGTAGAAGCTGGCGTGTAGTAGACGTTGGTCGTTAATTGTACATATTTGTTTTGTGCCATAGATATAGAACAGTTTATTGAACAACCAGAAAAAATTATACAACCACGATTTCTTAAATCTCAAGTAATGTTATACAATTGGTGGAGATAGATAGATAGAATATTTTTTATGGTACACAGAAATTATTGTAACATAAATTATATATAGTACAATTTGGCGGCCTTATTACTAAAAGCAATTTCATCCAGGCAACCATAGACGGAGACAAGAAAGAAATTAGAGACTGGTATGCCATTTAGAAATATTGCAATTAGGAATTCAGAAGTCTGCCAACAAACTATCATTTAGTTTGGCGGAAACGATTGTTTGTAAAAGTTGCATGTATCTTTTATAGAATAAACATTTTTTTTATTAGATAGGAGAGGTACGACAGATCTCAAAGAGAACTTGTCAATAATGTCAGACAGACGGACTGACCGACTGAAGTTTTAACAAAAACCTTTAACGTAGAAACACATATCTATATAAAATCAGCTTACATTTCGATATCAACCCTTCTGTGTCCCCACGGGCACGGGTCTCTTCCTGCATCGCAGGAAGGTTAGGCCATACTCCACCACGGGGGCCAAGTCCGGGTTGGTGGAGGATTGTAAGACAGTGGCGGGCCTTACTGCCAGAAGTTATCATGCCGCCCATAAGGCCCCTGACATGGCTTAACGACTGCCATTACAGGACAGCCGGCACCAACGGCTTGCGAAGCCATTGCCGGCGTGCCATTAGCGGTAGTCACGGGATAATCTCCCATCCTGCACATGACTGCGGCTGTTGTTGCTTATCTTAAGTTATTGACTCCAATCACTCGGTTCGACTAGGCCACGAGCGCAGCATACATTTCAAAAAACTTATATTAAAAATTTCCGAATGCTGAGCATTAACTACGCGTACTACGCAGGAGGGACCCAAACACAGCAATATAACTCATTGCGAGGTACCTCGGTTCGTCCCGCCTGCTCAGTAGTTAATGATCAGCGATCGGAGTGCTTAGTGCGAGTTTTTCAACTACTCGATCGCGTTAACGTAAACTCATATTTCTATGGCATCGAGGAAGCGCCACCTAGCGACAAGTATGGAAATTAAAATTGCTGAGTGCGAGTTGTAATGGTTTACGTTGAGAAGTGAACACGTTTACCAGCCAAAACACGAATAAACGCGAGTGCGAGTTGTACTGTGAGAGCGTTTTGCCAGTTCGAACCGTTAACTTACTCATACTCACTACTCAATGCTCGATTAACGCGGTAGTAAAGTTATTCGATTGGATCTGTCAAACTCGCACTAACCACTCGGGTTGTTAGTTATTTATTATTTCAGTTTTGTAAAGCGTTTTTCGCGAAGTCATATTTCACGCCAGCTTTCGCCGGTCCGCTTCTAAAGTAGTTGGTTGGTTTTGTTTTTAGATTTTCGTTTGGGCCTATAGAGCATTTTTTACAGGAAAGTCCAGTTAGGTCCAGCAACAACGGACGTGCAACGGATTTCCGTTATACGATTCCAGTGTTGCCAGACGTTTGTGTGAAAATAAATAAATAGTTTGAATTTTTATTATTTAGAAAGCTTCCTGTATAAATGCATACACTAATTATGCGAGCTTATAGTAAAAAAAGCTTCGAATTGAGAACCTCCTCCTGTTTTGAAGTACGTTAATAAAAAGTAAAGAAAACAGTTCTGAGGAATAAATTGTGAATACGTTTATTTTTATGTTAGTGGCGGCTGTAGCAGGAGAAAATCCATTTATTATTTTAATTCTTTATTGCACTAATTGCATTAGTAAATGTACAAGGGCGTGCTTGATGCAAGAAGCATTCTCTTCCAGCAAACCTTTGGTGTTGAAGAGACTCGCAAAGGGTAGTGCGTCTTGATATCATCTTGAAAAGATAATTTATTTAAAACTTGGTACTAGTTAGTACTGATACTAATTTTATTTTAACATATTTTACATTTGTAAACTGGGAGATCTTTGAAGTAATACATTAGATTCAATTTACTTCTAAATGGATTTTATTCCTCTCATTTTGCTGTAGAACAGTCAGCATGTAGCATGTATTTGTGTTTGTTTGTTTATATCAAGCCAAGCCTTTTAGATTCGATAGAGTTTTTCTGACATGATTTGAACAAAATATCATTGATATCATTCGAAATACTTCAAATTCCTCATAAAGTTACGTTTGCCGCCACCACCACCACTTGTTATACATTAACATCAGCCCTTACATTTTAAGTTAATTTCAAACTTGTGTCTAATAGCACCAGCGTTCACCGATAAAAGCTTTAAAAAAAGAACTAACAGCACCAAGAATTTTGGCCGAAGCTTTTACTAAAACACCCAAACGAAATCGCAAGAAAGTAACTTTTAAATTTTTCGCACAGGGCAACACTACCAATGACGGCGGAGACCGCGAATATGTCGCAAACTGGCAACGCCCTAGCCTCAATACACGACCAGCACCTGTCGCAAAACATCAAACTAAAACAAAACTTCCTGAACAACTCCACAACGAACATCTACCAAAACCTTTCCTCGAATTTCCAAACCGCCTCCCGCATTTCCATAGACGACCCGTTACTGTGCAGAAAAGACGACATCATGTATGCAGACCACGCCGGCAGCGACGCCATAGTGGACTCCCCGCAGATCAGAAACGCCAACTGCGAATGTGGTCTGTGCCCCAAGCCCGAGCCTCGAGACGACAACACGCTGAGCGACCTACAAAGATCCGTGGCGTCCAAATGCGGTTGCGACGCATGCAACTCAAACGGAGACATCCTAAGCTACTACAGGAATTGCTCAAATCACAGCTCCGACACCGGCATTATACACTGCGAGACGTGTAAAAAGCAAAAGATATCCGTCTCCAACTTCAGGGCGCTGCAAATCGCCAACAGACTTCGCATTGCTGAGACGGACAGCGTGGAAAATGGTACGGATGAAGAGCTGTGCAGGGAGATAGATATGAGTTTGAACGACGATAAGGGTTCCAGCTTTGAGCACAGGAAGCGACACAACCGGCACAGTTCTGAGCCAGCCTCGGCTGGTATCGATCTGAGTCAGTTCTGTCAGTGCGAGTTCGATAATAAGCGGAAAACGTCGTCGGTGGACGAGATTTTCAAGATGGCGGAGGAGAATGGGCGGGAGGCGGCAAAGGAGGATTTGGACGAGTTGAAGCCGGGCCAGAGGCAGCGGAGTCTGTCTGACAGTCAGAGAGATAAAGCCAAAGTTGAGAATAATACAGGTGAGTGGAGAATTACCATTGGCATTGTCCGGACGTAATATTTATTAACAATCAGTTCGTATTCGTCTACTGGCCTGGCCTCAGAGGCACGCCACTTCTTTCTATCCTCGGCCTTGGCAATTTTAAGCGTTGAGTTATGCGAACACCTCAGGCACTATGTTTTCAGGTATCCCCACTATGTTTTCCTTCACGGATAACGCGTGGTATTGATATGCATCATAGAGTCATTGTTACATCCTGAGCTTTGGACCCACGATCTCTTAAACGTGCAGCGTTTTACCGATCGCGTCGATGTACTGATGACTGACTGATTGACTGACCCCCCTCCCCAGATTGCGACATCCCCTGATGCAGTCGGATTGGGTGGCGACTGGCGTCGTCATGCTACCTGTGTTCGATAGGTTGATTGATTGACCTTCCCCCCTTCCCAGGCTGCGTCACCCCCCGGTGTGGCAGCTTGGGTGAGGGGGGGGGGAGCGACTCGCGCCGTTATGCTATACCTGTTTTACATAGGTTGATTGACCCCCCCGCTCCAGACCGGGACACTTCCGGCTGCCGCAGCCTGGGGGAGCGACTTGCTCCGTCTTGCTACTTGTGTCATACAGGTTGAATGATTGACCCCCCTCCCCAGGTTGCGAGACCCCCCCGGTGCCCCCCCGGCGGGCGCGCGGGCGGCGCGCGCACACCCCCCCCGCGCCCCGCGCCCAACGGCCTCCCCCCCACGCCTAAAGTGCACATGGGCGCTTGCTTCTCCAAGGTACGGTGCTTCTTTGAGATGTGGAGTTTTGTTACAAATTTACTTTAGTACTTTTTGATCCTCCGAACTACTTCGACATTTTCTTAAACTTGACTCTTTCCAAACTCGTCTCTTTTTTAACTTGCCATCTGTCTCTTTTTTTAAATTGACTCTAAGAGAGAGACGAGTTTGGAAAGAGTCAACTTTAAGAAAATTTCCAAGTCATCCGGAGGGCTTTTTGAAACTTTCTTGGTTGTGTGCAGACGTGATTGTGTAAGAAACTGGATTCATAATAATTGTATTGACCTTCATTATACTGACCTCAGCGTTATGCTCGTGAACGAATGCTGTTCGTGTGTCTGGCCACAGCACTTGTTTTCCCTACTTAGGTATTGATGGCAATCGTGAAATCTTCTCATAAGTATATTATTATTTCAAAAACCTATTTAGGGGCTAAAAACTCCACCCATGCCGGGACTCCTGCGAGCTCTGGCTAACCGTGCCAGCGCTCTCCCAACTGAGCTAATGGGCAACTCACCGGCATCTGTGAAATTTTGAACCTCTTTACAATACTCTCTGTATTACGTACAGGCAGCAACGCCTGCCAACAGAGTGAATTTATTGACTAAGTTGGTACAATGTACTTTAGTACATATTTGGTATAGGTGGCAACTGATGTATAACTTTTAATATGTTAACTCTGTTAATTAAGGAGTTGAAAAGACTACGTTTAATTTTTTGTCCATTTTTTTCCCCAAAATTATCTAGATTTTGAAATGGACACCTAGTTTAACTTGTAACGTTCATCAAGCCGCAGTTTCTGCGCTACTTTGAATAAAACCTTTTCATTTCATTTTATGACTTAATAAAAGATGGTCAGAGTAGAGTTTAGTTTACTTTCCCGCTGCCTTTTTCTCCACTACACTGCGGCCTGAAGGCTGCTTACATTTTACATTGTACATTGATATTCAGCAAACAAAATGTAAATTCTTTACGTTGAAATAAGTTGATTTCAATCGCAGGTATTCAACGGTTGTCCGCTAAGGATAAACTGCACAGCCTCCTGGATCAACCCTGACACCCGGGATCAACACATACTTATAGGTAAGCAGGGTTGCAAATCATCAAGATAATTTATTTTCACGGAAAATTATCTGATAATTATCCATCCACGGGTAAATAATTTATGCTTAGAAATAAAAGTATTTTGTATTTTTTGTTACAAAATTACATTAAAAAATAAAATCTGTGTTAGAAATCTGTGTGTAAAATGTGCGATAGAGTTAATACAATAAATACATAGATAACATCCAAGACCCGAGACAAACAAGAAAAGTTAGTTTCCTAGTTTGACCCGGCCGGGGATCGAACCCGAGACTTTCGGTTTTACAGTCAGCGTGCTAAACCGCTGCGCCACTGAGGCCGCCGATCCGATTCTATCCGATAGTAGCCGAGGTATATTCTAAAAGCGAACAGACTATAGTAGCCGAGGTATATTCTAAAAGCGAACAGACTATAATCTCTGTGATTACACATTTGTCCTAAATGAAACTTTTTTCACTTTCATATTATTTTATATAAGTAACGATATGTAAGTGTATTATGTTATGATGAAGTATAAGTATGTATCAATATTCAAATTTGCACTGGCTACCCGTCTTTCTAATTTCCTTCGCAAACTTTCCATCGTAAGGTTGCCTGGAAGAAATTGCTTTTAGCAATAAGGCCGCCAATTTTACGAAGTATGTATATTTGTAATTTTTTTGTATTTGTTGTTTTTCCAGTGTACAATAAAGATTGTTCTTATGGGGCTTCTAGACAGGCCATATTTTCACGAAAATGTGTAGCTGCAAATGTGTGGCCGGTAGCATCAGCCATAATTTACGGCTAGACTATGAAATATTTAGGAATATTGTTAGTATGGCCGGGATATATTGTGACATATTTTTTGTGTATCCGATGAATTTTTAGTATCCCAGCTATATGGCCGGAACGATCGCTTTGCAATCGAAAATACTGCAATATTTTCTCAGCCTGTCTCGCTTTACGGCCTTAATCAGTGTCCCTTTTTCATGCTACGTGAAGTGAAGTTTGCTGCGATTTGTTCGACTAGAGCTATGTTCGTGTTTGTACTGTTTCTCTTTATTTTGGTTCGTTCGTGTTTATGTATATAGCCCGTGTAAAACAAAATATTGAGCCATATACTGTTGTAGAAATGTTGCCGGGAATGGCCGGGATATACATTTTCCAAACATGTGCTGCATAAAATGTTTTTTTTTTGTATTTTCGGGATATAGTGTAGCCAAATATTTCACAAAAAGTGTAGCACGTCTAGAGGCCCCTTTTATCTTATCTTATTTTACGAGCACCACCAAAAACTTAAATCCCCCTCTGCGCAGGAGCCGAGGAGGGCATCTACACGTTAAACCTGAACGAGCTTCACGAGACTGCGATGGACCAGCTCTGTCCGCGGCGCACCATATGGATGCACGTCATCAAAGACGTACTCATGTCGCTGTCAGGTCAGTTGGTGCCCCGGTTTAGCCCCTCGGGGCAAAACATGAATTTTGAATAAAACTATAAAATTAATTACACTATTTTTATTTTTAATGCACTAACCCGTGCTAAGGAACAAATTTAAAAACCTATTTAGAGGCTAAAAATTTCACCCATGCCGGGATTCGAACCCGCAACCTCTGGCTATCCGTACCAGCGCTCTACCAATTGAGCCAATGGTAGAGCGCTGGTACGGATAGCCAGAGGTTGCGGGTTCGAATCCCGGCATGGGTGAAATTTTTAGCCTCTAAATAGGTTTTTAATCTATAAAATTAAGTTTCATTGAAGCGCGGTTCAAAAAATGTGTAAAGTACACTTTGTGCCAAAAGAGCTACTATAATATTCATGATTATTTAGATGACAATGATGTCTGGAATCGAAGCATGTAACATGCATAGTTTTGTAAATATTGTGTGAACTCTGTTAGTTAAGGAATTTGAAAAGACTAAGTTTGGACTTTTTTTGTCCATTTTTTCACCAAAATGTTCTAGATTTTTAAATGGACACCTAGTTTGACCTGTAACGTTCATTAAGCCGCAGTAAATTTTATGAATCTTTAAATTAATCCATTAGTAGCCGCAAAGTGTCCCCCATCTATCTATCTATTTTGTATCCTGTTCAATGCTACTTTCAGGCAAGACTCCCTCCCTTTACCGGCACGAGCTGATAGCTCTGATCGGGTCTGCGCGGGGCGGCAAGAGTCTGCGAGTGCTGCCTCCGCGCCTGCTGCCGAGGCGGTTCGCCTTGACCACGCGGGTACCCGACACCAGAGGTATGCACCGGACACCAGTGGCGTAGCCAGGTGACCGAGGGCCCTGAGACAAATTAAAAAAGGGGGCCCCACTGCCATGTAAACTGATTAGGTTTTGTGAAATAAAAATATCGTTATCAACCCTTGTATGTCCCCACTGCTGGGGCACGGGTCTCTTCCTGCATCGCAGGAAGGTTAGGCCATACTCCACCACGGGGGCCGAGTCCGGGTTGGTGGAGGATTGTAAGACAGCGGCGGGCCTCACTGTCAGAAGTTATCAAGCCGCCCATAAGGCCTCTGACATGGCTTAACGACTGCCATTATATGACAGCCGGCACCAACGGCTTAGCGTGCCTATAAAAATATGAAATACACAAATACTTTGACAAATACAATAAAACGCACATCGATGTATAATAAAACGCACATATCACTATCCGTCAAATTAACAACACAGAAAGAATTTAGGGGAATTCCCTAGGCTTAACTTTTGAATTTCTCTCAAATGAGCTGTCATGATTAAAGTGGGGTTGCAACCTATCATATTTATTTTGAAAATGGGAGGAAATCGGGCTGTATTCCTATATTTTTGATGTATGTTGTACCATAATTATATTTATGCCACACCTGGCAATAAAGTGGCCTTTTCTGCACGCTGCGCGTACGGAAAAAGCCGCTTTCTGGCCAAGTGTAGACATAAAAAGATGTACACAACACGGGAGGTAATAAAGAAAGCTCTCGATCGCATATTTACGTCCCTCGCTTGCAGCTCGGGCCGCAAACTTCTGCGATCTCGGCCTTTCTTTGTATTACCACCCTAGTTGTGTAATGTACTATTATCGAACTCTGTGTAACGTATATGTTTCCCCGCAGGCTGCGTGCGCTGCGCGGTGGCGCGGAGTCCCTACAACGGGTACAAGTACCTGTGCGGCGCCACGCCGGCCGGGCTCTTCCTCATGCAGTGGTACGACCCGCTGCACAAGTTCATGCTGCTCAAGGTCAGTGCTACAACCCGCTGCACAAGTTCATGCTGCTCAAGGTCAGTGCTACGACCCGCCGCACGAGTTCATGCTGCGCAAGGTCAGTGCTACGACCCGCTACTTGAGTTCATGCTGCTCAAGGTCAGTGTTACGACCCGCTACTTGAGTTCATGCTGCTCAAGGTCAGTGCTACGGACCCGCCGCACGAGTTCATGCTGTTCAAGGTCCTTGCTACGACCCCCTGCACAAGTTCATGCTGCTCAAGGTCAGTGCTACGACCCGCCGCACGAGTTCATGCTTCTCAAGGTCAGTGCTACGATCCGCTGCTCATGTTTATGCTGCTCAAGGTCAGTGCTACGACCCGCCGCACGAGGTCATTCTGTTCAAGGTCAGTTCCCACGCCCGCAGTCTGTTCCTCATGCAGTGCTGAAATCAGATCACATCTTATGTAAAGGATCCAATGCGTTCCGTGGCTGCATTGCCATAAAAATGCTTCGCATCAGGTAAGGTTACTTGCCGCCGTGACTTACGCCCGAGATTTAAGCTTTTGCTGCATAGTTGGACCACTAGGCCCGTGAAATTAATAAATATTGAGACACATTGTCGCAGCAGCACAAGTTTACTTGCTTAAAGATCAACTGCCCTTGCATTGTTACTTATCTCTCGGCGCTCGTGGCCTAGTTGAACCCAGTGATTGGAATCAATCACTTGAGTCAAGCAACACCAGGCGGGGTCAAGTGCTGGATGGGTGACTGTCCCGTGACTACCGCAAGTGGCATTTTTCCAAGCGCTTCCGTGCTTTGCAAGGCACGTTAAGCAGTTGGTGCCGGCTGTCATGTATTGGCAGTCGTTAATCCATGTCAGAGGCCTTATGGGCGGCTTGATAACTTCTGACAGTAAGGCCCGCCACTGTCACCTGCCACCAACCCGGACTTGGCCCCCGTGGAGGAGTATGGCCTAACCTTCCTCCGATCCAGGAAGAGACCCGTGCCCCAGCAGTGGGGACATACAGGGGTCGATATCGACGACTGAGCTGTAAATATCACGGCGCACTACATCTTTTTCTATAACCGCCACTGCCAGCCGACCTAACCTGTCCCCCTATCCCACAGAACATCGAATGCGTCCTGCCGTCTCCGCTTCAAGTGTTTGAGTTAATCATCGTCCCAGAACTGGAGTATCCACTCCTTTGCGTCGGCGCCACGCGGCGGCCATTGCAGCTACAGCTTATCAATATCAATTCTGGTGAGTTGAAAAGGAAATAAAAAAAAATCTAAAAAGGTACATGCAACTTATACATTATATCGTTTCCGCCAAACTAAATGATAGTTTAGCGGCGGTACCCGTGCTAAGGACAATTTTAGCCTCTAAATAGGTTTTTAAGATTGTCCTTAGCACGGGTTCGTGCATTGAAAATAAAATAATGTTAAAAATAAATACATGTGGGTACAGCGATATCATTCTGATGTAAAACCTAACTGCAAAGTAGGGTACTCGGGACTGCAAGTGATGCAAATTACTTCAGCCAGATGTCACTGCCTGTACGTAATACAGAGAGTGTTAGGAGAGCGCTGGCACTGTTGGTCGCGGGTTCGAATCCCGGCATGGTTGGAATTTTTAACCTCTAAATAGGTTTTTTAAATTATGTACAGTCTGTTAGCTTATAGAAAGTACCTCGGCTACTATTGGATAGAATTGGATATATTCGTGTAATAGAAATATCGGAACAAATATGACACTTAATTAAACTTATCTCTTCAAAATAGACAAGACAAGTTTTTTACAGAGCAGGAAGTAGTATTACACTCGTGTGCTTTCGGCGAAAACCGAAGCCTGCTCTAGAGCCCGAGGTATGTTCTAAAAGCTAACATTTTAAAAAACTTATTTAGAGGCCAAAAATTAGCTCAGTTGGAAAGAGCGCTGGCATGGACAGCCAGAGGTAGCGGGTTCGAATCCCGGCATGGGTGGAATATTTAGCCTCTAAATAGGTTTTTAAAATGGTCCTTGCATTAGTGCATTATAAATAATAGTATACAGTCTATTTATCCTTACTTGGCCAATTTAGTAAACAAGATTCTACCCGTAAAGTATGAATTTTAGTCGCAAAGCGCCATATTCCCGTAAATGACGTAATCGGGGAGACTATTTTAGATAACACGCTGTCAATTTTATAAACAAAGTACATTAAGTTGCCAGAAAATATGTCGTTTTGGCATCAAATATCAATTTTGAGGTTAGAATCTTGTTTAACTAAATTTGCCAAGTAAGGATAAATAGACTGTAGACTATACATTTGTAAAATTGTAGTAGCAATGCCGGGTTCGAACACACGGCCTCCCGATTGAGAATTGAGCCGATATTCTACGGCTCTACTAATAAAAATAAATTGTTAATCTCGGCAGGTGCCACGTGGTTCCATTCGGACGAGTTGACGCTGCAAGCTAGCAGCGGCAACACGGTCATACCGCGCCCGGAGAGGCTTCACACTCTGCGCGCCGTTCACCAGCTCAACAAGGACGCGGTAACTGATGCCTGGTCGTCTTACACCCTGCTCAATACGCCTGTATTTATTTCGTAACTCTAACAGGCTACATATTAACGCATACACTTAGGGGCCATCCATAAAGTACGTCACGGGAATTTCGTGATTTTTTTTCTCCCCTCCCCCGTCCTTGTCACAGCAGGTCACATATGTGAGACCCCCCCCTCCCTAGTGTGACGTCACATATTTTGCAATTTTATATTTAGAAATTGTTGAACTCGAACAGCAGTTCCGCAATTAGTTTTATATCAAGAGTTGCAAATGTTTTGAGTATTTCGTGAATTGTGGAAAGTTCGTGTTTTAACACGTAGTTTTGGGTGAGTTTTGGAAATGAGCCGTCTTGAAACTTAGGCCCCTTCCCACCCCCAGTCACAAAATGTCACAATTCGTCGACCCCCTCCCTCCCCCTTAACATGTGACGTAATTTATGGATGGTCCCTTACAACAAAGTCAGTCAATCAATCAGTCAGTCACTCACTCATCTGACTGCTAGACTTATCGCGGCTCCCCGCTTGGACTCCCCGCGGCACGCCAGTTCTTTGCGTGCTCGGCCATCCTCATCCAGCCATCTTCAGTAGGACCAGCGAGCTGGTGGGGTCTTACACTGCGTTCGCCAGTTCGCGGTCTTACTGGAAAATATGTATAAATTCTCATATGGTCCATTTATTTAGGTGATTAAGTAAATGTAAATAATCTTGAATAGCGTTTTTATTGATTAAGCCATGTCAGAGGCCTTATGGGCGGCTTGATCAGAGGCCTTATGGGCGGCTTGATAACTTCTGACAGTGAGGCCCGCCACTGTCTTACAATCCTCCACCAAGCCGGACTCGGCCCCCGTGGTGGAGTATGGCCTAACCTTCCTGCGATGCAGGAAGAGACCCGTGCCCCAGCAGTGGGGACATACAAGGGTTGACAACGAGCGAACATGATCTTGTCAAAATGTAAAGTAGTAATGACGAAACTGAGGGAAATCTCGAAAATGTGCTACATAATTTTAAACATTTGAAAATGATACATAGAAAAAGAAATATAAAAAATGGCGTAAAGAGGTTTGCACCGTTACAGTGCAGATGAAACGAAAGCGTTCTGGTCGTCAGGTGCTGGTGTGTCACGAGAACGTGGTGGACATAATCCCGCCGCTGGCGGGCGCGCTGCAGCCGGCCGCGCGGCGCCGGTCGCCCGCGCCCGGCGACCAGCACCGGCGCCGGCTGCTGGCACGGATACAGTTCAACTTCACCATCGACAGCATACGTGAGACACTTTCCTTAACATCGACAGCCTACGAGAGACACTTTCCTTAACATCGACAGCATACGTGAGACACTTTCCTTAACATCGACAGCATACGTGAGACACTTTCCTTAACATCGACAGCATACGTGAGACACTTTCCTTAAGCCGTCGGCGCCGGCTGTCGTGCAATGGCAGCCGTCAAGCCGCGTCAGAGGCTCGATAAGGCTAGGGTGAAGGCCTGCGCAACCGGGGGGTGGGCAGCAGCGCCCCCTGCAGTACAATTCCACCAAACTGCGATCCCCAACCCGCAAGCCCAGCGTGGGGATTATGGGCATTACTCCCCAATGATGGCACAACCTTGCGCTATGGCGCTCATTAGAGGAGGGCTTTGTCCAGCAGTGGACTAATATAGCCAGAAGAAGAAAGGCCTGCGCAGGAGAGGGACTATCCCCCGGATACTTTTTTGCCCGTCTATATAGATCTCTTATAAATTGTATCGAGTAACGCACACGAAGGACTAAAAGTACCCTGTACAAAGAGTCCTCAAGTTACCGAGGACATCAAGAGACCCGACTGGACTAAAGTTCGGTGTTCTCTTTTATGTAAATTACAATAAAATGTAATCTCAGAATATTTGCTTCCATAGCGTACGCTTCATTCAACTTCCGGGGAACAAAATGACCGCACACCGTAGGCTTTGCGTCGACAAATACTCTGAGGACATTTTTTACGATTCAGGGACTTTTGTCCCTCGGGGACAATCGTCTGCGCAGGCCTTAAGCCGTCGGGGCCGGCTGTCGTGTAATGGTAGCCGTCGAGCCACGTCAGAGGCGTCACGGTCGGCTCCATAAGGCTAGACGCATGCTGAGACGCAGGCGACGTAGCCCAGCACAGTTCAGTACAGGCCATGGCAGTTGAGGCATACATAGGCCTCCGCCGCAAGCTGCGACGCAACTATTTGCTCCATTCCTGGGCAATTCTCACCCATAACAACTCTTTCAATGTCTTTTTTGAATAGTCTGGATGATTTGTATCATACAAACAATGTGAACCTTGTTTGTATGATACAAACTAACGAGCGAACTAACTCAATTAAATGTTTTATCATTGCAACCAAATTTTTAGTAAACACGCCTCGACGTGCACGCGCCGCGCAGTAATCTGTGCCGGCACTACGACTAGACGCAGAGTAGGGCAGACACATGTCTGCGTCGCACGTGCCTGCGCCGCAGCGAACCTAGCTCAATGACGTTCCAAGCTTTACAAAATCTGCGCTGCGCTGTGCTGCGTCGCCTGCGTCTCAGCATGCGCTTATTTATTTATTTCAATTGATTTACAGACCACGTGGTCCAGTGTTATATTAGTAGCAATAAATATAGAACTTAGCCTAGGGTTAGTATTTAATAAGTAACAGTGACTTAGTGCGTTTAATTAAAATCCAAATTAGTGGATTATCCAGCCGTGATGCAATTGCGTTCAGAATGCTATTGCCGCTCCCGCACACTCTGCACAGTAATGATGCTGACTTTTTTCGCCAGATGGCGTCAAAACCATCTACTCGGGCCTCGGCAAACATTGTCGAGGCCCTGCAGAAGCGCGCTTAGCCTAACTTCTGGCAGCAAGGCCCGCCAATGGGCCTCCTCCACGGTTACAATCCTCCACCGACGCTGACTTGGCCGGTGCCGCTCCACTATGGGGTGGGGTGGCCTAACCTTGCTGCGACACAGAAGGAGACCTGTGCCCCAGCAGTCGCGGGATACAAAAGAGTTGATATCATGACAAATCTTACCAACAAACAAATATTTTTTAGCTGCGAAAGTTACAACGAAATTTTATCATCAGGATCCCTAGTTGGCATTAAATTTCGCAACCAGTCGCGGTTTAATTCCTTAAACGCAACTGTGTTTAAGCAATAAAATTTCTTTGTGTTTAATTAAATCGATAAAAGTTGTATACTCCTGTAAAGGTGTTTCCCACTGACTTGTACATTAGAATAAGTATTTTTTAAATGAAATGTGAAAATTCTGTTGGAGTAGCTAATTTTTCTATAATATAAAAATGAATCGCTGAATGTGTTGGTAAGCGCAAATCTCGAGAGCAGCGGAACCGATTATGCTAATTCTTTTTTTACAATATTCCTCGAAGTATGAGGATGGTTCTTACGGCGAGAAAAATAAAAAAAAAATAAAGAATCGACAGTTTTGCGGTACGAAGTTCGCTGGGTCAGCTAGTCTATAATATAAAATTGAATCGCTGAATGTGTTGGTAAGCGCAAATCTCGAGAACACTTGAACCTATTTCACTACTTCGTTTTATAGAATATTCCTTGAAGTACGAGGATGGTTCTCACGGAGAGAAAAGTTAAAGATACGACCTGCTAGGCGATACGAAGTTCGCTGGGTCAGCTAGTGATAAATAGATAAATCCCTCGAAAGAGAACTTGTTAATTCGCATCGGGTTGCGTGCAGGGTAATAGGTGATTCCCCCTCCCCGCAGTATGCCTGCAGGACTCCGTGCTGGCCTTCCACCGGCACGGCGTGCAGGGCCGCTCGCTGCGGCACGCTGACGTCACGCAGGAGATCGCAGACGCCTCGCGCGCATACCGGCTGCTGGGGGCAGACAAGTGAGTCGCTGTTACAATAGACAATAGAATACACTTTTTCAATTCAATTCATTGTAGACTTTTAGTCCGGATTTACTTACGGGTGTTGTTATATCGGAAAAGTCCGACCAGGTTTCGCTCCGATTCGCAGAGCTTAATCATGGTAACCGACGACGCGAGCTCCGTCTCTGCTCACCATGATTAAGCTCTGCGAATCGGAGCGAAACCTGGTCGGACTTTTCCGATATAACAACACGCTTAAGTAAATCCGGACTAAAAGTCTACAATGTGTTGTGCTTACGAAAGTTTTAGTTCGAAAATTCAATTCATTTCATTTATTTGCTAGAATGTGGTACAGTGCATACACAAATATAAGTACCCAGATAATAAAACACTATTTTAAGCACCGCACATGCTGTCAGTCTTGACATGCGACAATTTATATAGACTATAAAACTACTCTTGACTATCCTTCCAGCGATACAAAAAATTTCTTCACTGTCCGAGCTGCGCAACTTTGGAACAAGCTTCCTAACTATATTCGAGAGAGTCCATCCGTATATGCTTTCAAGAAGAGGTTAAAAGAGCACTACCTTTCTAACATCACATAGTTAATAGGTTTATGTATGTATAAATATATATTTATATGTAAAATATATATTATCGTATTATTACTTTAAACACCCAATGCTGAGGTTGGCTGTAAGAGATCTATATTAGAGATAAGTTCGCCTTTGAAACGGATTTAATGTAATGATCTTTCAAATTTACTATTTACAATAAAGAATATAAATATAATAGAATATTTATTGGGCAAAAACATTAGTACACAGCTTTTCCAAAATTGTTTTACTTAATGCTATATGCAAAATCAACGATTAGCTTCTGACGCTGTGCCAGGTTAAAAACCTGTGTTACAGCAACTTCCCCACCGAAGTGACAATGTTTGAGTTGAACTCGGATTGTACAGACAATTAGTTTCACTTAATATACCAATTTTTAATATTTTTACTGAAGTAAAGAATATTATTTATATGTAATATATAACCCAGGACCCATATATATAATTATATGTATGTATTTATTGTATTAAATATATCGACGAGTTAGCACCTGTAACATTTAGTTGTACTTAGTATAGGGCTAACGAGATCTGTGTAATATGTCCATGGATATTTTGTTTTTTATTTATTTCTGGTTCCCACGACACAGGGTATCCTAGTGTGGGGCCAAAGCAATGTATATGCCTGTATCTAAATGTTATGTCATGTCTGAAAAAATTTGCAGTATTCTCAGGAATGTTTTTAGTCTGTTAGGATCTTTTATAGTCTAGTCTAGGATCATAGACGGTCAGACTCTGTGCCACGCCGACGTTACGCAGGAAACGCCCCTACTGGCCGAAGACAAGCGATTCGCGAGAATGCTGTTTATTGCAGTTTGTCTGTGTAAGAATCACCACGGACTGTGATAGAGAGGTTCTTACAGACAGAATTCGGTTTTAGGAAACTTATTATTATTTTATTGTTTTTTTTTTTTAACTTTTAGTTTACATAAAAATGGATATATCTAAGTGTAATTGTATGCTAAAAAAAAGTTTCCGCACATGGTAGCTAAGTAACAAACATGTTCAAGTTAATGTGAAGTAAGTTTAAACTACTTACAATACAGCACCGAGGACGGCCTTAAGTGCATATTTAGTGCGATACCAGTGACTGAATTATATATCCCCTCACTTTGGTGTCTTAGCCCCTTTTTCATAATGGTCCGCTAACTTAAAACAGCTGCTAAAGAGTGTTCTTTTTCATTCTGACTTAGGTCAATAGAACAAGACAGAGCGAGAATTAGCAATGCTTTAAGTTAGCAGACTATTATGAATAAGGGGGTTAGTGTTTATTTAAAATCAATAATTGTAAAAGTTGCTGGTATTGCTATGTAAAAAAAGCATTACACTACCGTATCTATTTCTCCTTCGGCAAATTCTCCGATTTGAGAGTATCTTATCTTCTGTATCTGCTGTTTCTGTAACAACTTTCCGGTATGCAATAAAGAATAAGAAGTGTTCTTGAGTGGAGACCGCGACTCGGCAAACGTAGTGTACCTAGGACGCCCTCCAACCAGGTGGGATGACGATCTGCGAAAGACTGCCGGCAGATGCTGGATGCGGCAAGCTGAAGACAGGGCGCTATGGCGCTCATTAGGGAAGGGCTATGTCCAGCAGTGGACTACATAATATAGCCTGAAGAAGAAGAATAAAGAATATTCTTATCTTATCTTACACTCAGTATCATAACCATCCTTTCTCCCCCGCAGAGTGGTGGTGCTAGAATCGCACGTTCTCCAGAACAACACACTAACCGGCGACGATGGGAACGACCTTTACATCCTAGCTGGACACGAGGCGTCTTACTGAATAGTAAAAGGTACTCTCTAACACATCGAGCTATCATTGGGGAGCCGGGACACCCTGAGGGGGCAAGCAGTAACGCGAGACTACTTCTAGCCTTTTGGAAAGCGGTAGGCTCACGGAAAGCCAGCTTACTGAACTGTAGATGGTATTATCTAAGACAGCGAGCTATCATTGGAGAGTTAAAATCCCTTCAGGGGGCGTGCAGTGACTTTTGATCTCTGCTGTCCTTCTGGAAAGCGATATGCTTCCAGAAGGTCCGTATCTGAATATTAGAAGGTACTCTCGTACGCATCGAGCTATTATTGGGAACTTGGGATCGCTTCAGGGGGCAAGTAGTGACGTCAGACCACTGCTGGCCTTTCGGAAAGCGCTCACAGAAAGCCACTTTCTTACACATCGAGCTATCATTGGAAAGCTGGAATCCCTTCAGGGGGCATGCAGTGATTTTAGAGCGTTGCTAGGCTTCAGGAAAGCGATAGGATTCCAGAAGGCCAGTATACTGAATAGGTCTAACGCTCTAACGCATCCAGCCATCATTGAAAATCTGGGATAATTCTGCATTCACTGTATATTTTTTTTTTTGTTGAAATAGTTTCCATTGTCCGCTCGTAAATCCCAAAAGAAATCTGGATGATCTACATCTATCTTCAACTCACGACTCAAACGATTGTATCATCATAATTACTCTCATACCCCCGGTTCCTGGTACACTAACAAGCCGTTACTCTATTGTTAACAGCTGTCACTTGGCCAAAGTGCATACAAAAAACCATTTGACAGCTGTTAACAGTAGATTGACAGATTGTTAGTGAACGAGAAACGAGTAAGCCGTTGATTCCCCAGACAGAGAGAAGATGTTGTTGTTAATGACGGGAGAATAAATAAGTTTCGGAAAGGGCGTTAGAATGTAACACACGATGACCTTGTAAGGCCATTTTAACACTGACAATGTTGTAAGCACCACGCAGTATTATACAGGGTTGTTTTTAAAATGCTCAATTCCAGAGGCACTCCAATTAGAGTTCGTGCTTAGTCACTTACAACTTTTGTTCAATGTTGTATGTAACCAACCACAATTATTTTTTTTATGCTTCGGCAATCCGCCACTTGACTCGTATCAAATTTGACGGGATAAATGAATATTTCCTGTACATGTTGAATGTCAAACTTTGTTTACAAGCCATCAGGTCTTCGAACCATAGACAAAAATGGCTGACCGCGTTTTTGGCTGTTTAGCAAAGCAAAGTTTTAAAATGTATTTTTTTTGTTACTTTTAGGTCCTCAAAAAATATACTAAAATATTTTTTGGTCTAATGGAAGATATATTTACCATTTAAGACTTACTTGAAAAGAGAGACAAATAGCGGATTGTGCATTTTGCAAATAACCCTGTTTTTAAAACGTTTCTAACACTAACTTCTACATACTTCTGTGAAAATTAAGCAAAATGAAGTCAAAGTAAAAACAAATTATTCACATTAAAAAACAAAATGTTCACTTAATGAACGTCAGAGCTGTTAATTTCACAATTAATAGATTATGCGGAGAAAAAAATAACAGAGAAACGCCACATTTATTGTTATCAAAACAGGTTTTAATTTAGTGCTTACGCGTATATGTAAACCGTTTTAAAGTTATAATGATGACTAGCTTTTGCCCGCGACTCCGTCCGCGTGGACTTTTTTTGCAACCCCGTGCACTTCCCCTTAAGGGTTAAATTTACAAAAACGGCGAAACATGTGTTCAATCAATTGTGTTGAAGAGTATTTATATAAAGTTTCAAGAAAAATAGACCACATTCTTTATACCTCCTATTCATAGCAACCCTTTTGGGGTTGAATTTAAAAAATCCTTAGTCCTTGCCTACATTATATATAGACACTGTGTGCAAAATTTCAGCTTCCTAGGTCCAACGGCTTGGGCTGGGCGTTGATGAGTGAATCAGTCAGTCAGGACTTTGAATTTTATTTATATAGATTAAGCCAGTTTAAGGAGTAGTCTAAAGTGGCCTTACCGCCGTTTTAAAATTTTTGAGTATCGTTTTGTCTGTTCAGATTTCACGAGACAGGCGGTACTTATGTTTTTACATTTCGAAGACCGTCGTTGAGTCTTGCTGTAAACAGAGCAATAATTCGTGCAGCGAAGCATTTTTTATTTACAAATGTTATTTGTAGAATTTATATCCGGAGTGAGATTTTAACCCCGATTTTTTCGAGGATCCCTTATAATAAAAACTAATCAATCACTCCTATCTATAGGACTCAGAGTTTTAGACCTATGCGTGAAATAACAGAAAAATCTTGAACAGTCTGTTCTTGAGGCGCTGTGTGCAGTTTGCTAACTAACGCCACCCACGGAATTAAAATGAAAACGTGTTTTAGAATACGTTTTTTTTTTCTTAAAGTAAATATCATAACTATTATAACATATTTTATTTCTCGTGACCACGATGACTGTAACGTCGTCGAAACGTCGAGGTAAAATTGCAATAAATTACTACGCGATTAAGCCTCGAAAATATTGTAACAATCATAAATTAACAATTGAGATAACTATTTTTAAAACCTGCAGTATAGAAGCGCTCGTGGCCTAGCCGAACCGAGCGATTGAAATCATTCGAGTTAAGCAACAACAGACGCGGTCGGATGGGTGACTACCGCTTTACTACCGCTATTGGCATTTTGCCGAGCGCTTCCGTGCTTCGAAAGACACGTTAAGCCGTGGGTGCCGGCTGTCATCTAATGGCAGTCGTTAAGCCATGTCAGAGGCCTTATGGGCTAGAAAAATATTACAACAACAGGCGCGTTCAGGTGCAGGATGGGTGACCGTCCAGTGACTACCGCCAGTGGCATTTTTGCGAGCGCTTCCGTTCTTTGCAAGGCATAATGGCAGTTGTTAAGCCAAGTCAGAGGCCTTATGGGCGGCTTGATAACTTCTGACAGTAAGGCCCGCCACTGTCTTACAATCCTCCACCAACCCGGACCTGGCCCCCGTGGTGGAGTATGGCCTAACCTCCCTGCATTGCAGAAAGAGACTCGTGCCCCAGCAGTGAGGACATACAGCGTAGGACTTGAATCGATTTCCACTAAAAGCGACAGTTTTTGCAAAACTGCTTAGACTTAGGTCTTTTCAGTAAGTTCTAAAAAGAGGTACTATAATTATTCAGAGTTCGATTTCAACCCTGTATGTCCCCACTGCTGGGGCACGGGTCTCTTCCTGCGTTGCAGGAAGGGTAGACCATACTCCACCACGGGGGCCAAGTCCGGGTTGGTGGAGGATTGTAAGACAGTGGCGGGCCTTACTGTCAGAAGTTCTGAAACCGCCCATAAGGCCTCCGACATGGCTTAACGACTGACATAAGATGACAGCCGGCACCCACGGCTTAACGTTCATATTTTCCGAAGACGCGTCCTAAAAGAAGATAAGATTAGGTACGTAATTACGTAATTCTGTATGTAATACAGAGAGTATTGTAAAGAGGTTCGAAATTTCACTGAAGCCGGTGAGTCGCGCATTAGCTTAGTTGGAAGAGCGCTGGCACGGATAGCCATAGGTCGCGAGTTCGAATCCCGGCACGGGTGGAATTTTTAGCCTCTAAATAGGTTTTTTAAGATATGATTTTTTTTCCATTGGTGGTGTCAGTTTGCCCCGTGCCGCCTTAACGCCCACGTTATACGGCCGATGTAGCAACCAAAAGGCTTGGCTTGAAATCGAAAAAGAACCTACAGGTTTTTAAAAATCCCCTCAAGTTCCCAAAAAAGGGGGCATTCTTATCATTCACACAAACATAAGAGAACTTCTCATTTGTACATAAGTTTTGTGTAAAACAATTCTTTCATTGTTTACAATAAAGCATAAATACATAATAACATACGAGTAAGCGGTGGTAGCCTAGTGGGTAGAACAATGAATGAATACTGTGAAGCCCCAGGTTCGATTCCCAGTGCGGACATGTACCAATGACTTTGTTTTCTAAGTTACGTACATTTGTAAAGTTATTGTAGCAATACCAATCGCTGGCGGTGAAGGAAAGCATCGCGAGGAAACCTGTGTCTGAGGTGTTCAAATATCTCGACACTTGGAAGAAATTGCCAATCCGCGTTGGGCACTCGTGGTAATTAAGCCCATATTCTCTCTCTGAGAGAAGGTCCGTGCCCCGCAGTGGGACGTTGAAATTGCTAATCCGCGGTGAGCACGCGTGGTAATCAAGCCCATACCCTCTCTCTGAGAGAAGGTCCGTGCCCCGCAGTGAGACGTTTATAGGCTACATGAAAAAAAAAACTAGTAACTTCGCCAACTTCGAACAAATAACACCTCTTACTTTTTTGACGAAATTTTTAGTGTTGGACCCTTTTTTGGGAATATAGGGGATTTTTAATACTTGAATGAATAATCTGGTAAAGAGACCGTAATATAGATAAGATTAGAAGTTCAAGCATGCTCAGCGTATTCCGTTAAACTCTTAAGGGCCACTTTCTGAATTGAGAATTTCATTAAGTAAATACTGTAAATAAATACTTGAGTAATGTTATGTCAGGCTCTTTTCAGAGTGCTTAGTGCGAGTTTTTTAACTACTCGATCGCGTTAACGTAAACTCATATTTCTATGGCAACGAGGAAGCGCCACCTAGCGACAAGTATGGAAATTAAAATTGCTAAGTGCGAGTTGTAATGGCTTACGTTGAGAAGTGAACACGTTTACCAGCCAAAACACGAATAAACGCGAGTGCGAGTTGTACTGTGACAGCGTTTTGCCAGTTCGAACGGTTAACTTACTCATACTCACTACTCAATGCTCGATTAACGCGGTAGTGAAGTTATTCGATTGGATCTGTCAAACTCGCACTAAGCACTGAGAAATTCGAAGAGACAGCAGTACAGTTAACTATTGCCTTATCGAATTACTTAATTCGGATATTGGCCCTTTGGAACCCAATGATAATGAATCGAATGTCAATGAATATCGAGTGTTTATAATTTGTTTATGTGATATAATCAAAGTTGAGGTCAGTTAACATCGCGCATAAATGAAATAATTAGTGTAAATGTAAGTAGTATTTAACTCTTTTTTTTTAAGTACTGACTGCTGTAATTTCACATAATTACTGCAAGTTGACTACTTAAATCACGGACTTTGCTTTTCAAAACTTTATTTTCAAGGCCAAAAATTGTTTCTTAATTGATTTTACAGTAACTGTAATTTGCTGTGCTAAAAATTTTTACTTATGTCGAGTTTAACAGTTATGAAGAATTTGCGAAAGAAACAATATTTTTGTAGTAGGTTTTGCACTGACTGTAAATTTGCTGTGCTAAAAATTTTTACTTATGTCAAGTTTTACAGTTATGAAGAATTTACGAAGCCAAAAATGTTTTCTTTAATTGTTTTTACAGTGACTGTAAATTTGCTGTGCTAAAACATTTTACTCATTTCGAGTTTTACAGTTATGAAGAATGGGGAAAGCCAAAATGGTTTCTTTAATTGGTTTTACAGTCCCTTGTTTGAGTAGTCAAGTTTTGCGAAAAATATTAAATAAATAATTTAGCTGTAGTTTTCATATGGTTCTGTGATCTTGGAGAGTTATATTTTAAACGACATATTTATTTCACTTTACTGTATCGTCTTAATGTAATCTTGGATAGTTAAAACCATGGTGAGTTATGCCCAATCATAGCATATTTAAATCCCTACGAGCATTATTTATTATTTCTTTTAAACCAAATATTTAAAACGAATGTATTCGCATTTTGGCTTCATACCAAAATGTACTAACAATTAATATTTTTGAATAAAGACAGTTTTCTATACGTAATTATGTTTTGAGCTCTTAGTAGGTACCTATGAGATAAAATAGAAAAAAATAATAAAAAATTAAGCAATGAAAGAGCGCTTCTGTATTTTTTGTAAATAAACATAACATTTAATTACAAATATTCCAACTAGTTTTAGTCAATTGTATTATATCATTAGTCTTAGATAAATAATTATATTTAACTTTTTATTTCATAACATTTACGTCAATCCCGTTAAAATTATTTTCGGATGGATTGTGTAAAGATTTTACCTTATTATTACTTTATTGTTCGTCCAAAATTACTTTTATTAAAATATATGAAAGGCAGAATGAAGCTTTAATGGGTTATTCAAATGGATTAACCCAAATAATTACCTATGTGCATTTATTTCAAAAATATAAAACAACGTACAAAAACTAATTTGTATTCTAACATTTCACACATAAAAGATATTTCGAAACAAAACTGTAAGTACCCATTCCCTGGTCTACCCCTCCGGGTGATAGACTTGAGTATATGTATGTAAAAAGTTATAATTCCGAAGCTTTTGTATATAATTTACAATCCCAATTTATTTGATATTTTCAACCGCAATAAATAGTTTATTTTGTACATTTTTGTTTTTTTTTTTGCTTTCCTTTATTTTTATATTTCACAATTGGAATGTTGCCAAAGGGTTGATGAAAAGGTTGTTTGTGACTGAGAAAGGCTGTAATTAATTTAATTCCATTAATAATTACCTTGATTACGTACTGCATTGTATTTCTCATTTTAATTGTTGTAACAAATTCCATTAATAAATTTAGATTTAGAAACTTTGTAATTATACTTTGGAATCAATAGATTTAAACGTCAGTATGATAAAGAACACCATATAGATACCTAGAATTAACTTCCAAAAAAATATTATGATAAATGTTCTGTCTAAAATTAATAATTAACTCAAGTCTGGAACAGAAACGTCGATTATATTTATAACGTAACAAATCCAATTGTTCAGCAACTTATCAATCAATTGTATTGATGCGTTGAGAAAACATTAATGTGTTGTGAGAACATAAATAATAAACTTTATCTCGTACAAATAATGACAATTAAAACCTTGCAGTGGCCTCGCCGATAGGATTGTAGACATCACAACTGTTTGTAACCAAATCCCCATCAAACAACTTGTATTCATCTCATACTTGGCATAGGCCTTCCCAAGACACGACACTTCTGTCTTTGGCCATCCTGTACAAACCGCTGCCAGCAATCTACCTCAAAGCTTCGGCCCTGCAGCGTGCTGAAGAGGGTCCTACGCTGCGTTTGCCAGTTCGTGATCTCACTCGAGAACTTTTGCGCGTCATCGATCATTGACCATCAACTGCCACTTCAGCTTGCAATTCTATCTATGTCTTGGCTGTGTGAGACGCCTTAACTGATTCTCGTTAATTCCAGCAATGTAACTACTGGGAATTCCTATTGATACCAGCAGTGTAACTACTCGAAATTCCCCTTAATTTCTACAGTGTAACTACTGGAAATTCCCATTAGTCCCAACAAAATAACTACTGAGAATTCCCTTCAATTCTCAATAATTCCTACAAGGTAACTACTGGGAATTCTCATTAATTCTCGTTAATTCCATCAATGTAACTACTGGTAACAATGTAACTAATGGGCGGGTGACCACTAGTTCGTAGTATAAAAAGTCTCGTTCTTTTACAATGTATCTGTCGCTAGTAGTTTGTCTCTTGTTGCATACAGAATAGCTACGGCCACTGCAGTGTAGTTTATAAGCATATTTTTGCTCGATAACAGGATAGGTCTCTATAGGGTAAATAATAATTTTTCAGTTAGTATTACGGTTTTGGCTCTAGCATCCGTATACTATTTGTGATTGTTTCATGTCACATTGTTTGTAATCTGTCGATATACAGGGTTTTACAAAATCACTATATTCATTGGCAATTGGAGGTTCTAATAGTCAATACAATTTTTACTTCTGGAACGTTGAAATCGAAAAAAATATATCTCAGCTGTTCCATACATTTTGACGCCGCTGCTGGTAACTTTAACATGAAACATGTACCTACTGTGTTATTTAATGAACAGGATCCCTAAAACAATCGATAAACGCCGACGAAAATAGTCTGTGGTGGATATTTTACAAGGAAAATACGTAACCACAGGTTAAGTAAACTCAGAGGAGTGCTTTAAACTCTAGCTCACTCTTTGAGGAATATTATACATTGACATATAGAACACCCATTTTCAGATTATAATGAAGATTTTGTTTCTCCCTGTAGGTATAAGCCGATAGTTGTTATTGGACATAGGTTGTATCGATGTAATGTGAAACTAATCTCCGGTTTCCTACCGTTAACAGCTGCCAGTTGGGCCAAATGCATAGTATCTACTATAACCTCCTAAGCCCTTGCGTCTTAGAAATATGACATCACGAATAACTTTCTTAATTCACACCCAATGATTTAGTAGGAAGTCCGGAAAATCTACAGTTCCAGGTCCAATATTTTCATAATTTTTTGGGCAACAAGAAGAAAAAGTTCTTTAAAATCTACGCAGTTTTAGAAGACCTGAAGTAACTGTTACCTCCAGGGCTTAGGAGGATGCTGTTAACAGCAATTGTATGAGTAACCGGGGGTTAGCCCACCACAGCAGTAAAGACGAATCGCCAGTATGAAAAACGCTGACTCGATAGTCAGTGCTGCAAGAGTATGGCTTGTATCATAGAACTGTAATTCATAGTTAACTATCGCATAAGCGATAAATCCACAGATTAACAAGTTGGAAGACTCGACTCCGTAATAAACTAAGAATTCTAGTTTTATGAAACGGTGCCCTGCGGCTTAAACGCAACAAAGCCGGAATCCTGACAATTGCAATAGTAAAAAATAAGTACGGAATTTGACAGAGGATTGGTATCTTTGAGCTAAAACTTTAGTACTACACTTTATTGATTTGTAACTGGATAAACTTACTGTAGCGAAATCGGGTCGGAACCTTCCGATAAAAAGTCAAATATTTTTTGCGGTAACAACTCAAGGACTGGAATCATTAAGGATTTGGTGCGCGTAATATGGGGCTGGCACACCCAATCCTGAGCGATTCCAATCGTGTAACAGAATGTCGTGTAGTTAAACGACTGAAATCGGTCAGGATTGTGGTGCGTGTAATGCTCATCACGCGTTGCGAATAAGATTTTAAATCCCGTACTGGGAACTATTTTCGCACGATTTTTTTCGCAATTGCGTGCACGTTCGTACATTTGGCATACCTCACAGATTTTTGCGGAAAAAATCGCGCGGTGAAAAATCGCAATGGGTGCTTTATTTGAAGCCATGAGAGCCAGAGCGGCCGAATTGCAATTTTTTCAATTCGAACAAACTGTTGTAAACTTCATTGAGCTATTAATAGTGACTTAAAAATATACAAAAATTGTGTAATGTTTGTACAAATTTCAGGCCAGTATACCAAATTAAATAATATATGTACAATTTTTTAGGTCACTATGGCACTAAAAGGTTTGATGTTTACAACAGTTTGCTCAGTCAGTTTTGAATAAAATATGGATCATAAGGCGAGCCAAAACCTACATCACAAAATCGTATTATAGTATATCTCAACATATAAAAGAAACTATTACGTAGCTAGGTAGGATAGAAAGCTAGAGCAAATTAGATGTAAAGATCTATTTTCGTTATCCCAGATGAAATCTAGAGTAGCAGATTTAAAAAAGAGGAATTATTGTTGTAAATAAGTGAGGCTAAATAAGCTGTAGTTATATGTAGTGTCCCCGAATTCATAGGAAGGTAATAGTACATTACACAACTAGGGTGGTAATACAAAGAAAGGCCGAGATCACAGAAGTTTGCGGCCCGAGCTGCAAGCGAGGGACGTAAATATGCGATCGAGAGCTTTCTATATTATCTCCCGTGTTGTGTACATCTTTTTATGTCTACACTTGGCCACAAAGCGGCTTTTTCCGTACGCGCAGCGTGCGCAAAAAGCCACTTTATGGCCAGGTGTGGCATAAATAAATATTATGAAATACCTTAAGCCACAGAGGTGCAGCTAAAAATTGTTCTGAACAAATTCTATTCCGATTAAAGCGATTTAATAAAAAAAATCACCGTGTATTATTTTAATACTTCTGAACCTGTCATTTTATAATACCATAGACTAAATGTGATGTGTGACAGTTGCAGAAAATATATCAACCACTGGCAAATCGGGTGTTTTCTCGTGGTCCCATTATTTTGTCCCGTTAACGGGTCCACGAGGGATAAACTATTTCTTATGGTCCCGTTAATAAATATGATACCTCCTGTATAAGAATTTTCACTGGCTTGACCACGAGGGATAGTTATCCCTCGTGGTCCCGTTAACGGGATAATGGGACCACGAGAATACACCCGGCAAATCGGCCTTATGCCTAGAATATCAGAATCACATTAAAAAGACAAGTGAGAAACGACTATTCTTTTTCTATGGCACCTCTAGGACTATGCCAGGTTTGTAGAGATGGCATGTTTTTTTTCTACCCAACAGTCACGCATAAAGTGCACGGTGCCTCGGTAAAGTACAAGCCCTATAAGCACGACACGACTATATTATAGTCGAGCTTATATATAGGGCTTGGACTTTAAATATTGAATAAAATGGATTTCAATAATCCTAACGGACACGCCATCTGTTGTGGACAGACAGGAGGTTTTGACCAAGCGTGCCAGTTTTCAAATAATTTGTGGTTAAAAGATTCGTGTAAGTCTTACAGTAAGGCATCCAAATCTTTTGTGATGCGCAACACAATCTACTTACGTTAGATAAGATAAGAATATACTTTATTGTACCTACACCAGAGAAGATAAGTACAGAAACAGTACTTACACGCAGCTCCGACGCAAGAAGTCGCCACTTGTCTTTGTCCTGCGCAGTCTCTACAGTGATATCGTTCCGATGTAAAACCTAACTGCAAAGTAGGTAGTCGGGGCTGTAAGAGATGCAATTTGCTTAAGCCAGATATCGCTGCCTGTACGTAATACAGAGAATAGTTTAAAGAGGTTCGAAATTTCACTGATGCCGGTGAGTCGCCCATTGGCTCAATTGGTAGAGCGCTGGCACAGATAGCCAGAGGTTGCGGGTTCGAATCCCGGCATGGGTGAATTTTTTAGCCTCTAAATAGGTTTTTTAAGTCTCTAACCAGTCCCCGCCTGAAGCTCACGCAGCTAGCACCTACTTCATCCTTCCAGCGATATCACTATAAATCGACTCAAATCTTCTATTAATTAGTGTCAGTTGGCCGAAAAAAATACGGTTACACAAGACAGCTGACCACACAGCTGTCTTGTGTAACCGTATTTTTAGGCTTAGAGAATAGCACCAACCCATTCTTCCCGCGATTGTCGTAAAAGGCGACTAAGGGACACAAACTGGGGAGTGGGCAGCAGAGCCCCCTGCAGTACAATTCCACCAAACTGCGATCCCCAACCCGCATGCCCAGCGTGGGGATTATGGGCATTGCCCCCCAATGATGGCACAACCTTGCGCTATGGCGCTCATTAGGGGAGGGCTATATCCAGCAGTGGACTAATATAGCCTGAAGAAAAAGACAGCTGACAGCAAACTGTCTACGAGAAACTAGGGGTGCGTGAGTAAGAGTTACCTTATAATAAAAAAATCATTGCGCCATTATTAAATGCAACAGACAGTTGAGGTTTTTGAACGTAAAGTAGAAGCACCAATACGTCTTCCACCTATTTAATCGTAGGATTATTTTAAAAATTCCACCCATGCTGGGATTCGAACCCGCGACCTCTGGCTATCCGTGCCAGCGCTCTTTCCAACTGAGCTAATGGGCGACCCATCGGCATCAGTGAAATTTCGAACCTCTTTACACTATTCTCTGTATTACTCTGTGTACGTACGTATTTACACGTAGTACGTACGTAGGATTATACTTCCAAAAACTTTAAAGCACATCAGTTATAAAATTTGTAACACAAATTGGCATAATTAGCATCGAAAATATTGAGGCTGCTCAAGTAATCCGGGTTGATTTCACGTACGGTTAGCAATAGGTTGAATTAAATTAAAAGCAATGCGTACAAATGAAAGTCGATTTTATTAAATTAAAATACGTTACTACTAAAGAATGTCTGTTTACTTATAATCAACATTAATAAGAATACACTGTTTTTTTATTAATAACGTTCATACAGAAACTTGTGCATAAAGGCCAAATCAGACTGCACTCAGATGAAAGAGAAAATTAACGATTAATTGAGTGAATCATTTGTGTGTTTACACTATTTTTATTTTTAATGCACTAACCCGTGCTAAGGAACAAATTTAAAAACCTATTTGTAAAGAGGTTCGAAATTTCACTGATGCCGTGAGTCGCCCATTGGCTCAATTGGTAGAGCGCTGGTACGGATAGCCAGAGGTTGCGGGTTCGAATCCCGGCATGGGTGAAATTTTTAGCCTCTAAATAGGTCATTTGTGTGTTTTTATATATATGGGTTCATTGAAGAATTCATTCGGCATTTTTGTTTAATTTTGTGTCTTAACTTTTTATTCAGAGTTCTATTACCGAAAAATATTTACGGGCATTTAATCCTCTTGTACCCTATCAGTGTCTATCGGCCCACCCAAGTGAAAAGTTTTTAATTGTTAGTCAAAGTCAGAATTCGGTTAAACCTTATTAAAACCATACTTATTTATTGATAAATAAATGCCAAATATAAGTGAATAATTAACAGTCTTTAAAAACCTTCAACTAAAGCAAATTAAGGGTCTTATTTACAAAAATACGATTCGTCTAAAACACTTCTTGCCTCTGAGAATCTCCGTTTTAATTAAAAATCCGTGTACATCTTTCCCTTTAGCATAGACATTAACACCTGAGGAGTGTTTTATGGAATCGAGATTATACAAATAAGACTACTAATAGTGTTATTTATATAAACTCTCTAAAACACTCCTCATATGCAGTTTGAAAAATCTTTATAGATTACATTTTCTCTTTACCTCAGACTACTTGAACTATCTTTGAGCAGTGTTTTAAGAAATCGTGTTTTTATAAATTGACAGTGTATTTATAAGTTTATTAATAATAATACATTTTCATCTTCAATTCATTACTTACATACGTACACAGTTTGCAGTTTTCTACCGCGTATTTCACAAATCATTAGTGACTTAGTAAACTAGTTACATTTGGTTTTTAACTAGCCCTGGGACCAAGCTTCCTTAGACACGCCAAACCCTGTAACAAAAATACATAGTTTATAACAACGTACCTATTTATAAAAACAGTTTCACGAGAAATGTCCACGAAATAATCTGTTATGCGCATTACATAAGTCACCATAAGACGCTGAGCAACCTGCCTAAACAGCTTAATTATCCTGACGTAATCCTGACGTTTGCGATAGTAATTAGCATGGCACTGAATATTGGAATCACAGAATATAAAAAAAGATAAGTCGTAAGTGGGCGGTGCCCGCGTGCTTCGCATTAGCAATGTATTTCCTATGCGTAATCTCTGACAGTTCTTCTTACCTCAGTTGTCGTTTGTAAACTCGGTTAATTAAGGACTATGAAAAGACTAAGTTTAGAGTATTTTTGTCCATTTTTTCTCCAAAATTATCTGGATTTTGAAAGGGATACCTGGTTTGAATTGTAACGTTCATTAAGCCGCCGTTGCTGCGCTGCTTTGAATAAAACCTTTTCATTTAATTTATCCCCTAAAAATACATATAAAAATTTCTTCGCGAACTTAGTCGTCGGTAAAAGCTATGTAATGTATAAAAATCTCGTGTCACAGTGTTTGTTACCGAGTTCTTCCGAAACGGCTTCACCAATTTTCATGTATTTTTTGTGTATTTCGGTTGGTCTGAGGATAGGTCGTAGGCTAGTTAACACGGCATAACAACGTTTGGAGGACAGCTAGTACAAAACAAGAATTGATTACAATATAATATTTCTTAATGATTTGCGATACTCATACATTTTTTTACGTAGCCTCCATGTTTGTGTCCCACTGCTGGGCAAAGGCCTCCCCCAATTCAGTCCAGAGTTTTCCGTCCTGGGCCACCTCAGACCACTCCGGCAGATGGTTGTCGAGGTCATCCCTTCACCGTCTTCTAGGCCGGTCTCTGTCCGTCGTGTGGCACCCACTCGGTGGCGAGTTTCGCCCACCTATTCGAGTGCATTCGACTGACATGACCAGTCCAGCTCCACTTCAGTTTCGCCGTCTGGACACCCACGTCAATTATTCGGGTCCTTGTCTGTACCTAACTTAATTAATATTAATCTAGTAAAGGAACAGCGGGGCATCCTGGCACAGGTGTCTATACACTAAATAAGATGTCCTGACCATTGTAAAATTAACCTTAAGTTGATGATATGAACCCTTTGTATGTCCCCACTGCTGGGGCACGGGTCTCTTCCTGCATCGCAGGAAGGTAATATATTAAATCTGTTCTGTGTCTCTGTTGAAATTCTTGTGTTTTTAATTGAGATTTCAATTTCAAGCTTTCAAGTACGTGGAATCCAATGCTAAGTAAATACAAATCACGCGCCTTATCACCAGACCTGTCCGTGGGCGTAATGAGCGTTGTGTGTCGGCCAGCCGCGAAAAATTAAAAGTGACTACCCACAATAATTGACTTACTCGCCACTTCATTCTACCCGAGACCACGGCAACTGTAACGCTGCCGAAACGTCGAGAAATAACGTAATTACGTGTTACCTAACAAATAATCGCGATTACACCCGTTAAATATATAACAATATAATATTTACCTGCTCCTGATATTCATTGCGCGACAGCCAAAAGTTGTCCCTGTTCTTGCAAACTTCAGCTAGCACGGCGCCGCCGATGAACACCATGTCCTTGCGTCGCGGCGGGTCCTCGATACGGATCTTGAATTTCTGCGTGTGAATGGATTCAAATGAGCTACGATTAACGAGTAATTTTACGATAACTCAGTTGGAAAGCCATAGTTATGCTGCATGCTGAATCTCTCCTAGTGAAATTCCAGAGCCGCATGCAGACTCTTAGTGAAATTATAGCGCCGCAGAGTGACTCTCCCAAGTTGGATTGTAGCGCCGCATGCCGACTCTCTTAGCGAAATTTTAGAGCCGCAGGCCGACTCAGTCTCTCTAAAACCGAGAGTCGTCCTGCAACTCAAGACACAAAGACAGTCCTCACGGAAAGTTTATCGCAGTCGTTATGCAGCACCCGCTCGAGATAGAGATTCTTGATCTCCCACCGCTCCAGCCGAGAGGGGAGTCCTAGATGTATAGTGAAGCGGAAGATGTGCTTGCATAACTCTTTACGTCGCAGGCCAACTTTCTCTGGTAACGTTCTAGGGCCACAGGCCGGTAGTAGGGACGCGTGCCAACTCTCCCCGAGCGAAATTGTTGCGCCACATGCTGAACTTCTCCTAGTGAAATTCCAGAGCCGCATGTAGACTCTTAGTGAAATTATGTATATATAATCTCTCTAAAACAGAGTCTCACAGATACAGAGAGTCGTCCTGCGACTCAGACACAAGACAGTACTCACGGCAAGTTTATCGCAGTCGTTATGCAGCACCCGCTCCAGGTAGAGCTGCTTGATCTCCCGCTCCAGCCGAGAGGGGAGTCCCGGGTACATGGTGGAGCCTCCAGAGAGGACTATATGCTTGTATAGCTCGTTACGCATGTCTATGTCCGCTGCCTGTGGACGGAGACTTTACTTAGATACTGTCTGTTAGCTTTTAGAATATACCTCGTCGGCTACTATCGGATAGACCGATTATATTTGGACCGCAGCACTTATGTTTTACCCTACTATTGTGAGACATTTGATTAATGCTTTGGCTTTTAGTCCGGATTTACTTACTTGTGTTGTTATATCGGAAAAGTCCGACAATGTCTACAATGTGTTGTGCTTACGAAAGTTTTAGTTCAAAAATAATAATAATAATATTGGCCTTTTTGCATCTACTTAATGAGATGATTTATACAGCATCCAGTGGCATCTTCACTCACACAAGACGGGTGAAAGGACCACTCCGACGCTGCAGTGCCTGGGACATGGTTTTATAGATGGTGTAGGCTTGCCCAGCACCTATACCATCCTGACAGCTTAATCGGCCTAGCCCACAGGAAAGACTAGTCAATACGTGCGGAGCCAACCAAGCCGCGGGTTTCCTCACGATGTTTTCCTTCACCGTTAGCGTGTGGTGCAAATGTACGTAACATTGAGATTAAACAGTCATTGGTACATGCCCGCCCTCGGGATCGAACCTGGGGCTCTCGCTTGCGAGTCCATGGTTCTACCCACTGAGCTACCACCGCTTCAAAAATAATGCTTTGGCATTTAGGGTTGTTAATGGCAATCATGAAATCTTATTAGGTTTACGTATGGCAACTGATGTATTTGATGACTTGACAAAAGATGGTCAGAGTGGAGTTTTTTTTCGGCTCCTTTTTTCTCCACTACAATACGGCCCGAGGGCAGCGGCTTACATTTTATTGACATTCAGCAAACAGAATGTAATTTTTTTACGTTGAAATATGGCATGTACCAACGACTTTGCTTTGTAAGTTATGTACATTTGTGAAGTTGTAAGGAATACCACTCGCTATTTGTGAAAGAAAACATCGTAAGGAAATACCGCATTGCTTAGAAAACAAGAAAAGCAAAAGCAAAATAAGACAAGATAACATAAGATAAAATATGAAATTCTTATATTATCTTAATAAGCTAACATAACTAAGACACTTTGTCCAAAAAGTGTAGAAATTAAATATTAATAAAGTTTTGCTCAGACTTTTTGTCTGCATTAGCTCTTTTCTTGCACTCAAAAGCATTATAAAAATAAAGACTACAGTCATTTCATTGAAAAGATGTATTATGCTTAATGAAAGGTAGTAAATGGTCTTAATTTTCGATAGTACCACTAACAAAGCTTCACTTTCGGTTTCTTGAATTTTTTGACAAACTGTATCATCTTCTTCTTCTTCAGGCATATGTTAGTCCACTGCTGGACATAGCCCTCCTCTAATGAGCGCCATAGCGCCCTGTCTTCAGCTTGCCGCTTCCAGTTTCTGCCGGCAGTCTTTCGCAGATCGTCATCCCACCTGGTCGGAGGGCGTCCTACACTACGTTTGCCGAGTCGCGGTCTCCACTCAAGAACACGTTTACTCCAACAAACTGTACGATTATCGCGAATCATTAAGAAAAGCTGACAGCCAGTAAATAGCCCCCGAACTGACCTGTATAGTATTGAAGACGAGCTCAGCAATGCCCTGCCCCTCCACGTTGATCAGATGCGGTTGGAATAACGCTTCGGGCGCCTCGAACCTTTCACCCCCCACCTTGATCACGCGCCCGTCCGGTAACTGGAAACAAGCATCATCACCATACATTGAGGAACTTAGGGGTGCTAACTTCAACGGCCTCGGTGGCGCAGCGGTTTGGCACACTGACTGCACAACCGAGGGTCACGGGTTCGGTCCCCGGCCGGGTCAAACTAGGAAACCAACTTCCAAGCATCCTCAGTCTTACAAGTGCAAGAGTTGCAAGACTTGCACTTGTGAGCCGGAGGATGCCTCGTGTTAGAGGCGAAACGCGTCGCGTATTTTCTCACACAAGTATTGGTGTCGGTGGTGGTGTGTTCGTGTCTTGCTTCTGCTTGAAAAAGTGGGAGGGAGGGCGGTGCATTAGCTAACCGCATGGTGCTTGTGGGATTTTTAGCGGAATTCAGCAAAGTAATTTTCTCATTTTAATGCCATTTTGTTGTACTTAGTAAGTATGGGGCTAACGAGATCTGTGTAATATATCCATGAATAATTATTTATTTATTATTTATAAGTAATTACCAATGGAATAAAAATCATAACTTATTTTTTTCTAAAAGTATACATCTAAGAAATCTATAGTCATTATAGTCATATTCAGCCGCAGCAGTGTTATAATCTTTTATTTTATTGAAAATATTGGTAACCTTTTTTATAAATTTAAATTAAATCCTTTTAATATTGTCGCGGTCCTATCCCGAACCATCTAGAATAGAGCCTTCTGGAAGCCTATCGAATAGTCGCCGCATGCTGCGTTTTAGTAAACAATAAAACGCTGCAAGCAATAGTGACTCGTATGTCCACTAGTATAAGGTTCAAATCTCTTTGACAAGGACTTTGTTCTAGAGTCGTTGCCGCGTGCACCGAGTGTAGGTACGTACTTGAATGTTCTAGAACCCTGGCCGGCGGATACAAATAGCGGTCGCCGCGGCGCGCTGTCAGTTCCGTTTGGAATAGCGAAGAGTGAACTTCGAGCGAACATACCTGCGATACGAGCGATAACCTACGACCTCAGCGATACTACTGGACTTCGATTGGACCTGCGATTGGAATCTACGTGTGGACTTCGTGTCGTGAAGACCTGCAGACCAGACCCTGCGTGAATAAATCCTAAGAAGTTGTCATTGGTGTTTTACATCCAAATCCAGAACCCTAGCCCATAACATTTGGTGTCAGAATTGGGGATTTGGAGATGCCACTGACTCCGAGAGAGGATACTTCTGGACTGAGGACCAGGTCCAGAGGTGCTGCGGAGGCCACGCCCACTGCCCCTCAGGCCACGCCCACCGGCCATAGGGACACGCCCACTGGCCCCGCCCCCCAGGCCACGCCCACCGACCAAGCCACGCCCACTGGCCCCGCCCACCAGGCCCCGCCCACCGAGGAGACACAGCTTATCTGCCCAGCGGCTCCGCCCACTGGCCACGCCCACTGGCCACGCCCACCAGGCCACGCCCACCGACCCCGCGCGCCAGGCCCCGCCCATCGGCCTTGACTACCAGCTTCCACTCACCGACCAACAGGCTCCGCCTCCTAGCCACTCCCACCTGGCCACGCCCACCGAAGACATTAAACCTCCGTCACGGAAAATGGAGGTTTTGGATATGTCGTGCCTGATGGCAATGTTGAAGGGCATGCGAGAAGAACAGAGCAAGCAGATGCAGTGCCTGCAAGAACAACAGAGAAAGCAGATGCAGTGCCTGCAAGAAGAACAGAGCAAGCAGATGCAGTGCCTGCAAGAACAACAGAGCAAGCAGATGAAGTGCCTGCAAGAAGAACAGAGAGCCCTGCGAGAAGAACAAAGAGGCCTGCGAGAAGAACAGAAGGCAGATCAACAGGTGATCCTTTCTGCCGTTACAAAGTTCAGTGATACGGTCGCTAAGCTACATGAAGATGTAGAGGTAGTGAACGAACGGGTTTCCGAATTAGAGGATGACCTAAAAAATGTGAAAACCGGCCTCACTGGACTAGAGCAGGAAGTTCGGCGTATTAAAGCTGCTGGAGTTACATCGAGCGGAGTTGTCAGCATAAGCCACGGGCCTAAAGTGAAGGTGCCTCCGTACGATGGTACTACGTCTTGGGTCGCCTACCGCCAGCAGTTCCAGACTGTAGCTGCTTCAAACGGGTGGACGGACGAGCAGAGCCTGACAGCCCTCACCGTAGCGCTCAGAGGTTCGGCTTTATCTGTCCTGGAGGCACTGCCCACCTCAGGCAGCGAGTTCAAAGACCTGCTGGAGGCACTTGAGGCTAGATATGGTGAACGACACCTGGAACACGTTTTTCGTGCTCAGCTGCGCGACAGGACTCAGCGCCTGGGTGAAGGACTTCAACAATGGGCGTTGGAAATTGAGAAGCTGGTTCGAAAGGCGTACCCTTCTGCTGATAGTAAGATGGTGGACACGAATATTTTACAAGCCTTCGTCGACGGGATCAAGGATCTTGAAATTAGGGCTGCAGTAAAGCTTCGCCACCATTCTTCATTAAAAGAAGCTCTGGCACACGCCCTGGAAGTTGAAGCTGTGCGTCATGATATCCGGCAGGGGTATAAACTTGGAGAAGTTAAGGAGGAGGTCAAAGAGATCAAGACACCGCCCAAGAGGAACTCCAGGCCCATGTGTTACAAGTGTGGAGAAAAAGGGCATCTGCAGTTCACGTGTCCTAAGAAGGAGAGGCAACCGACCAAAACAGATGACAGACTAGGTGCGCGCCTCAACAAAATGGAGCAGCGTTTTGAAGAGTTCGTAAAGAAGCATGACGCTCCGGCCTCCACTGTGAATAAGGGAAACGAAGCTAGGATTCCGAGGCGAGTACTGGCTGGAGCGGAGAAAGCCCAGGTAACCAGAATCTCACAAGTATGCAATGGGAACAAACTGTCAAGAAGGCCGTGTCCGGAAGACTGCAAGCACTGTGCCAAACAGCAGACAAAGGAACTGCCATTGAGGTTGACAAGAATGAGTCCATCGAGATCTTGGGAAAACGAGACAATGAAAGAAGCACAGGAAGATGACGAAGATGTACGGCTCATTGTCGCATGGAAGAAACGAGGCGAGGACAAGCCAAGATGGTGCGAAGTGGCTCCTACTAGTGCTGTCACCAAGGCATACTGGGCTCAATGGGACAGTTTTATTCTTCGGAACGGAATACTTTACCGCAAATGGGAGAAACCTAACTGCAGAGAGTTCCATCTTCAGATAGTTGTCCCAAGAGATAAGGTACAAGATGTCCTTCGTGAAGTACATGACGGCGTGTCAGGTGGACATTTGGGCGTAAAAAGGACTTTAACAAAGATTCGAGAAAGGTTTTACTGGCTCCATTGTCGAGAAGATGTGCAAGATTGGTGCCGCAAGTGTGCTGCTTGCGCCGCGGTGAAAGGCCCACCAACTAGAAGCCGAGGAAATCTGCAACTTTATAACGTTGGTGCGCCATGGGAACGCATTGCAGTTGATGTGGCTGGACCGTTCCCAGTAACGGAATCAGGAAATAAGTATTTCATGGTAGTTATGGATTACTTCACTAAATGGCCAGAGGTATTCGCCATACCCAATCAAGAAGCCACGACTGTTGCCTCCAAGTTGTTTGAGGAAGTAGTTTGCCGGTTTGGTGTGCCCTTGGAAATACACTCCGACCAAGGCAGGAACTTTGAGTCTCAAGTATTTCAAGAACTCTGTAAAATATTGGGAATGCATAAGACTAGGACCACCCCATATCATCCTCAATCTGACGGCATGGTAGAAAGATTTAACCAAACACTTGAGAGACATTTAGCAAAAGTCGTTGACAGGCACCAGAGAGACTGGGACAAATACATACCGCCATTTCTTCTGGCCTACCGAACGGCAGAACATGAAAGCACGAAGGTAACCCCGGCGCGTGTAAATTTTGGCCGAGAACTGAGAATACCAGTAGATCTGCTAACTGGAGGGCCTCCTGATAACCCACGTTCTCTACACGACTACATTTCCGAGTCACGTGAGAAAATGCGAGAGATTCATGCCATAGTACGGGCATGAATCTCTCGCATTTTCTCACGTGACTCAAAACACGTGAAAACGGATTGGAGTCGAGTGAAAAGATGAAGACTAGGTATGACCGCTGAGCAAATACAAGCGGCTTCGAAGAAGGAGCACTAGTCTGGCTTCACAATGTAACTCGACGAAAAGGAAAATCTCCGAAATTGCAGACAAGATGGGAGGGACCGTACAAAGTGGTAACTCGGTTAAATGACGTGACGTACCGAATTCAACGGCAGCCAAGAGGTGCACAAAAAGTGGTTCAAATCGACCGCTTAGCTTCGTATCACGGCAGTAATGAAGATGTTCGGGACGAGCATCTCTAAGAGGGGAGCAGTGTCGCGGTCCTATCCCGAACCATCTAGAATAGAGCCTTCTGGAAGCCTATCGAATAGTCGCCGCATGCTGCGTTTTAGTAAACAATAAAACGCTGCAAGCAATAGTGACTCGTATGTCCACTAGTATAAGGTTCAAATCTCTTTGACAAGGACTTTGTTCTAGAGTCGTTGCCGCGTGCACCGAGTGTAGGTACGTACTTGAATGTTCTAGAACCCTGGCCGGCGGATACAAATAGCGGTCGCCGCGGCGCGCTGTCAGTTCCGTTTGGAATAGCGAAGAGTGAACTTCGAGCGAACATACCTGCGATACGAGCGATAACCTACGACCTCAGCGATACTACTGGACTTCGATTGGACCTGCGATTGGAATCTACGTGTGGACTTCGTGTCGTGAAGACCTGCAGACCAGACCCTGCGTGAATAAATCCTAAGAAGTTGTCATTGGTGTTTTACATCCAAATCCAGAACCCTAGCCCGTAACAATATGTACTACATAACATTTTTAACATTTACATACAGGCACATACATTGCTTCTGGCCCTACTCTACAATACCCTGTGTCGTGGGAACCAGAAACAGCGACATCACAAACATGTAAACATCCAAGACCTGGGGTTTTTTGTCCCCAGACGGGTTTCGAACCCGGGACTCTCACATGGTAGGCAAATGCGCTACCGCTGCGCCACAGAGGTCGCCAAGTATTTTCCCCTAACATCGTTAAATCTCTGATTATTTGGTACTGTTGTCACGCCCATCATAACAGTAAAAACGCCTTGACCCCTGACATATCTACAGGCTTATAAAATACACAGCAAAGGTTCGAACCCGGGATCTCTCACATGGTAGGCAAATTCGCTACCGCTGCGCCACAGAGGTCGTCAAGTACCTTCCCTTAATATCGTTAAATCTTGGTTTATTTGATACTGTCGTCCCGCCTATAATAACAGTGAAAATGCCTTGCTCCCTGCTCGGGTATCATCCTAGTGTGGGGCCAGAAGCAATTTATGTGTCGACTGTATGTAAATGTTACGTTATGTTATACAGGCTTATGAAATGTGTAAGCTCACCACATAGGGCTCCACGAGAACTGTGGTCTCCCAGGCCAGCTTCTGTTCCTGCTCAATGTTGTATCCGATGTAGCAGAGCTTCTCCTTCATCATGCGGACCGTCTCGAAGTCCGCGGAATGGTTGAAGGCATACCCGCGCAGTAGGAGCAACTGGGGAGGAAACACAAAGTTGGGAGTTATTTATATAAACACAAAGTTATTTATTTATTTATTTATCATTTATTTATTATTGTTTGCTCATTATCCTCAGCCCATTCTGTCCCTACCGAGAGGACATAATGGGTTGAGCATCTGTTCCTACAGATCTCTTCCCTGAATAAGGTATAGGCCATACTCCACCACTGGGGCCTAGTCCGGATTGGTGGAGGCTTGCAAGACTAGATAGAGGCTGGTCTTACTGTCAGAAATTTTCAAGCCGCCTTAAGGCCCCTGCCGTCTCTCGACGGCAGCTGGCACCAACTGCTTTAGGTGCCTTGCGAAGCACGGAACCGCTGGGAAAAACGCCACTAGCGTTAGTCAACGACGGTTTTCCCATCCATGCACGGAACGCGCCCTGTGTTGCTTAATCATCGTGATCGTTTAAGATCACTCAGGCAGCCGGGGCTACGAGCCATTGCTCATTATATTTTCTTTTAAATATCTAATATGATGTGCCGAGAGTAAAAAAAAAAATTGAATAGCTAGATTAAGTTGTTATTGTCATCTCTTGCTGCGCTATCGAATTAGTGCCTTTTCACACGCACCTGGCTGCCGTCCGGTCGCCGGACGCTTCCACATGTGGAAGCAATTTCCACATCCACATGAAGCGCTCGTGGCCTAGCCGAACCGATTGATTGGAATCAATCACTTGGTTAAGCAACAACAGGCGCGGTCAGGTACGGGATGGGTGAGCGTCCCGTGACTACCGCTAGTGGCATTTTTCCGAGCGCTTACGTGCTTCGCAAGGCACGTTAAGCCGTTGATGCCGGCTGTCATATAATGGCAGTCGTTAAGCCATGTCAGAGGCCTTCAGGGCGGCTTGATAACTTCTGACAGTAAGGCCCGCCACTGTCTTACAATCCTCCACCAACCCGGACTTGGCCCCCGTGGTGGAGTATGGCCTAACCTTCCTGCAATGCAGGAAGAGACCCGTGCCCCAGCAGTGGGGACATACAAGGGTTGATAACGAACGAACATGCACAACGACCGGCCGGCGACCGGAGCTCATACATTACTACTTTACCCGGCCGGGCGACCGGACGGCGGCCGGGTGCATGTGAAAAGGCACTTAGGCGAGCCATTAATTGTAGCGTAATGTATGTACGTCTTACCTTGATAAGGTACCGGGTGATGTCCCGACCGGCGATATCTAGCCGCCTGGTTAGATGGGGCAAGGCAAACTCCTCGTACACCGGGCAAATGTGGGTCACCCCGTCACCTGTTCAAAGATTACATTAAGTTGTTTTGACCACTGAATCATAAGTTTTTTTTTTATTTATACAGAATGGAGAATCATCAGCTTACAAAATTATGCTAGTAGAAGAAATAAGTTACTATGAGCTAATAATAGACTCCCGCCTATAGATAAATGCATTTAAAAAATGTATGGACTTCATGCTTCGCGCTTCAAACGTATAACTTTGTGACGATGCAAACCTCTTCACACCATTTTTATTTCTTTTTCCATCTATCATTTTCAAATATTTAAATTATGTACGTCACACATTCTTCGATTTCACTCATTCATTTTTCACTACTACTACTTTACGCTTTGACCAGATCTGACTTTTTACCTGCTTCTCCGTTTTTATCCAGTTTTCTGTTAATTTACTACAATTCTACAAATAAAACCACACCTAAAGTCCTTCCAGAGTTTATTTATTATTATAAAAGCTATACAACGTTCCAACTTGATGATGATTTTACGTTAACATTATCTATTAACATTAACATTATTATAATGTTAACGTTATCAATACCAGCGACAAGCACAGTGGCGGTAATTTAGTCGGAGTGGTCCCTATACCCATCTAGTGTGAGTGAAGATGCCACTGGACGCTGTATAAATCATCTCATTAAGTAGATGCAAAAGGTCAATTATATTCCTATATATTTAGAGGCAAAAAATTCCACCCATGGCACGGTCGGAAGCTTGAAGCTTAAAACAAAAGAGCTGTATTTGTACTAAAGATTTCGTAAGCATTACACATCTTTTTCAGGCTATATTAGTCCACTGCTGGACATCGCCCAGCTTGCCGCATCCAGCATTTACACATTACACATCATTGACCTAAATTCCATGGCATGTATTGTGTGTACCTAACTTCATCAATATTAATCTAGCAAAGGAACAGCGGGGCATCCTGGCACAGGTGTGTACAAACTAAATAGGAAGTCCTGACCAGTGTAAAATTAATGTTAATTAGATGATATCAATCCTTTGTATGTCCCCACTGCTGGGGCACGGGTCTCTTCCTGCTTCCAGGAAGGTTAGTCCACCACTGGGGCCCAGTCCGGGTTGGTGGAGTATTGTAAGACAGTGGCGGACCTTACTATCAGAAGTTATGAAGCCGCCCATAAGGCCTCTGACATGGCTTAACGACTGCCATTACTTGACAGCCGGCACCAACGTCTTAACGAGCCTTGCGAAGCACGGGAGTGCCACTAGCGGTAGTCACGGGATGGTCACCCATCCAGTACCTGACGGCGCCTGTTGTTGCTTAACCCAAGTGATTGATTCCAATCACTCGGTTCCACGCGGCCGCGAACGTTAAGTTGGTTTTCATTTTTAATTCCGAATGCTGGAATGCGGATCAGAGACGAGCAACCGACAACGCGATCACCGTCTCAACTCACCATAATTAAGCTCTGCGAATCAGCGTTAAACCGGACTGTTCCGACAAAAATACATACATACATAACCTCACGTCTGTATCCCATAGGCAGAGACCAGGGACTGCCACTTGCCACGCTCCTGACAGATCACCTTCGCTTCATCAACGTTCATAAATCGTTGCATGCACGCACGCCGGCTCCGGGTACTTTTCATCTTCCCCTTTGCTAATACACCCCCTATTTGGTCGATGAAATGAAATGAAAAGGTTTTATTCAAAGTAGCACAGAAACTGCGGCTTAATGAATGTTACAATTCAAACTAGGTGTCCATTTCAAAATCTAGATCATTTAGGAGAAAAAATGGACAAAAAAACTCCAAGATGTATGTCCGCCTGGGATGTCCTTTACCAGCCCTTCCACTCACATTCGCAATATAACGGGTGTTAAAGAACCGCAGCCGGATCGGTAAATCACGCATTCCCTACATCAAAACGAACATTTTTTGTTTGGCACCATGTTTGGGGATTTAACGGTTTACGAGATATTGAGGTGCAAAGTCGAGACTTTTTTTTACTTTTTTTTGCAGAAATAGAACAAGATTCGTATAAACAATATTTCTCCCATAGAAACTCCATGTGAATTATCAATATTTCAAAACAAAAATTGACTTTGAAATTTCACCGCGCAATAGTTCGCAACCCCTTCAAATGTTCCATGCCTTACATAAACATAGCTACGCAACTATCGCACGCTCGCTCGCGCGCGGCAATTGACCCGGCCGCTATCAGGTGTTTTGTTTGAGGTCTGCCGCGGTCGCGCGCGCCACTGGGGTTCCTTGACCCGGGCCGAACGGACGCGCGCGCAAGTAGGTAGGTGGACTCCGAGATACCCCATTTCGTTCGATTGACCGACGTATCCCGTGTGTAGTGAGAGCTATCAATGTATTTTACATTACGCCAGTATCCATGACGTATGTCACTCTTCGGTACGAAGCCATCAAATCGGGAATAATAATAATGCTGCAGGTCTACAACGACCACAGTGTTTTCCAATTTTGCCATCATTTTGGTTTTTAATGTCAGGAGAATCGGGTTCATACATTGTTGTAAAAATTTTAAACTTACACCATCGTGTTCGTCCATTTAACGAGATGGCGTAGGTACTTGAAGTTACTACGAATACCAACCACAAAAAATACTTCGCTCCACGACTTAACTAAGGCTACCTACCACACGCCGGCCGAGCGGCGCTGCAGACGGCGCTACACGAAGTACCTAGGTACCTACCACACAAGTCACTCCTGCTCCCCGGCCGGGCGGCGCTGCAGACGGCGAAGCGCACTACACGAAGTACCTACCACACACACGCCTTAAGTACTGCTCGCCGGCCGAGCAGCGCTGCAGACGGCGAAGCGCGCTACACGAAGTACCTACCTACCACACACACGCCTGCCGAGCAGCGCTGCAGACGGCGGAGCGCGCTTCACGAAGTATCTACCTACCACACACACGCCTGCCGAGCAGCGCTGCAGACGGCGGAGCGCGCTTCACGAAGTACCTACCTACCACACACACGCCCACCACGCCTGCCGAGCAGCGCTGCAGACGGCGGAGCGCGCTTCACGAAGTACCTACCTACCACACACACGCCTGCCGAGCAGCGCTGCAGACGGCGAAGCGCGCTACACGAAGTACCTACCTACCACACACACGCCTGCCGAGCAGCGCTGCAGATGGCGGAGCGCGCTTCACGAAGTACCTACCTACCACACACACGCCTGCCGAGCAGCGCTGCAGACGGTGAAGCGCGCTACACGAAGTACCCAAGTACCTACACATACACCGCACCGGTGCTGCTCGCCGGTCGAGCGGCGCAGCAGACGGCGGAGCGCGCTGCACACCGTGATTTAGCGGCGGTGGCAACAAGAAACAGCCGCTCCTGCCACGCAGCAATACCGATTTTACCTGATATCGTTGTTAGGTAATCTAGAATCGTGTTATAAGAAACTAGCCAAGTGCTAGTTAAACTCGCGTACAGAGGGTTCCGTACAATAAGTAATCTGTGATTTGGCGGTGATGTGGATCTAGTGTCTGACTTGCACTTGGTCGTTTTTTATTACTTGTTATACAAAATAAGCCCTATAATCATATTCAGTTTTACGACTGTATGTATACCTAACCGTTCTTACGATACAGCAAAAAGAAGAAATTAATGTGTTTTGTATGGCGCCCCACCTTAATTTTTAATATTTTGTACATTTTATTATTATTATTAATCGGCAATGTTAACAATTCAATTCAATTTATTTCAACGTAAAGAATTTACATTCTGTTTGCTGAATGTCAAAGTACAATGTAACATGAAAGTGAAAGCCGCTGCCTTCGGGCCGTAGTGTAGTGGAGAAAAAGGCAGCGGGAAAAAACTCCACCACAACACATTGCTTGTAAAAGTTTCAACCGCCTAAGTATTACGGTTCCAAAGATAGGGTAGGACAGACAGAAAGGCAGACGGACCGACAGACGAACAGACCGGCGGCGGAGACAGAATAATAGGGTCCCGTTTTAGGAATATCTCGGGAACAGGAACCCTAAAAACAATACCGAGCCGAGCGAAAACAAGCCGAGGCGCGGGCGACTCAAACGAAAATCCTGCCTGCGACGCACGCCGCCGCGCCGCACCGCCCGCCTATCAAAGGGCACCGACGATCCGTTCAAGGCCGTGTCATTCTGGGTACGAATAAAGGTTATTACACACTCGTTACGTACAAGCTAAAAGGAATTACCTCGTTTCTTAATTTTAATGTTTTCTTTAAAGCAGTTTAAGTAAATGCTCGCAATCGCCGTCGATAAAAAAATACAACTTCTTGTACACCATACCCGCATCGCAGAAAGTTTAGGACATACCCTACGGGAACCAAGTCCGGGTTGGTGAGGATTGTAATACAATGGTAGGCCTTACTGTCGGAAGTTATCAAGCCGCCTAAAAGGCTTCTGACACGGCTTAACGATTGCCATTACAATGACAACCGACACCAACAGCCCATTTTCCGATAGATTACAATTACTCGGTTCCCGTAGGCCAGGAGCGCTTGGTAGATGCAATAATTTTTTATCTAATGTATTTTTTTCTTTTTCTGTTGAAAAAGAAAAAGAAAGTCACCCAAGTAGTGAAATGAAGTATAAAATCCTTGGGTAGAGAAAATGAAAATACTGGCATGCAGCCACACTGATTTGTCGACAAAATAAAATAAATAGGGTTTGATCCTCTTTTGCTTATTCAATAATAGAAATTGTCACTTGTGTTCTGTCGGAACGAGTAATCGAAAATAAAGAAAATTTTAGTTGAGTAATTTAAATTTTACTACGGAACAAGTAAATCAAGACTTGCAAGAAAGGTTCGTTCCTCCTTATACCACGGTTGCGCGTTGGTGTGCTGAGTTTAAGAGGGCAAGAACATCCGCTAAAGACGACTCGCGCTGAGGGCACCCAACGACTGCAGTAACTTAAAGAAACGATAAAAAATGTTATACAATTTTTATTTTTAATGCACTAGCCGGAATTCGAACCCGCAACCTCTAGCTATCCGTGCCAATTGGTAGAGCGCTGGCACGGATAGCCAGAGGTTGCGGGTTCGAATCCCGGCATGGGTTAAATTTTTAACCTCTAAATAGGTTTTTAAATTTGTCCTTAGCACGGGTTAGTGCATTAAAAATAAAAATAGTATAATCATGTGGGTACAGTGATATCGTTCCGATGTAAAACCCAACTGCAAAGGAGGTAGTCGGGGCTGTAAGTGATGCAATTTGCTTAAGCCAGATGTCGCTGCCTGTACGTAATACAGAGATTAGTGTAAAGAGGTTCGAAATTTCACTGGTGCCGGTGAGTCGCCCATTGGCTCAATTGGTAGAGCGCTGGCACGGATAGCCAGAGGTTGCGGGTTCGAATCCCGGCATGGGTGAAATTTTTAACCTCTAAATAGGTTTTTAAATTTGTCATACTACTGTTTGTTTTATAGCTGAAGAACTAAAGATCTTAATAGGGAGTGTTCATGACCATTTGGGAATGAAAAAGGCTCAGCGCTTTGAGTGACTAGAATGCTAACGGCCGAACAACAACGAACCCTCATCAATGGATTCTTTTTTGGGACAGCCAAGGTGGGGGAATTATTCAATTCCTAGATCCATTTCCTAGATTGAAAAAATATCTAAGTGGCTAGAAATTTGACGATGATGACGCAGTGAGCGCAGCAGTACAAGGTTTTGTAAAGAATCCAGATGAAAACCTATTTAGAGGCTAAAAATTCCACCCATGCCGGGATTCGAACCCGCGACCTCTGGCTATCCGTGCCAGCGCTCTTCCAATTGAGCTAATGGGCGACTCACCGGCATCAGTGAAATTTCGAACCTCTACACTATTCTCTGTATTACGTACAGGCAGCGACATCTAGCTTAAGTAAATTGCATCACTTACATTCCCGACTACCTACTTTGCAGTTAGGTTTTTACATCGGAATGATATCACTGTACCCACATGATTATACTATTTTTATTTTTTTAATGCACTAACCCGTGCTAAGGACAATTTTTTAGCCTCTAAGTAGGTTTTTAAAATTGTCCTTAGCACGAGTTTTTTTTTAAATCGTATTACAAAAGCAGATATTTTGTAATTTTACAATGGGTCTTCTTAGCTAAGCTAAAAAAAAATTTTAATTTCTCAAATAAAAACCTACTTTAGTAAAAGTGACTGCCTAAAAGTTTGGGGATGTTACTGAAATTGACGTGTCACACTCACAAACTAAAATTAAAAACTAAGTTTTTCTACCAAATTCAAGTAGGTATAGGCACTTTTCTAGCTTTGAAGGAAAGTCTGTCTCAGTGTGATGGGACCTTAAGGAACGAAAGTTTGACTCATTCATTTGAATGAAGTTCTATCGACGCAATTTTTTTTCTAGTCCGGTTTCTCGCGTCATCGGATGCGCACGCACATTATCTACTTATCGTTTCGCTTACTCTTTGTGATAGTAAACAACCTACAATGCCTCATTAATACAGTACTAAGGAGTATCTGGATATGATATTCTGCTACTGTGTAGGAAAGGGGGAAATGCAGCTGAGGCCCTGCGTCTGTACGGTGTCAGATACCCCAACGCTCATCAGCCAACGGAGTCCAGGGTGATACTGCGAGCCGTTTATCGCGTCTTAGAAAATCCGCCGGTCGTGCTCGTTGCAGAAGGCGGTGGTCCTCAAATACGTCCTGCAACTGAACAGAGAGTTCTGGATGTGGTGGCAGAGAACCCGCGCTTAGGCGTTCGGACGGCGGCGCACGTGCTGCGCCGGCGGCACGGTCATCGTGCGCAACATCGGGTGTCTTACGTCACTGTAAGGTTTTGAAGAAGGATAGAGAGCGGCCCTATAAAATCAACAAGGTGCAAGCGTTCGTGCCAGGCGGTTGCTGCAGCACAGTGAAAATGACCCGGCTTTTGTGCAAAATGTTATTTTCACGGACGAAAGCACCTTCACGAACAATGGTATGAAGAATCGAAGAAACGCTCATTGGTGGGGTTCCGATAACCCATTTCAGGTACAGGAGACGGGGTTCCAGACAAGGTGGAAGTGGAATGTGTGAGCCGGTATCTTGCGTGAAAAATTCTGGATCCCGTATTTTTGCCGCCCAGAATGAATGGTGCGACCTACTTGGAACTGCTCAACTATTAGATGCCCCTGGCTCGGTTGCATCAAACGTGGTTCCAACACGACGGCGCGCCACCACAGTGTACACTACTGGTGCTGCAGCGGTTAAAGCTGTTCGAACGTCGTTGGATCGGCCGCCATGGTCCTAACCCCATTGCCCAGCATGTTCTCCCGACTTAACCCTATTGGACTTTTTTTATGGGGTTATGTTCAGGTTCGAGTGTTTGACCGCCCTTATGAGACCGCTGAGGATATGAGAGCATGATTATCGCGGTTTTTGATGACCCGAAGCGAGCTAGCACGGAAAGGGCTGTCACAACTGGTTCACCGTCAGACGTTGCGCTGGGCGCGCGTTTGCCTTCATGTAAACGGTCGCTAGTATCTTGTCCGTGCTGAGCGGCCTGTTCCTGACGAAGACACAGACGTCGAGTAAGTACCTAGATATTATTTATCCTACTCAAATGTGCTTTAGACATTTTTACGCTTCAAATTTACTTCTCAAACTACACCACATACATCTTACCGGCTGCCGCTGCCCACTACAACAGCAACGTCTTTGCAGGACGACTGTGGTGGCTGTGGGTACGTAATAGCAAAATAGCTATTAACGTGGAACGTTGGGTAACTTTTATAATAATAAATAAAATCTGGAACGACTTTAGGTGTGGTTTTAAAACTGGATAAAAAAGGATAAGCAGGTAAAAAGTCAGATCTGGTCAAAGGGTAAAGTAGTAGTGGTGAAAAATGAGGGAAATCGAAGAAAGTGTGACGTAGGTACATAATTTAAATATTTGAAAATGATAGAAAAGAAATAAAAATGGTGTGAAGAGGTTTGCACCGTTACAAACGTACAGTTATAAGTGCACCAATCAAACAAAAAGTGGCATCCTAGCGTGTCGCTGACTGTACCTAATGTCGTTGTGTTTCTACTTGTTACAAAAACGTGTAGTAAACGGGTGCGGCCACGGCCCGGACGACAGAATTGAGACGGACGCGGGACGAATGAGTGAGTGAGTGAGACCGAATCGAGCTCGCGGTCGCCGTTACCTACGTCGGCACTTTGCCGCCGCCGCCGCCGCCCGCCGCCTGAGCGTCGTTCGTCGTACGATCATTGCACGCGATTGCGTTTCATTGCGCGCTAGTAGAAAGTATTTATTTTGATACCTAAAAAATTAAAATGGTATCCCAGTGGTATTGTTTGGTTAAATTATCTTAATGTGTTGTCCAATATGGCTACGTTACGGCTCTGGCGGCAGTTCTTTAACACCCTGTATATTTGTTTCGTCAATCTTTCTTCCTTCATCCTCATGTCCAAATCAACGTAACACAATACTATTATTACAATTAAGTTGTACTTGTGTTCCCAAGACCTAAAAGTATAGGAACCACTCCTCTACATACCTGAATCCACAACGACCCCGGAGATCAGTCCTTGTGCGTACAGTGTCAGCACGGCCTGGATGGCGATGTAGGCGCTGTCAAAACCGTACTTCTCGAACATCACCTGTGAGGCAAAACTTAACTTCAGGAATTATTATTATTAAATTCTTTATTGTACCTGTAAAGATTGTACAATTGGCGGGCTTAATACTAAATAGTATTTTATTCTAGCCAACCAACAGGTGACGTGGAGAAGATGGGGGTAGTCACAAACGGTAAGGTGATATTTTATTGTCAAATATATATTTTATGTACAATAATTATAAACATAAACATATACAATACAAGGAATCAATACAACATCGGTCTATCTTGCCGAGTTTTCCAAGAGCATCGTGGCGTCAACATTATTATATCAAAAAAAATCAAAATTCAAATAATTTTATTTCAACGTAAAGAATTTACATTCTGTTGGCTGAATGTCAATGTACAATGTAAAATGTAAGCCGCCGCCTTCGGGCCGTATTGTAGTGGAGAAAAAGGCAGCGGAAAAAAAAAACTCCACTCTGACCATCTTTTCTCAAATCTTCTTAAAACCAAATACATCAGTTGCCATTATGTAAACCTAATAAGATTTCATGATTGCCATTAACAACCCTAAATGCCAAAGCATTAGTCAAATGTCTCACAATAATAGGGGAAAACATAATTGCTATTATATTTATGTGAACTATATTTTGGGTCATCAAGTTTATATTTGTCATCAACTTGTATGATCTAATTAATAGATCTATCACCACGAAATGATTTCATTCTCAGAAAAATAAAAAGTGTCGCCAGGTACAAATTACCAAATTAATGTCAATATGTACGTAGAAAAAGAGTTATTATCTAGAAAATCGTAGTTCATCCATTGAATAAAAAATTTGTTCTCAAAATAATAGGTTCCAAGAATGACAGCTCCGTTCTCAGAATAGTAGATCTGTCATCAAATAAATAATCATCCGCAGATTGAGATTTGATTTTATTTGTTATTTTGTCATCAGTACAGTAGTTACAAATTATGTTGATAAATTCTCCAAATAATACTATTCGTTACCAAGTTAATAGTTCAGTTCATTAAATTTATGAAAAAATGTCCAAAAGGGCGGATCCCAATTGGCTTCGTAAAAGACAAAAGTCATTTTGTGTTTAATTTATTATTCTAATACATTCATACTACTCTAAGTGAGTAGTATGAATGTATTAGACTCAGATTTCAAGGAATATTCTAAAAAAAGAATTAGCGAAATCGGTTTAGTTGCTATCGAGATTTGCGCTTACCAACACATTCAGCGATTATTTTTTATATTATAGAATGGACATCTTACACAGATCTGTTAGCCCTATACTAAGTACAACTATATGACTTGTGTTATAGGTGCTAACTCGACGATAGATTTAATACAATAAATACATAGATAACATCCAAGACCCGAGACAAACTAGAAAAGTTCGTTTCCTAGTTTCACCCGGCCGGGGATCGAACCCGAGACCTTAGGTTTTACAGTCAGTGTGCCAAACCGCTGCGGCACCGAGGCCGTCACTCGTTCTTTGGCGGACGCCTACGCCATTGATGATGATATCAGCCCTTGGTATGTCCCCACTGCTGGGGCATGGGTCTCTTAGGGCAAGGGCAAGGTTAGGCCATACTCCGCCATGGGTGCCAAGTCCGGGTTGGTGGAGGATTGTAAGACAGTGGCGGGCCTTACTGTCACAAGTTATCAAGCCGCCCATAAGGCCTCTGACATGGCTTAACGACTGCTATTACACACTGCCTACGCCATTGCCTGTAAGGTAAACCTACCTCGATCATCTTCTCCCGGTTCTTGGTTGGGTTCATGGGGGGCTCCGTGAGCAGAATCTTGGTCTCGCGCGGGTCCACGTTCATCTTCGTCTCGCCGAAAGTATAGTCCCAGACGTGGCACATGTCCTCCCAGTTCCGGACCACCTGTGGATTTTTTTAAGATAGACAAGGTGCTTTGATGCGACTTACCCCCTTATTCATAATAGTCCGCTAGCTTAAAACAGCTGCTAAAGAGTGTTCTCTTTCATTCTGACTTAGGTCAATAGAAGAGGACAGAGTGAGAATAAGCATTGCTTAAAGTTAACAGACTATTATGAATAAGGGGGCTAGTATACAGTTTGTAATAGGCGTGACGACAGTAACAGATAATAAATAATAAGTTTATTTCAAAATGTGCGTAATGTTATTATTTAAACAATGGCCGGATCACATTTTTCAGGAACACAAAGAGTACACTTTGTAATTTAAGTTGTTCCGTCTCTCGGTACATTTTGTTTCATTTTGCTTTCCAGTTAGGTATATGTTGAAAAAGAATTCAAATGTCCTATATTTGTTACAACAATATTCACTGTGTTTTATTTTTTTTTACCGTTTTAATTTTATACATAAATAGATATAACACTTTTCAAGGCGACTCTGTGATATGTTATGTATAGTCTAAACTTTAGGTTACATTTTTAATTTACTTAAGTGATGTCCCGGAAAAAATATTGTCGTAAGGAAGTCTCCGATTTTTGTCTCTGTTCCTCGAAATTTAGGTGAATAAGCCCGCTCCATTGCTATCAAAGATCATCACCATCAATATCATCATCATAAGCCCACCGCTGCCCACTACAGGGTTAAGCCTTTTCCACCAAATGCCATCTCTCACGTTCCCTTGACATAGGACCTTCGACCAGACGATGGCGGAATGATCTAGACAATTTTTTGCCGGAGCCGTCAGTGGTGGCATATGTATGGCTGAAAATCTTGGTCTAAAGGGGTCTAATTGTGGCCTTATTTATCTTATTTCTGTGTCCATCACAAACTCATCCTGCGTGATTTTTGTTCAAGTTATCTATCGCATATAAAAAAAAGTTTATTTCAAAAAACATTTTTTTTACCGGAAAATGTTTGTTTTGATGTTTATTTAAATATTTATTATACTCACGCCATTTTCCATGGGATAGCTGACTTCCAACATAGACCTGAGTTGGGAAGCTTCATCGCCTACCATCAAGTCCTGTAACATTATTTATTGTTAAGGGAAACCCCTAGCACATAATTTATCCTTTGCTCAATGTTAGTTTGCCAAATAAAACTGAAATATAAAGCTTTGTAAGTACAGCATTAATAGTTATAATTGACTGTGACATAATTATACAAGGTGATTTCACTAAAGTAAGTTTTCATCTGAATTTGGAGAGAAAATAAACCATGAATGAAAGTAAAGTACATTAGAAATGAATTAAAACAATATGTGCAAAGCTAATTTATTTCCTAATTTAAACATCTTGCAAGAATGTTACTTAAAGTTTGAAGAGATTTTACTTTTGTCTATATTTTCTAGATAGCGTTGATAAAAATTAAAAAAGTAAATCAAGCAATTTCTTTGTTGAATGTGGTGCATTGAAGTTTATTGCAAACAAAATTCTACCAAAAAGTAATAATTTCTAAGGTACAAATAAGTGTAAGTGTAATACACTTCTGGACACATCTATTAGCCCACCTTGCATTTTCAGTTTTGTTTAGTCCTAGCTAAAAGTTTATATTAGGTCGAGCAAAAGTTTTTATGCAGTTTTGAACCAGGCACATTGATGCTTTTATAGTATTTTCTAAGATTAACACGAGCACTAGACATAATTAAAACTGTTTTTATACGGATGTATGCTCGTTTATTACATTTTTTACTATTTTCCGACGTTCCGGCACTTTTTCAGGTGCCGTGGTCTCGGATGACTGAGGTGACAGGCGTCTTTTAGAAAGCATTAACGGTTAATTTACTACCCTCAGCAAAAATTACAAAAGACCACGGCACCTGAAAAAGTGCCGAAACGTCGGAAAATTTTAATAATGTAATAAACGAGCATAAATCCGTATAAAAACAGTTTTAATTATTCATGCTTTTATTCAATATTCTTTAAATGTATCAGGTTTATAACTGCATCAATAGTTTTTGTTCAATCTAGCAATCATATTTAGGTAGAGGCCATCGAAACCTAAACTCTAAGGTGGGCCAATAGAATTGTGTCCAGGAGTGTATGATTTCCTTAATTTATGCATATTTAAAAAGTGATATTATTAAGGTGACTGTACAAATAGTTATTGTACCTGTACAAAGTCTGGCTCCATAGCCTGGTTAGCATGGAATTTAATTATTCTCAAAATAAAAATGTACGCGTAAACATTATATTATATTCTTTTTAATCCACTAACCCGTGCTAAGGACAATTTTTAAAAACCTATTTTAGAGGCTAATACAGAGAGCTAATACGTAATACAGAGAGTACATTGTAAAGAGGTTCGAAATTTCGCGGATGCCGGGTAGTCGCCCATTAGCTCAGTTGGGAGAGCGCCGGCACGGTTAGCCAGAGGTGGCGGGTTCGAGTCCCGGCATGGGTGGAATTTTTAGCCTCTAAAATTGGTTTTTAAAAACATTATATTACAAGGCCCTGGTCTTAATATGGAACATTTAGGAATGTTTTAACCATACAAAGATCCTTGTTGAATTTAGTTTTTACCCTAATATGAACACCCTAATAAGGAATAAGTTCCATGTAATTACCCAGTTTTGCATGAAGTTGTAATTAGTCGATGTACCACTTTTCGTGCATTTTAAAACATAATAAAAAAAAATATAATAAACGAGTGAAATCCGTGTAAAAACAGTTTTAATTAGTCAATACTTTTTTTTCTGGAAAATTACTAAAAAAGAAAATGTATCGAACTAAATTCTGTACAACATCTTCAAGTTATAGAAATTATACAATTTTAATATATCATTTGTGTTTTTAAAAAGTAAATATTTACTTAAATTTTCATAAGAGTTAAGACATATTTAAGAAAAAAGCAATTTCCTTGTCCTAAATGGTTTTTTTAATGCTTTCTTTTCATTTTGTTCCCTTTTTCATTTTGTTTGTGAAGAAACCGTATTGGATCGGGGTATGGGTTGAAAACAAAGTTTCAATAATAAAACAAAATCAAAACATTAAAAAGTGAAAATTACTTTTACTAGCCAAATTCCGCCAAAGTAATTTTCACTTTTTAATGCTATTATGGATTAACGCAAAGTAACGCATGATTCCATACAAAATCAAAACATTTTAATTTGTATCTTTCTGTTTTAAACAGTTCAAAAAATATCTTTTATTATTTAAACAGTTATTAGTTTTATTATTTTTTAGCCTCTAAATAGGTTTTTATATTTAAACAGTGTTAAAAACCCATAAAATGCTAACCCTGAACTAAGTTGAGGCATAATAAATGAGATAAGTCCCATTCCATATGAGATTAGATCAATAGTGTTTACCACACACCATACATTCTGAGAGTACATGAAAAATTCAAATAAATAACATATTTAACACAATCATTGTATTAAGACTGTTTGTATACGGATTTCATTCGTTTTATTATATTTTTACAATCCGTCATTCATCCGAGACCACGGCACCTGAGTGCTTAGTGCGAGTTTGACAGATCCAATCGAATAACTTTACTACCGCGTTAATCGAGCATTGAGTAGTGAGTATGAGTAAGTTAACCGTTCGAACTGGCAAAACGCTGTCACAGTACAACTCGCACTCGCGTTTATTCGTGTTTTGGCTGGTAAACGTGTTCACTTCTCAACGTAAACCATTACAACTCGCACTCAGCAATTTTAATTTCCATACTTGTCGCTAGGTGGCGCTTCCTCGATGCCATAGAAATATGAGTTTACGTTAACGCGATCGAGTAGTTAAAAAACTCGCACTAAGCACTCTGTAAAAGTGCCGAAATGTCAGAAAATTGTAAAAATATAATAAAACGAGTGAAATCCGTATAAAAACAGTTTTAATTATGTCTAGAGCTTGTGTGTCAGAAAATACTACACAATCATTGTATGTTTAGTAAGAATGTTTACGAACACACGCATTATTCCAACCATCATGCATCTACGTTTAAGTGCTATGTTACGATATCATAAACAATCAATCTGAAAACATATGAGAACATTTGAGTCATCGCCAAAATCCATGCTTAGACTTTGTCCATGGACTTACACCAATACATATGTCCTGTAAATAATAAGCATTGGCTATAGCATAATAATTTTAGGTAGTATGTAATTTAATGCCCAAGACAATTGCCTAGGGACCAGACCTACCAAAAAATTTACCAAATAGTTCATAGGAATTAGCATACGAAATGAAATGGTTTTATTCAAAGTAGCACAGAAACTGTGGCTTAATGAACGATACAATTCAAACTAGGAGTCCATTTCAAAATCTAGATCTTTTTGGAGAAAAAATGGACAAAAAAAAATTCCAAACTTAGTCTTTTCTTTTCAACCCACAATATGTAAGTCTTGAACAAAACACTTTTAGGTATATCTGAATATAACATTGTTTTGTCCCATGTTTTTGTTCAGACATTGTAATGACTAAGTTAGTTAAAACCTGAGATTTCCATACTTATCCTCATAGTTGAGGCATTGTACGTAACAAGCGCCGCGTATGTTAACACTTCAGGCACTAGGGTTTCCTCACAATGTTTTCCTTTACTGTTAGCGAGTAGTACATATTTGGATTTCATGATCTTGGGCGCTATGGCGCTCATTAGGGGAGGGCTATGTCCAACAGTGGACTACATAATATAGCCTGAAGAAGAAGATCTCAGTTACGATGTAGGTAATTAAGCTCATGATATCCCAGATATGAAGCAAACACTCTACCACTTTAGAATGGTAGGTTCTTTTAGAATTGGTTTACATATGATTCATAAACATAACCTAACCTCACACCTGTATCCGAGAGGGGAAGGCAGAGACCAGGGACTGGCACTTGCCAAGATCCTGACGGATCACATTCACTTCATCAACATTCGTAAGTTTTTGCATGCATGCACACTGCTTCCGGGTACTGTTTATATTCCCCTTTGCTAATAAATCCCCTATTTGGTCGACGTATGTCCGCCTAGGATGTCTCTTACCGGCCCTTCCACTCACATTCGCAATATATATTTGTTTCGTCAATCTTTCTTCCTTTATCCTCTCCACATGTCCGTATGATTCCTAAAGTATCTACCGTTCTAGCTGGATAACAAGGCTCCTGTAGTCATTGGGTGTTAACTGGAGCAGTATATTAATGAATGAGGAAATACCGGTCATGTTTGACTAACTTTTTACACTTACCTTGACGTCAATATCACCGATTTTATTTTCCGCTCTTATGATGGGCCTGCCGACCATAGAGGGGAATATAAATGCAGGAAAGTTGCTGCCAGCATATCCACACTTCACGAACTGCAAAACCAGTGATATTTTTCGTAAGTTAGTGATGAATCAGGTGCTTATCTCCAATGGGGGTTTGAAAGATTAAGGAAACTTACGCCTGTTCCGTTGTCGCAAACGATCACTTTCCTTCCCTGATCATCCATGGTGTTGTCTTTGTTATAATGAATACGGTCGCGAAGTAATTCTTAGAGAAACTCAGCAAATTGCTAAAAACTGGAAATTTGTGAACTAAACAACCCCCCCTTGAGTTTTTTTTGTCGAAAAACCAATATGACAAATCTTATATGTATCTCGAAAAAGATATTGAACTCTGTGCTCGCGTAATAAAGTTGAACTTAAAATAGCACGTCAGAATGACACGCCCGCTCTCGGTGTTGCCATATAATGAGTTCACAGCATCGATTGTGTTTAATGCGTTGGTCTAAATACGACTGACAGTTGCCGAAGTAGAACAGCACTACCTGTCAAACTTAAGTAATCTGTGCAAATGTGTCAAAAAATGTTTTTTTAAAAAAAAATTAAATTAAAAAAAAAAAAAAAAAAAATGTTTTTAGCGAAACAATCGCCTATCACTAAGACCTATTACTTTCGGAAAATTTATGTTTGAAAACCTCCCGGCGGCTGACATAATGAGGGACGGGATAAAAAGTGCAGGGCGTAATAGAGTGGCTGTAGAGTTTAAATCTGCAAAAGGAGCCAACGACTTCTTGAAGTCGGATGCCCTTAAATTACATAAATACAAAGGCAGTATCCCATCATACGGGGTCACACGTATGGGCCTCGTAAAGGGAGTCCCAGTCGAGTGGCACATGGAAGAATTTGTAGATTCTGTGACGCTCCCGGACGGCTGTGGTATAATTTTAAAAGCAAGAAGACTAAATAGGAAGAAAATTGTAGATGGCGAAGCGCATTTCATCCCTACCCAGTCTGTCGTACTGACTTTTAAAGGACAGGTTCTCCCAAAGAGGATATTCTCCTGCTTTACATCCCTTCCAGTAGAACAATACCGATTCCCCACCATTCAATGCTACAACTGTTGTAAATTTGGTCATGTAGCGGCCCAGTGCCGTTCAAAACCTTGCTGTTATCGCTGTGCACAACCTCATTCGGGGTCAACCTGCTCCGTACTAGAAGAAAGAGCAACGTGCATTTTCTGCTCTTCCTCTCACTTTGCGACCAATAAATCTTGCGCGGAGCAGTCTCGTCAGAGACTCATAAAGGAAGTTATGTCCCAGGAAAGCATTTCGTTCCTAGAGGCTTCTGCTCGGTTTCCATCTGTAAGGAAGTCATATGCTGAAGTCTCTCAGGCCCTCTTTTCCCCTCCATCGCCTCCCCTAGTAAGCCAGCCCTCACAATCCCACAGAAAAACTGTGTTCCACTCCCCCCGCCCTCGACCCACCTCTTCAGGTGGATATGATATTCGAGCCCACAAAGCTATAATAGCTCCAGAAAGGTCGACAGCCCCAAATGGATGTGCTCTCCAATCATCTTCAGTATCGCCCAATGAAAACCTCCTGGAACTCCTTCTTTCAGCCCTTATCAATATCCTGTCCAAATGCTCAGATTCTATACCGTCCCACGTCGCCGAAAAATTGAACGTTCTTTTAAACTTAAATAATGGCCCCATTGAAAATCCTTCAATGGAACTGTAAAAGCCTTCGTTGCAAGAAGTACGAATTAATATCTATAGTCAACGAGTACTCCCCTGTTGTCATTGCTATCTCGGAGACATGGTTAGTTCCAGAGACGCGATTTCGGGTCTCTGGCTTCTCGTGCCTTCGAGATGATAGGGACGACGGCTATGCAGGGTGTGCTTTACTCGTGAAACGAAACCTTCAATTTGGAATAATCCCTCTCCCTCAACATAGTTTACATATGAACTTAATTGCGTGTAGAGTAATGAATGTATCTGTCCTCTCCGTATATATAGCCCATCCTCATATTTCTCTACTCCCAGAGCTCTTCTCAATTATCTCCAATCTTCCTCAGCCAATCCTCATCCTGGGGGACTTCAATGCTCACCATATGGCCTGGGGGTGCTATTCCAGTGACTATTTTGGAGTAGGTCTGCTTGACCTCTGTCATGACCTTAATATCTGCCTTCTAAACGATGGATCTCCAACCCGAAGGGTTCCCCCTTCCCAAAATCCTAAGACTGCAGTAGATTTATCTTTGTGCTCTCCGTCTCTCTCCTCCACCCTAACTTGGGAAGTCCTCCCCAGTACGTATGGTAGTGATCATTTCCCGATATTGATCAAATTCCCTGAAAGGTCTGTTCTCACTGCTTCCCAACCTCCCTTACTAAAATACAGACTAAACAAGGCTAACTGGTCGGGGTACGCAACAACCTTGGATGAAAATATTGATAGCCTGTCTACCGATTTACATTCGAACATACAAACATCATACTCGAAATTTATTGGAGCCCTTAATCAAGCGGCAGATTTTAATTTCCGCCTTAAAAATAGCAAACAACATAAGCCATCCCCGCCCTGGTGGGATGAGGATTGTACTGATGCGGTGAAAGCCAGGAAACTGGCGGAATTAAAATTCAATGAATCGATGACGATGGCTAATTATGTTAACTATAAACACATCGCAGCGCGTACTAGAAGGACCTTAAGCAAAAAAAAGAGAAATGGGTGGACTAGATTCTGCGAAGACTTATGCCCAGCTACCCCCTCGGCGGTGGTATGGAGAAACGTCCGAAGGTTCCGCGGCTCCATGAATATTGACAACCTTTCTTCTAATGATCCCTCCATATGGCTTGACAAGTTTGCGGATAAATTAGCTCCTCCCACAGCCCCCTCCTTTGATTCTCTCCCTTCCCCTCCTATATACATCCCTTCGTCTGAGGAACTTGAACCTTCGTTCTCAATGACAGAATTACAGTCAGCTCTCGATGGTCTAGTGGACACTTCACCAGGAATCGATGGTATCCCCTATTCTTTCCTTGTAAGAGCTAACTCTAAAGCAAAGCTGTATTATCTGGCCCTAGTGAATCGTATTTACGACCTCGGTTCCATTCCCGAATCCTGGAAAACCCAAGTGATTCTACCAATACTAAAGCCGGGTAAAAGTCCGATAGACCCTACGGCTCGTAGACCAATCGCGCTGTCCTCAACTCTGTCTAAAGTACTAGAGCATATGGTTAAAAACCGCCTAGAATGGTATCTAGAGAATAAAAAGATCCTCTCTGAAAGCCAGTTCGGCTTTAGGAAGGGTATGAGCACGCTTGATAGTCTTAGCATCCTCACAACAGATATCCAAATTGCCTTTAAACGTCAACAATATCTAGTTGCAGTCTTTTTAGATATAACATCGGCTTACGACAACGTCCAGCTCCCACAATTGAAACAAAAGTTACTCCACTACAATATTCCAAACAAAATTATTCGATACTTATGTAATTTATTAATGGAACGATCAGTTATTGTCAGGCACCCCGGCTCCAAAGCTCCTGCTCGGCGTATATGGAAGGGCCTTCCGCAAGGATCTGTCCTAAGTCCTCTTCTTTTCAATTTTTATACATGTGATCTGGAAAGAACAGTAAACTGCTTTTGCAACGTCTTACAGTATGCTGACGACTTAACTTTATATTTGGCTGTGAATAACATTGCAGAAGCCACATCACGACTGAATTTGGCACTGTCGTATTTAGGTCTATGGCTGTCTAACCATGGATTTTCACTTTCTGTTGCGAAAAGCTGTGCTGTTGTGTTTACCAGAAGGTATAGGATCCCTAATCTAAATATCCAAATCGAAGGACAATCCATTCCAGTAGAAAAAAAAGTAAAATTCTTAGGGGTCGTCCTAGATTCGAGGCTGAACGGTCAGGCACATTGCAATTACATCAGCCAAAAATGTGAACAAAACATCAATATCCTGCGCGCTCTTTCGGGTGTATGGTGGGGTTCCCACCCATACTGCCAAAAACTCCTTTATAATGCTATCATAAGAAGCCACCTCGACTATGGTAGTTTTGTTTTGGAGCCGTGCTCCAAGGCGGCTGCGGATACAATAAATCGCTCCCAATACAAAGGCCTCCGAACAGTGATTGGGGCGATGAAGTCGACTCCGACAAATGCTCTCCAAGTGGAGTGCTCAGACCCTCCCCTACACATACGAAGACAATACCTTTGTGACAAATTCTTACTCAAAATTTCCCAAAATTCGAGCCATCCTTTATGGAGTAAGCTTCAGGTACTATCAGACTTATCCGTTCCTAATAGCAGCTTGAAAGGTTCCTGCCTTCTAAAAAGTTTCAAAATGATTACCCAAATCCCCTATACAATCCAAAAATTTAACAAATGCCCCCTCTTTGATACGAGTTACAATGCCCTCCAATTCTCCCCCCCTGTAGTTACTAGTTTTGGCATTGATAAGAATTCCATATTTGCGGAGAGACAATACAGAAGTATTATGGAAAGAGACTGGAAAGATTGGCTTCCTATATTTACAGATGCTTCCAAACTCTCAGAGGAAGGTGACGTGGGAGCGGCGGTATGGGTTCCCAGAACTAAGATAGTTCTCAGTTTCAGACTGCCCCCATTATCCTCAGTCTTCACGGGAGAAGCTATTGCAATCCTTGAAGCAATTCACTACGCTGAAAATCATAATGTTGAGAGATGCATCATCCTCACGGACTCTCTTAGTACCCTTTATGCGTTACAAGCAAACCCCTTCAAAAGTAAACAGAAATTCCCTGTAATACTTCAAATTAGAGAAGCTTTGGCAAATTCAAATATAAATATTACCATTGCTTGGATTCCAGGACACTGTGGTATTGTTGGCAATGAAACCGCCGATACCCATGCTAAAATTGCCACTCAAATTGGGGACACCCCTCATTATGAATTAGCTGCACATGACTTGGCCCCCTTGGCCGGCTCACGGATGAAGAAATCCTGGGATAATGACTGGAAGTTCTCTCAAACCATTAAAGGCAAACATTTTGCCGAAATTCAGCCTGTCATCCCGTTGAAGCCATGGTTTTTTAGGTTTCGTGATTTGGACAAACGAGTGACCTCAACCATTTGTCGTTTACGCTTAGGGCATGCCTGCACACCGGTCCACCTGGCTAAGATCCGAGTGAGAGACAACTCCCTTTGTGAGTGTGGTTTGGACGACGGCTCCGCAGAACACCTGCTTTTCAGTTGCCCCAATCTCCGGTTTTCTCTTATGGATGTCCTGCCTGATAACATTATCCGACCTACTAATCTTAAGCTTATCCTCTCCCAGGCAAATACACCTCTTGTTTATATTATAGGTAAATTTCTTTCAGACAATAATATCAAACTTTAGTTTTTTCAAAATTTTACAAAAATAATAAGGGAAATTAAAAAAAAAAAAGACAAACAGTTCTTATTGACTCAAAATTCTGACCGAGCCTTGTTCGCTTGTGATTGGCTATAGTCTTGTCTAACACGTGATATTGGCGAAATTGTACTGGACAATCAGTGCACTGAGTCCATAAAACAGAATTGAATTGAATCGCACGTGTTTGTGTGCGATTTTTAATTAATTTGAACAGAATAAAGTCCCAATTGCAACAAAATGAAGCACAAAAGGTTTGAAGAGAATATCTTGGTTGACGAGGCGTACACCAACTACAGCAGAGCCGACAAAAATGAAGATAAAAAGAAAACCGAGGGCATCGCCAAACATTTCGCTGAAACCATTGAATACGACGAGAAAAAGAAGTGGTATCATCAGGTAAAGCACCTCACGCTTGTCCTGAACTTAGACTTATCTTCTTGCGGTCCAATTTACATCTAGTAATATGTCTAAAACCTCATAATTAAATTTATTATTTCCAGTTGCCACAAGAACCGCCTGTTACAAGTAAAACAGTTTCTGACACTCAATTAGAGGAACTGAGGAAGGAAGCTAGTAGTGCCTTACATGGGGACACAATGGCTTATGAAACAAGTAAGTTGACATTTCAATACACATAAGTATTGACAATACATATAAACAATACATATATATAAGTAGTGTATGAATGTATTCATATTTGCACCGACCACCCGTCTCTTATTTCCTCCAGCAACTTTCCGTCGTAAGGTTGTCTGGAAGAAATTGCTTTTAGCAATAAGGCCGCCAATTGTACTTTGTATCTTTACATGTTTTATAATATGTGCTCTGGTGTACAATAAAGAATATTCTTATCTTATCTTCCCACACTATTTTGGAAAATAATCTCGATCTCGCGAACCTTTTACGAGATTTTATTGAGATTCGTGGGTAGGAAATCTTGATCATGGTTGGTCGATTACCGGTCATGATCAAGATTTCGCAATATTGGTCGATTTTACGAATGATATTTCAAAAACGGAGCACCAATCCTTAGAGTTGATGATTTTTATTTTAAGCAGGGGTCGAAATTATCAAGATAATTACACTGCTTGATAATTATCATGATAATTATCGGATAATTACCACCCGTGTAAGAAATTAATTTGCTATATTGTTTGAAATGAAATGAAATGAAAAGGTTTTATTCAAAGTAGCACAGAAACTGCGGCTTAATGAACGTTACAATTCAAACTAGGTGTCCATTTCAAAATCTAGATCATTTAGGAGAAAAAATGGACAAAAAAACTCCTAACTTAGTCTTTTCAAAAGTCCTTAATTACCATAGTTTCATAACAAATACATTATAATTTGGCCAATTCTAACAAAACAAATAAATTTTATGATTTATTTAAAATCCAACACAACATTAATTACAGTAAAAAGTGTCCATCAGATTCAACATTCTAAATATATATTAAATTGGATTGACCAAAGATGCCAAAGGAATATCTCCATCCGATCATGATTCTATTTCCATTGGCTGTGTTGCTGCTGTAGCTGCAGTAGAACTTATTTTTTGACCTAATCCTAATAGCCAATATAAGATCTTGCTGCTGGGTTTTGTTTGCATAAACGAAATTTTTGTTATTATCAATTGATAATTATCAAGCTATTTTTATCAAGATAATTATCACGGATAATTATCCTTTCAAACCCTGATTTTAAGTATAAGTATGTATCAATATTCAACTTTGCACTGGCTACCCATCTTTCTAATTTCCTTCAGCAACTTTCCATCGTAAGGTTTTCTGGAAGGAATTGCTTTTAGCAATAAGGCCGCCAATTGTACTTTGTATATTTGTAATTATTTTGTATTTTTTATTTTTCCTGTGTACAATAAAGAATATTCTTATCTTATCTTTATTTTATTTTTTATTTCTCAAGGAGCACAAACAGTGCTTTGTAATTTTTTTTGTTATACAGTGGTATACCATGTGTTATATTAAAATAGGGTTTATATAATAATGTTTGATAATAGTACAATATAATTAGAATTAAAATGTCACAGGCCTAATTTATACAGGCCTTCTGTACTTTATGATATTGCGTGCCCCACAGGTTCCACATAGATCCATATTTTTAGTTATGACATCTGTATATGCTTGTGGAATGCAATAAATTATTGAGTATTGGTTGTTGGCGATAAGGACCGTTACTCAAATAGACCAGACTAATTACCATAATTCCAAATGGTGTGAAGGCATTGCAAACTTTTGTCAAAATCTTCTCTTATGCCATATGGGCAAAACATGGAGATTCATGTTGAGGAATTTTCCTTGTACTTGTAAATATATACTATTTATCTGTTTAATTAATTGAAAATCAAATAGTGAAATAATAAAATATGGTGCAAATTTAAAAACATATTTAGAGGCTAAAAATTCCACCCATGCCAGGATTCGAACCCGCGAACTCTGGCTACCCGTGCTAGCGCTCTAACTGAGCTAATGGGCAACTCAGTTGGAAAGAGCGCTAGTGCCTACACTAGACATTTTCTTGCAAATTCATGAACTATTGAACTGAACTATGTCAGCGTGTTATCTAAAAGAGTGTTCCAGGTTACTTCATTTATGGAAATATGGCAGTTTTGAACTAAAAAGTCACAGTCACAAGGGTAGAATCTTGTTTACTAAATTGGACAAGTAAGAATAAATAGACTATAGTGTGATATTATTACAGAAACAAACAGAAGTGGCTCCTCAGATCATCAATGGGCAAAGACGCTTCTCAACAAGGGAGCCATCGGTGACAGAGTGGCTGCAGCTACTATTTTGATACAGGTATGAGTGGCTCTACCCTTAGACATGCTGCACTGAGGAGTTTCAGTTAATACCACTTACTAATGATGAAGATGCCCCATAGTCACGCCCCTCAGCCATGAGGGTACGATGAAGAAGAAGAATAGTGAAGGAAAACATTGTAAGGAAACTTCAGTGTCTGAGGTATTTAAATACCTAAGCGCATGAAATGTAATTGGCAATTTCATTCAAATCAAATACCAGCTTGCACAGGTGGTAATTAAGCCCATTAGTTTCTCTCTGAGAGAAGGCCTGAGCCCTGCAGTGAGACATTTATAGGTTACATAATAAAAATATAGTGTCAAATGATATTGACTTAGTGTGGATGTTAATTATCTGGCTTATTACCAAACTAATTTTCCAACGTTTCGGCACATTTTCAGGTGCCGTGGTACCGGACCATCATCCGGGACCACGGCACCTGAAAAAGTGCCGAAACGTTGGTAAATTGTAAAAAAAATAATAAACGAGCATAAATCCGTATAAAAACACTTTTAATTATGTCTACTGCTCGTGTTAACCTTAGAAAATACTATAATTTATTTTAATTTAAATACTTGAAATATGTAAAAATTCAATTTGGAAATAAAAGCTAATTTTAATTTATTTTTAACAGGTTTCTCTATAAGTAAACTAATGTTCTTCTTTGAAGAAAAAAAACTCTTGAAACTTTATTGTTAACGAATTCTTAACAAATTGCCGATAGAAATAGTTAAATTACAGAAAGCAATGTCTACAAATTTTGCGTATCCTAGGCCAATAATTCAAAAAATATTCATCATCATCGTCAGGCTATACTAGTCCACTGCTGGACATAGCCCTCCCCTAATGAGCGCCATAGCGCCCTGTCTTCAGCTTGCCGCATCCAGCATCCGCCTGCAGTTTTTCGCAGATCGTCATCCCACCTAGTCGGAGGGCGTCCCACACTACGTTTGCCGAGTCGCGGTCTCCACTCAAAAAAATATTACCTTCATGAATTTCTTATCTTGTTCTGGGGCACTCACGCCTATTAATTAAGCAACAAGTTTTACTTTCATTCTATTTCATGTACAACATTAATAACAATTACATCTCATCATAATCAGCCAGTGGCAGTCCACTGCTGGACATGGGCCTCAATACCCAAGATACACCACTGAATCTGAAACCATTGCCTCTCTTCCACTCACTGCCTACCGCTTATTACATTATTACGTTTGATGTACAATAAAGAGTTCTAGAGGCGCTCGTGGCCTAGTCGAACCGAGTGATTCGCATCAATCACTTGAGTTAAGCAACAACAGGCGCGGTCAGGTGCAGGATGGGTGACCGTTCCGTGACTACCGCTAGTGGCATTTTTCCGAGCGCTTTCGTGCCGTTAAGCTGTTGGTGCCGGCTGCCATGTAATTACTGTCGTTAAGCCATGTCAGAGGCCTTATGGGGGGCTTGATAACTTCTGACAGTAAGGCCCGCCACTGTTTTACAATCCTCCACCAACCCGGACTTGGCCCCCGTTGTGGAGTAAGGCCTAACCTTCCTGCGATGCAGGAAGAGACCCTAACCTTCCTGCGATGCAGGAAGAGACCCGTGCCCTTGCAGTGGGGATATATAAGGGTTGATATCGAAAGAGTTCTAGTCTAATCTTCTAATGGTTTTGATTGTCAGGACAACCCGGTGTACAACTTGACAGCCCTCAGGAACCTGATAAATCAAGTGAAGCCGGCCAAGAAGAAAGATGGCATCGTCATTATTGGTAATTACTATTCACAGAGTAGCTTTAAGTTCTTCCAAAATCACTTTCCTGAACTTCTAAAATGTTTTTCCTATTTCCTAAGGTTTAAGTTAAGGAAAAAATCTCTTACAGATATAAGCTCGCCTTTGTACATGTTATATCTTACGTAATGTGCTGTGAAATGTTCGTGTAGAACATTTCACAGGAGATAGGAGGATGTAGTGACAAGAATTGAGAAAGGAATGTTGCGTTGGTTTGGACATGTGTGGAGAGGATGAAGGAAGAAAGATTGAGGAAACAAATATATATTGCGAATGTGAGTGGAAGAGCTGGTAAGGGACGTCCCAGGCGGACATACATCGACCAAATAGGGGATGTATTAGCAAAGTACTCGGAACCGGCGTGCGTGCATGCAACGACTTATGAACGTTGATGAAGCGAAGGTGATCTGTTAGGATCGTGGCAAATGGCAGTCCCTGGTCTCTGCCTACCCGTCTGGGATACAGACGTGAGGTTATGTATGTCTCTATGTATGTAAGTTATGTACCTTTGTGAAATACGTAGCAATAACACTCGCTAACGGTGAAGGAAAATATCGTGAGCTGGGGTCCGAAGAGTTAACAGACCTCAGCGCTTACTACGCACAAAGGCCCAACTATGAGACCGAAGTGTCCAGAACAACGAGCCAGAATACCAAAGCTAATTTCCTCCCCTTGTAACCTTGTAACGATTTGAAAATGATAGATAGAAAAAGAAATAAAAATGGTATAAAGAGGTTTGCACCGTCACACCCTCACTCTCCCAGACGCCCTATCCGAGCTCCTCATCTCGGAGCTCCTCATCCCCGACGCGAAACTGCGGCCCTTCGCGGCGCATGCGCTGGCGCACCTCGACGAGATCACGTCCGGCAACAAGCAGGCGCGCCGAAACGTGCTCAAACTGTGGTACTACGAAGATCAGCTGAAGGAGCTGTATGGCAGTGAGTATTTTCTTGGGTACACACACAGCCCCCCCCCCCTCCACACACAAACACACACACACCCACACCGAAATCACATCCGGCGACAAGGAGGATGTTTTAGCCCTATAAAAGGCACCCTCCGGAGGACACGGGGAAGGGAGGTGGTGAATGCTCATGCATAACAGCATGGACCCGGCAGTGCTGCCAATGTGGGACTCACAAGGAGTGCGCCTACCCACTAAACACCACCTTGGGGCTGGTTTTGGTCATAAGGACCCCTAAACTCACATCGGGAGTGACCCCTCTCGAGGCCGGGGAGGAACTTGACTATGGCGCAGCTTCCGCCACCAGCTCTCTCCATTCGTTCCGATTAAGCGCCAGGTGTATGGCTGCTTGAAATGAAAAGGTTTTATTCTAAGTAGCGCAGAAACTGCGGCTTAAGGAAAGTTGTAATTCAAACTAGGTGTCCATTGCAAAATCTAGATCATTTTGGAAAAAAATGGACAAAAAAACTCCAAACCAAAGTAGTATTGTAGGGTCCCTCCCGAAGCTTTGTTATGATCAATACCGATATGCCTCTTCCTGTGTTCCAGCTTATGTGGAGTCCCTCAACAAGTTCGCCCACGACTCAGTTGAAGCCAACAAAGAGAAATCGGTCAGCGCCATGTCTTACCTTCTTATGCACCATCCGGAGAGGGAAAAGGTATGTTGAATGTTTATATTCATTTTAGCCTCCTAAGCCCTGGCGTCCTAGAAATAGGACATCACAAATAACTTTCTGTTCCAGGTCCAATATTTTTCTCATCATTTTTTGGACAACCAGAAGAAAAAGTTCTTCAAAATCTACGTAGTTTTAGAAGACTTGAAGTGTTACCTTCAGGGCTTAGGAGATTAGATATTATTTAAATGAAGCGCTCGTGGCCTAGTCGAACCGTGTGATTGGATTCAATCACTTGAGTTAAGTTAGATAGATAGAGAACACTTTATTGCACAGCCAGAAAAATATTTTAAATTAAAGAATCGACTGTTAGGCGGTACGAAGTTCGCTGAGTCAGCTAGTCTTCAATATTATAAAAATGAATCGCTGAATGTGTTGGTAAGCGCAAATCTCGAGAGCAACTGAACCGATTTCGCTAATTCTTTTTTTAGAATATTTATTGGGATGGTTTTTACGGAGAGAAAAAAATAAATAAATCAAAGAATCGACTGTTAGGCGGTACGAAGTGCGCTGGGTCAGCTAGTTATGTATAGAACTATTTACTGGAAGATGCATACCAATCATCTATGACACTACAATACATCTGCTTATGGCTGATAGCTGATCGCAGGTAAAATAATGGAAAAAAGGCTATGTTACCTCATTACCTTGAAGCTGCGAAAAATAAAACTTCTAAGTTAAGGCAGCAAAAGTTTCGGCCGTTCGTGCCGCAAAAAAACGTATATTTTTCTTATAAGAAATAAAGAAATTTTATTATTTATACTTCGGAGAAGTACAAACATATTTTTTACAGGTAGGTATAGTCTGTTAGCTTTTAGAATATACCTCGGGCTCTAGAGTAGGCTTCGGTTTTCGCCGAAAGCACACGAGTGTAATGCTACTTCCTGCTCTGTATAAAACTTTTCTTCACTATTTTGAAAACTTATTTAAAGTTAAGTGTCATATTAGTTCCGATATTTCTATTACACGAATATATCCCATCCTATCCGATGGTAGCCAAGGTATATTCTAAAAGCTCACAGACTGTAACGTGTGACAAAAATGTGTTTATTATTATGACTTGTCGAAAATCAAACTAGGTCACCCTGTGCTATGTCCTATTTTCGACGCCACCTTTAATTTTAAGATTAATCTGGCATACATCAATATTAGGCAATTATGTTATTAAACAACCCAACCAAAACATTACTATTTTGTTCTTCACTAGGTTATTTCATCTACAAGAGCAGTAAAAGCCTTTTGTATATATTCTTTTTGTTGCACTAACCTGTGCTAAGAACAATTTTAAAAAACCTATTTAGAGGCTAAAATTCCACCCATGCCGGGACTCGAACCCGCGACCTCTGTCTAACCGTGCCAGCGCTCTCCCAACTGAGCTAATGGGCGACTTACCGGCATCAGTGAAATTTCGAACTTCTTTACAATATTCTCTGTATATTTTTAATACTGTATAATGAGTGGTGGTAGCGGAGCGGTGTAGAACGCCGGCTTCTCAATCGGGAGGTCGTGGGTTCGAACCCCGGCATGTACCAATGACTTTGTTTTCTAAGTTATGTACATTTGTGAAATTATAGTAGCAATACTACTCGCTGACGGTGAAGGCAAACATCGTCAGGAAACTCTAGTGTCTGAGGTGTTAGCGTATCTCAGCGCTTGTCACGTACAATGGCCCAACTATGAGGCTAAGTGCGGAAACCTCAGGTCTAACTAAGTAACTACTGTATAATATTCGAGTCCCGGAATGGGTGGAATTTTTAGCCTCTAAATAGGTTTTTAAAAAAGCCTCATGGAGATATCTTTTCCGTTCACAGATGCTGCTCTCGAACATAATAAACAAATTGGGCGACCCCGCGCAAGCTGTGGCCTCAAAAGTGGTGTACCACCTTTGTCAGCTACTGTTCAACCATCCCAACATGAAGGCTGTGGTGCTGGCTGAAATTGAGAAAATGCTGTTCAGGTAGGGTGCGCTCTATTATTTATATACGGATTTATGTGCGGATATTATTTCATACTATATAATTATTAGTATGTACGTGTGTGTCTATTCATTTAATTATTTATGTATGGTTTAAGCATAGACCAACAATACCGTGTTGGTCTATGCGAACTGACTGAACTGCGATCCGCAACCTGCACGCCCAGCGTCGGGATTATGGATGTAGGGGCAAGGTCGTGCGCCCTACATTTGGGTACCAACGGGAGCGGGAGATGTGAAATTAGTACGTGATAATTTGATGTGTCCGTCCCGGTTGGGGGTATTTATTCTACTAAAGGAGGCAGCGCGCGGCACATAGGTTCGCTGTATCAGCAGTTTACTTGTTACCAATACATTTATGTCGAGTTTGCTCGTACAATGGACATGGCCCCAATGAAGGCACAAAGTGTTGCGCTCATTAGGGGAGGGCTATGTCCAGCTGTGGACTAATATTGCCTGACGACGACGACGATATAAACTTCTAACGTTGAATACCTAATTTCAATATTTCTGAATAGCACCGTCTACCCATCTCTAATTTCTTTCTTGTCTCCGTGGTTGACTGAAAGAAATTGCTTTTAGTAATAAGGCCGCCAATTGTACTCTATTATAATATAATTTCTGTTACTCTAATTTCTGCATACAATAAAGAATATTCTTTCTATCTATCCATGATAAGGCGATATTGCTTCACCCAATTACATAGAGGGCAACGGGAAGTACTCTTTTTCATTCCATTGAGTATCGAAATATATTTTTTTTGCTGTCAATTGGCAAACCCTAGTCTTCTTATCTTTCTACCCCTCTGAGACACAGGCGTAAGTTTAATTTATTTTATGTGACCCATTTTTCCACAGAACCAACATATCACCTCGCGCGCAGTACTACGGTATTTGCTTCTTGAATCAGTTCTACCTGGGCAAGGATGACTCCAAGATTGCTGATGACCTCATCAGGATATACTTCTCCTTCTTCAAGGCTAATATCAAGAAGGTAAGTACTGCATTTGGTCACTACTCGGACTGAGGAGGTTAACTCTTAATAGGTCAAGGGTAGTATGAATTTTGAACCTTATTTCAAGTTAATCAGGTAGAATTTAATGTGGGTACTATAATGCCATTGCCTTCGATTGATATCAACCCTTGTATGTCCCCACTGCTGGGGCACGGGTCTCTTCCTGCATCGCAGGTAGGTTAGGCCATACTCCACCACGGGTGCCAAGTCCGGATTGGTGGAGGATCGCTAGTGGCATCGTTTCCGAGCGCTTCCGTGATTCGCTAGGCACGTTAAGCCGTCAGTGCTGTCATGTAATGGCAGTCGTTAAGCCATGTCAGAGGCCTTATGGGCGGCTCGATAACTTCTGACAGTAAGGCCCGCCACTGTCTCACAATCTTCCATCGACCCGGACTTGGCCCCCGTGGTGGAGTATGGCCTAACCTTTCTGCGATGCAGGAAGAGGCCCGTGCCCCAGCTGTGGGGACATACAGGGTTGATAACGATATACTGTTACTCCTAGGGCGAGATCGGTCGCGGATTCGAGTACCGGCATGGGTGGAATTTTTAGCCTCTAAATAGGTTTCTAAATTTGTAAACTGGCTGACCGTTCCAGCGCTCATGCCGCTACTTGCCCATTAGCTCAGTTGGGAGAGCGCTGGCAAGGTTAGACAGAGGTCGCGGGTTCGAGTCCGGGCATGGGTGGAATTTTTAGCGTCTAAATAGGTTTTCAGACAGGGGCATTGCGCTATGGCGCTCATTAGGGGAGGGCTATGTCCAGCAGTGCACTACATAATTCAGCTTGAAGAAAGAAGAAGAAATAGGTTTTCACATATTTGTTGTTACTCCCAGGGCGAGATCGACTCGCCCGCTTGGTGTCGGCCTTTCGTGTATTTCATATGTACCTATTTGTTGTTACTCTCAGGGCGAGATCGACTCGCCCGCCTGGTGTCGGCCTTTCCTCACGGTTAGATGTATTTCATATGTACATATTACTATTATTATCAGGGCGAGATCGATTCGCGGCTGATGTCGGCCGTCCCTCTCTGTCACGTGCATATATTACCAGGGCGAGATCGATTCGCGGCTGATGTCGGCCGTCCCTCTCTGTCACGTGCATATATTACCAGGGCGAGATCGATTCGCGGCTGATGTCGGCCGTCCCTCTCTGTCACGTGCATATATTACTGTAACTCCCAGGGCGTGATCGACTCGCGGCTGATGTCGGCCGTCCCTCTCTGTCACGTGCATATATTACTGTTATTCCCAGGGCGAGATCGACTCTCGCCTGAATTTGGCCGTCCCTCTTCTCTAGATGTATTTCATATGTTTTTCACAGTAATATACTGTTATTCCCAGGGCGAGATTGACTCGCGTCTGATCTAGGTCAGTCCTCACGGTTAGATGTATTCCACATGTTTATTTTTTCCATATGTATATATTACTGTTACTCTCAGAGCGAGATCGACTCGTCCGCCTGGTGTCGGCCTTTCCTCACGGTTACATGTATTTCATATGTTCATATTACTATTATTACCAGGGCGAGATCGATTCGCGGCTGATGTCGGCCGTCCCTCTCTGTCACGTGCATATATTACTATTATTACCAGGGCGAGATCGATTCGCGGCTGATGTCGGCCGTCCCTCTCTGTCACGTGCATATACTACTGTTATTCCCGGGGCGAGATCGACTCGCGCCTGAATTTGGCCGTCCCTCTTCTCTAGATATATTTCATATGTTTTTCACAGTAAATATACTGTTATTCCCAGGGCGAGATCGACTCGCGTCTGATCTTGGTCATTCCTCACGGTTAGATGTATTTCACATATATTTTTTTCTTATGTATATATTCCCGGGGCGAGATCGACTCGCCCGCCTGGTGTCGGCCCTCACTCTTTGTTAGATGTATTTCATACGTATATATTACTGTAACTCCCAGGGCGAGATCGACTCGCCCGCCTGGTGTCGGCCCTCACTCTCTGTTAGATGTTTTTCATACGTATATATTACTGTAACTCCCAGGGCGAGGTCGACTCGCCCGCCTGGTGTCGGCCCTCGATTTCTGTTAGATGTATTTCATACGTATATATTACTGTAACTCCCAGGGCGAGATCGACTCGCCCGCCTGGTGTCGGCCCTCACTCTCTGTTAGATGTATTTCATATGTATATATTACTGTAACTCCCAGGGCGAGATCGACTCGCCCGCCTGGTGTCGGCCCTCGATCTCTGTTAGATGTATTTCATATGTATATATTACTGTAACTCCCAGGGCGAGATCGACTCATCGACTCGCCCGCCTGGTGTCGGCCCTCGATCTCTGTTAGATGTATTTCATACGTATATATTACTGTAACTCCCAGGGCGAGATCGACTCGCCCGCCTGGTGTCGGCCCTCACTCTCTGTTAGATGTATTTCATACGTATATATTACTGTAACTCCCAGGGCGAGATCGACTCGCCCGCCTGGTGTCGGCCCTCACTCTCTGTTAGATGTATTTCATACGTATATATTACTGTAACTCCCAGGGCGCGATCGACTCGCCCGCCTGGTGACGGCCCTCACTCTCTGTTAGATGTATTTCATACGTATATATTACTGTAACTCCCAGGGCGCGATCGACTCGCCCGCCTGGTGTCGGCCCTCACTCTCTGTTAGATGTATTTCATACGTATACAGGTTGTCTCATTCAAATCGGTCAGTATGGGAAAGTCTGAAACTATAAGACATACGAAGATCTGTTCTGAGGAACCATGTCATCGATTTTAATAACAAGAAAAACTGCATTCATACATTTTAAAAAATATCTGTACTCCGTTCGGGAATCGAACCCGGTTGTTTTTATCTATTTAGATATCGATTGTCTTAAGCAGTAAATGTCTGTATGAAACATGATGTCTGTTTCAGGGTTTTATTTTTATTTTCTTTATTAGGAAAACCAACCAGTACAACAATTAACATTGGTAATTAAACAAAACACTTGAATAACGAATTATAGGTTTCCACAACTTAAATACGTAAATCAAAAGAGCAGTCGTAAGGCCCTGAAACACAGAAATTGCCCCAAAAAAAAAAAAACATATATATGTATATATATAGTGATATATGATATTTAATAAATATTAAATAGGTAGATAAATAAATAAAGAAAAAAAAAATAGTAAAAAGAAATATATATTTTATATGTATTATACACATGTAAAATTAATAACTACATAACAAAGGTAGACAAATACCCTCAACGTACAGATTTCACATCTTATTTAAGACAAGCAATTGAGCCATTAGGAAGCTATTATTATTACCCCTCAATTGCCCTACGCCTCAGCTTGGGTTCCAGGGGAGGTATATACATTAATAGAACCTATGTAATGTAACGAGAGTGACCCACTTAATCCCCAAGTAGTATATTAATCACAGAGGATTTAAACCGCTGCTTCGAACCACAGAAAGGATCCGCTGATGCAAACCTGTTATTGTACGTGCGTACCAGTCGTGACAGTACGGAGTTTTGGCCATAGTTTGTCAAATGGTGCGGTTGGTGAAATAGTTTAGTATGTCGAGTGCGTCGAGTCGGCGTGTGCAGTGAGATATTCGCGAGCAGCTCTGGGCAGTCAAGGCGCCCAGTAATAATGTCAAAGAGTAATAACATATCAATTAGAGTGCGTCTATCCTCAAGCGTCAGCATATTGTAATCGTTACACCTTTTTTTATAATCAGAGGTAATATTAAATTGCCTGGTCCGAAAACTTAAATACTTTATGAGTTTTTTTTGTATGCGTTCAATCTGTTCTTTATATATTATGTACTGGGGTGACCATATGCTGCTGCCGTACTCAAGAAGGCTGCGCACGTACGCGTAATAGACGGCTTTAATACTGTTGGAGTGCGTAAATGGTTTGCAGGCACGCATGACAAACCCAAGAGCTCGAAATGCTTTCAAAGTAATAGTATGTATTTGACTGCTCATCAACATCTTGTGGTCCAGTAAAACTCCAAGGTCTCTGACCAACTCGACCCTCTCTATTGGCATTCCACCAAAATTGTACTGGAATTGCAGTGGTTCGCGTTTTCTAGTGAAACTGATACACTGACATTTTTTTATATTTATGGTTATTCTGTTATTGGAGTAATAAGTGAATAATTTGTCAAGATCTGCCTGCATATTTAAACAATCAGTAGTACGGCTCACTCGAAGAAAAATTTTCTTGTCGTCTGCATATAATAGGTGTTTAGAATATTGAAAGCAACTAGATATATCATAAAGGTAAGCGTTATAAAAGAGGGGGCCAAGGTGCGATCCCTGTGGGATACCGGAGGGAATTGTAATATAGTCCGACTTATAACCACCCAGAATGACAGCTTGTGACCTATTAAAAAGATATGAGCGCACCCACCGAAGTAGGTCACCATGTTCCTCAGAACAGATCTTCGTATGTCTTATAGTTTCAGACTTTCCCATGCTGACCGATTTGAATGAGACACCCTGTATATTACTGTAACTCCCAGGGCGAGATCGACTCGCGCCTGATGTCGGCGGTGCTGAGTGGCGTGAAGCGCGCCACGCCGTTCGCGGCCGCGCCGCTCTCCCAGAGCTCTGCGCACGCGGCGGCCGTGTATCGCGTGGCGCACCTGGCCGCGCCGCGCGTGGCCACGCACGCGCTCGCGCTGCTATTCCACGCCAGCGGGGAGGGGGAGGCGGCCGACAGGTGAACCCCCCACTTTGTTCGGAGTGCGAGTAGCCATCGCACCCTCAGAACGAAAGAGGCCTAAGTAAAAAAATAGTAAAACTAATAGTATTTTCTAAGGTTAACACGAGCAGTAGAAATAATTAAAACTGGTTTTTATACGGATTTATGCTCACACTATTTTTATTTTTAATGCACTAACCCGTGCTAAGGAAATTTGCGTGAAATTTTTAGCCTCTAAATAGGTTTTTAAATTTGATCCTTAGCACGGGTTAGTGCATTAAAAATAAAAATAGTATAATCATGTGGGTACAGTGATATCGTTCCGATGTTAAAACCTAACTGCAAAGTAGGTAGTCGGGGCTGTAAGTAATGCAATTTGCTTAAGTCAGATGTCGCTGCCTGTACGTAATACAGAGAATATTGTAAAGAGGTTCGAAATTTCACTGATGTCGTGAGTCGCCCTTTGGCTCAATTGGTAGAGCGCTGGTACGGATAGCCAGAGGTTGCGGGTTCGAATCCCGGCATGGGTGAAATTTTTAGCCTCTAAATAGGTTTTTTGGATTTATGCTCGTTTATTACATTTTTTACAATTTTCCAACGTTTCGGCACTTTTTCAGGTGCCGTGGTCCCGGATGACTGAAAAAGTGCCGAAACGTTGGAAAATTGTAAAAAATGTAATAAACGAGCATAAATCCGTATAAAAACAGTTTTAATTAGTAAAATGAAGTTAAAATCATAGAGAGACATAAAAAGGTATGCTCTATCCGATGAATAGTAAAACAAAGGCACTTATGGTAAAAAAGAGCATAGCGAATCTTCCGTCCGCGGCATACCTTTTTATGTCTCTCTATGATTTTAACTCTCGGGTTCGATCCCCGGCCGGGTCAAACTAGGAAACGAACTTTTCTAGTTTGTCTCGGGTCTTGGATGTTATCTATGTATTAATTGTATTAAATCTATCGTCGAGTTAGCACCTGTAACACAAGTCGTTTAGTTGTACTTAGTATAGGGCTAACGAGATCTGTGTAATGAGTCCATGAATATTTATTTATTTATAACTCAATTTTACTATTTTTTGACTTAGGCCTCTTTCGTTCTGAGGGTGCGAATTGTTTCATCGAATTGAGACACAATATGTACAACAGAGCGAAACAGTTAGATATTTAGTTTCCACAAATGTTTAGCAGATACGAATTCGTGTTAAAAGGTACATAAAAGAACGCCTTGACTACCAGTCAGGCAGGTGACCCCGCACGTAATTGTAGTTCTATACGTATATATTACGTAGAGTAGCCTGGATTTTCACTGACTGTGAAAGACTTCCAGTGAAAAGTTCGTCTTCCAAATTAACTCATGAATTGCAGAGTGCTAAGTGCGAGTTTTTTAACTACTCGATCGCGTTAACGTAAACTCATATTTCTATGGCATCGAGGAAGCGCCACCTAGCGACAATTATGGAAATTAAAATTGCCGAGTGCGAGTTTTAATGGTTTACGTTGAGAAGTGAACACCTTTACCAGCCAAAACACGAATAAACGCGAGTGCGAGTTGTACTGTGACAGCGTTTTGCCAGTTCGAACGGTTAATTTACTCATACTCACTACTCAATGCTCGATTAACGCGGTAGTAAAGTTATTCGATTGGATCTGTCAAACTCGCACTAAGCACTTGTGGCGAGCATATGTCAAGTCTGCGCGCGCACTACTAACTCCAACATTCCTGCATCGCGCAATGGAAGTGTTTCAATGACATACCATAAGTATGTCATTGAAACACTCCCATTCCGACTAACAATAGTTGGACCGGCTGCGGGAAATTTCCCTTTATAGTGGAAGAGCACGATCGCCCGCTCTTCCCTATAAACTTTTATTACGATCTGTTAGCTTTTAGAATAACCTCCTAAGTCCTGGCGTCCTAAAAATAGGAAATCACGAATAACTTTCTTAATTCGCACCCAATGATTTGGTAGGAAGTCCGGAAAACTTACTGTTCCAGATCCAATATTTTCCTTATAATTTTTTGAACAACAAGAAGAAAAAATTCTTCAAAATCTACGTAGTTTTAGAAGACTTGAAGTAAGTGTTACCTCCAGGGCTTAGAAGGACCTCGGCCACTATCGGATAGAAGCAGATATATTCGTGTATTAGAAATATCGGAACTAATATGAAACTTAATTTTACGTAACTTTAAAATTGTGAAGAAAAGTTTTACACAGAGCAAGAAGTAGTATTACACTCGTGTGCTTTCAGCGGGAACCGAAGCCTACTCTAGAGCCCGAGGTGTATTCTAAAAGCTAACAGATTGTACAGTTACTGTACCGCGTACACTGTCCTGTCTGCTGAAAAGTGAAATGTGTCCAATTGGATGGTTACATGACGTAACCTCACGCCTATATCCCAGAGGGGTAGGCGGAGACCAGGGACTGCCAATTGCCACGATCCTGACAGATCACCTTCGCTTCATCGACGTTCATAAGTCGTTGCAATCAATCAATGGTATTGAAGTGACTATGCAACATAGTACAAGCATATTCCAAGTACATAATTCTATTCATTATTTGGCATCAAGACAAGTAACTAATCGCAAGGCCACAGTATCGTATGAACGTACGAAAACAATACTGGGCGCTCGATGATGGGCGGCTTGATAACTTCTAACATTAAGAGCGCCACCGTCTTTCAATCCTCCACCACCCGGACTTGGCCGTGGTGGAGTATAGCTTAACCTGCCTGCGATGCAGGAAGAGGCCCGCCCCAGCAGTGGAGACGTACAAAGGGTTGATATCATTTACTGTACCACTATATAACCGTGTTCAACATTTAACATTTAAAATGTGCATTGAGTTTAACAAATTGTTATTTTACGTGCAACTAGGTCTCGCCTTTCGGTCTCGGCCTGAACGAAGCTCGGTATTCGGCCTCGCCCAGGTGGGATTACTCTACCCCACTCCAGGCGTATTGTATCGCTTTTTTGTACCCGAGCGTGATCAAATTAAAAATGTCATAAAAAAAATATTCCTCCCAGGTTCTATTCGGCCCTGTACCGCAAGTTAGCTGCCCCATCCAGCGACCGGCCTTCGGCCTTGCTCCTCGGCCTTGTGTACAAGGCTTTGCGCCGCGACCGCTGCATCCCGCGCGTGGTCGCGTTGACTAAGCGTATACTGCAGCTGTGCGCTTTGGCGCCGCCTGCGCAGGTAAGCTGCCATCAAGGTACACTTCTTCTTTATTGTATTGTTTCAAAATACAAACAAATACGGTATCACTTGTTCTTCTGTATTGAATTTTATACAATTACAAACAATACCCTATTTTTAAGTAAAGCTGTGTGCGTAAGAGGTGGTAGTGGAACGGTAGACGGCCGGCTCCACAATAGGGAGGTCGTGGGTTCGAATCCAGGCATGTACCAATGACTCTGTGTTGTAAGTTACATACATTTGTAAAGTACCAATACCACTCAATGTTTTCCTTCACAGTTATGTGAAGAAAAACATCGTGATATTTGAGATTTTCCTCAAATACCTCAGCGCTTGAAATTACTGCTTGAAGTGGGCACGCGCGGTAATTAAGCTATGACCATACTCTCTCTGAGAGAAAGCCTGCAGTGGGACGTTTATAGGCTACATAAATACATACATATTTTAAACTTTCGCGATTGTACACATAGTTAGAATATTTTCGGGGCTTAATCGCGTAGTAATTTATTGCTATTTTACCTCGACGTTTCGACGACGTTACAGTCATCGTGGTCACGAGAAGACTGATGGCTGGCACCTGTTCTCATCTTGGGCTGATGAGGTTTCAGACTACCCTCAATCAGCCATCACAAGGCACTATTAGGGTTGCGACACACTACACTGACAATATCGGATGATAAGCCATGCGACTTTATTCCACTCGAACACATCTTGATGACCGGATCCCACGTTTGCGACAGTTTGAAACCACATTCTCGATTAAAAAATTTGTGTTTCTTCATTTCAACCGCTTCACGCACAATTCGGCTATAATAATGGCGATCGTTGGAAAGTACCGATGGTACGGATAGCCAGAGGTTGCGGGTTCGAATCCCGGCATGGGTGAAATTTTTAGCCTCTAAATAGGTTTTTAAATTTGTTCCTTAGCACGGGTTAGTGCATTAAAAATAAAAATAGTGAAAAAGTACCGATGGTTTGTGTAATTCTATCCAGTGGTTTGATCCTGATTCAAGCAGATGTTCCGCTATCGCTGACTTTTCCACCTGGCGGTTTTTGACAGCTGCGATATGTTCCTTGACTCTTTCAGCAATGGTCCGCTTAGTTTGTCCGATATAGGAACTACCGCAACTGCAATCGACTTTGTACACACCTGGTGTTTGATAGGATAAGGTGTCCTTGACTGTTCCTACCTGCGCTGCTATCTTGAGCAGTGGAGTGAAAACTGTCTTGATTGCATACTTCTTTAGCAAAGAACCGACTTTGTCTGTCACTCCGCTAATGTACGGCAAGTATGCTCGCTCCCTCGGAACGTCAACCCTCTTTACCCTAGTTGTACGCCTCTGATATAGCCATTCTTCTTAAGTACCCCTTGTACATGTGACAGTTCTTCATGTATAAATTCCGGGTCACACAATGCATAGGCTCTGTCCACCAATGAAGATACTACGGATGCTAAATGCATAGGGTGGTGGTGCGACGTAGCACGCGATTAAGCCCCGAAAATATTTTAACTATACATACATATATTGAAAAAGCGTATGTTTATTATTTGCCTGCTTTTTGAAGGCGGCGGGCATGCTATTCCTGCTATCGCAAGTGCTCCGGGAAGGTAACAAGAAGGATGCAGTCAGGCTCGTGTGGACGAAACGGGATCTTAAAGACGAGGTCAGTACAAAGCTATAACATGTGGGTACAGCGATATCATTCCGATGTAAAAGCTAACTGCAAAGTAGGTACTCGGGGCTGCAAGTGATGTAAATTACTTCAGCTAGATGTCGCTGCCTGTAAATAATACAGAGAATATAGTAAAGAGATTCGAAATTTCACTGATGCCGGCATTAGCTCAGTTGGGAGAGCGCTGGTACGGTTAGTCACAGGTCGCGGGTTCGAGTCCCAGCGTGGGCGGAATTTTTTTGCCTCTAAATAGGTTTTTAAAATTGTCCTCAGCACAGCACGGGTTAGTGCAACAAAAAAAGAATATAAACAAAGCTATACGTTTAACGTTTTACCTGTAGTGGCATGATGATGATGATGTCATCCCTTGTAAGTCCCCACTGCTGGGGCACGGGTCTCTTCCTGCATCGCAGGAAGGTTAGGTTAGGGTAGGCAACTGGCCCTTTACTCTCTCTCTCTGAAAGAAGGCCTGTGGTCCGCAGTGAGCCACATAAAAAAATGGATTCACAATTTATGGCATTGTTTCAGCCAACATGATCGTTATAAGAACTCCGTCTCTTTTACAATCGTTATCAACCCTTGTATGTCCCCACAGCTGGGGCACGGGTCTCTTCGTGCATCGCAGGAAGGTTAGGCCATACTCCACCACGGGGGCCAAGTCCGGGCTGGTGGAGGATTGTAAGACAGTGGCGGGTCCTACTGTCAGAAGTTATCAAGCCGTACATAAGGCGTGGCATGGCTTAATATGGCACGGTTGTGGCATAATAGTTGCACCTTAAATTGAACCTTATAACTTTGAAATAAAGTCCCTACTGGACGGATTGTGTCGCGTTTGTGTCTAGTGTTCAACACATTCACGAGAAATAGTTTTGAAGTTGAAGTAGAACTCTGTAAATTATATTAAACTTATATTATTTTTAATGAACTAAACCGTGCTAAGGACAATTTAAAAAAAAACAATTTTAGAGGCTAAAAATTCCACCCATGCCGGGATTCGGACCCGCGACCTCTGGCTATCCGTGCCAGGGTTCGAATCCCGGCATGGGTGGAATTTTAGCCTCTAAAATAGGTTTTTTAAATGAAACTTATTTTTGAAAAAAATTAATGTGTAGTTTTCTTGCTAGCTTGTTCTCCACGTAATCTATTACGTATTCTTCTTCTTCTTCGGGATATATTAGTCCACTGCTGGACACAGCCCTCCCCTAATGAGCGCCATAGCACAAGTTGTGCCATCATTGGGGGGTAATGCCCATAATCCCCACGCTGGGCATGCGGGTTGGGGATCGCAGATTGGTGGAATTGTACTACACAGCACGTATTCATATTCACATAATCTATACGATTGTACTTTTAGTTTAAGTTAAATAAAAATATTAATAAATAATATGTATGAAATAGCTGGTGTTTATTCGCGTCTTATCTGCCTCGCTCATTTGCGGACGTTACACAACAGGAAATAAGGGAAGAGTTGCCACCGGATACGACCACAGAGCAGCCGACCACAGAACTGGACGAGACCACAGAGTCGCTCGAGGAAACGGAAGTCGTCAAAGAGGAGGAAGTCAAAGAGCAACCGAAGGTCGATCTCTTGCGCGGAGACAAGAAGGATTTGTTGATGGGTAAGCTTAGAGTATAAAGCACTACGTGTAGAGACGACATACTAACCTTTGCGCGGCACGTTTAGCGGTCGAACTGTGGGTCAGTCTTTAAAATGCATGGTTTTATTTTATTAGAGAAAACAAACAGTAATACAAAATTATACTATTTTTATTTTTAATGCACTAACCCGTGCTAAGGACAATTTTGAAAACCTATATCATTCCGATGTAAAAACCAAACTGCAAAGTAGGTAGTCGGGGCTGTAAGTGATGCAATCGACTTCAGCCAGATGTCGCTGCCTGTACGTAATACAGAGAATAGTGTAAAGAGGTTCGAAATTTCACTGATGCCGGTGAGTCGCCCATTAGCTCAGTTGGGAGAGCGCTGGCACGGATAGCCAGAGGTCGCGGGTTCGAATCCCGGCATGGGTGGAATTTTTAGCCTCTAAATAGGTTTTCAAAGTTATACAAAAAAAGTTAGTATTAAGGTTAGTTACCTGTATAACCAGCAGCGTTTTCTATAGTTTACAATATACAAATATTAGAATACAATAGGCACAGAGTTACAAATGCGTGTGTGGTAAACAAACAAGTAACATGAATTTCAATCATGTTAAGCTCTTTTCTAAACTGGATAAACACTAAAAACAGAAAAAAAATAAAAACAACACAAACAACCGAGTACGTACACTCCAAAGATAAATCACCTCCATCAAGTAAAATCACAGAATGGTAGGTGCAACATGATTTACAGATTTCCTGAATAAGCCCGGGGATAAAATAAATAAATCAATGTGATGTAAATACTCATTGTAAGTGTGCATTAGCCTATAGTTGTTCAATAGAGTCATATTAGTCCGGTAATGGTCGTTTCATTCACACTATCGGTAGTCTGGTAACCAATCGCATTGCAATGGTACCCGTGCTACTTAACACGGCGCCTCGCGCGATTCTATCTTCTTAGCGTGAGATGCCTATTTAATTTGCACGGGTTATACACCTGAAATGACATTGTACTGCTATTGTTTAGTAGACTACCAAATTGAAGCAAATAACATCCATTATCGTGCTTATATCATTGAATTGAATAAATATGTAGACTCTTAGGCCTGGTGGCAATCCACTCGCATTAGTCTATGATGAGAGCGCATACCGCGTAAACTCAATTTGGGACGTTACGAAAAATATCTTTATGTGTGATTAGATGTTGCGGGAACAACTCAAAAAAATAAATAAAAATCCGAAAATACATTTTTTTATCAAAAAGCTCTGCAACTCTCTTGACAAAACCATAGTAACAAAATTTACTTTTTTTGTCCTGTCACAGCGGCGGCTAAAATGGCGGACATTTCATAGATTAATACAAACAGAAGTGACAAGATCACTTGCCTCCATCGTACCAGTGACGATATTAATATATTGTTAAGCGTGTTCATAATCATATTTTTATGGATTTATGCGGGTGTGTGTGTGTGTGTGTAATTGAAATGAAAATAAATACCGAAAGGAAAATTGAATCGTGTTGCAGTGCAAATTCACTTGTCTTATTTCCTTGTGAAGCCTTCACCGTAATGCCATTATGCAGAAGACGACGAAGAAATCTACGTGGATCTGAAACTCGACGAAGCTGGCCAAGTGAAGCCGAAGAAACGCAAGCCGGCCCAGGCCGTCGCCGCCGGCTGGTTCCACGCCAAAATCAAGGGCGAGGCCGAGGGAGGATCGGAGGAGACCAAGGCGGATGATAAAGATAAAGAACTAGCCGCTAGTATACAGCTGAAGAGGACTATAAATATTGACAGGGTAAGTGTTAATAGTGTTAAGCTAAAAACTGCCGGCAGATGCTGGATGCGGCAAGCTGGAGACAGGGCGCTATGGCGCTCATTAGGGGAGGGCTATGTCCAGCAGTGGACTACATAACATAGCCTGAAGAAGAAGAAGTGTTAATAGACAGTATATTGAAAATTAAAAGAATTGTACAGACTGACGGATATAAATTACGCCTTACGGTCTATTTTATCCTTGTCTATTTTAATAAATAAGATTCTACCGGTAAAGTAGACTTTTTGTGTACTAGAATTCGACTTATATGTAATACATTAGGAAAAAAAATTGCAATGCACTGTTTGTGTTCCTTAAGAAATAAATATATTAAACGGGACACTAATGCAACGCTGCTGAAACGTCGGGAATGGGAACGTAATGACCTTAGTCATTACGTTTTACCTGGAAAATAATCGCGTATAGACCCGTTTAATATATTTCTTCCCCCATTGGTGCCGCTAGTTACCTCCAGGTTACTCTCACAATGTCTCAAACTCTCTCTTTGTTTAATTTCAAAGTTACGTACATTTGCGAATTTGTAGTCGCAATACCTCACGCTAACGGTGAAGGAAAACATCGTGAGGAAACCCCCGGCTTGGTTGGCTCCGCACGTCTTTCCTGTGGGCTAGACCGACTAAGCTGTCAGGATGGTATAGGTGCTGGGCAAGCCTAAACCCTCTAAAATCATGTCCCAGGCACTAAAGCATCCAAGTGCACCCTTCACCCATCTAGTGGTGAAGATGCCGCTGGACGCTGTATTTATTTATTTATATATATTTATTCACTAAAAACAATGAGATATTACAACAACATTAGTTTGCTAAAGTGCTAATGCAAACTGCATCTGCACCGGCAAGCTCTTGGTAACTTACTCAACTGACATTACTTTCTACACAACTAACATTATCGATAATATTTTATGTCTACAAACTACTTAACACAAAGCGCTTAAGCATACTTTTAAATTGTGCTTTTCTGTATCTTCTTCTTCTTCAGGCTATATTAGTCCACTGCTGGACACAGCCCTCCCCTAATGAGCGCCATAGCGCAAGGTTGTGCCATCATTGGGGGGGGGGGGGGTAATGCCCATAATCCCCACGCTAGGCATGCGGTTTGGGGATCGCAGTTTGGTGTATTTGTACTGCAGGGGGCGCTCCTGCCCACCCCCTGGTTTGTGTCCCCTAGTCGCCTTCTGTATTCTGTGTTCTTTTCTGTATAAATCATAAAAGTTCTAAACATCATAAAAGTCCCTTCGGGAATCTCCGTTCGCGCAGACTAGGAAGAAGTGTCACGAAAGTACCCGAAGCTATAAGTACATTCAACATGATCTTTAACCGATACGGTTAAGGTGCAGAATTGATTGCCGCATGATATTTCGCTCACGCTAATATTGCCAAACTAATAGTCACAATACAATACAATGCCTTTATTTGTCAAATATGGGTGTTTACATAGATGCAGGTGGTGAAGATAAGAAAAAATGTCCGCCATTTTTTGCCTCGCGGCGTACAAATATAGGTTTTCTTAATTCTATATATAAAATGTCAAAATAATGGAAAATAGGTATTACAATGTCATTTACCAATCAAAGTACCTAAATAGGTAATGTATAAATGGATAAGTGACATTGTCACACTAATGAAAGAAAAAAAAATTTAAATTATTTCGAGAAAAAATCTTCTATCTTATAGTAGCATTTATTGCATAAAACGTTGTACAGACGTCGTTTGAATTCAGTTAAGTTTAGTGATTTTAGATACTTTGGACTATGATTATAAATTTTTGGCGCCATGCAAAAAATGCTTTTTGTCATAAGCGTAGTTTTGGCGGTATGTAACTTTAGCCTAGTGTGGTCACGCTGACTACGGTGACTATTGTCTGCCACGCGTTCAAATAGTTCCGGATGAGACTTTACAAAAACAGCTGATTCATAGATGTAGAGAGAAGGTAATGTCAAAAGTCTATACCCAATAAAATATGGTTGGCAGGATACATCATTTTTTAGTCCAAACATGGCCCTAATACACCTCTTTTGACATTTAAAAACTACAGCCTTGTCAGTAGAGTTGCCCCAAAAAATTACACCATAACGCATTAGGTACACAGCCAGCCCATGATATGCCATTAGCAATACGTCTTGGTTCACAATTTTATGTAATTTAAAAAGAGCATATGCGGATTTCGATAATCTTAAACTAAGTTGATGAATGTGGGGCTTCCAAGTCAAAGATTAATCTACATCAATTCCTAAAAATGTTGTTGTTTCAACTTCTTTTATCGATGTTCCGTGATAACTGACATTTGGAGGAATTCTATATATTTGCTGACTGAAATGCATAATTTTGGTTTTTTCCATATTCATCATAAGATTATTTTTATTTAACCAATTAATTATAACTTTAAGTTTATTATTTATGTCAAGTTCCTAATAAGCTGGTTCTTTACATTCTACTACTACTGTACTGTCGTCTGCGAATAATGTCACCTGCATCGACGACGTTGAATCAACCAATAGCAACAAAGGCGCGCGGCCTGCCATAAAATAAAACTGTCTGATTGGTCGATCAACTTGCCGCACATCCAAAATTTGGTCATCTGCGCAGGTACATCCGCGAGACTTATTTCTTGTGTAGCACTGTGCGTAGATGCGAAAAGGCCAATGTGTACGCTCAAAATCAAAGTGTCGTACTCTTCTCCCAACAGAAAGTGTCCGAATACACACCGCACGCGCGGAACCCGGCGTTCGCGGGCACAGAGCACACCGCCTTTGTGGAGCTGGCGCCCCTAGCGAGACATTTCCACCCCACCGTCAGGCTGTTCGCTGAGAAACTAGCCAACAGTAAGTTTTTGAACTCTTCTGCTTCTTCTTCACGATATTTTAGTCCACTTCTGGACATAGCCCTCCCCCAATGAGCGCCATAGCGGCCTGTCTTCTTTTTGAGCTCTTATTGATGGTAATTTATCTTCATCATCGTGACAGTCCACTGCTGGACAAAGGCCTCTCTAAAAATTAAAATTTTATCAAAGCCGCCTAATAATTCTTATTGATAACTTCTGATAGTAAGGCCTGCCACTGTTTTACATTCCTCTACCAACCCGGACTTGGCGCCCGTGTTGGTGTATGGCCTAACCTTCCTGGGATGCAGGAAGAGACCCGTGCCTCAGCAGTGGGGACATACAAGGGTTGATACCGATACCGAATATTAGTGTGATAATAAATGGCAAATTCCCAGACCAACTCATCCAATACACCGGCGATCCGCTGAAGGACTTTTCCGGTATTCGATTCCTCGATCGGTTCGTGTTCAAGAACCCGAAGAAACGCACGGAGACGGAGCAGCAGTCCGAGGGGGGCGTCAAGAAGGTGCGGGGTTCACATCCCAAGTTTGCCGTCAGGAAGAATTACGCTGCCAAAGGTAAAGTCACATTTTATACTTACAGTTTACACACACACGAACGAACGAACACACTCACCCACTCATACGTACATGTAAAAATCCTATCCACCTATCTCCTTGTTTGCCGCTTACTGGGTTTGTTACGGGGCTCACACCCCAAGTTTGCTGTCAGGAACAATTATTACACTGCCAAATTTAAAGTAAAAGTATTTTACTAAAAGCAGTCAGAAACTTGTAACCAATTCGTATGTGTATGTTTAGTTTTCGAACGAGTTCCAAAAAATTTGGAAGTACTGGCACGTGACCAACCCTAGAGACCAGGGTTGGCCTACCCCTCTGGGATATAGGCGTGAGTTTAAGTCATATATGTGCAGCAATGGTCCATATCGTCGTTCATATTGCAAAATATCACATGTCAACAAATATGTTTTTTTCATGAAATTTTTATGAAAAATTACAAACATAGCAAGACAATCCTTACCCATTGAGGCTGAAATTATAATGTCTTACATTCAGAAGCAAGTTTTCAATGAAAAAACTAAAACTGTTTTTTTGACATAATGACGTTTTGCAATATGAACGACGATATATTTTCGTTTAATATATTTTCAGTGGCAATATTCTACCCTGTCTGATTTCCGTCATTCTTTTTTTTATTAAAGGTGTTTTCTTGAAGTGGTTTTTTGTTTCTGTTAAAATTATTGTTTAAATTTGTACGGGCCCCACCTTGCAGTGTAATAAAATAGGTGTCATTTGAAAGAGATAGCTATATTTCAAACAGTCAACAATGAACGAACTGTTATGTCCGGTTCCCCGCCTCACCTATATTTTGTCATTGTCAGCACTAAAGAGCAAATAAAAGTGTTTTTCCGCGCACATCGCGCAGCAGTCACAACAGTCATAACAGTCACAGTAGTCAAGAGCAGTCATGCATAATCTATATCAGTAGTCTTTACTTAATAAGAGCGCATAGATGCAAAGATGAACAAATGCCACTATGCTCATGCAACCAGCTGGAAAGGTCAAGTCATATAAAATACCTTGGTATAGAACTAGACTGTCACCTTTCCTGGAACCACCAAATTAATACTCTTGCTAGCAGAACCCGAAAACTTATATGGACGTTTAAAAATCTGCGTCACATGGCTGATTCAAAATTATTAAAATCTATTTACTACGCTTTGGCTCAATCCATACTGTCATACTGCATCACAGCCTGGGGGGGGGATGTGCAAGACTAGACTTTTAAAACTGGAGCGGGCACAGCGGTCAATATTAAAGGTAATGCTCTTCAAACCGTTCAGATACCCAACAAGTGAACTATACAAGACAAGCGAGGTACTAACCGTGCGGCAGTTGTTCATTTTACAAATTATTCTCAAGCAGCACGTAAAAATAAACTATGACTGAGAAGAAAAGACAACATCTGCAAAATCGGAAAGTATAATACTGTTTTTTACTCACGTTTTCCCACATTTCTACGTCCATTTATGTATTACAAACTCAATAAACTTCTAGACCTTTGTCCACTAAATCTACACATGTGTAAGCATAAACTTAAAAAATATCTTCTTTCCCTTAAGTATTCAGAAACAGAAGCCCTTTTCACTATCCTAAAATAAAACTAACAACAAAATGACAATACAACAATCACACACAAATAAGGTCTATAATTAAAAATATAAGTAAGCTAAACACGTCACAGCGTTCACCCACACCTACCAATACTTTCCCCCATAAACACACACACACTTACACATACACACACACACACACACACACACACACACACACACACACACACACACACACACACAACTAAACAAGTCTGTTCCAAACTTAATTAAATTTTTCAAACTTTAAAATTATTTTAAATAACGAAAGCACCTTATTATAATCATATTATATTTGTAATAGTTAAAAACAGTGTTAATCGCACCATTAGGGAAGGACTGACTCCTAAGATACAGGTTACCCTAGTTTAGGAGTCAGGACGCTACGAAGTATTATAAGAAAGCTGTGTACACATATTGAAAGTTACATTGTATGTTTTGTCAATAAATTACTTACTTACTTACTTACTTACTTACTTACTTACTTACTTACTTACTTACTTACTTACTTACTTACTTACTTACTTACTTACTTACTTACTTACTTACTTACTTACTTACTTACTTACTTACTTACTTACTTACTTACTTACTTACTTACTTACTTAGTATCAACATTGAGTCCATCTTAGTAAGCCTGCTCCCAACTTATTAATAACGTGTTTCGGTGCCATCAATAAACTGCAACAGTGATCATGGTGATTTGATTTTAAACCCCCGGAGCCTGCGCTGCCTAACAGAACGAATCTATGAAAGTGAGAAAGAAAATTACTTCGCGTTTTTCGCGTCAAAGCGCGTGCGTCGATAACGCTTGACAAAGGATTTCGGCATTATTTTAATATCCAACAACTTTTTTCTTTATCGAGCTACAAAGTTGCCGTAGTATAAAAAAAAAGATGATAATATAAGAATATTCTTTATTGTACATTAAACAAGACACATAATACAAAATATTTATTTACGAAGGTACATAGTACAATTGTTGACCTTATTGCTACAAGTGATTTCTTCCAGACAACTTTTTTTTATTTTATTTATTTAACCTGACGATGGAAAGTTGCAATGGGTAAAAATGTATTTTCAAATACCTATCTAATGGTATATCGTATATTCATTCTTACTTGTCCAATTTGGTAAACAAGATTCTAACCTCAAAATTGACATGTCATACTAAAATTAGATATTTTATACAAACTTCATGACCTTCTTATTATTGTACGTAATACAGAGAATATTGTAAAGAGGTTCGAAATTTCACTGATGCCGTGAGTCGCCCATTGGCTCAATTGGTAGAGCGCTGGTACGGATAGCCAGAGGTTGCGGGTTCGAATCCCGGCATGGGTGAAATTTTTAGCCTCTAAATAGGTTTTTAAATTCACGACCTTCGTTTCTAGAATTGGCTGCGTGTTATCTAAAATAGTGTCCCAGGTAACTTCATTAAGGGAAACATGACAATTTTCGACTAAACAGTTATAGTTTACCGGTAGAATCTTGTTTACTAGAAAGGACAAGTAATCATAAACAGACTATTAGGTCTTAAGATGCTACAGTCTGTTAGCTTTTAGAATATTCCTCGGGCTCTAGAGTAGGCTTCGGTTTTCGCCGAAAGCAATAACATTTATAACATTTATATTCAAGCACATACATTGCTTCTGGCCCCACACTAGGATACCCTGTGTCGTGGGAACCAAAAACAACGACATCACAAACATGTTAACATCCAAGACCTGGGCTTTTTTTTTGTTCCCAGCCGGGATTCGAACCCGGGACCTCTTGCATGGTAGGCAGACGCGCTACCGCTACGCCACAGAGGTCGTCAATGGAGTGGTAATACTACTTCCTGCTCTGTTAAAACTTTTCTTCACTATTTTGAGTATGTTATTCACTATTCATTATCACTTAGGTCCGATATTTCTATCACACGGACGACCTCTGTGGCGTAGCGGTAGAGCATCTGAAAACCATGTAAGAGATCCCGAGTTCGAACCCCGGCTGGCGACAAAAAAAAACAGGTCTGTGATGTCGTTGTTTCTGGTTCCCACGACACAGGGTATCCTAGTGTGGGGCCAGAAGCAATGTATGTGCCTGTATGTAAATGATATGTTATATGCGATTCTATCCGATAGTAGCCGAGCTATATTCTAAAAGCTAACAGACTGTACAAGGGTGATTCGTTATATAGTTTCCGTAGTAAGCGTAACCACGATGGCTGTAACGTCGTCGAAACGTCGACGTAAAATAGCAATAAATTACTACGCGATTAAACCCCGAAAATATTCTAACTATGTTTACTAGTCGCGAAAGTTTAAAATATGGATCGTTATAGTCGTCATCGTTCTGTGCTATTTGTTTTCAGGTCTTAGGAGTATCCCAGTGAATTCGTCTTCCTACCTGAACGAAGACGCTAAAAAGATACCCGTGGACGAGAGATTCCTTTACGAGTGAGTAACGTACGGTTTTGATACTTTGCAGTAACAGTTTATGTAACGTGGTAGATAGTGGAAGGGCAGGGATCAAACCTCTTTTCAGCGGCGCCGGCCGCTTCCAGGAAATGCGGTGGAATTCAGCACACGAACACACACAGATTTTTACTAAGTATTACTGGCTGTTTATCAAAACCACAGAAGGTTTTTGGGTCTAAAGTACTTACTTGCGTTTTATTAGAGTTTTGATTAATTTTCACTCGAGAGTTTAAGCGCACGGGTTAGTTTTTTTGAGACTGAGGTTTTTGAAAAAGGATTGGGGATATGGAAATTGCCAGGTTTGGGGGAATAAAAGGATGCGTTCGGAAAGTGTGATAGATAATTAAAGAATTGAGATTAATAAAAATAGATATAAATAATAAAATTGGCGCAGCCAAATAGTAAAGTCGTGTATTAGTAACAGTTTATGTCAATAATACGTTTAATGCTTAGCAGGTAAAGAAACGTTTTGGAAACAACTTGTCAATATCAAAAACTACAAAATGTATACTGTTTTTGAAATAAAAAAAATGTTTAAAACAGCATATATTCTAATGTTAAATTTATTTTAAAAAAAACTGCGTGTAGGATAGCATAAAAAATACTTTATAATTTTAGTAGTATTGACGACCTGCGATAGCGTATCTGCCTACCATGCAAAAGGTCCTGGGTTCGAACCCCGGCTGGGGACAAACAAAAACCCCAGGTCTTGGATGCTTACATATTTGTGATTTCGTTGTTTGTGGTTCCCACGACACAGGGTATCGTAGTGTGGGGCCAGAAGCAATGATTGTGCCTGTAAGTAAATGTTAGCGTGTAATACGGCTGAGGCGTTATATTTAGATAGATAGATAGAGAACACTTTATTGTACATAAAAATGGAAATTACACAGATATTTCTTAACCTAAGAGTACAAACGGCGGCCTTATCACTAAAAGTGATCTCTTCCAGACAACCTTTGATATTTACCACATTTATACAAAGTATACTTAAAGTTCAATGAGGTTAACTAGCCCAAGTAATAAAAAACTAATTTGTATCTTTCAGATCAGACCCTATACATATATATTTTTTCATGTAGCCTTTAAACGTCCCACTGCAGGGCACAGGCCTTCTCTCAGAGAGTATGTATGGGCTTAATAACTGCGCATGGCCGCCGCGGATTGGCAATTCCAAGCGCGGAGGTATGTGAACACCTCTGACGCTCAGGTTTCCTCACGATGTATTCCTTCACGGTTAGCGAGTGGTATTGCTACTACAACTTAAAAAATGTACACAATTTGGAAAACAAAGTCGTCATAACGCCTATCATATTACGCCCTATATTAAAGTAAAAGTCATAATAAATATTATGCACTATAAAAACAAAATGCTCAATTGGTAGAGCGCTGGCACGGATAGCCAGAGGTTGCGGGTTCGAATCCCGGCATGGGTGAAATTTTTAGCCTCTAAATAGGTTTTTAAATTTGTTCCTTAGCACGGGTTAGTGCATTAAAAATAAAAAAAGGTACAAACAAAATGTTTATTTAATGTACGTCAAAGTTGTTAGTTTCATAAAATTCAATGGTTTTACAATTATGTGGAAAAGAAGATAACATTTATTCGTTATTTATTAAACAGTCGATTCTTTTTTTTCTCTCCGTGAGAACCATCCTTATATTTCAAGGACTATTCTCAAAGAAGATTAGCGAAATCGGCTCAGCTGCTGTCGAGATTTGCGCTAACCAACACATTCAGCAATTCATTTTTATATTATAGACTAGCTGACCCAGCGTACTTCGTACCGCTTAACAGTCAATTCTTTTTTTTTATTTTGCCCTCCGTAAGAACCATCATCGTACTTCAAGGGATATTCTAAAAAAAAGATGACCCAGCGAACTTCGTACGCCCTAACAGTCGATTCTTTTTTATCTCTCCGTGAGAACCATCCTTATATTTCAAGGACTATTCTCAAAGAAGATTAGCGAAATCGGTTCAGCTGCTGTCGAGATTTGCGCTAACCAACACATTCAGCAATTCATTTTTATATTACTTATAGACTAGCTGACCCAGCGTACTTCGTACCGCTTAACAGTCGATTCTTTTTTTTTATTTTGCCCTCCGTAAGAACCACCATCGTACTTCAAGGGATATTCTAAAAAAAAAATTGCGAAATCGGTTCAGCTGTTCTCGAGATTTGCGCTTACCAACACATTCAGCGATTCATTTTTATATCATAGAAGATAATCGTCCCTTAAAATCTTCACACAATTTTAACAACCACCCTTCTACGTTTCGCAGCTTCCTGCACAAACGGCGCGAGAAGCGGGGCGCCGACAGTGAAAGTGACAGTGACAGTGATAACGACTCGGTCACCAGTGAGGACTTCGAGAAATACCTCGACTCCGTCACCGGTTCCAGGGCTAAAGGTAAACTATGGCTTTTCAAATTACGGTTTGGGAGGAAAAGAATCTATACAAAACACTTTGTTTACACTTAAACCAGGTTTTCACGGTCTTAGTGCGCTCGGTCCGAGTGCGCCATCCGAGTAAAGTAATGCTTCTGATTGGCTATTTTGGTGTTGTCACGAAAAAACCGTCCAATCAGAAGCATTAGTTTACTCGGATGGCGCACTCGGTCCGAGCGTACTAAGACCGTGAAAACGCGGCCTTAGTCTTTATTTTCAGTAACAGGGAGCCGATTCTCGCCCATGCGAATTGAAAACGTAGACGCAAAATATTCGAATGTTTAGACATTTGTCGCTTAAAAATCTATTACAGGTATTCTCACAAAGTCGTATGCGCAAATTTGCTACTAAATTTCGCTCACTTTGGGTTGTCATAATGTCGTAATCATAATTATAATTGGCTGTCGATCGACTTTTTATGTTGAATTCAAGTCATACGCCTTAGAGTCGAATACGACTTGAAGTGAAGTGAGAATTGGCTACTAGAGCATCAATATCCAACATTGTTTCTCTCGATACTTTGGGCAGAACAGGGGGCCGATTCTCACTAATGCGAATTGAAAGCGTAGACGCAAAAAAGTCGAAGGCTTAGACATTTGTCGAATAAAAATAAGATAAGATAAAACGACACAGTCATTAGACATTTATTTTCTCATTGGAATTCAATCTAGCATGGTGTTCAGAATACAGATTTTGGCTGTCGCTCGACTTTTTACGTAGAATTCCAAGACATAAGTCTTAGAGTCGTATACGACATATTTGCTAATGAAGGTAGAATTGGCTCCCTGGTGTATTTAAATCACGCGTAGCCCCGGCTGCCTGATCTTAAATGATTACGAAGGTTTAGCAACATAGGGCGCGTTCAGTGCATGGATGGGTTACCATCTATGACTAACGCTAGTGGCATTTTTCCGAGCGGTTCCGTGCTTCGCAAGGCACGTTAAGCAGTTGGTGGCGGCTGCCGTCGATAGATGCCATTCACGATGCATTAGGGTGGCTTGAAAACTTCTGACAGTAAGACCGGCCACTAGTCTTGCAAGCCTCCACCAATCCGGACTTGGCCCCCGTGGTGGAGTATGGCCTATACCTTCCTTAGGGAAGAGACCCGTGCCCCTCGGTGGGGACATAATGGGTTGATGATGATGTGTATTGAAATAATAACACTTTAAAAACCTAAATAGGGGCTAAAAATTTCACCCATGCCGGGATTCGAACCTCTGGCTATCCGTGCCAGCGCTCTTTCAAACTGAGCTAATGGGTGACTCACCGGCACCAATGAAATTTCGAACCTCTTTACAATATTCGCTGTTTTAGCATATTTAATATTTTAGCCTCTAAATAGGTTTTTAAATTTGTCCTTAGCACGGGTTAGTGCATTAAAAATAAAAATAGTATAATCGTGTGGGTACAGTGATATCGTTCCGATGTAAAACGTAACTGCAAAGTAGGTAGTCGGGGCTGTAAGTGATGCAATTTGCTTAAGCCAGATGTCGCTGCCTGTACGTAATACAGAGAATAGTGTAAAGAGGTTCGAAATTTCACTGATGCCGGTGAGTCGCCCATTGGCTCAATTGGAAGAGCGCTGGCACAGATAGCCAGAGGTTGCGGGTTCGAATCCCGGTATGGGTGAAATTTTTAGCCTCTAAATAGGTTTTTAAATATTCTCTGTATTACGTACAGGCAGCGACATCTGACTGAATATAACTTATAACTGATATATTGTCAATAGTAACTCAGATGAAGGGTGAGATAAACTAATACTGTACTGATAATGAGGACGCGACGTGTGTCCGTCTGAACGGATCGGCTGTATGTCGTGAACTAACAACTAACTCAGGTTGCTGCCGATCACCCGCTACGTGACAATAAAGGCCCGCGGCCTCGCAGAATAGTCAATATTAAAAAAAAATATTAAGCTGAAATAAAACAAACCATTTGGAGACTAAGCTTCAAGGAATGAAAAATACTCAAATATTTTTCTGTACTTTATTCCAGGGAAAAATGACAAATTCTAAAAGAAAATAGAAAAACCGGCACAGCGGCTCTACAGCGTGGTATCTACGCTTTTGTCTTTGTCATCCAAAAAAATAAATAAAATGGCAATTGTCATGTCAACAACTTTTAGTCTGTGGTGTGTAGTCTTGCATGAAGTTGCATGAAGTTGCAATGACAAGTTTTTTTTAAGTAAAGTAACGTAGTGGCAAAGATTATGTTTTGTGTTGCCTTCTAGCCTACGTCACTTCCGGTTCTTAAACATCAATTTTAAAACGAAAAAATACGTGTCCCCTATTTTTCAGTTCTCTTCTCGAAAAAGCAATAATATCATGGGGCTTTATTTTTGCACTGTTGTGTATTGCTAACAAGCAATTCGCGTATACTATGAAACTGCTCGGGTTGGCCCGTACACACTTATTCCTTATGACAACCAAGTTCAATCCTTTCCAGATGACTCCGACGAGGAGCTAGATTTCCTCTCCGAAATGGAGAAGGCCAAACAGCAGCGCGGCAAGAAAAGCAAAGATGACGACCCCGATGACCAGCTGGGCAGCGATGATGGTGATGATGATGACTCCGGCGGTGATGACATCGATGATGGTTCGTATGTTTATTTTTATTTTATTTCGTGGGGTTACAACAGGACGAGTTACACATAAAAACAATTTTATAGTAAAATACACAAGTGAGTAAGGTAAATTAACACATACCTTAGAGTATCCATAGTGGGTTGTCTGGAAGAAATTGCTCTAAGCAATAAGGCCGCCAATTGTATTGTATCTTTGTATCAGAATGGCCTAACTAAAGTGGCCTTGTGGTTGCCTATGCCCAGCAGTGGACGAAAATACGCTGAGTGATTGATTCATCCAATAGGCGCGACGACAGTATCAAATAATCAACGGTATAACGATACTAGGAAAAAGTATTAAAGTGTTAAAAGGATTTAAAACACTGATTTACATTTATAAAAAAAATTAGATTACGATTGTTTTCGATAAAATGTTTACCTAAGCGTGACCTCACGCGGTTTGATGGGTGCTCCAGTCAAAATGGCTGAAGGTCGATGGGGACATAATGGGTTGATGATGATTTGCCGATAGCCAAAATGCCCATTTTTGATATGGCGAATGCTCTAATAACGGAAATTAAAATGCCGAAAGTACAATATATTGTCACTCGGCAATTGAAATTAATTTCAGATTTGTGTTACAGACAACGAGGGCAGCGACGGTGAGCTTAACCTATCGGGTGATGATGATGAGCCAGCCCTCTCGGGTGATGAAGATGGTAATTATTTATCAGTTAAACTTCTGGATTCAGTTAGATATAATACGCAGGGCCATGATACATCCGCGCTTGGAATTGCCAATCCGCGGTGGGCACGCGTGGTAATTAAGCCCGTACTATCTCTCTCTCTCCCTCCCTCTCTCTCTCTCTCTCTCTCCCTCTCTCTCTCTCTCTCTCTCCCTCCCTCCCTCCCTCTCTCTCTCTCTCTCCCTCTCTCCCTCCGTCTCTCTCTCTCTCTCTCCCTCTCCCTCTCCCTCCCCCCCTCTCTCTCCCTCTCTCTCTCTCTCTGTCTCTCTTTCTCTCTGATAGAAGGCCTGTGCAGTGGGATGTTGATAAGTTGGTAAGTACATTAAAATAAAGATTTAAAATCGAATACCCTGTAATGTAGTAATTAACCATGGACATCACAAAGACGAAAATATAGTACATCGGAACCAAGCGGGAATAGAATCAACGACCCCTGTCTTGGTAATCAATGGAATGAGGCAGTACTTACTCGTGAAAACAGATACGCAGTAGTTAGTTCAGTTTGACCTGAGAGTCTGCGCTTAGCCTCATAGTTGGGACAATATATTAACAATTAGCTGACCCAGCGAACTTCGTACCGCCTAACAGTCGATTCTTTAATTTTTTTATTTTTCTCCGTAAAAACCATCCTCGTCCTTCAAGGAATATTCTAAAAAAAGAATTAACGAAATCGGTTCAGCTGCTCTCGAGATTAGCGCTTACCAACACATTCAGCGACTCATTTTTATATTATAGAAGATAACTTCCACACATCACAATCATAGTTCTGGTCCCAAACTAGGATACCCTGTACTAAACCGGCCAAGGACATCACAAGGATGGAAATACATCCACACTGAGGTCACGTACGGCCTTTAAACCACGACCTCGGTTTTGGTAGTACATACATACATAACCTCACGCCTGTATCTCAGAGGGGTAGACAGAGACGATTAAAAATCCCTAGTTTCTTGCTACACCGGACCTCTAGGGCGCCCTGTAGAAGATCGCGATGTAAAAGGTGTTTGCGATTTTTCCAGAGTTGAACCTCGAGGGAAGCGACGAAGATGACAAGATCGATGTTCCTGGAAAAAAGACGGGGAAGGGGAAAATGAAGCTGAAACTCAAAGGTAAATATCCGGAATTTAGAAAAAATGTGTCATTCAAACTACAGAGATCATTGCTATATTTATAGTTTGAAATCCAAAAGGAATAAATAATCTTAATTAGACTTGGAAATAATCTCTATTGCTATACTATACATGACAATAATATGAGCCTCTTTTTTTTATATATTATAATCATAAAAAAAAGCTTAGCACGGGTTAGTGCATTAAAAATAAAAATAGTATAATATTGTCGCGGTCCTATCCCGAACCATCTAGAATAGTCGCCGCATGCTGCGTTTTAGTAAACAATAAACGCTGCAAGCAATAATGACTCGTATGTCCACTAGCGTAAGGTGCAAAACTCTTTAAATGAGTAACTGTTCGAGCGACCTTGCCGCGTGTACCGAGTGTAGGTACGTAGTTACGGGAATGTTCTAGAACCCTGGCCGGCGGATATAAATAGCGGCCGCCGCGGCGCGCTGTCAGTTCCGTTTGGAATAGCGAAGAGTAAACTTCGAGCGAACATACCTGCGATACGAGCGATAACCTACGACCTCAGCGATACTATTGGACTTCGATTGAACCTGCGATTGGAATCTACGTGTGGACTTCGTGTCGTGAAGACCTGCAGACCAGACCCTGCGTGAATAAATCCTAAGAAGTTGTCATTGGTGTTTTATATCCAAATCCAGAACCCTAGCCTCATTTGAATCCAGAATGTCATTAGCTGCACCCACTCCTACAACTATGGAGCAGCTGGCCAATGAGTTTGCTGTCTTCAAGTTATGCATGCTGGAGGCGATCGAGCTACTCCGGGCACAGTTGACAGCCTTCGGTACACAGTTGGATGACATCGACAATGCGGGGCGAAGGAAGTTCCTTTGTCTGCTGGGTGTTAATGAGGCAGACGATGAGAACCTGAGCTCCCAAGTGACCGATGTGTGCATACAGAAGCTCAAACTGGAGAAGTTTACAGCAGAGGACATCAAAACATGTTATCGTCTTGGAAAACCATCCAAGAACCAAACTCGACCACGACCCATCTTGGTAAGGTACCGCAGTATGTCAGTTCGTTCCGAAGTGTGGCAAAACAAGAAGGCTCTTAAAGGTAGTGGCATCACGGTGACCGAATTTCTGACCCCAAGGCGTAGAGAGCTGTTCCTTGAGGCTAGACGTCGCCATGGCATCCATAGGTGTTGGTCGCTAGACGGGGTCGTATATGTGAAGCTTCCAGACGGTCAAAAGATCCGACTCGACACTCTACAGCAATTAGATCAGCTGGACCCAACGTCTGCCGAGTCAACGGCGGCCGAGTCTCCAAAGATGCCTGGGCCACCAGCGCCTGTTGCTTCCAAAGTCCAGAAGGCTTCCACAAGATCCACCAGACGTACTCAGCCTCCGAGGAAATAGACGGGAAGTGACACAATTATGTCACCGATATTGTTAACTTTGAGTAGAGGTTAACCTTAGCATCCTTGCCAAGAGTGTTCTCCTGAGATAACATAATAATATCACTGTATCGCTTCTGTCGTTTATTCTCTTTTGTAGTGTACCGCTAACCGCTTCTTACTTTTTTTTTTCTTGTATTGTTATTGTTACCACAGAATAACTGTCTATTTTTACTGTCGTGTTTCTGACAGTTACCACAGAGCGACATTCGGTTACGTTCTGAAACTTATATTTTATATTTATGATTGTCCACAACTTTGTTTACACTATCTGGTGAACCGGTAGTTGATGTGTAACTGGGCTTTGCTAAAATCTTCTGCTTTGCTCGGTATATATATATATATATATATATATATATATATATATATATTTGTTTATTTACTGTATTTATTTAAAATTACCCATATCTAACTTATTTATTTTTATGTATATTTACTTAACTATATAAAATGGATATATCTATTAATTCTGAATTGTTCCACTCTTTCGACTCATCTGAGTCGTTCATTGACGCTCTGGATGTATCTGGGGCGCCTGTTTCGCTCAGCGACCTGCTTCACAACACATTCTCTCCGCATCAAAGGAATCTGAATGTCTGTCATATTAATGCTCAAAGCATTCCTGCACACCATTCCGACCTTCTCGCCACCTTTACCAGCAATCACATCCACGCGTGTCTGGTCTCTGAATCCTGGCTCAAACCCTCACTACCCTCTTCGACCTACTGTCTACCTGGTTACGTTCTTATCAGGAACGACCGAATTGGTAAACAGGGTGGTGGGGTCGCAATATACCTTAAGTCTGAAATTAAGTACCATATCGTTTCCCAATCCCAACCTACTTACACTGGCTCTATAGAATATTTGTTTCTCGAACTGAACTTCAACACCACTAAGTTCCTTCTGGGGACTGTGTATGCTCCACCAGGTACCGACTATTTTGACACGCTGGATGGATTGCTGGCCACACATCTGCCAAATTACGATCATGTTGTTATTATGGGTGACTTCAACACAAACCTCCTCGGTGATAATGTGCGCGCCCGTAAACTTCTTTCGTTAACTTCTTCTGTTAATCTTAGTTCTCTTGATTTAGGGCCCACTTATCATGTAAACGACTCACATACTTTACTTGACCTCATTTTCTCCTCAAAACCCGACCGTATCACTGCCCATGGCCAATTTACTGCGCCCGGCTTCTCCAATCATGACCTCATTTTTGCTTCATATAAACTTAAAATCCCTAAATTTAAACCCAAAATTATCTTCCAACGTAACTTTGCTCGGATGGACTTGGCTAAGCTCAAAGCAGATGCTGAAAGCATAGACTGGTCGGGGTTGTTGCTCCTGGGTACCGTGAATGAGAAGATTGACCTATTCAACACTGAAATAATCAGGCTCTACGATGTCCACGCTCCGCTACGTCCAGTCAAAATGAAACGCCCGCCAGCACCGTGGATTACTGATGAGATCCGTGCACTGATGGCAAAGAGGGATAAGCTTCGTAGAAAGCACAAAAAGACTCCAACAGAAGATAACTGGAAACTCTTCAAGACGGCCAGAAATCGCTGTAACCAGGTGATTAGGAACGCAAAACGCCGCCACATCTACTCTTCCATAGAAAAATGTTCCGCCAATAACATCTGGCAATTCCTGCGTACTCTGGGCTTTGGAAGGTGTCGGCAGGATCTGAACCCGTCTCTTGACGTGAATGGTCTGAACCGGCACTTTTCATCGCCTCCTCACTCTATCGATCCGCTGTTAAAAGCCCTGACTGTAAAGTCTCTCACAACGTCTTCCGTAGCTTCCCCTAATAGTTTCTGCTTCACCCCGGCTGCTGACTCGGACGTTGAAAAAATTATCCTCTCCATCCACACCAAGGCTGTAGGCCATGACTCTATAGGTCGTGACCTACTATTGCCGATCCTCACGCCAATCCTTCCTGTCCTTATCCATATCATAAACTATTCGTTATCCTCCTGCTCCTATCCCACTCAATGGAAAATGGCTTACATGGTGCCAATTCCGAAAACTTCACTTCCCACCGAATTTAAGCACTACCGGCCGATCTCGATCCTTCCTTTCCTATCCAAAGTCCTGGAACGTGTGGTGAATCGTCAGCTAATGACTTTTCTCCACACCAACCAACTACTTAATCCATTTCAGTCAGGATTCCGGCCCTCACACAGCACTTGTTCTGCCCTCGTCAAAATTACAGATGACTTCCGTTCCGCTGTTGATAATCGACAAGTTACCCTTATCGCTCTACTGGATTTCAGTAGTGCGTTCAATTGCGTTGATTACGATATCCTGCTGGCTATCCTCCGCTCCCTCAACGTATCAGAGTCAGCAGCCGCGTGGTTTCACTCTTATCTTCATGGGCGCCAGCAGCGCATTCGTACTGACGACAAGTTCTCCGACTGGTGCGAGGTCACTGCTGGTGTCCCTCAAGGTGGCGTACTTTCTCCTTTACTTTTCTCAGTGTTTATTAACACTCTCGCCTCAGTAATAGACTTCAGTTCCTATCACCTGTACGCAGACGATCTCCAGATCTATTTGCCGTCTAAACTTAACTTGCTTCCTGTTGCAATACAGAAAATGAACTGCGATCTAACTGCTGTTAACCTGTGGACTGAGCAGTTTGGTCTCCTAGTAAATCCGGCAAAGACCCAGGTGATGATTGTGGGCGGAAGGGCTTTGCTGGCTAGGATTGATATGGCATCTCTACCCCAGGTTACCTATAATGGTACCCCTTTGCCGTATTGTGGAGAGTTGAAGAACCTAGGCCTCCACATACAGAGTAACCTATCTTGGGACAAACATGTCTCAGAGATAAGTAGGAAAATCTTCTCATCCATGCACTCGCTCAAAAGTATGCAGAAATTCCTGCCATATTCCGCCAAAGTTACGTTAGTCAACGCTTTGTTGCTCCCAGTCATCGACTACGCAGATGTGTGCTACCCCGATCTCACTGAAGAACTTCTCGACAAGTTGGATCGTCTTCTTAACGTTTGTATACGTTACATCTTCGGCCTTCGTAAATTTGACCATATATCCCAATACCGTTCCCAGTTGAACTGGCTAAACATCCGCCACCGCAGGAATGCCCACATCTTGACGCTTCTCTATGGCGTCCTTCACGATCCCTCCTCCCCCCATTATCTCCGTGAACGTTTCGCCTCACGTGGCGCGCGTGGTCGCCTTCAGCGCCCATGCAAAGATTTACTCCTCGAAATCCCAGAGCATAATGCGGCAGGCTATTCGGGTTCCTTTTCCGTGACAGCGGTACGTCTGTGGAACGCGCTGCCGCTATACATTCGCCAGGCTCCGTCAGTCGGCATCTTTAAGAGTAGAGTACAGGAACACTATCTCCATATTCAGAACAGTAAAGTGTAATTCCATTCGTAAGTATGTAAAAATATAAGTATTATGAAGTCTATTTATATGTTTATAAAGTCTATCTATTCATCTTTATACATGTGCTTAATTATTATATTTGTATATGTTTATGTTTATAATTATTGTACATATTAATACATAGTTTAATTTAAAAAATATATATTTGACAATAAAATATCACCTCACCGTTTGTGACTACCCCCATCTTCTCCACGTCACCTGTTGGTTGGCTAGAATAAAATACTATTTAGTATTAAGCCCGCCAATTGTACAATCTTTACAGGTACAATAAAGAATTTAATAATAATAATAATAGCCCGTAACATTTGGTGTCAGAATTGGGGATTTGGAGATGCCACTGACTCCGAGAGAGGATACCTCTGGAGTGAGGACCAGGTCCAGAAGTGCTGCGGAGGCCACGCCCACTGCCCCTCAGGCCACGCCCACTGGCCATAGGGACACGCCCACTGGCCCCGCCCACCAGGCCACGCCCACCGACCAAGCCACGCCCCCTGGCCCCGCCCACCAGGCCACGCGCGTACTGGAGACACAGCATACCTGCCCAGCGGCTCCGCCTACTGGCCACGCCCACCAGGCCACGCCCACCGCCCCCGTGCACCAGGCTCCGCCCACCGGCCTTGACCACCAGGTTTCGCCAACCGACCAACAGGCTCCGCCTCGTAGCCACGCCCACCTGGCCACGCCCACCGAAGACATTAAACCTCAGTCACGTACAATGGAGGTTTTGGATATGTCGTGCCTGATGGCAATGTTGAAGGGCATGCGAGAAGAACAGAGCAAGCAGATGCAGTGCCTGCAAGAAGAACAGAGAGGCCTGCGAGAAGAACAGAGCAAGCAGATGCAGTGCCTGCAAGAAGAACAGAGAGGCCTGCGAGAAGAACAAAAAGGCCTGCGAGAAGAACAGAAGGCAGATCAACAGGTGATCCTTTCTGCCGTTACAAAGTTCAGTGATACGGTCGCTAAGCTACATGAAGATGTAGAGGTAGTGAACGAACGGGTTTCCGAATTAGAGGATGACCTAAAAAATGTGAAAACCGGCCTCACTGGACTAGAGCAGGAAGTTCGGCGTATTAAAGCTGCTGGAGTTACATCGAGCGGAGTTGTCAGCATAAACCACGGGCCTAAAGTGAAGGTGCCTCCGTACGATGGTACTACGTCTTGGGTCGCCTACCGCCAGCAGTTCCAGACTGTCGCTGCTTCAAACGGGTGGACGGACGAACAGAGCCTGACAGCCCTCACCGTCGCGCTCAGAGGTTCGGCTTTATCTGTCCTGGAGGCACTGCCCACCTCAGGCAGCGAGTTCAAAGACTTGCTGGAGGCACTTGAGGCTAGATATGGGGAACGACACCTGGAACACGTTTTTCGTGCTCAGCTACGCGACCGGACTCAGCGCCTGGGTGAAGGACTTCAACAATGGGCGTTGGAAATCGAGAAGTTGGTTCGAAAGGCATACCCTTCTGCTGATAGTAAAATGGTGGACACGAATATTTTACAAGCCTTCGTCGACGGGATCAAGGATCTTGAAATTAGGGCTGCAGTAAAGCTTCGCCACCATTCTTCATTAAAAGAAGCTCTGGCACACGCCCTGGAAGTAGAAGCTGTGCGTCATGATATCCGGCAAGGGTATAAACTTCGAGAAGTTACGGAGGAGGTTAAAGAGATCAAGACACCTCTCAAGAGAAACTCCGGGCGCATGTGTTACAAGTGTGGGGAAAGAGGGCATCTGCAATTCACGTGTCCTAAGAAGGAAAGGCAACCGACTAAAACAGATGACAGACTGGATGCGTGTCTCAACAAAATAGAGCAGCGTTTTGAAGAGTTTGTGAAGAAGCATAACGCTGCGCCCTCCGCCGTGAATCAGGGAAACGAGTAAAAGCCAGGACTGCGGGGCGGGTACTGGCTGGAGCGGAGGAAGCCCCAGTAACCAGAATCTCACAAGCATGGAATGGGAACAGTCTACTAATATGCGGTGCAGTGAATAAAATAGAGTGCAAAATCACCCTAGATACAGGAGCCTCTAGAACAATAGTGAGACCAGACCTGGTGAAAGCTGTAGGGAGACACAAAGGCACCAGTTCATTCAGACTTCTCTCCGCTTCTGGCCAGCAGATACCCGTCCTGGGTGAAAGGTCGGTTACGATATGTGTTGGAGAGGCGTCATATATTCACGACGTAATCGTAGCCAAAATTATGGATGATTGCATTCTGGGCCTAGACTTTATGAAGAAACACAACTGTCACATCGATGTCACTAACGGTGTCTTTAAATGTGGTGATGAGGAGAACTTCATACTTGGCGGTCCCGATGGAAATGTCACGTGCCTGAATAAAATCGTAATACCTGGACGAGCACAAACTGAAGTAAAGGTGAAGCTGCCTTCGAGTCAGAAGAATCAGCGGAATAGGTGTGTGCTGATTGAAGATACACGAGACAGTGCAGCCAGTCAGAAATTGCTGACAGCAAGAACTCTCGTCTATGGAGGCAAGACCGCAGTAGTGAGGGTTGTGAATATAGGCGATCGTGAGATTACCCTTAGCAAAGGTGACGTTATTGGAAGGTGTGAGGAAGCCGTTTGGATGAGAAGCTGCCAATCATCTCCAAGCTCAAACACATCGAATACCAAGAGTGAAATTATAGTCACTAAGCTCCTTGAGGATTCTAAGAGTAATCTGAGCAAAGCATGAAAGCTAAGAGGTTGCTACTGCGCTTTAGGGATATCTTCTCTGACGAAGGAAATCCTGGAAGAACATCGTTAGTTCAGCACAAAATCGACACCGGACAGGAGCGACCTATTCGTCAGCGAGCGAGGCGCATACCGATTGCCAAAGAAAAGGAAGTACAAGACATGTTGGACGACATGAAGAGAAACAAGATTATAGAACCTTCTGCTAGCCCATGGTGTTCTCCCGTTGTGTTGGTAAAGAAGAAAGATGGTAGCACAAGGTTCTGTGTAGACTATCGACGGCTTAACGATGTGACCAAGAAGGATAGTTATCCACTGCCACGAATAGACGATACCCTGGACACATTGAGTGGTATGAAATGGTTCTCGACATTAGATCTGAAATCGGGCTATTGGCAAGTGGAAATTGATCCGAAGGATAAAGAGAAGACAGCCTTTTCAACTGGCAAAGGTTTATGGCAATTTAACGTGATGCCTTTTGGATTGTGCAACGCGCCAGCTACATTCGAACGACTTATGGAGTGCGTACTGGCCGGATTAGTTGGGGAAGCCTGCCTTGTCTACTTGGATGACGTCATAATCATGGGTACGGATTTTGAGGACCACTTACAAAATCTAGAGCAAGTTTTTAAGAAGATAATGGGAGCCAACTTAAAGTTAAATCCGAAGAAATGCAGTTTATTTAAGAACAAGGTTAGCTATCTCGGCCATGTGATAACCAGCGAAGGCATACAGACAGATCCAGCCAAAATCGAAGCAGTGCAAAAATGGCCTACTCCCAAAGACAAGACTGAAGTGCGAGCATTTTTAGGGCTATGCTCATATTATAGACGGTTTGTTAAGGGGTTCTCTGAAATTGCCAAGCCTTTACACAGACTGACTGAAGACAAGCAGTCATTTCATTGGGATGATACATGTGAGAGTTCATTTCAAAAATTAAGAAAATGTCTTTGCGAGACCCCAATCTTGGGATTTCCACAGCCTAGCGGCCAATTCATTGTTGACACTGACGCCAGTAACACAGCGATCGGAGGAGTGTTATCGCAGATACAGGGCGACAGAGAGGTTGTGATGGCATATTTCAGTAAATCGCTATCGAAACCTGAAAGGAACTATTGTGTGACAAGAAGGGAGCTCTTGGCTGTGGTAAAGACAGTACAGCACTTCAGCAAATATCTCCTCGGCGTGCGGTTTACGCTTCGCACTGACCACGCCGCCCTGAAGTGGCTGTTACAATTTAAAAATCCAGAGGGGCAAGTTGCTCGATGGATCGAACAACTGCAGGAGTACGACTTTATTATTGAGCACCGCAGCGGAAACGCGCATGGAAATGCTGACGCACTGTCAAGAAGGCCGTGTCCGGAAGACTGCAAGCACTGTGCCAAACAAGAGACAAAGGATTTGCCATTGAGATTGACAAGAATGAGTCCATCGGGATCTTGGGAAGATGAGGCGATGAAAGAAGCACAGGAAGATGACGAAGATGTACGGCTCATTGTCGCATGGAAGAAACGAGGCGAGGACAAGCCAAGATGGTGCGAAGTGGCTCCTACTAGTGCTTTCACCAAGGCATACTGGGCTCAATGGGACAGTTTTATTCTTCGGAACGGAATACTTTACCGAAAATGGGAGAAACCTAACGGCAGAGAGTTCCATCTTCAGATAGTTGTCCCAAGAGATAAGGTACAAGATGTCCTTCGTGAAGTACATGACGGCGTGTCAGGTGGACATTTGGGCGTAAAAAGGACTTTATCAAAGATTCGAGAAAGGTTTTACTGGCTCCATTGTCGAGAAGATGTGCAAGATTGGTGCCGCAAGTGTGCTACTTGCGCCGCGGTGAAAGGCCCACCAACTAGAAGCCGAGGAAATCTGCAACTTTATAACGTTGGTGCACCATGGGAACGCATTGCAGTTGATGTGGCTGGACCGTTCCCAGTAACGGAATCAGGAAATAAGTATTTCATGGTAGTTATGGATTACTTCACTAAATGGCCAGAGGTATTCGCCATACCCAATCAAGAAGCCACGACTGTTGCCTCCAAGTTGTTTGAGGAAGTAGTTTGCCGGTTTGGTGTGCCCTTGGAAATACACTCCGACCAAGGCAGGAACTTTGAGTCTCAAGTATTTCAAGAACTCTGCAAAATATTGGGAATGCATAAGACTAGGACCACCCCATATCATCCTCAATCTGACGGCATGGTAGAAAGATTTAACCAAACACTTGAGAGACATTTAGCAAAAGTCGTTGACAGGCACCAGAGAGACTGGGACAAATACATACCGCCATTTCTTCTGGCCTACAGAACGGCAGAACATGAAAGCACGAAGGTAACCCCGGCGCGTGTAAATTTTGGCCGAGAACTGAGAATACCAGTAGATCTGCTGACTGGAGGCCCCCCTGACGACTCACGTTCTCTACACGACTACATTTCCGAGTTACGTGAGAAAATGCGAGAGATTCATGCCATAGTACGGGAAAACGGATTGGAATCGAGTGAAAAGATGAAGACTAGGTATGACCGCCGAGCAAATACAAGCGGCTTCGAAGAAGGAGCACTAGTCTGGCTTCACAATGTAACTCGACGAAAAGGAAAATCTCCGAAATTGCAGACAAGATGGGAGGGACCGTACAAAGTGGTAACTCGGTTAAATGACGTCACGTACCGAATTCAACGGCAGCCAAGAGGTGCACAAAAAGTGGTTCACATCGACCGCTTAGCTCCTTATCACGGCAGTAATGAAGATGCTCGGGACGAGCATCTCTAAGAGGGGAGCAGTGTCGCGGTCCTATCCCGAACCATCTAGAATAGTCGCCGCATGCTGCGTTTTAGTAAACAATAAACGCTGCAAGCAATAATGACTCGTATGTCCACTAGCGTAAGGTGCAAAACTCTTTAAATGAGTAACTGTTCGAGCGACCTTGCCGCGTGTACCGAGTGTAGGTACGTAGTTACGGGAATGTTCTAGAACCCTGGCCGGCGGATATAAATAGCGGCCGCCGCGGCGCGCTGTCAGTTCCGTTTGGAATAGCGAAGAGTAAACTTCGAGCGAACATACCTGCGATACGAGCGATAACCTACGACCTCAGCGATACTATTGGACTTCGATTGAACCTGCGATTGGAATCTACGTGTGGACTTCGTGTCGTGAAGACCTGCAGACCAGACCCTGCGTGAATAAATCCTAAGAAGTTGTCATTGGTGTTTTATATCCAAATCCAGAACCCTAGCCCGTAACAATATTATAATCATTACCACATACATCCCTCTCCGGGACTTGCTTGGCCTCCCACAAGCCCTGTGGTTTGTGGGGTGTGGTCTAATCACCCTGGCTGACCAGGCTTCACTGGGTGATTTAATATGATACTTTCAAGCAGTTCTTATCATTGTTAGTTCGTTCTACATAATTTTCCTTGTTAACTTTTTACATCTTCTTGAAAGTATAATTTTTTTTTTTCTTTGCGAATTTATATAGGCGCTCATCAGACCGTTCCAGTTTTCTCTGTCGGAGGCATCCCTCCACCACAGTGGGTTGAATTTTGTTAGATCATCTATCCATCCTAGAAGTGGTCTTCCCGGTCTTCGCCAACCATCTCTAGGCACCCAATCTGTTGTGAGGCGGGACCATCTGTTGTAATTCGACGACCTCGGTGGCGCAGCGGTGTAGCACGCTGACTGTAAAACCGAAGGTCTCGGGTTCGATCCCCGGCTGGGTCAAACTAGGAAACGAACTTTTCTAGTTTGTCTCTGGTCTTGGATGTTATCTATGTATTTATTATATTAAATCTATCGTCCAGTTAGCACCTATAACACAAGTCATTTAGTTGTACTTAGTATAGGGCTAACGAGATCTGTGTAGTATGTCCATGAATATTTATTATTTCTTTAATTCAACCTCGCTAGGTGTCCTGCCCATTGCCATTTCAGTTTTTTAATTACATTTATAATGTCCTTTACTTTTGTTTCTTCTGATGTTCTTATTTCGCACCCTGTCTTTAAGTTTGATATTAAGCATGCTACGTTCCATGGCTCTTTGGTTCACTGCTAGCCTTCGTCTGTGTCTTTCAGAGGTTGGCCAGGTCTGAGCGCCGTAGGTCATTGCTGGTAGTATGCACATATTGAAGACTTTGCTTTTTATACTTATGTGGAGATTTGATTTAAATATATGTTTCAAAGACCAGTATTTTTTCCATCCAATATTCATTCTACTCTCTATTTCTTTATCAAGTCTTTTTTCAAAGGAAATTAACTGTCCCAGATAAATGTAGTCATGAACGTATTCCAAAGTCCTTCCATTTACTTGCACCGGTGAACGAATAATCTTTGTTATCATTTTGGTCTTTGTTTCGTTTAGCAGTAGACCGGTTGGTGTTATTGCGGCTTGAAACTCTGATAAGGTTGTTTGCATTTCTTCCCATGAATCAGTCATAAATACTATATCGTCAGCAAATCTTAGTGCTGATAGCTTATAGCCATTGATTAATTCACATACTTAAATGCTTCTTCTAGTAAGGCATTGAACAGGGTTGGAGATATAGGATCTTCCTGTTTGACACCGCGCCTTATTCTGAAGATAGGGCCTTCTGCCTGTAGCCATATTTTTGCACTGCAGTTGCTGTATATGGCTTTGAGTGTGTCAATGTATTTAGGTTCTATGTCTTGGTTCAGTAAGGCTTTTAGCAAAAAATCTTGACTAATACTATCAAATGCTTTCGTGAAGTCGATGAAGCAAATGTATAGAGTCTTGTTACATTCTGTATGTTTCTCTATAACCATGTTAAGTGTGTGTAGGTGCTCGCTTGTGGAGAATCCTTGCCGAAAACCAGCTTGGTCCACACTCTGACATTCGTCCAGTTGTTTGTAGAGTCTGTTTTTAGTAACGTCATGAATAACTTGTAAGTGTGTGTAGGTGCTCGCTTGTGGAGAATCCTTGCCGAAAACCAGCTTGGTCCACACTCTGACATTCGTCCAGTTGTTTGTAGAGTCTGTTTTTAGTAACGTCATGAATACCTTGTAAAGACAACATGAAATAAACCCAGACTGAGGCCATTTGTAAAAATGTACGGCGGCCTCAGTGGGAATCGATCCTACGGCCTCCGGTATGGTAATTAGCCGTGATATCGCTAGACCAACAAGGTAGTCAATTAATTCTAATCTTCTTCTCCAACAGGCAAAGACGACCTCGGGTCCCTGTTCGCCTCCGCAGAAGAGTTCTCCACTTTACTAGAAGATACCGCCACAAACAAGAAGCAGGGCTCCAGCCAAGCCGTGTCTAATACGGACAACTCCAGCATGAAACAACTCGCCTGGGAAGACAAGAGAGACAAGTGGTTAAAAGGATTCAACAGGAAAATGCACGGCGCGAAAAAAGGCGGGCCGAAAAAGTTTAACAAGAAAAACCAAAATGGCGGCTCCAACAAGGTGGCGCCGAAAAAAGGCGGGAAGAGGAAAAATGATGGCGGCGGCGCCGGCGGCGGGAAAAAGAAGAAGTTCAATAAGTGAAGCTGGTTTTCGTTTTGTTTGTAAATAAAATAAATAATCGTGTATACACTATTTCGAAGAGGTCTTATTTTCTTCATCTTTTAGGTCGCGGATACACTGGCCTGCGTTTCATAAAACTGCAATCAATCATTATTTATCATGTCAATTCTATGTATAATACGTAGCCGATAGCTGACTAGCGGAGTTAATAGTTCATAGTAAACTGTACGTCGTTCGGAGCCTCCCCGAATGACGTACTTTGAGTCCATACGTCTGGTGTACCCTGGGCAACAATCTGCGAGTCCCTTACGCTGATTGTCAAATCCTTTCACCACGATGGATTGCCATAGATACGATACGCAGAAGAAGACTTAGTTTGTGAATGACAATAAAATCTTTTTTGTTCTTCTTACTCTTTAAAAAGCTGATTATAGCGTAGTTAAAAGAAAGGAAGGCTCAAGTCAGATTCGCCGCCGTGCCGCACGCAACAAGACCCCTCTTCGGCCGCCATCGTAACCATCAGCAAATAATTAGCAAGCGGTCGGTAAAAACCGATTCGAAGGTCCAAATCATTCTCTGAAGTTAGTGGTACCCAATCAAACCAAAAGTTCGTATCAACCAAATCATCAATCACGTTAACGGACAAAATCTTTCACTGACACAACTTTTGCCTCGAAAACCATTGGACAACACGATGGATACAGATATGATTAAAGTAGGTAATTATTAAATAAAGTAGGTAATACTATTAAAAACACACCAGCTAAAAACATTATTTTTTGAGATAGATACATAAAGATAGTAGGTACTTATAAGTACCACAATTATCATCATATTATAAGATGATAGACGGTACCTAGTTAGTTGGTAGATGGCAGGTACCTGTGGGTACCTTACTTATTATGACAATTCAATGTACACTGCGTACCCGATTAACTCAGAGGAAAACGGAAAGAGACTGCCTAAATATTTACCTCTCCCTCATACAACATTGCCGTGTTAATTGTGTGAGCGAGAGGAATATAGTAATAAAATAGTCCTTTTCTTCATATAATTCCTGACCTTGAAAATAATAAATATACATATAGTATTTATTGTCAATCAGTATTATAGTCAGAAGTAAGGAGGTTAAATCGTGCTACATGCCACAGTCGAGACCACAGAGCACTATACTCCTCTTTCGGCCGTGAAAGAATGTAGGTTCACGGGGAATGCGACGTAAAATGTACCTAATGTTATATTGTACAGAACAGAACCTAGCCTATTTATTCAGTCCAAGTCAAGCAAACTGTACCCAGCGTACATAACATACACTAGTTCGCGGGCTGGGTATGTTGTCATTCTACTAACTAATGTTGTCAACTTCGACCTTGAAATACCCGGGCAAAGCAAGAAAAATGCATTATTGATTTGACCTTGCTTAAGTTGCGTTTCGAAACCAACCAAAGCAGGTACTAATTTTCTGGCTGGTAAAAATCAGGCGATCAGGCTCCAGCCTCGCAGAACTAAGTACTGCCGATTAATTTACCGGAGCGAGGAACATGCAAAAATCCTTCCTTATATTTTGCGAATGCATGTTATCGACAGATCAGTGTGAACAGCACAGCGCAATGTACATTGAGCTTTGTTGTGACAGCGGCGAGTGTAGGTAAGGCGCGCCACTGCCGACGCTGTGCTTAACTAACGCGAAATTACTAAAAATACCGACGGAAACAACAAGTTTCTTGTGAAATAGGCTACGTGGGTGCCTTCCGTGTGTTTATTCGTTGACTCTCGTGTTATTGTGAATGTGTATGAACAAAAGAGCGGGGAAATTAGTGGATTTTTGTCGGACGATACGTAGTTATTTATAGCCGGACCTTTGGCGGGATAACGCTGTCATTATATTATTTACTGTGTTACAACAGCTGTTGTGAACTGTGTGAGTCAGTCTAGCGGTGTAATTGTCTAATTTGACTCTAATTAGACATAGTTGTGGAGTAAAAATCGAAAATCAAAGCTTCCAAGTTCCAACAAACCAAAACTCGTTTGACAGCTCACAGATGCATGCACACACGTAAACAAACGTCACTTGCCGTGCACGTGTGTGCGCGTGTACGGAGCTGTTAGTGATGTGAAGCTCTTATCGATTCGTTAGATAACTTTTCAAAGACTGTTCCTATGATAACTTTGATGTTCTTGTAATACACTTCACGAAAGAAAAAATGGAGTCGCCCATAGTTGATTCCACGGAGTCCGGAGATGTATCGATTTCAGACAGACGAGTATCTACTACGAATTCAAACCAATCGTTTTCAACCGAAAATCTGGTTTTACCTGATGATACATTCCGAATGAGTTTAGATGATTTATCAATAATAGGTGAGAATATTACAGTCGGAGACAGGACCGCATCAATCGACACCGTAAGACCTAATGATACAATAGCGACAACAAATTTAGAAACACCTGAAACTCCTTTATTAGTAATGGATTCGCCAAAAATAAACGATACACCAGCCCGTCCTGATGCCCACAAACACGAAAAATTGCGACCAATTTCATTGCAAATAACTAAAGTTAATGAGCAAGACATATTTGTGAAGCCATCTCCTGTATCGGAGGTCATGTCGCCCGCTAAGATGCTACAATATGAAGTAGACTATGCGTCTACACCGACTATGAAACGGGCGGTGGTTGACTTTGATTTCTTCAACAAATCCAATTTAAACGTTGATGTCGAAGAAGATACAACTGAGAAAGATTACGAAGAGACTCCAGTTATCGTCAAGGCCAACACTGTCCGACATAAAATAGAATACGGTAAGTACCAACTGATCGATAAATTAAATTCATGCTCATGTATGACTGTGTCGTCGACCAGAAGTAACAAGCCGAGTGGCCGTAATTTAAATCTAAAAAAAGTAGATTTAAAAATGTTGGTGGTATTTATAAGCCAAAGAATCCACTAACTTAACAAAGCAATGGACATCCTGCTTAGGTTATTTATGTTATGCTTAGGTTATTATGCCACGTTATATTATGTTATGACTTATGATAGTGACGCGTTAAAAGTCACGACTTTCTAGTAAAGTAATAATTGTCAAATTCTGACATTTTAGCGTAACAAAACACTTAACTCGTGCCATCTTAGTACGCATGCAGAAAATTAAAAAAAAGTATGAAATAAAACAGGCTTTCAATTTAAATGGCGGTTTTTCAAATATTCTCCGATGAGTGTGCTAGTAGTCTCTCTTAAAATCTATAATAAAAATCTATTATAAAAATTATAGATTTTAAGGCCGTACAAGTTGTCTGTGGTAAATTCTTTACAAGGAAAAAAAGACTTAACAGCATACTATTTTACGTCGTTTATAAAGAATTATGTTTCTATAAATAGGTTAACACCGTCCATAACACCGTTAGATAATTTTGCTTGAATTTATATTGTTATTTAATGTAAAAACCATTTACATTTACAGATTTTTTTTACATATGAATAGAATAATACATATAATAGAATAATACATATTGTTGACTAGGCCCGCATTTCGATCACACAGTCAAATTTATTCGTTTCTTAACTTCAAACAAAACAACAATTTCAAAAAGGTATATAAGCTCGTTTAGCGACTGTATGAATTGATTGAAAAATAGACGGAAAAGTTTTATCGAAAATCTAATTATATCCGGTTATAACTCAGTTCAGTGGAGGTATTTGTTACATATTGTACTTAAATACACCTAGTAGGGTCAACTTCACATGCGACCTTCTACGTAGAAGGCAGTGTCTATATTATTATTGTAGCAATTCGCACACATAACATATTGCAAGAATGATCAAGTAGTCACTGGCTGCAGTAAGGAGGCACCTAAATTAATTCGATAATGTTCTTTTAATTACTCTTAGATGATTAAAATGTTTACAGTTTTATTTTAACTATCGTTCGTTGCGGTCTTAGGCTCAGTATTCGTTTCTTAAGTGACTTAACGATTAACTGAACGTTAGTCAAATAGTTCGTCATAGACCGAGCAAATTAGTTTTTGTCTACCATTTATTATTATCGCTAAAAACTGTTTCCCAGCGGATAAATAATAGATAGGAGGCAAAATGCTACGTACAATGGCCCAACTATGAGGCTAAGTGCGGAAATCTCAGGTCTAACTAACTAACTAGGAGGCAAAATGTTTATCAATTAGGTAGTGACTATGATTTGCGTCAACTATTTACTAGGTAAGGGATGTCCAAGTGATAAGATTGTCAAAACAATCGTCAGTCGTAGCGAGTTCTCGCCGGTTTAGTAATGAAAGGTCGTCAGAGGACTCTTCCGCGTTTTGTCGGACTCAACCTTCAAGGTCTTTTATCGGTTACTTAGAATCATTTTAGCGGATGGCATGGAAGATCAACTTTTTTGGTTGGAAGTTTAAACAATCACTTTACTATCGTGGCCATCTTACTACGATACTAACCCCTGGTTCCTCGTACACTAATGAATGAGCTATTCTAGTCTTGACACCTGTCAGTTGGAAAAAGTGCATACTAAAATAATCTGAGTGTTGTAGGTAAACAGTAGAGTAATAGCTAGTTAGCGTACGAGAAACCAAAGGTAAGGACGTCAGCTAACAAGAAATACCTATGAAGTTTACAAACGCTGTTGTAAATGTTATTTCCGAAAAGTTATGTATTTAAAAAACGCATCTGGCATTTTTTTTAATTCACATCATTCTGCACTGTCCTAGTAAGAGCTTAGGCTAATGGTTAAACTAAATAAAGTGTTTGAGATATTCACGACGTGGTTGGTGTCATAGTAGTTATCTAATGAATCTTAATATGTTTAAACAGCAGCTATCTTAGCAGCAAATAAGGTGAAAGTAAGTTCGAAATGCAAAGAAAAGAAACATTAAAATTTATTACTTACACACTTTTTTACTAGTAAATAGTAAAACGACATGGATTATTTCGCCGCTGGAGAAAGAAAATTAGGTAAGTACTTACGATGTTGCTTTTTATTAATAATAAAACTGGAACGACTTCTACTTTGTGCTTAATTTAAATGTGTTTTTTTTATTTTATTTATAATATAAACAGAAAACTGGATAAAAACAGAATAAGCAGGTTAAAATAGCCAGGTCTAGTAGCTAAAAAAATAAGAAAATCTCGAAAAAGTAATTTAAAATTTAAAAAATGAAAGACAGAATTAAAGAAATATCAAAAATGTTGTAAAGAGGTTTGCACCGTTACATACTATATAAATGGATTTTATAGGTATAATATCTAAGAAATCAAATAAAGATAAGTGGACAACAAAAGTCAATGACATTCGGAAATTCCTACTCGTGCTATCGCACTGTGCACTACAGGCCTGCAAGATTTTCTCGGTTTACGAATCGATAATTTAAAGTAACTTAAGAAAATCTAATTACGAATCATTGTTGCTTAAAATGATACAGTGAAAAGAATATATGGTTAAGCAAAATGAACGTGAACAAAATAAAAGAAGATTTGTTTCTACAATTAAGCTCTGTTGTTATTTTCTATTTCACATTGGAAAAATTATCGAGCACGATTGATAGTGTGTGAGTTGCGAATTGCGATACGCTTTTTGTGTTCAATGTGTCTCCTTTTTCTTTGCCGATAAGCAATACTGCGGTCTCTTTCTATCTGTATTAATGTGAAGCCGTTACAACACAGTATACGCTAGGTTTTCAGATTGCTCTAAAATATGTTGCTCAATATTAAAATAAAAGACTCACGGCATTAATTATAAAAACACGATTCCACTAAACCAAAAAAAAACCAAGAGGCGTTTTATTTAACGTGGTTTCGTATTTTACTTGTAAAATATCCAGCACAGACTATTTTAGTGAATGTTTTTTGGGTAATTTAAGGAATGTTATTTTGTAAGGAATTAATAAATTTCATTCAATATTTTCAAAAGTAACTGCTCATGCTTACTAGACTTGGATAGCTTTGGGCTTAGTAATAAGATTATTTAATGGTTTTCTCTACTGAAGCTACTTAAGAAATTATTTTTATTTTCAGTGTATTTAAGTAGCAACAACCGAATAATTTCGAAAACTCATCTACTTCCTTGGGTGTAAGTACATATACGTGTACTTTTATTTAAGATTTTTAAATTTATATATTTCAAATAATTATATAAATAAAAACATAATGCATCTTTATAGTGCATCTTTCTTCATGATCCGATACGAACTCACAAATCAAGGATGTTTTGAACACTTAATATGAATTTATATGCTTATAATGGTATAGAGTTTTTTTAAGATTTTTTTTAAAATAAAGTGTACACAATAAAGAATATTCTCATCTCATCTTATGTTACATTTGTTAAATTTCCTTTAATGAAAAACTTGGAGAAAAGTATATTAAAAAAGAGAGGAAAACCGAGAGGCCACAATAAAAGAAGTAACGTGGTTTTTTTTTTGCTCTACGATTAGTACTTATCATAATGTGACCTTTCGGAAAGTCGTTCAAGTCACGTCGTAAAAAATACGCTACATACAATGCGGATTCAAACTTTAGTGTCAAACATAAAACAAAAATAATATTACATTAGACATTTAAAGAGCTACTTGAAAAAAAATCTCAGAAAGAAAAAAATACTGATAAAAAATTATAATGGAGATATAAAAACAGGGTAAAAAATTTTACTTATTAGATATAAAAATTAAGTGCAATAAAGTACTAATAAATAACTGAATAGACAGAACCAAATGTATTATTTTACTAAACTGTAATTTTTTATAGACAGAAATATTGCGTGAGAGGCAAAAAAAAAAATCTGATTTAAAAACTAATCAAAACCAAAAGAAATGTAAACACGTCGAAAATCTCACTAATTTAAAATCTATTTAATTTGTTTTATACAAGAATAAAAAAGGTTCTGAATAATCATGTTATCGAAGAGTGGTTAAGAATATAAGTTACATTTTAAAAGAGGGCAAACTGTCTTGGCTTGCTACTCACACGTAAGCACATAATTATGAACACGAAAAATATAAAAAAAAGCCAGAGCGTCAAAAAGAATTTAGTTTTTTAAAACTATCGATAATAAATTACTCATCGTATTATCGATAAGCCAGCCGACTGTATTTATCTGTACTTTTGTCATGCACTATGTGGCCTCGTAAAATTGTGGTGGTGGGAGAAGCCCGACTCGTACGGTTTCTATTTTGCTTTTCGCGAATTTCGCGTCTTCAGTTATTTTTCCGCGCTGCGTGAGTCAACGTCTCATTCGCGCTTACATTTTATAAATAGTTTACACAGTGAAATATAGTTTTGTAAGGAATGACATTGTGAACCCAAGAACTCTATAGTGTTGAGGTTAGGAAATAAAAATCGAACAGTGGCAAATGGACTGTACTGTGTAGCTGTGTAGTGAATTTTATACGATCATTTGGATTTTGTGAGGAAAGTGTCTGCTGACGAAACGTATTATTACGCTTGATTTATGTATTGTGGCTGTGATTTAGAAGAAAAAAATACAAAGGATTGAATTTTGACATTTGATTGGTGTGAAAGTAGTCGCAAGTGAAATTTGCACATCCAACCAAAATTGATTGACATTTTGAGAGGCCCAACTAGAACGCGACGCGAGGCTTTTTCAATCGGCCGGTTGTCCCTACCGCGGCGCCATCTGCCCACCGCTTGTTTCGTGTGAACATCCACCGATTATGGTCGGAAAGGATTGTTTCTTACGTGTCGTCCGCTGTGTACTTTCGCCCATAGTTCGCAAGTAGTTTTTCCCGAGTTGTGTTCATTTTCGTCCTGATTTCCGGCGACCGCCGCGTTTCCTTTCCCGCTGTATTGTCATCGTGGCACTTTTAACGCATCTGACGGCGCCAAATCGCCAACCTTGTAGTCTACATGGTGCTCGAGGAAGGTTGATCACCATGGCCACAGGAGAGATGAGCGTTCCGGACAAGAAGCCAGAGCACGAGTCGGGATATTACGAGGGTAGCGATCAAGAAGGCAGCATGGAGTGCGAGTGCCCGTCGCCGATTAGTTCTAGAAATTCCTCGCATTCCGGCAAGCTGAAACGTCGGCATAGCGGTCAGAAGACCAAAAAGGTGCCCACGAAGAAGCTCCGGCCTGAGCAGCCTCAGAATGGGCATGGGACTGCCCATGAGAACGGTACAAGTGTTGAAATAGTTGACTCAAGTGATGTGACTGAAACGAAGGAGGTCACGGAAGCAGTGCCCGGGCCGAGCTCACAGCGGAGTTCCTCGGTGGAGCTCATCGGAGGCACAGTCCCTCCGCCTGCCCGTGACAGTGTTGACTGGAACCTTGTGGATGCTAGTAAAATTAGGAAAAGAAATAAAGGTAAATGGTTCGGTTTTATATTTGTACTTTTTATTAGTCTTAGTTTTACGAGGGATGTCACTAGTGGGTCTTGCTACTAGTGCTTTGCATTTGATTCAATTACGCTCCTTGTTTATGGCCAGTTATAGCCCCTTCATTGTTTTTGCACTTATATTTTGTATAGTTAAGTAAGCACTCGGTGACGAAATATTTGTACTCCCAAGGGCTATCCCATGTGAATAAAATATATACTTGCATATTGGAAGTCGAGTCACCTTATGATTGCTGATAATTATACATACAAAAATAAAAGAAATTGGGAATTGAATGTGAAAATAAAGCGGTCATGCAAACTATTTCAGTAACCCAAGTAGGATGTAACTGTGAATGATATGTGAAATACAGGTTACACAAATTAATGGGATTTAGAATAGACATAGGTCTAGAATTATAGATAGACTTGACATTTCCACACTTGGCTTCTGAGTTGGGGCATTGTATGTAACAAGCGCTATGGTTGGTAAATACTTCAGACACTAGGGTTTCCTCACTATGTTCGCCTTCACATTTTGCAAGTGGTATTGCTGCTTTATAAATGTCCGTTAAGTTAGAAAACAATGTCATTGGTGCATGCCAGGATTTGAACTTACCACCACCTGAATGAGAAGCTGGTGTTCTACTGCTTTACTACCATCACTTTAGAATACACGGATGCCTGCAAGCTATATTGTTTAGTAGCAAAGTTGGACCCATAGAAACTTTAACATAACATTTACATACAGGCACATACATTGCTTCTGGCCCCATACTATGATACCCTGTGTCATGGGAACCATAAACAACATCACAAACAAGTGAACATCCAAGACCTGGGGTTTTTTCCCAGCCAGGGTTGTGCCCGCTACCAAATTAATGTATTGGGATAACACAGACAGGGTGATTTTAAAGCAAGGAATTAGCTTGATACTAATTTACCCCTGATAAAGATTTTCTTATGTAATTTCATCATCATGATTTGATGATGCATTACTCAGCCCTGAATCTTTAGAAGAGATTTCATGACAAGTGATTGTAGTGAATTTTTAATATACTACTGATAGCTGTATTGTTTTCCACTTGATTCATCAATCTTAAAAATGTTATGACAATATTTATTTTAAAAATATCTACCTGTAGTACACCGCATGTTAACTTAAAAAGAGCATCAAAACAACATTACGTTATCAAGCCATACATTGCTTGTTGTTTATTATGATCTATTAATTCTACAAAAAAATAATGGCTCATTGGGTCATTGCTCTGATGACTTTCTGGAAACAAATGGCCACAAAAATGTACTCCGAAGGTAATAAGGTGTATTCTTACGAAATAATTAATGCAAACTGCCATTTTATGTACAGAAACTGTGCATTATCTATCTTTATTTAATATTCATGAAGCTTTATTGTTTTAGACCAATGTATGTACAGTCAAGATGTCACCAGTTGATTCCTGGCACGTCCTGGGGTGTCTAATGTCTTGCTTGACTTAGTTTCTTTGCATTTTATTTATTACTAGTTGACCCATCGAACCATTCTCATACTTCAAGGAATATTCTAAAAAAAAGAATTTGCGAAATTGGTTCAGCTGCTCTCCAGATTTGCGCTTACCAACACATTCAGCAATTCATTTTTATTATAGATTATTATTCTATGCATATTTTGTGCACATCGGTGGTTTTATAGAAGGCAACACTAAGGCCTTCTCCTGACTTGATATAGTTCATGATTCTTTTAATTTCTTGAGTTCATGAATATTAAAGAATCAAACAGGTTAAGGATGATAGGACAGCTGGATTAGGAATAATTCCTTGAATTAAATTATCACCTTGAATATTCTTATGTCTGTAGTATTACTATTTCAATTCCACATACTTTGGAATGTACCCAGTGGGTTGTAGACTGCCTCGTTAGTCTAGCAGTGTCACGTCTGATTACAATCCCAGAGGTTATTGGTTTGACTCCCACTAAGGGCAGCAATACAATTGTACACACAGAACATAAAAAAAGAGTAGAAGTAGTGACATGACACATTAGTACGAAAACCAGTGTAACCAAACTGATACACATAAACCAAACGCATACTACGAATGCCAAGCTGCCATTGGTAAATAAAGTCAATGCCGAAAAGGTGTACATCATAAAAGTTTCGAGTAAAATATGCACCTTTTCAGAATGTTAACAATGATCAAAGTCAAATGACAGTGATGAAATAAGGGTTGGCATTTTGTAGTAACGCTACTCTACACTAGATGGAACTACCGCCGCGTCGGACCGAAAAGAACTTTTACCTAGTAAGACATAAAGTTCAAAATTGAAAAACAAGTACATTCTCAGTTTGGGATGGGACAATGCGAGTTCTAGTTTGTCGATAGGGAGAACCTATCGACAAATTATACAAACAGTTTAACACATTAACGGCTGAATACGAATACTGATTCTCAGAAGTATTTTTGGCTATTTTTTTTTTGCCTGCGGGTTGACTGGTAGAAAATGCATCTTTTTTACATTATCTTTTGTGCAATGAAGAAATAATAGTAATAGGCTGGATACATATACAAATAAAACAATGTGGTAGATTTCATAATATTTTAAAATAATATCTCTTATTAAAACTAGCTTTAACCCACTGCTTTGTTAGAAATTATAATTAAAAAAAAATACTTTGGCTATCTATACGCCATGTTTCATAAGTAATACTAATTGATGATGGTACTAATATAATTTCATTTATACGCAAGAGTCTAACCTGGAAGTGAAGCACATTTTTTCTGGTATTGCTGCATCACATAAGTGCCATCTTCCGCCTTTTTAGTTATCATGAAGTGTATAAAAATGCTCTGAATATATTGTGCTCCTCTTCGTTGGGAACCAATTTTGCCTCTTATCGCTGCCATCCATTTTAATTTCGTATCCGGTTTCCTTAGGAAAACTAAACGAAAACTCACTTCCAAATTGTTTTGATTCCGAGAGGGTTGTTTTATCATTGCCTCGGTTTGCTGTTGTCAAAGGGGTCAACCCCTTATTAACCCCAGTATTAAGGGTAAATAGCAGAATAATAAAAAACCATAAATCAAATAACATAACAAAACAAAAATCTGATGCTCGCCAAGAGAACAACCACTCGAACAGGTAAACAATATAATAAGTAATTTACTTAATGTTTTGAACTGAAGTAAAAAAAACCATATGAGTCGTTTTCGATAACCTAACTTTCTCACACATCACAACACATCTCGGTTGGAATATTTAAAAATGTAAGATTAAAATTACTTTGATAGTTTCTTAAATATTGCTGTCCCTGATAAACTGGTGAAGAAAAACTATATCGCGATCTAGCTGTGCTCATTTCTTGTATGTGCTCATGTCATGTCTTGTATGAAAGTAATGTATGAGCTCCAATGACAGTTTTATATGCACAACCACCAGCCGGCGACCGGAGCTCATACATTATTACTTTATCCGGCCCGGCGACCGGACGGCTACCGGGTGCATATGAAAAGGCACTTAGGAAGCAGATATAAAATAACTATAATTATTTTACCTACTTAGACGAATTGGAATTTACAATACCTAAGTACCGTTAAGTATGTATGACTAGTAAGTCATAGACAATTAATTATCGATAGATTTTTATCATGTTTGCCCCCATCCGTAATTGAGTAGAATTAAAATTTTGACAGAAATTTCTAGAGAATGTACACTTTCTTCGATGAAAATTTAACTTTAGTAACCAGTAAATAAAGGTGGTTTCACTTTCTCATTTTCGGATTGGTTTCCGTGTTCATGTCATTACAAATTTAATTAAAAATCCAATGAAATACGTCTTGCAGATGAAATGTTACGCCATGATCGGTATATTTTGGTGCCCAACTTTTATTTTTACTCTCTAACACAGCATAACAAGGCAGGTTAACAAAGTTTTCACCATTTTTTCTTTACTAGAAGCGCACGGCAACTGAAGTCAACAAAACTGTCACCGACTACGCATAGGCAATACATTGCTAATGTGAGGCACGCGGGCACCGCCCACTTACGACTTCTACTCTTTTTTTATGTTCTGTGATTGTACAAATGGTGTCATTCTGGGTGTATTTCGATGTTTGTGATGTGCCAACCTGGTTGTTGTTCCAACCTGGAAATTGTGTGGACGTTATTTATTTACAGTAACATAATTCAATAGTGTTGGAATTAAATTCTTTTTTTATGGCAGCCCTAGGATTTTGCCAATGTTAGGTTAATGGAGACGGCACTTTTTTCCTCCTAAAGTCGCGCACAGTTTGAGGAACTTATAACCAAATTTGAATTCTTGGAAGAGAATACAGAACCATTAAAATTATTTGTGTGTACTAATTGGGTTTTGAAACATAGTGCATATTGGATGTTTGTTTTGAGAAAATATGTTGTTGGTTAATAAAAAAACATGTGTCCTTTGAGTACACTTCAATGACGTTTAGAATAATTGAGTAAATAATCTTCACCTTCTATATATGTTTTAAAAGTTTATTAACCTCTCTCAGAAATTATCGACACCAATTTTATTTGATACTCATCCTTAACAATGATAGAGCGGCGGTATGGGATCTGTAGAACGCCGGGTTTTGTAAGTTATGTATATTTGTGAATTTATAGCAGCAAAATACCAGTTGAAGGAAAACATTGTGCGGAAACCCTAGTGTCTGAAGTGATTTTCTAAACCTTAGCGCTTGCTTCATAAGTGCTAAGGTATCACCTCAGTAACAATGCACCAAATATAAGGCTAAGTCTTCTACTTCACAATGCACCAAATATAAGGCTAAGAGCAGAATTCTCAGGTCTAACTAACTTGTTTATGACAAAAGTATTAGTTTAATTTTGTATATCATCTAGAACACACTTTTTTGTAACAGCATTTAATTAAGATTTGCAGTTGACAGGTGAGCTACTGTAGATTATTTGCTACCAAATCGCCTGTAATGTATCTTCAGACATGTTAAGGGGCTCCAGGAAGTAGGACTAGCGCCAACGTGGAAAGAAAATCATATAATTTGTTTACAGATCAAATTTGCAAAAAGTGTCTGCACATTTACTCAATCATAGTGACTTTTAGGGCCCATAGCCTTGTACCTGAGGCAAAAAACATAGAACTTAACATAATTACATTGGTAAGGTAAGGATCCCCTTGCCTGGAATAGGGCGCGTTCAGTGCATGGACCGTTTATGACTAAAGCTAGTGGCATTTTTCCGAGCGGTTCCGTTCTTCGCAAGCCACGTTAATCAGTACAGTAACCACTTGTCTTGCAAACCTGCACCAATCCAGGTTTGGCCCCCCTGGTGGAGTATGGCCTATACCTTTCTCAGGAAAGAGACCCATGCCCCTCGGTGGGGACATAATGGATTGGTGATGATGATCCCCTTAAAGTTAATGTGGAGTTGACTAAAGGCACAATAGCTGGTGTAACTTAAAATTTCAGTTTCTGTACTGTTCTTATAAAATAAGAAGGTGGAATTCAAATTGTAATTTTAAACATTTCTGTCCTAGAGCTTGCATGAGAGAGAAGAGCATGAAAAAGTTGGCATGAGTTCTGTTTATGGGCTGCATAATTATTTTTTTCGTAGTCTGTCGTATTTGTGTCCCACTGCTGGGCAAAAGCTTTTGCTGGGCTGAAAGGTTGAACCTCCGTAGTTAATTAGACCTGATATTTCTGCACTAAGCCTCATAGTTGGGCCATTGTAACAAATACGAAGGTATGAGGTAAACGAATTATTAACTTAATTCCGGATTCACTTACTTGATGTCAGAGTGCTTAGTGCGAGTTTGACAGATCCAATCGAATAACTTTACTACCGCGTTAATCGAGCATTGAGAAGTGAGTATGAGTAAGTTAACCGTTCGAACTGTCAAAACGCTGTCACAATACAACTCGCACTCGCGTTTATTCGTGTTTTGGCTGATAAACGTGTTCACTTCTCAACGTAAACCATTACAACTCGCACTCAGCAATTTTAATTTCCATACTTGTCGCTAGGTGGCGCTTCCTCGATGCCATAGAAATATGAGTTTACGTTAACGCGATCGAGTAGTTAAAAAACTCGCACTAAGCACTCAGTAGAGATTCGCAAAGTGAATTCGGTATTAAGTTAATAATGTGTAGTGCTTACGAAAGTTTTAGTACATCGAACCAATTTGGCCTTAGTATCTACGTAATGAGATTATTTATACAGCGTCCAGTGGCACTTTTACTCACACTATATGGGTGAAGGGACCACTCGGACACAGCAGTGCCTGGGACACGGTTTTAGATGGAGGAGACTTGCCCAGCACCTACACCATTCTGACAGCTTATTCTGCCAAGCCCACAGAAGACAAGTCAAAACGTGCGGAGCCAACCAATCTGCGGGTTTCCTCACAATCAAACAATAGTCTATCGAATTGTAATAATAAACTATGAATTGTTGTTTTATGAAACGCGGCCCTTTGCCTTGATTTTGTAACTTTTCACGTATACATCTGTGTGCGCAAGCCGAATGTTACTCAGCACGTGTAGATATGAGGCGTAATATGTATACCATAGTGGATGGCGCATTTCAGGGGATATCTGATATGTGACAGTGTTATTGAGCCACATAGTTGTACAAAGGGTCGTTCCAGGCGGACATACATCGACCAGATAGGGGATGTATTAGCAAAGGGAAAGATAAAAAGTACCCGGAACCGGCGTGCGTGCATGCAACGACACATGAACGTTGATGAAGCGAAGGTGATCTGTCAGGATCGTGGCAAGTGGTAGTCCCTGGTCTCTGCCTACCGCTCTGGGATACAGGCGTGAGGTTATGTATGTATGTATGTATAGTTGTACAACAAAGATCAGTAGTTATTTCGTTTTTGCACACAGACGTATACGTGGAAAGTTACTTAATCAGAACGCTGATCATCTGAACTTCAGAACGCCACTGAACTACAAATGTAGTACTTATTTTAAATTAAAATAATATTGTTTTCTTTCCTTTTGTAAGTTAATTTTTTTGTTTCAGTCAACTTAAATGGAGCTTCAAAAGTGGACATAACACACTTCGACCTGCTCAAAGTACTGGGAACTGGCGGTGAGTAATGCTTTTTTTATATTACGAGGAAAACGCGGTCACCTCAGTATTACACAGGGTATTTGACTTAAAAAAATGGATTTTTTCGAGAAAAAACGTGTAATTCACTAATTTCGTCGTACAATCGTACATCTTAGTAATAAATATTATAAACTAGCTGATCCAGAGATCTTCGTACCGCGTAACAGTCGATTCTTTAATTTTTTTTAATTTTTCTCTCCGTAAGAACCATCCTCGTACTTCAAGGAATATAAAAGAAAAGAATTAGCGAAATCGGTTCAGCTACTCTCGAGATTTGCGCTTACCAACACATTCAGCGATTATTTTTTATATTATAGATGTGAAAGTTTGTATGTATAGATGATTGTTATTAAATCACCAAGTGAAGCCTGGTCAGACAGGATGATTAGACCACAAACCACAAGGCTTGTGGGAGGCCAAGCAAGTCCTGGAGAGAGATGTATATTGTTTTGATAGTAATCTACAAAAAAAAAGGTTCATATTATTAGCCGTTGGTGCCGGCTGTCATGTAATGGCAGTCGTTAAGCCAAGTCGGTTCCACTAGGCCAAGAACGCTGTCATGGACGTCAGAGGCCTTGTGGACGGCTTGATAACTTCTGTCTGTAAGGCCAGCCACTGCCTTACAATCCTCCACCAACCCGGACTCGGCCCCCGTGGTGGAGTATGGCCTAACCTTTCTGCGATGCAGGAAGAGACCCGTACCCCAGCAGTGGGGCATACAAGGGTTGATATCGAATTATTATTATTCAATTATGTCATAACGGTTGATAGGATTTGGATGAAATTCGGGACAGAAATAGGCTAATATTTATCACGAAAAAATACATATCAAAATTTCTTAACGAAAGAGGGCAGCATCTATTAGTTATTCGTTTACAAAGTTATTTATAAAAAAACACAATTGCTTGAAACACTCGAAAAACGCTGATTAACATAATCTGTGGTGGTGATTTTACAAGGAAGAGGCGTAACCACAGATTAACTAAACCATCTCTAGGGGAAGAGTTGGACTAATAGTCTCTTTATATAAATTAGACCTTTAAATTTTCTGTATGAATGTAAAACAAATGAGTTTCCGGCCCAAGAAAAAATCTATGAACTCAGAAATTAAAGTCTGCAGTCTGTCTGCAATACGCATTTGGCAAGGAATCGCTGTTTTTAAAATCTGAGACATATTGTTATTTCTTGTCGAAATATTGTTAACATCCAAGATAAGCCTTTTTGTTATGAGCTACCTGTGTGGTTTATAAAAAACACGATTCCTCTAAAACCCTCCTCAAATGTTCTTTAAATAGGCAAAAGGTTTTCTTTAACACAGACTATTAAACTGCATTTAAGAAGTGTTCTAAAGAATCGTGTTCTTATAAATAACACGACATTCATTCAACTTTTTGAGGTCAATGGCCGCGTCAGCTGTTTGTTACCCTCCTAGGGGTAACATTTGTTTAATTGCTTCGTACAAATAATTATCATAATAAAGTTTGTTACCCTTTCGAAGAATACGGCAAATGGAGATTTCAATTCAACAGTTTTTTTGATGAAATACATTGCAAGTCTTGAGACAGGTTTTGACACAAACATTTTATTTTATTCATCCAACACTCATTCATTTTATTCGTAAAAAACATTGTGGTAATTATAAAAACACATGCAACACAAATATTTTATTCATAAAAAACACACAAAAACTTTCTGTGTTAATTACAAAAATACGACTCAAGTTCAGTTTAAATAGTGTGGCAAAGATAGACACAGATTCTTTAAACTGCATTTTACAGTCTATTTATTCTTACTTGTCCAATTTTGCAAACAAGATTCTAACATTAAAATTGAGATAAGATGCCCAAACTAAACATTTTCTCGCAAGTTCGTGAACTATGTTTATAAAATTGGCAGCGTGTTATCTAAAAGAGTGTTCCAAGTTACAGAAATATGGCAGTTTTGGACTAAAAGGTCACAGTTTAAGGGTAGAATCTTGTTTACTAAATTGGACAAGTAAGAATAAATAGACTGTAAGAGTGCTTTGAGGGTCGTATTTTTTACTTTAAATAAGACTTTATTCCTTCAAACACTTCCAAATGCCACATACGTCATCGCACGAAATAGGCAATCCGCGGTAGGGCGCGTGGTGATATACTCGCCATACTCTCTCTGAGAGAAAGCATATATACCCTACACTAGGACTTCGGTATACAATATAAGCTACATGACAAAATAATAATATTAGCCATCATAATATGGAGTAGATTAGAGAACGTTGTGGACTGAAAGAGGATGCAGTGACTAAAATTGAGAAATGAATGTTGCGTCGGTTTGGACATGTGGAGAGGATGAAGGAAGAAAGATTGACGAAACAAGTATATATTGCGAATGTGAGTAGAAGGGCTGGTAAAGGACGTCCCAGGCGGACATACATCGACCAAATAGGGGATGTTTTAGCAAAGAGAAAGATAAAAAGCACCCGGAAGCGGCGTGCGTGCATGCAACAACTTATGAACGTTAATGAAGCGAAGGTGATCTATTAGGATCGTGGCAAGTGGGAGTCCCTGGTCTCTGCCTACCCCTCTGGGATACAGGCGTGAGGTTATGTATGTATGTAATATGGATACTAGGAATGAATGAACAGAAATTGTCATTTCAAACAGTATCCTGAACCGGCATGAGTGCATGCAACGTCTAATTAACGTTAATTAAGCGAAGGTGATCTGTTCGGGAGTGGCAAATGGCTGACCCTGGTGCTGCCTACCCCTCTGGGATACATGCGTGAGGTTGTGTTATGTTGACATATGCAAGACTTAGCAAAAGTTGTTACATCTCTAATGGCACCGTACACGGTTCTATTATAAAATTTTTCAATAACTCGTATTAGAGTAACCACTAACGCGGTTTAAAAAATATGCTAAGCATAATGAATGAAATGAATGAAAATTCTTTATTGCACTAAAAACATAATTTGTACTAAGGCGAGCTTAATGCTAGATAGTATTTTCTTCCAGCTAACCCACGATGATGCGGGCAAAAGAAGGGGTAGTGCCAGTAAACAATATAATATCGTAGTGATTTCTAAACTATATTTGTATTATTGAAATCAATAATACAAATATAGTTTAAATGCACAGACGTACATAGTAGAACATAATACGTATATCAAGTAGAAGATACATATTTACTGTAATCTACATACATACTAACAATCATACTCCCGGAACAAAAGGAATTATAAATTTATAACATTAACAATTATTTGAAAGACAGGGATGTTTGGTATTTAATAAAAATAATGTTAACGGGGCGGTTATGTCTAGTATAGTGTAACTTTAAGTTGAAAACTGAAAACTCTGTTATGATAAAACCTTTTTAGAAAAGAATACATGTGGAGTTTCTTTGTTACTTTCTTCTCCATATAATCTATAAATTATGAAACTAACGGTTTGACGTTCATTAATTAAACATGTTGTCTTCATAGCGAAAAACATGTTTTGACTTGATGTAAAATTCTTTAACACCACGCGGATCAAAAGTCTGTATTATGGTTTAGTTAGCATCGCCAATCAAATAAGGTTCGTTTTGGGGTCAATGTATCACCGCCACGCGCTTCTAGCCTGCCGTTCACCCCACCCCGCGTTTCTTTGACCCTAGGCCAGAAAAACAGCGGAAAACCATATTCCTATGTCTTTTTAAATAACAGTTTCTTGCTAACGTGAACTATGTAGTCTACAACCCGGTCGGTGAGATTAATTTTCGTTGGATTCCCGCTCTTGTGTCGTCTCGCTTACGTGCTACAGTTCCGTAGATGGCAGTTACGCCGACTGTATGACCTTAAGGGTGTTCAGTCTACTGTAAACACTGGCTAAAGAGCTCTACAGCAATTTAGTTCGTATCCAAAGTGTTTTAAAGTAGTTTTTCGCATGCGGAAATGTTTTTTTCATATCCAGCTAGAAACGGTTACGTGAAAGAACAGTTCAGCATTGAATGCAATTAGTTAAATAATGCATAACCGATCTACTTAAATATTACACGCAACATATCCTGAGCGATTTTAATCGTCTTATTGTCCAACTGTACACTACTTAATCGAAAATAGTTTATTTTGGACAAGTAAAGGTACATAAAACATGAATGTTTTAGGAGTGATTAGTTTGAACGTTGTAGACTGAAAGAGTATGTAGTGACAAGAACTGAGAAAGGAATGTTGCGTTGGTTTGGTCATGTGGAGAGGATGAAGGATGAAAGATTGACGTAACAAATATATGCTGCGAATGTGAGCGCAAGGGACGTCCCAGGCGGACTTACATCGACCAAATAGGGGATTTATTAGCAAAGGGGATCATAATAAGTACCCGGAACCGGCGTGCGTGCATGCAACGACTTATGAACGTTGATGAAGCGAAGGTGATCTGTCAGGATCGTGGCAAGTGGCTGCCCCTGGTCTCTGCCTACCCCTCTGGGATACAGGCGTGAGGTTATGTATGTAGTTAGAAAATGTACGTAAGGCAGTCAAAACGCTAGGAAAATAATATTTTTAATACAGTTGCTCAAAAAGTGGCGTATTGCAGGGACGTATAGCGTGCGGGATGTGGGCTATTACACACTCGTGCTTTTTCTTTACCTTTCCCGCACTAGTGCGTTCTCTTTCCCAACTGTCTAAATAATGTCTATTAAAAAAACACCAAGAAGTTTTTACAAGCAATTCATAGAATGGGTCTTTTTCCAAGTCAAATATAGTTGGAACCACTGTCAAACTCCGTGCTCTGCTCTATGGTTTATAAGCAAATCACAGATAATAGACCGAATTTGACAGTTATTGCTACAGAATTTATCTGTGAGGAAAAACGCCCAAAAGAAGCTACTAATTTGCTTCATTACTTTATTAATAGGTTTTTTTTTAATTTCATCTCATTAAATTTCATTGTCATTTCATATCAATAAAAAAAATCTACTGAAGACTTGGCTGTATGGGCATAGTTCCCTTTGCCTACCAGAATGAGTAAAGAAAAAAAATCTCTGCTTATATTCTTTTATGCCACACCTGGCAATAAAGTGGCTTTTTCCGCACGCTGCGCGTACAGAAAAAGCCGCTTTCTGGCCAAGTGTAGACTTAAAAAGATGTACACAACACGGGAGGTAATAAAGAAAGCTCTCGATCGCATATTTACGTCCCTCGCTTGCAGCTCGGGCCGCAAACTTCTGCGATCTTGGCCTTTCTTTGTATTACCACCCTAGTTGTGTAATGTACTATTACGGTTGGCGCCATTTTCCAAATAATTTTATTTTATTAAATTGCTTCATTTTTCGCAACTGTATTAAAAATAGTCGTTCATTACACGTGCGGAACCGTCATTGCAACTTGTTCCGACTGTCAACCCTCGCCTTTGGCTGCGCCTCGGCTCGGGTAGACATTTGTCGGAACTCTTTGCAATGACAGCCTTTCCGCACTTGTAATGAAATATACTATATCGTAAGAAGTAAAATCACTAGTGATTCTTGATTCTATTTGTGAATTTAACAATCTATTACATGATTACAAAGCTAGAGATCTGGTTGGTATATTTAAATTATATGAAATAGGCCAGAGTAGTTTGTAAATGAGGGTGTGTGAGGGTGTGTGTGTGTGTGTGTGTGAGAGAGAGATCATGGTGTTGTGTACGGTAGGATGAGTGAAAGTTGCAAACGTCAGGACAGGATTCAGTTATTTATGTATTATTCGTTTGATTCTAACACATTCGTACAATGCGTGTTTAGTTTTCTATTGCGTAAGTCTCGATTTACATTTGCATGGCGCTCTGTTTCCTTGAAATCGATATCGTGAACAAATCTCATTTATACATTTGAAGGCTTAACAGTCTATTTAAACATCGAAACAACCACGATGCTTCTAAATCCGTTCCCTGCTGGACGTGGAAGCTTGGATATTGGCGCCAACACCGGAAATAACAGTATCTTATTTTACAGATACTTTTTGCAAAAGGTGTCTGCATAATCTTTCCCTCATGTTAAAACTCACATTTAGGGTCATGGCCGTGAACCTAAGGCAAATAACTTGGGACTTCAAGTCCACGCGCGCATTTATCTGTCATTGTAGTGTAATGCACTAACAGAATTAAGGCTTTGATTCGATTACTATAGTACCTTGCCAGATACGTGGTTTAGTCACGTGGGGTATTTTTTGATACCATTGACGCCTAGAAGGTTCGATCGAGAAGCAGCAACGAAATTAAATCGCCAGATCCATGCTATTGTCGCGCAGAAATCTGTGCCGGTACTACAACGAGACGCAGAGCAGGACAGACACATGTCTGCGTCGCACGTGCCTGCGCCGCAGCGTACGTAGCTCAATGGACGTTCCATGCTTTACAAAATCTGCGCTGCGCTGTGCTGCTTATGTGCTGACGTTTTCATTGCAACTTTCACTCGTCCTACCGTGATCCAGCAACATGATCTGACACACACACATTTGCATACTGCTCTGGTCTATTTCATATAATTTAAATATACCAGATCTTTAGCTTTGTATTCATGTAATAGATTGTTGAATTCATAAGTAGAAACATTTAATAAACGCACGGGTCATCCAGCACCGGTCTCAACCATTTTAGAGGGAGATAGACGGTGTCTTGACAAAAGGGTGGCCCGCCCGCTGTAATGCCAATGCCGCAATCGCGGGCGATGATTTCTAGAAGCGGACTGATAAGGAAAACCATCGACAATTGCTATGGACTCGCCGATAAGTGGCAAGAGATAACGCCCTGACTGTAATAAAAAGAAATGAGGAAACAGTATGCAATACATTTTTTTACGTAGCCACGATTGCCTTTAGACATCGAATCCTGATTGTCCATGGTCAATACTTCAATTCAACCGAGGGAAATATTTTGTCCAGTCGTCATACTATATCCACACGTAGCTGGTAGCCATTGCGTAATAATATAATTATAATAACAATACATTATTTGATATCAACCCTTAGTATGTCCCCACTGCTGGGGCACGGGTCTCTTCCTGTATCACAAAAAGTGTAAGCCGTACTTCACCACGGGGTACAAGTCCCGGGTTTGTGAAGGATTGTAAGGCAGTGGCGGGCCTTACAGTCAGAAGTTATCAAGCCGCCCATAAAGCCTCTGACATGGCTTAACGACAACCATACCAAGACAGCGTTCTTGGCCTAGTGGAACCGACTGATTGTAATCAATCGCTTGGATTAAGCAACAGCAGCCGCAGTCTGGTGCTGGATGGTTGACCGTCCAGTGACTATCGCTGGTGGCATTTATTCCGAGCGTTTCCGTGCTTCGCAAGGCACGTTATGCCGTTGGTGCCGGCTGTAATGCAACACGTTATTATTATTATCGTTATTGTACGGTTGCCCCACTGGAGGTCGCCTTACATTGTACACATGACGTCGATCTGGCTGTATTTGCATATTTGTGATATCCTTGCCTGGTTACCATAGCACAGGGTATCCCAGTTTGGGACCAGAACCTGCGATTATGTTGTGTGAAAGTTATATTTGTTCTAGCTGACCTCGCAAACGTAGTTCTGCGATATTTATTAGCCTACGCGCGGTCAGGTGCAGTATGGGTGACCGTCCCGTTACTACCGCTAGTGGCATTTTCCGAGCGCTTCTGTGCTTCGCTAGGCACTTTAAGAAGTGGGTGCCGGCTGTCATGTAACGGCAGTCGTTAAGCCATGTCAGAGGCCTTATGGGCGGCTGGATAACTTCTGACAGTACGGCCCGTCACTGTCTTACAAACCTCCACCAACCCGGACTTGGCCCCCGTGGCGGAGTATGGCCTAACCTTACTGCAATGCAGGCAGAGATCCGTGCCCCAGCAGTGGGGACATACAGGGTTCTATTCTATTCAACACCACTCTCTATCGGTGAAGAAAATCTTGATACGTCAGAGCTGGAAATTGTCTATTCGCGGTGGGCACGCGTAATAATTAAGCCCATACTCTTTCTCTCGGAGACGGCCTGTGCCCTGAAGTGGTACGTTTATAAGATGAACATAAAAATGTGTAGCAAATACAAATCCACTGAAATTTCACTGATGTCGGTATTCGCCCATTGGCTCGCTGGCACGGATAGCCAGAGGTCGCGGGTACGAGTCCCGGCATTGGTGGAATTTTTAGCCTCCAAATAGGTTTTTAAAATATATATCCACTCTAGCGGTCATGTCTAAAATTACAACAATGTTACATAAGGTTGTTGCAATGATAAATCTCTGCGAATAACTTAGTTGCGAGAATGCTTGGCTAGGTGACAGTAAACAAACACCTTAATACTTAAGATAAGATAACAGCAGCGAGATGGTCGTTAAATTCGGCTGCTCTCGAAAATTCTAAGATCACTTGTAGTAATACTTAAGACCAGTGCGGTGGACTAGGTTGGATTTCTCTGTTTTTAGTTCAGTTTCGTTTTTATATTTAGACTCTATTATATTCTTTTTAATGCACTAACCCGTGCTAAGGATAATTTTAAAAATCCATTTAGAGGCTAAAAATTCCACCCATGCCGGTATTCGATTAAAAAAATTGCGTTCGAATTAAGATTATACTTATGTAAGTAGTTAATAAGGTTTAATGTGTATTTAGCAATAAGGGCGCTTTGGGACTCTGTAAGCTCATATTGTTTTTTTAATTAAGTAAATAAATAAATAAATTCGAACCCGCGACCTCTGGCACGGATAGCCAGAAGTCGCGGGCTCGAATCCCGGCATGGGTGGAATTTTTAGCCTCTTAATAGGTTTTTAATATTTAGACTTTGAAAAATGCGGTGGTAGTGGAGCGGTAGATCGTCGGCTTCTGGTTAGGAAGGTCTTGGGTACGGATTTCGTCTTGTACCAATGACTTTGTTTTCTAAGTTAAGTATATTTGTAATGTTATTATAGTTGTGAAGGAAATCATCGTGAACAAAACGGAGTGCCTGAGGTGTCACGCGTGGACAGTTTAATACTTTCATTGCACATACATAAAAAAGTCGTGCAATACGGTGGAGTCAATGCCATAAGCATTTTGTACCAGGCAACCGCATGAGTTGCCTGGTACAAAGTATAAAACTTATCCACAAGTTTTATACTTTTATTGCACATACATAAAAAACCGTGCAATACGGCGGACTCAGTGCCATAACAGATGCGCGTCGTCATTATATAGAATCCGAGCCGGCTCCAACACTATCCTGAAAGCTACAGCAGAGAGGATGGATAGCCCAATAATTAAACACTGGGACTCCGTTTTGTGCAAACCAAAGTATAAGTTTGGAGTTGAAATTAAAAAATTAAATTTCAACTCCAAAATTTATAAATTTAGTTAAATATTTTATTTTATAATTTACATAAATTGGCTCTCACTAACATATTTAGTTTTATACTGAGTGTCATATTTACTAACAATCTATGGATATTTATCCGAAATAAAGAAATACAATACATAAGCATTTTGTACCAGGCAACCGCATGAGGTACTAAAAAGAGCACGCATAAAAACACATATTTTCGCGACATCGTCTGTCTTTCCGGAGACATATAACCTGGGTGTCTTTAAAACTAGAGTTAACCGGCATTTAACAGGTAATCACGTAACATCGTAGACCCCGTCTTCGCTTACCATCCGGCGTCACTGGGGTCAAGTGTAACCTGTCCTACTTAAAACCTTTTTTTCCATTTCGGGTTTATCATCATCAACCAATAATGTCCCCACCGAAGGGCACGGGTCTCTTCCCTGAGGAAGGCATAGGCCATCACGGGGGCCAAGTCCGAATTGGTGGACTATTGGCTGGTCTTACTGGCTGGACTTCTATTTCCCAGTCGCAATTATTCCCCGACCGATCTCAAGCTGCGTCTGAGGTCGGGGACGCTAGGACGGGCAACGACCCTGTCGGCCGCTACGCGCCGAATTCGGCGGGTCGGCGACCTGCGGGCGTCCTGCGTGACTCTTGGTGTCCTAGTACTCGCCCGAATAACCATTATGACGTACAAGTCGTTACCGCGAGTGCGTTCGCGTGGAGCTCTGCGACAATTTTCTTTTATAAAAAGATCTAAAAAGAGATATAAAAAGATCCTACTTGAATCCCAAAAGCCCTTATTAAGTTCTTAATAATATTCTTCCCACATTTCACTTCTACCATTATAATTATTATTATTATTACTATTATCATTATTATTTTCTCACTGAACATACTATCATAGTGTATTACTTCGTTGTCGCGAAGCGTGACACTTTAATATTTTAATATAATAAAACTTATTGCAATCAAGATGACATTTGTTTGCATATTAATAATTCATTATATTTGATCGGCTTAATATATTATGACAATGTAAACCTTTAATCAATAATTTATTTATACCTATTTTGACATTCCTATATTAAACTGCCGCAATTGATTTTTTTTTTTATTATAATTTTTTTTCGTTTATCCGAGTGCTGCACGTCGGTATACTACCGAGTACTGACGGAAGACCAGCGCTGGAGTAGTTTATCTCTCCAGCATATGCTGAGTCAGAGCCCCTTTGCATCTGGCACACCTGCGAACTGCTCTCTTATATTAAGTGATTATATGTGTTGTCATGATTATGTCTGTTACTCTTTTTTCTGTATAATTCTGCTTTGTATTCCTTTTGTAAGTTCTCATCTGTTATATATTGTTGTGTGTGTGTGTAGATGCAAATAAATGTTTTTATCTATCTATCTTTTATGGAGCTTTCGTATCTGCGTCCTACTGCAGGGCACAGGCTATATCTCAGAGAGCGACTATGTATCGGCTTCAGCTAAAATACTCGTAGCTTTATTTGGCGTAAACGATTAAAGACTTAGGTTGTTGATATTGTTTTCTAAAAATAGTTGTCATAGTGGTTATAATTTATATGATATTTAGCACGAGCACTAATATAAAAACTGTATTTACACGGATTTTACTCGTTTATTTTACATTTTTTTATACTTTTCCGACGTTTCGGCACTTTTTGAAAGAGACACGTTATAATATAAAGCAAGTTATGATTTTTATTCCATTGGTGGCGCTAGTTAGCACCTCAAAGCGCCTTAAAGCCAGTTCAATGCATTAGTTGTATTCTTTTGAATAATATGTAAATATTAAAATCTTATCATTTAAGTATGAAAAAAAAAAATTGTGTCGTTACGTTATCAACCCTTGTATGTCCCCACTGCTGGGGCACGGGACCAAATGTTGTGTTAATTCGGATGCTATCTCTACTGCACTTGGTCACTGAACAAGAATAACCGTTTATGCAGCGCAACATGACCTGTGTATGATATCAACCCTTGTATGTCCCTTGTGCTGGGGCACCACGGGTCTCTTCCAGCATCGCAGGAAGGTTAGGAAATACTCCACCACGGGGGCCAAGTCTGGGTTGGTGGAGGATTGTATGACAGTGGCGGGCCTTACTGTCAGAAGTTATCAAGCCGCCCATAAGGCCTCTGACATGGCTTAACGACTGCCATTACATGACAGCCGGCACCAACGGCTTAACGTGCCTTGCGAAGCACGGATTTTGTGTCGATTATTGGCAATTTTTTTCCAAAGTGATCTAGGAAAACGCAGTTAAATGCTGTTTAAGTCACTTCTAAGAAAGTGGTGCCTAAGTGAATATGTGGTCAAGTTAAGAGGGTCTTAAACCAATTGTCACATTGTACTTTGACATTAAAAAAATACAAACGTCAACTCATTCCGTTTGTGTTATCATGTGCTATTTTATTACTAAAATCATTTGCGTCAAGAACTATTTAAATGAGCTTGGTACAATTTCTATGGGCATTGTTAGTGTGTAACGTCTCACCGCGTTTCACGACACCACAGATATGACGATAGTTTACGTAAGACCCATGAGGGCCATGACTGATACGAGAAAGAAACGCGTAGAAATAAATCAAGACACGCCTATGACGATGGTGACGTTTTTAAAAACACTTCATTATGTAATGACGTCATTCGCTTAACACCTATAACGTCTGAGGCCCGCGGTGGTTTATTTAGTCGTGTTTGTAGATTTGCGTATTTCGCCGTGCGCTGACGTCACACGGCTCGGTGTTTCCCTGGCATGCGTGGTGTTGTCGGGTGCAATTTTGTATGACGTTAAGATAATACATGATTATAAAACCCTTTCATCGCTTTGGGGCCTTCTCTCGACTAGAGATTATCATGAATGTTTGTATAATACGTACATACACATACATAACCTCACGCTTGTATCCCAGCGGGGTAGGCAGAGACCAGGGACTGCCACTTGCCCCTATGGAACCCTAAAAGCGCTGGTTATCGTTATGTTTGGGACGTTGGATATTTTTATAAATAATAATATTCAATTCTGGAACGACTTCAGGTGTGGTTTTATTTGTAGATTAGTAAAACAGAAAACTGGATAAAAACGGAGAAGCAGGTAAAAAAGTCAGATCTGGTCAAAGGGTAAAGTTGTAGTGGATGAAAAAATTATGAGTGACAAAATTTAAATATTTGAAAATGATAGATAGAAAAAGAAATAAAAATGGTGTGAAGAGGTTTGCACCGTTACATGTTATCAACCCTTATGTCCCCACTGCTGAGGCACGGGTCTCTTCCTGCATCGCAGGAAGGTTAGAACTCCACCACGGGGGCTAAGTCCTGGTTGGTGGAGGATTGTAAGACAGCGGCGGGCCTGACTGTCAGAAGTTATAAAACCGCCCATGAGGCCTCAGACATGGCTTAACGACTGCTATTACATGACAGCCGGCCCAACGGCTTAACGTGCTTTGCGAAGCACGGAAGCGCTCGGAAAAATGCCACTAGTATAGTAGTCACGGGACGGTCACTTATCCTGCACCTGACCGCGCCTGTTGTTGCTTAACTCAGGTGATTGATTCCATTCACTCGGTTCACCTAGGCCACGAGCGCTTCATCATTATTACAGTATTTGTATAATACTAGCTCTTTTATGGTTCTATAAAATTAGGCTTCGCCATCTACCACGTATCGCCACGTGAGATGATTTATATGGCGACCTCTGTGGCGTAGCGGTAGCGCGTCTGCCTACCATGCAAGAGGTCCCGGGTTCGAATCCCGGCTGGAAACAAAAAAATAAGTCCAGGTCTTGGATGTTTACATGTTTGTGATGTCGTTGTTGCTGGTTCCCACGACACAGGATATCCTAGTGTGGGGCCAGAAGCAATGTATGTGCTAGTATGTAAAATGTTATGTTATACAGCGTTCAGTGGGTGGGTGAAGGGACCTCTCCGACGCTGCAGTGCCAGGGACATTGTTTTTTAGATGGTGTAGGGTTGCCCAGCACCCATACCATCCTGACACCATAGTCTGCCTAGCCCACATCAAAGACTAGTCAATACGCGAGGAGCCAACCAAGCCGCGGGTTTCCTCACGATGTTTTTCTTCACAGTTAGCGTGTGGTATTGCGACTGTAAATTCGCAAATGTATGTAACTTTGAAATTAAACTAAGTCATTGGTACGTGCCCGCACTGTGGATCGAACCTGGGTCTCTGGGACGGGTCTTATAAAATATTAAGCCAATTTGAGTTTGAGTAGGGCGTCGAAGTCAGCGATTAGCGGTTGTTAATTAGGTAAAATTAATTACCTTAAATAATGGCAAATAATTAAAATGAACAATCGGGATTAGACACGTTTAATGTATGGTTCGAATCCCAGTACATTTGTGAAGTTTAGTAGCAATACCACTCGCTAATTGTGAAGGAAAACATCGTGAGGAATCCTGAACGTCCGAGATGTTTAGCGCTTAAAATTGCCAATCCGCGGTAGGCAATTGACCTTATACTCTGTCTCTGAAAGAAGACCTGCAGTGAGCCATATAAAAAATGTCTTCACGATTTATGGCATTGTTTCGGCCACCATGATCGTTATAAGAACTCCGTCTCTTTTACAATCGTTATAAACCCTTGTATGTCCCCACAGCTAGGGTACGGGTCTCTTCCTGCATACTCCACTACGGGGGCCCAGTCCGGGTTGGTGGAGGATTGTAAGACAGTGGTGGGCCTTACTGTCAGAAGTTATCAAGCCGCCCATGAGGCCTCTGACATGGCTTAACGACTGCCATTGCATGACAGCCGGCACCCACGGCTCAACGTGCCTTGCGAAGTACGGTAGCGCTTGGAAAAATGCCGCTAGCGGTAGTCACGGGACGGTCACCCATCCTGCACCTGACCGCGCCTGTTGTTGCTTAACTCGAGTGATTGTTTCCAATCACTCGGTTCGCCTAGGCCACGAGCGCTTCAATTTACAATAATCTGTCCAAATATATATTATTTCTGGTTCATTCATGAGTAAAAAGTTAAAATAAATTTTAAACACAATCTTATCTCCCGTTCCGACCATATGTGTAGCCCGTGGCGACCCAGAGACAAAAATCACTTGACCTTTCTCCTCTAGACAAATTGTTGGTAACTGAGCCGATATTAAAGGTCATTTCAAAATAGTCGGGTACATTACCCTCGTCGATAGATTAAGCTTCTGGTTTTCATCTGTTGAAAGTATTTTAAACGAAATTGAGGTCACCATAGTATTGTTTTACCGGTGGAGAGTAATGTCAACGTACTTTTCCCTTCTTTTCAATAGTTGAAAGGTTCTAGAAATAGATCCTGAGGATTGATTTGGTTCCCTTTTTTGTCCGACTGCGAAAAAGATACATTCCTACGTTTTTCGCGCGTATGTATGACGGTGTAATTATGTAGGTATTATGTTTCTTTACGACGACGCAGTCAATTCAATTAACCAGCCGATGTCGCACGTAGAATTTACCATTATTATTTCTTAATTATGCTGGTTGCCAGCCGACGACGTCAACAAATTGTGCCAGTCACGTCTTGACAAGTTAATCAGCTGGACGATTATGGCAGCTATGTGTCAAGTGAAAGTATCGATAAAAATTAATAGCTGAAAACAACAGTCATCTTTTTTTACGTAGCCTCTATGTTTGTGTCCCACTGCTGGGCAAAGGCCTCCCCCAATTCAGTCCAGAGTTTTCCGTCCTGGGCCATCTCAGACCACTCCGGCAGATGGTTGTCGAGATCATCCCTCCACCGTCTTCTAGGCCGGCCTCGATTTCGATGTCCATCGTGTGGCACCCACTCGGTGGCTAGTTTCGCCCACCTATTCGTGTGCATTCGACTGACATGACCAATCATCTTCTTCTTCTTCTTCAGGTTATATGTAGTCCACTGCTGGACATAGCCCTCTCATAATGAGCGCCATAGCGCCCTGTCTTCAGCTTGCCGCTTCCAGCATCTGCCGGCAGTTTTTCGCAGAGCGTCATCCCACCTGGTCGGAGGGCATCCTACACTACGTTTGCCGGGTCGCGGTCTCCACTCAAGAACACGTTTACTCCAACGGTTGTCGGTTCTTCGCGAGATATGGCCAGCCCACTGCCACTTCGGCCTGCTGGTTCTCCGAGCTATGTCGATAACTTTGGTTCTCTGTCAGATGCATTCGTTGGCAATTTCAAGAGCTGAGGTATGAACACCTCAGATACTTAGGTTTCCTCATTGTATTTTCTTTCACAATGATACTGCTACGACATCTTCACAAATGTACGTAAGTTAAACAACTATGTGATTGGTATGTGCCAAAGTCGGCCTCACATTCTTGACAGGTATTGGGTTCGAAACAAACTGCTACATAGCCCTCCCCTAATGAGCGCCATAGCCATCATTGGGGGGTAATGTCCATAATCCCCACGCTGGGCATGCGGGTTGGGAATTAAACAAACCAACGACGTTCCGAATATTATCGTAAATTGTTTCTACGAAATCAAAGCTGAGTAGATAATGTCATTCCTCTATAAAAACCCAAACTTCTAAATATTATCGTAAAATGTTTCTACGTAATCAAAACTGAATGGATGCTTAGTGATATTGCAACATTTTTATTAAATAAAATCATGTAATATTACTCGTATGTAAATAAGTATGTCAGCAAGTAAAAATCAATCAAAAGATGTTTATAAAAGCGGCTCAGGCTTCACGCAAAAACCTTGTGAGGTTTAAGTGATACCTTTTTGGTCTATGGTGCAAAAACCTTGTGAGGTTTAAGTGATACCTTTTTGGTCTATGGTGATGCCTTGTGAAGTGTAAATATTAACTGTGTCTTATCAATAAAAAAAAATAAAAAACTTATTATTACTAGCTACAAATTTGCATCCAACTTCCTTCTTTCCGCCGGTCAAACTTCATGTTAACTGGGATGCTTCTCATTTGCTAATCTCAAACAGATACTCGGAACCATAATTCGAGGGCATCGTACAGCAAATGCACGTTTTCGCCCTCTGCCATACATAGTCAAGGTGAATTTCTACTTATTCATACGAATCAGCTTTTGTAATATGTGCATCCTCGATGCCACGAAAAATATGTGAAGCGAAAACGCTTCCAGTTAAACAGGATGTCCCTTTTTATAGAACCATTTGTTATTCTAATGCCACATTAATAGAAATGCCATGGGCAGGTAAAGAAAGAAATGTTTCCGAATCTCGAAAAGTTGTCATTATGGTAAGCAGAAGCTCCGAAATAGATGGTTTCTATTTTAAAAACCTATTTAGAGGCTAAAAATTCCGCCCATGCCGGGACTCGAAACCGCGACCTCTGGCTAACCGTGCCAGCGCTCTCCCAACTGAGCTGATGGGCAACTACCGGCATCAGTGAAATTTCGAACCTCTTTGGTTTCTATTGTAAAATCAAGTTTAAATATAACTCAAGTTTATTTTACTGAAACGATACATTTTACTCGGCTCCAGTTGGTGACGTAGAATCGGTTATACTCGGCCGCAATCGGTATCGTCGAATCGGTCATACCCGGCTCTAGTCCGTCGGTGACGTTCTACCGGTCTTTCTCGGCTCCAGTCGGTTGGTAACGGTCAATCGATCATACTCAGCTACAGTTGGTCGTTGGCGTTCAATTTGCCATACTCGGCTCCAGTCGGTCGTTGACGTTCAATCAGTCATACTCGGCTCCAATTGGTCGGTGACGCTGAATCGCATATACATGGTTCCAGTCATCGTCTAAATTTAGAAGGTAATATATTTTTACGTTAGTATTGTGTAGTCGTAACCACTCTGGAGGACCTAACAGAGGCCAACGCCGCTGCAAATGCAGTAGCCCACTATTGGGCAGGAAAAATACATACTGGTCGAATCGCTGACACGAAAAGAAGAAGTCATAACCACACAGTCTCTTCAATATGCCATGCCAGCCAACATCTCTACTTGAATTGAGTTGATCACTATCAGATAGAACTAGATGATACAAATCGCCTCGGAATACTACATCTAGGTACCTTCAACTCACGAGTCACAGAATTCTATCAACATGACGTCTCTCTCGGACACTCTCAAGGTAGTAATGCTTTAATACTTAAGTGCGAGCAAGACGCGTAAATGCGATGAAGCTATGCTCTGTCTCTTTCTTACTCGGAACACACTGCTACTCTCTCAGAAAGTTCTAGATGCTGAGTAATTTAAAGATACAATCTCTCTGTAAGAACCATCCTCGTACTTCAAGGAATATTCTAAAAAAAAACATAATCGGTTCAACTGCTCTCGAGATTTGCGCTTACCAACACATTCAGCGATTCATTTGTATATTATAGAAGATAGGACGAGGTGTCATGGTATACTGGTTTAAAAGCAAGGTTAAGGAATTTTATCTGTCCCTGCAAGTTTAGTATTCGTGCATTGTCCTTTTCATTTTGTCTTTTCCGTATGTCTCCATATAGGTACACAATATTGTATTTATTTCCTCATCGCGTAGATTGTAATTATAACGTATTTATGTAAGTTTATCATAACTATGTATGTAACTGTTTATAGGTATATTGTTATTTATATAAGTAGTGTATTAATATATTTATATTTGCACCGACTACCCGTCTCTTATTTCCTCCAGCAACTCCGTCGTAAGTTTAGCAATAAGGCCGCCAATTGTACTTTGTATCTTTACATGTTTTATAATATGTGCTCTGGTGTACAATAAAGAATATTCTTATCTTCTTATCTTATGATAGAATTTGCTCATGTCCACTCTCCACGCATCCGCGGGTTTCCTCACGACGCGTTCACTTCACAGTTAGCCGTAACAGCACAAGCCGAGACACTCCCTCGACGGAAATGGACAAAAACGCGATCACCGATCGCGTGTGGCATTTCTAGCGGCACGCTATGTCTGATTCGTACATTCTGCGTTCGCACCACCTGTTTTCGCTGACAAGTGTAACTTGAGCTTTCACTGGGACACTCATCTGTAGAATTAATCGTAAAAGTGTTATTATAAACTAGCTGTGCCCCGCGGTTTATCGATATTCCTATGGGAATAATATATTTTCCCGCAGTAAAATGGAGCCTATGTGTTAATCCAGGGCGTCACGTCAGCTATCTCCATAACAAATTTTATTAAAATCGCTCCAGCCGTTTAGGCGTGGAGAAGTAACAAACATACACACTCACAAACGTGTGATAGTGTGAAGTGATAGTTTACATGAGAAACAGACTAGAATATATACAGACTAAGGCCACAGTTGAAGTGGGTTCGATTCTCACGTTGAAATCTGGCTTTGTCTCACATATCTGACATTGTTTCACAAATCTGACATTGGCAGAATCCTACGTATGACGTTGACATCTGGGTTTGGCCCACAGAGAAGAATTGAATTGAAATCTTGATGGCGTTTTATCGCCCGATAAAAGTGTTGGTCGCTGTCTCGCGCCACTACTGCACTCTGTTATAAACCAGGCCTTAGAGTCAAATACTTACATAGTTTTTCAATAGGATGATATAAGCACAACTATGGTTGTTATTTGCCTCAAATTGGTAGTGTAAAAAGCAATAGCAGTACAATGTCATTCCAGCGGGTATAATCCGCGGAAATTAAATAGGCATCTCCCGCGAAGAAGATCGATTCGCGCGAGGCGCCGAATCAAGTAGCACGGGTTGTAATTGGTTACTAGACTACCGATAGTGTGAATGAAACGACGATTACCGGACGAATATGACTCCTATTGAACAACTATGCCTTTTAGAGACTCGCCCCCCAGGATGTGAGCTTTTTCATTGTAATACCATGACAAGTGTATGAACATTTACATGCTATTCTTCCATTGTAATTTTATCCATCTGGTTACATACAAGTAATATCTTACTAACTTGTCCTACTTAACTTGAATTGCACAGCAACCATCCTAGATTATTAGATTACTCTAAGAAAGAAGTCCGCTCCACCATACTTAGAGGTCATCCTAATCTGGCCCACTGCATCGATGGCCCAGCAATGATGATCTCTGCCATGGAACGCTGAGTAAAGAGCCAGAGGTCTTAGACCCTGGTCTAAGTGCAGGCCATACCTGGTGATCTCTGACGTGGAACGCTGACTAGAGTGCCAGAGGTCTTGGACCCTGGTCTCAGTCCCAGGCCAGGTGGTTAAGTTTTTTCTCACCGGGCAGATGTTCGTCTACTACAGGGCAGTTACCTCAATTGTGATGCGCATTTTTTGTCTTGTCGGCGGATATTGGTCGCGTCTTGAACTTTATTAGATTGTTTTGGGCACCTTATGGCGGTAGGGATGCCTGTAATCACACGCGTGGGATTGAGAACTCACGCGTTTTCTACACTGCGCCTTACGTAAACTCGCGGCTGTATCCCAGAGGGGTAGGCAGAGAGCAGCTTTCTTTACAACCTGCTGTCAAGAACCTAGCTCCAAGAACCTTTAAAGTATTTTTACCAATCGATATCAACCCTTGTATGTTCCCACTGCTGGGGCACGGGTCTCTTCCTACATCGCAGGAAGGTTAGGCCATACTCCACCACGGGGGCCAAGTCTGGGTTGGTGCAGGATTGTAAGGCAGTGGCGGGCCTTACTGTCAGAAGTTATCAAGCCGCCCATAAGGCCTCTGACATGGCTTAACGACTGTCATTAGATGACAGCCGGCAACGGCTTAGCGTGCCTCGCGAAGCACGGAACCGCTCGGAAAAACGCCACTAGCGGTATTCACGGGACGGTCACCCATCCTGCACCTGACTGCGCCTGTTGTTGCTTAACTGAAGTGATTGATTCCAATCACTCGTTTCGACCAGGCCACGAGCGCTCCATTTTTGCCAATAACGGCCGTTTTTAGATGAACTCGATTAAAGTCCTAGGTTATGGAAAGTAGGTTCCAAAAATTGTTATCGCATTTGTTAAGATTTGTTATGTTCACTTTTTGAAAGAATAAAAAAACCTATTATAAAACACGTTATGATTTTTTTATACAGTTGCTTAAAAAGTGGCGTATTGCAGGGACGTATAGCGTTCGGGATGTGGGCTGTTACACACTCGTGCTTTCTTTCTACCTTTCCCGAATTCGTGCGTTCTCTTTCCCAACCGTCAAAATAATGTCTATTAAAAAGAAAAACCAACCATGAAGTTTTTAGTAAAGAAAATCATCGGATTATACTATTTTTATTTTTAATGCACTAACCCGTGCTATCCTGGCACGGATAGCCTGAGGTCGCGGGTTTGAATCCCGGCATGGGTGGAATTTTTAGCCTCTAAATAGTATTTTTAAAATTCAGAAGTTTTGATGATTCGTGCAAATACGTATATTTATAAAAAGAAGCTACCAATTTGTTTCAATATCAGATTTAATGATTTGATTCAATGAGCTAGGTTAGGTTTCATTTCATCTCATCTCATTAAATTTCATTTTCATTTCATATCAATAAAAAAATTCTACTGAAAACTTGGCTGTATAGGCATCCATTCCCTTTCATTCGTTCCCTTTGCCTACCAGAATGGATGAAGAAGAAAAAATCTCTGCTTATATTCTTTTACGGTTGGCGCCATTTTCCAAATAATTTTATTTTAATAAATTGCTTATTTTTTTCGCAACTATTAAAAATAGTCGTTCAGTACACGAGCGGAACCGTCATCGTCATTGCAACTTGTTCCGACTGTCAACCCTCGCCTTCGGCTGCGCCTCGGCTCGGGTAGACATTTGTCGGAACTCTTTGCAATGACAGCCTTTCCGCACTTGTAATGAAATATACTATTCCATTGGTAGCGCTAGTTAGCACTGGACAAATAGCAATTCCTGCCCTGGCGACTGTCCCCGCCGCACGGGGCCCAGGAACGTGGCGTTCGCACGTGACATGACCCCAGCACAGCCTCGAACTTATTGAATGACGCGCAATCAATATATTAGTATACATAGAACAAAATCACTTGTCCTACGCCCTTGACAGTACACCCAAATTGAGACCATTTGAACTTGTTAGTTTCGCGAAAGGGGAGGTTAAAATAATAGCAACGTGCGTCGGGTGACAGCGATCTAATTCGACTGGCTCAAACAAAGGAATCTTAACCTACCTTACATACTAACATCCCTCCACCAATATTTTGCACTTAATACTAGAAATCAAAAAAACTGTTTGTAATCAACGGGCTTGTGAACGCGATGAGAACGACGCGGGCCTTCAGAATCTTGAGGTCGCGGCTGCGGTGGCGGTGGCGGCGGCGGTAGCGGCGACGACGACGGCGGCGACAGCGGCGGTGGCAGTGCCGGCGTCCGCGCTGGCGCTGGCGGCGGCGCACTCTCCGCGTCATGGCAATCAAGCCATTCATCGGACTCTGGCACTTCTGTAGGAGCAGTTACTGGCTGAACTGGACTCGGTGGTGACTTCCAAGAGTGTGTTACCGCTAACTCTAGCTGAACGTCGGACGCGACTGGCGCGCTTAATAATGCTGAAGGTTTTATTACAACTGGTGGCCTTGATTCCTCCACCGTGTCCTGGGATGACCTTGGCTTTTGTAAAAGCTCTGAGCAGCTCGCAAACTCTCGCTCCCTCTCCTCCTTAGACTCGTAAATCTGATTGTTGTGCCTTTTCACGATGCGATCCAAATCTGGCAAATAAACTAAGTAGGCAGACCTACCGAGTTTCTTCTTAATTACACCTTTTGTCCACTCGCTTTTATTATGATGGTAAATTTTTACTATTACGGCATCGCCGACTTTAAAGTCTATACTTCTTTTTCCTCCATAATATTTACCCTGTAAGGACTGGCATATTCTTACGTTTTCTGACAGTGCTGCATCGGATGCTGGGAGAGGATTTATATTCAACAAATCTAAACGACATCTCAGTTTTCTACCGAAAAGAACCTCAGCAGGAGACTTATTTGTTGACGAATGTATTGAATTACGATAATTAAAAAGAAATTCATTCAACTTGCTATTTAAATCCGCATTATTCTCTAAATCGCCAATAATTATTGATTTAATAGCTTTTTTAATTATTTTAACGTAGCTTTCGGCCTGGCCATTACTGGCCGGATGGTAAGCTGGTGATGTCAGGTGATTGATACCGTTCTGTAAGCAAAAGCTTTCGAACTCCGATGAAATAAACGAAGTTCCATTATCCGTGCATAGGGTATGAATTAACCCGAATCTCGCCATTAATTCAATCAATTTTTGTATCACTACTTTTGACCCGTACCCCTTGCTGACGTCGTAAACTTCGACCCACTTAGAGTAGGCATCTACCACGACTAAGTACATTTTATTATTCATCGGACCTAGAAAATCTAAATGCACACGATGCCATGGCTCTGGAGGGAAAGGCCAGGGGGTAAGCGGCGCGCGAGGCGGGCTAGGCCGCAGCTGAGTGCAAATCTCGCAATTACTGATCGTAGCTTCGACATCCGCCGCCATACCGGGCCACCAGAACCGTGCGCGGGCATCGGCTTTCATTTTATTCACTCCCATATGACCATTATGCAATTCTTTCAGAACCGCCCGTCTGCAGCCTTCCGGGATAACAAGTTTTGTGCCTCTCATTAAACAATCTTTCTCAACTGACAGTTCAAGCCTACAACCGAAGTAAGGTCGTAAGTTTTTATCTACGACTTTATTTGGCCAACCTAATTTTGTGTACTCTATTACTTGTGCAATAATAGCATCTAATTTTGATGCAAGTATTACGTCGCACAATGTAATAAACTCAAGGTTTGGCCCTAAAACGAAGTTTACATAACAAGTCTCGTCTAAAAAGTCCTCTGATAAGGGAACCGGTTTTGAGCTGGATTGAGGGGCAAGCATGTATTGTTTACGTGAATCTGCGCACAGTGGAACAATGGAGCGGCTTAAATAATCTGCACAATTGGATGCGCTATTGACGTATTCAATAACGTAGTTGTACGAGGTTAAAAACAAAGCGTATCTCTGAAGCCTATTGGCTGAAACTTCGGGGATACCCTTTTCAGGGTGGAAAATTGATATTAGTGGTTTATGGTCCGTTCTGAGTGTAAAAGGTACAGCCCGGCCATACAAATATTGGTGATATTTACGTATTCCAAATATAATGGCGGTTGCCTCCTTCTGAATTTGGCTGTATTGTCTTTCTGCAGAGTTTAGTGATCTTGACGCATAAGACACGGGTTTCTCTGTACCATCTGGCCCAATTTGTGACAGCACTGCTCCTAAACCCCACGGTGACGCATCTACCGTCAAAATTATTCGCGCATCCGGGTTAAAATGAGCGAGAGCGGTATCAGACGCCAAGATATTTTTTGCGGAGGTGAATGCTTGTTCGTGAATATCCCTCCAATCCCATTTTACATTTTTTTGCAAAAGTTCATGCAAAGGAGACAAAATACTCGACGCGTCTTTAAAAAAAATCCTATAATAATTCACTAGACCTAGAAAGGATTTTAATTCTGTCACATTGCTAGGCCGTTTTGCATTTAAAATGCTAGCGACTTTATCGGGTGATTTATGAATACCGTATCTGTCGATAATAAAACCTAAGTATGACACGGAATCTTGGAAAAAGTGACATTTAGATTGTTTTAAAACCAAACCGGCTTTTTCCAGTCTTCTAAAAACCTCGTTTAGTCTGGCTAAGTGTTCTTCTCTAGTTTTTCCTGTTATCAAAATGTCATCGAGAAATTGCAAAACTCCCTCATTCAAAATTGATTGATTTCCGTGTTCATCCGGACCCGTTAAAATGTTTTCTAGTGTACGCTGGAATATTGCCGGTGCACTAGAAAGACCAAACACTAACCTCGTAAATTTATATAGCCCCCTGTGTGTATTGATGCATGTCAGGAGCTGTGAGTCACTATGTAAAAGCAGCTGATTATATGCGCCCGATAAATCTAGCTTAGTAAAATGAATTCCGCCGTGCAGTTTTGAGAATAGTTCCTCAATTCGAGGAAGGGGGTATTTTTCTACTATAACTTGCTTGTTTAAAGTGGCAGAATAATCTGCACAGAGGCGGATCTTCCCATCTTTTCGCAAAACAGGAACAATTGGGCTGGCATAGTCAGAAAAAGTGACAGGCTCAATGATTCCTAGGCTAACTAACCTATCTATTTCTTCCTCTAGCTTAGCCCTCAGAGCGAATGGCACTGGCCGTGGATTATTATAAAAACCCGTGGAGTTAGGTTTTAGGTTTAATTTAACTTCCAACCCTTTGCAACGGCCCAAGGCGTCTGAAAATAGATGCGGGTATTGTTTTTTTATGTTTTCCATATTCACAACTTCACAACTGTTTACTTGACAGATTTGCAGATTGAACTTTACTATAAAATCACGTCCCAATAACGGGGGCCCCCCATTTTTCACTATAAACACTTCCAGGGTTTCTGTTTGGTTACGAAAACTAACAGGCAAGGTAATGCTGCCTAAGGTTTGTATGGCAGTGCCGTTATAGCTCTGTAAAACCTTGTTTGTTTTGCGTAACTGGTAGCCTGGAAAATGTTTGAAATAAATGTCATCTGATATCACGGTCACTGCCGAACCCGTGTCGACTTCAAAACTTAAAGGAATTTTATTTATTGTAACCGATTCCTGCATGGGTTCTCCTCGGTAGCAGCGAATATTAAAAAGCAACTGCTTACCATCATCGTCACCATCATCCGAGCAGCACTGCAAGAAATGTTGATTAACATTTATTGCTTTGTTCCTCGTAATACGAGTACACACACGGTTTAAATGCCCTTTTTGGCCACACTTGGAACAAAATGCATTTTTGAATCGACACTTTTTATTATCATGCCCGAAATAACCGCACACTGAACACCGCTCTGAAGTACGTGACGCCTCTCGTGGTGGCAGCGACGGCGGCGCGCGAGACGATGACGCAACGCAATTAGCAGAAGACATCTTGTGAACTTCGAGCGCTGGGATCTTAGATGAATCAGCTCCCTGCCGGGCTCCTTGCCTAGCGCAGCGTACGCTCTCAGATAACTGCAGCGCTTTTTGCAATGTCAAACCCTCCATAGGCTCTGTGAACAGGCGATCTCTTTCTGGACCCACACTCAAACCTATCACGAACCGGTCGCGTAGCGTTTCCTCCAATGAGCTCAACGGGAAATCACAATCCTTGGCTAGACTGCGTATACGTGCTGACCACTCCGCCAAGCTTTCCGACGGTGACTGAACAGCACTGTGGAACTTGAACCGTTCCGCAAAACTACACTTTTTAATTTTGAAGTGTCTGTCCAATATTTCCGTAACTTCTTCATAAGATAGGGTTCCGACGTCTTTGGGCGATGATAAATCTCTGACGAGTCTGAAGGTAGTTTCTGCTAAACTACTGAGCAATATGGCTCGGCGCTTTGAACCCAACTTGTCCACGTTGTTGTCGATGTCGTTAGCTTGAAACCATTGTTCTAAACGACCTTTGTACGAACCCCAGTCGTTAATTTCGTGATTAAACACTGCTAACACTCCAATCGATATGTTAGCCATTATATAGCGTAAGATTCAGGCTGCGCCACTGTTAGTTTCGCGAAAGGGGAGGTTAAAATAATAGCAACGTGCGTCGGGTGACAGCGATCTAATTCGACTGGCTCAAACAAAGGAATCTTAACCTACCTTACATACTAACAGAACTTAACTCTTTAACTAGTAGAGCTTAGTAAGTATATACTTAGTAAGTATGTATTTTTCATTGGTTTTGAACTTTATTTCTAAGTGCTGAGGTTAAATCTAGCCGCCTTGTCCTGTACAGTCTGAAGCACATCAAACTTCACGTGCACCTTAAATGTTTATGTTACGGGCGAATTTGCAACAAAAGTGTAAAGGTAAATTACCTGGTTTCTTAAGGAGAATTTCGTAGAGCGCGGTGGTAGCGGAGCGGTGTAGAACGCCGGCCTCAGAATCGGGAGGTCGTGGGTTCAAACCCCGGCAAGTATCAATGACTTTTTTTTCTAAGTTATGTCCATTGGTGAAATTATAGTAGCAATACCACTCGCCGCCGGTGAAGGAAAACATCGTAAGGAAACCCTAGTGTCTGAAGTGTTAACGTACCTAAGCGCTTGCTACGTACAATGGCCCAACTATGAGGCTAAGTGCGGAAATCTCAGGTCTAACTAAGGAGAATTTCGCCGATCGTGCCCCTAAAAGAATCACTTTAAAAATGAATTGTACTCACATAATACTTTTCAATGTCGCATCTGGGCCCGTCGGTCATTATTTTTGTGATTTTTTTTATACACTACAAAAAAAAATCGCGAAAACGAGTCTAAACTATGGCTAAATACCGTTAACCTATACTGTTGACATATATACATACATAACCTCACGCCTGTATCCCAGAGGAGTAGGCAGAGACCAGGGACAGCCACTTGCCACGATCGTAACAGATCACCTTCGCTTCATCAACGTTCATAAGTCGTTGCATGCAAGCACGCCGGTTCCTAGTACTGTTCATCTTCCCCTTTGCTAATACATCCCCTTATTTGGTCGATGTATGTCCGCCTGGGACGTCCCTTTCCAGCCCTTCCACTCACATTCGCAATATATATTTGTTTCGTCAATCTTTCTTTCTTTTCTACTGTTGAATAATGGAAAATACACTAAAATTATTCTATCATTCAACGAGTTGTGGCATTGAATGATATTGTAATTAGAAGACCATTTACAGAAGTCTAATCTCAAAAATGGAATGCAAAAAGGCATGCATCATCAGTCAGCCTCTAATAAAGCCTCTTCATAAGGACTACGACCGATCTGTCAAGAGCTCACCGACCAAGAAGAATAAAAAAAAATCATACTAGTAATCGAGCACTCGAAGAAGAATAAAATCTCTACGTCGATGCCTAAATCATTCATAAAAACCAATCAAAATCTAATACGTCGAACTGCTGTCGTGAAACGTAAACGCTGGCTCTTACTACTGACGACTTAAGTGCGGTTTCCCTATTAGAAGCAAGTCAGTTGCACTGAGAATACAAAGTGATACGTAAATAGTACTCTCGTAAGTGGCGTAGATGCCAGTCAATGCGCATGTGGTATAACTATTGCGTGTCGAGTATCAACTGCGTACTTTTGTATCAGATCAAGAGTAAATGTTCACGTACTGCCTATACCTGCCAGGGTTAAAGGGGCTCCGTGCAATTCCAAGAACCTAGGATCACGGACATGTAAACAGAGAAGTTACGCCAGAAAAAAATATGGAAATGTTTCTATATCTATATCAGACCTTGTATGTCCCCACTGCTGGGGCACGGGTCTCTTCCTGCATCGCAGGAAGGCTAGGCTATACTCCACTAAGTGACCAAGTCCGGATTGGTGGAGAATTGTAAGACAGTGGCGGGCATTACTGTCAGAAGTTATCAAGCCGCGCATAAGGCCTCTGACATGACTTAGCGACTGCCATTACACGATAAAAGTGTTCAAAAAAAACAAGAACATAAACTCTGTATATAGTTAATTCTGATATTTATTTTGGCTAGGACTTCACTAAGAGATATTTCAGAAGCGGCCGTTTTTGGCGTTAATTTATTTATTTAGTAATAATTTGTAAACCAACAGCTTTAAGATTTTTATAGGTTTTCACTCTAAGAAATAAAATACATACATGCAATTTTTTTTTTATTAAAATAATATTATTATGTTATTGCAAATCAAATGAAGCAACATTTGCTACTTTTGCGTCTGTGTGCGCCAATCAATTTTCAAGAAACGTACCTCACTGTTCCCAGGCAACGGCTCTCCCTTCCCGTCCTCCTGACTCCAGGGCCCTTCGCCCTTCGCTTCCCAAGTTCAAGGTCCGACCTCGGGCGAAGGACGCCCCTGGAGGGGCGCCGCTCGGAGCTCCAGGTCACAGTACACGTTGCCCCGGTGCTTTACCTGGCGCCCTTGAGAGAAAGTGGCTTGTGAAGAACGTACGGAAAACTAAAAACTACGAATCCGATCATCATCAATCGCTGGATACTGTTAATTTTATGACGATGTGGCGAGCGGTAGCTCGTCTGCCTACCATGCAAGACGTTCCGGGTTCGAATCCCGGTTGGAAACAAAAAAAAAGCTCAGGTCTTGGATGTTTACATGTTTGTGATGTCGTTGTTTCTGGTTCCCACGACACAGGGTATCCTAGTGTGGGGCCAGAAGCAATGTATGTGCTTGTATGTAAATGTTATTTTTATGTAGCCAATAAACGTCCCACTCCAGGGCACAGGCCTTCTCTCAGAGACAGAGAATGTCTGGGCTTAATTACCACGCGTGCCCACTGCGGATTGATAATTTCAAGCGCTGAGGTAGCTCGTGGCCTAGTAGAACCGAGTGATTGTGATCAGTCACGTGGGTTTAGCAACAACATTCGCGGTCAGGTGCTGGGTGGGTGACAATCCCGTGACCGCTAGTGGCATTTTCCCCAGTGCTTCCGTGCTTCGCAAGGCACGCTAAGCCGTTGGTGCCGGCTGGCATGTAATGGCAGTCGTTTAGGTATGTCAGTGGGCGGCTTGATAACTTCGTACAGTAAGGCCCGCCACTGTCTTACAATCCTCTAATCCTAGTCCATCGTGTAGTGCAATTAATCCACTAAAACCTCGACATAATTGAAATCGACCATAAAGAATCGAATCGGTAACTTCATAGAACGTTACTGAATCGTTCCGTCAAAAGTTGAATCGATTGGACCGATTTATATGTATCTAGTACCTACAGTCCTACACTTACAGGGTCAGACCTTCTTTGGACCCTAACCTAAATAGGGCCTGTCTAGACCTTAAAATTTGGGTCGGTCGTCGCTCTCGGGGTCACCTTTCAGGATCCTTGTCTGAGACTGCGTAGGGTTCGTGATTCAACACAATATGTCCACTTTGGACCGATTTCAGAATTGAGAATTTCTCTAAGTAACGTTCTGTCTCGCTCTTTTCTGGAAAATTCGAAGAGACAGCACTACATACAGTTATTTACTTATCGAAATTCTCAATTCGGAAACTAGCTCAGGGCCGATTTCTGAATTGATAATTTCCTTAAGTAAATACCTAAGTAGAAGCGGTCGTGGCCTAGGCGAACCGAGCGATTGGAATCAATCACTTGGTTAAGCAACAACAGGCGCAGTCAGGTACGGGATGGGTGAGCGTCCCGTGACTACCGCTAGTGGCATTTTTCCGAGCGCTTCCGTGCTTCGCAAGGCACGTCAAGCCGTTGGTGCCGGCTGTCATATAATAGCAGTCGTTAACCCATGTCAAAGGCCTTATGGGCGGCTTGATAACTTCTGACAGTAAGGCCCGCCACTGTCTTACAATCCTCCACCTACCCGGACTTGGCCCCCGTGGTGGACTATGGCCTAACCTTCCTGCGATGCAGGAAGACCCGTGCCCTAGCAGTGGGAACATACAAGGGTTGATAACGAAATTCCTAAGTAACGTTCTGTCACGCTCTTTTCTGAGGAATTCGAAGAGATAGCACTACACTTAACCGTGTACTTAGCGTTATTATCAATTCAGAAACTGGCAATAATTCGGGTCAGCTTAGTTAGAAGCTAAATAATCAGCACATCAAACCTGCAGGCATTCTAAACGGCTGGTTGGTAGTTTCGACGAATCAATCAACGAACGTGTTTCTTTGTTGATAGTATAAGAACAAAACAATCATTGCACCTGCGCTCACGCAAGAGGCAGTACCTACCTCTAGTCGCCTAGGCCGCTTATTGAGCCCGATAACATGACCTTTCGTTTTATCTCTTCCCGCTTCCTAATCTTAGTAATTTCTTGGCGACATCAAAGCCGAATTCCCAAGTCTCATTAACATCGGATCAAGCGAGAGTATCAGGTTTTCAGAGTGACATAGACATACCACGCAAAGACCGAGTGTTTCGAACGAAATTTTGCTAAAATGCAAGCCTACTACCACACATGTATGTGTGCGCAGATCATAGTAAATGACATTCGTAAACACGCACACATTCGCATTAGAAGTGCAACACTGACAACCGTTGCGTTAGTAATAATAATTATTTATTTATTTATTCAGACAAGCATGCCAATTTGACTTCAAATTTGTTGCTTCACTTTTAAACCTCTGACTGCAGTTTTAAAGTACCCTTAATGTCATAGTTTTATTAAATAAACTTAAGTCTATAGGTAGATTAGGTGTTTCTGAACTAAAATTTTCGTAAGTGCTACACGTTTTGATTTTTCGTCGGAAGAATCCGACCAGATTCCGCCAAAAAGTGTATGCGGAATTAAGTTAATATTAAGATTAGGAGTTTAACATCCTTCAAAGTATCATAATAATATTAGTGGTATCGGTAATAATATTATTTTAAGTCATTTATTGCGGGTAGGTATATATTTAATTTGACAATCACTAAACAGTAGGTAAGCATATTGGAGGGTAGTTTTAAAAAGATAAAAATCCAAGGGAGGTTCGACAAACTGTTTCACGTCGCGGCGAGAAACCATTCCGTTTCCGAAAATGGCGCTGATTGGATCTCCAGAATAAACCACTACAGTATTATAATAATTCTATGCCGAGTGTATTAACCTACCCAACCCTGAAGTGTGGCTGGGTCGTCGAACCATCTTCTAACCCCCAAATTTCGCCGAAGGTTGTTTGCAATTTTGTGTCTTCCACGAGTTCGGTAGTTAGGCGAACTTTAGTGAGTCTATGTTTGTGGAAGGAAACGCTTGGACTTTCACATTTTGTCGCTATTACAGAATAGAGTACTCAAGATAATCGTAGTTTGGGAGAGGCCTATCCAGCTGTGGACTGACACAGCCTGATTTTTTTTTCGTGTAGCCTATACCGTCCCACTGCAGGGCACGAGCCTTCTCTCAGGGAGAGAGAGAGAGAGAGTGTGTATGGTCTCAATAATTACGCGTGATTATGATGATGAGTGACTGAGGACTTATCGTAGTTCCATCTAAAAAATACTTAAGTCTGATTATTTATTCCGTTGAAGCAGCGCCTAGGGCCTTTCCGAAAACTACAATTTATAGCTACATACTGGTTAAGCTGTGGCTGAATAGGCCTAGCAATGTAAACAATGAATTGTAATTGTATGAAATAGCACCCAGGCACCTATCTATTGTGCCTCTAGACACTTGTTACTAAGCGCTTTTAATTCCAATTGTACTCATGAATACCTTTTACTGACTCAAACCAACAAGTTTACTGCTGCTAAAGATGACAAGTTACCCTGTTTTATGACACCTTGTTTACTTTTTAGGGTTCCGTTTACAATGGGTGGGAAACGTGATTATGATGATGACTTATCGTAGTCCCATCTAAAAGATACTTAAGTCTGATTAGGATAAGCATTCAATATATTTTTATCTCAGGCATACTCGTTGAAACAACGCCTAGGGCCCCGTTTCAGAATACTACAATTCATAGTTTATTATAATTAATTAATGTACTTCGTGGAGCTTATCTACATACTTTTATAATATAGCAATTTTAACAATGAATTGTAATTTTATGACACAAAACCCAGGCACCTATCTATTGTGCCTCTAGACATTTTTGTTACTAAGCGCTTTCAATTCCAATTGTACTCATGAATACAAAAACCTTTTACTGACTTAAAACAACAAGTTTACTGCTGCTAAAAATGCCAAATTAGCCTGTTTTACGACATGTTGTTTACTTCTTAGGGTTCTTTTTACCCATAGGTGGGAAACGAGACCTTATTATTATTATTTTAATTATTTATTGCACTAATTACATGAGTAAATGTAAAGGGGCGTGCTTAATGCAAGAAGAATTCTTCCAGCAAACAATTGGTGTTGAAGTTCTTATATATATAAAGCTACAATCCGGTATACTCACCCTGTGCGCCCTCCTCGGCCTCGAGGGGGGTCGCTCCCGATGTGGGTTTAGGGGTCTTTAGGACCAAAACCAGTCCCAAGGTGGTGTTTAGTGGGTAGGCGCACTTCTTGTGAGTCCCACATTGGCAGCACGGCCGGGTCCGTGCTGTTATGCATGAGCATTCACCACCTCCCTCCCCCGTGTCCTCCGGAGGGTGCCCTTTATAGGGTTAAAAAAAAAAAAAATTTTGGTTCGAAATTCAGAATGGCGGTGCAGATTATAGCCGACCGAAAAATCGACCTTTGCTCAAAAAAGTCGGCAGCCAACTGGGCATATGCTGGAGATATGCCGTAAGCGGCATCGCGTTGTCAAAGGACCCAGGTATATGATAAAAATCCGACATCTTGGAATTTCAAGATAGCGGCCGAGATATTGATGATTGAAATTGACAAATAAAAATTTGTCATGGAGATTTCAATCTCGATTTCAAAAATATGTGTATGGAGATTTCAGTACTAAAATTGAGTTTTCAACAAAGAAATGGGACAAACTTGCGAGGCCGGAGGCCGAGCTCCGCGGAGCGGGCACGAAGAACCCCGCCGCGGCGAGGCCGAAGGCCGAGCTCCGTCCAGACCGAGGCCGAAGGCCGAGACCATACAATGCTCCCATGCAACAATTCACTACAATAAGTGTCGTCGTACAATAAGTGTGTACAATAAGCGAGGCCCTAGGCCGAGCGCCGCGGAGAGCGCAGCTCGGAGCGGCTGGGGGTTGGCGCGCGTAAGCGCGCAGGGGGCTCGCCCCCCTAGTTTTCGTTATATGACTTCTGACTGACCACCCCAATTTGGAAGTTTTTTTTTCTCTTGATAGGCAAAACCGTTAACAGCAGCAGATAAACCCGGTAGCAGATAACTGTTGGTCAGTCTGGATTAATAACAAAAAATGTTATGTTATTAAATTATTGGTTTTAAATAGCAGTTTACTTAAATAAATAAAAAACTCATTAATGTTCAATTCATTGTTTAGTCACAACTCAACCATTAAAAAATAAACGATATAAAAATATTATAAAGTAATTTAATAATAAATGTATTTCACTGTTTCAAAAAAAATGTGTTTACTAGTAGAATTTTACGCGTTCCGACGGGTCGCGAACGTCGTTGTCGTCGTTGAGTCGTCACTCAACGGGTTTTGATACAAATTTGACTTAGTGCTTTAGGCCGCCCTCGAAATATTTTTTGACAATCAGTAAAAAAACAACTTTTCTCGATAATGAAAATAGTTACCGAGATACAAGTGTCAAACGTTGCATAATTAATAGTTCAGTCCTCATAGTATAAAAAAAATTCTAAGAACCGTCCAGGCGTGTGTTGAACAACACGCAAAGAGAGAAATTAATGAAAGGAAAAAAATGTTTGCTAAGACAAATATGCTAATATTTCTTTAGAACCCTCGGTGTCCGAGTCCTACTCGCACTTGACCTGTTTCCATCTCAGGTATAATCGGTACATAATCATTGCTTGCCATTGTGAGTGATCTCTATTGTCTTAAGAAACCTTTACTTACCTGACATATTTCTAGAGAAACGAACGTTTTCTTAAAAGAGCACGTCTTCTGGAGCCCCCATTTCATAGAAATATACCCCCTTATTCATAATAGTCCGCTAGCTTAAAACAGCTGCTAAACAGTGTTTTCTTTCATTCTGACTTAGGTCAATAGAAGAGGACAGAGTGAGAATAAGCATTGCTTAAAGTTAACAGACTATTATGAATAAGGGGGTTAGTGTAGTGTAGACGGTTAAGCCACAGATTAACAAGTAGGAAGACTATTGTACTAACGGAAAGACTACAACAGACTACTTAACCTAAGTTGATAATAACAATAGATATTGTTCCTAGCCGATCCCGCAAATGTTGTTTTGCAATATATTATTATTAGCCTACGACCTATTCTCAACCTACTAAATATACACAAAAAAGTCATAAGTCTGTGAAGCCGTTTTGAAGGAGTTCGATAATAAACACTGTGACAGGAGTTTTGTATATATTACTAGATAACCCAGCGAACTTCGTAACGCCTAACACTGGATACTTTAATTTTTCTCTCCGTAAGAACCATCTTTGTACTTTAAGGAATATTCTAAAAAAAGAATTAGCGAAATCGGTTCAGCTGCTCTAGAGATTTACGCTTACCAACAGATTCAGCGATTCATTTTCATATTATAGAAGACTAGCTGACCCAGCGAACTTTTTACCGACTAACAGTAGATTTATAATTTTTTTCATATTTCTCTCCGTAAGAACCATCCTCGTACTTCAAGGAATATTCTAAAAAAAGAATTAGCGAAATCGGCTCTCGAGATTTGCGCTTACCAACAACACATTCAGCGATTCATTTTTATGTTATAGAAGATTAGATTTCCAATGTTGGGCCTGAGGAAGTTAAATAATTTTATAAATAAGATTGGTAGTCGCACACACGGGCTCTGTGGCCCTAAAATATCACAATTTGACAATTCGTTATCAATCCTTGTTTGTTCCTACTGCTGGGGCACGGGTCTCTCTTCCTGCATCGCAGGAAGGTTAGGCCATACTCCACCACGGTGTCCAAGCCGGGTTGGTGGAGGATTGTAAGACAGTGGCGAGCCTTATTGTCAGATGCTGCCTGACTGTTATCAAGCTGCACATAAGGCCTCTGACATGGCTTAACGACTGCCATTACACGACAGCCGGCACCAACGGCTTAACGTGCCTTGAGAAGCGCGGACAATATGACAGTTAATTTTGTTATTTACGAAGGTCGCCATTTTCACTGACGTTTAAATACTCGACCCGTGTCGAGGTGCTGCCATGGGCAGGTTTCCCCACAGTGTTTCACGGAACGAAAATGTTTACTCAGGAAAGATCGGTACCAGTAAGCAGTCTTGACGTGTGAACATTTCCGGGAACACAGGGTATTAAACAGTTGATTATTTTTGGCACCGTACTCTCCGATGTTCAAAATATTCTCCTTTCTCGACGCATCTCGTGCAATTGCCACGTTCCTTTGAGCCTCCTTCGCTTCGTTTATTTCTAACTTAACATAAATTAAAAATAATTAAAATAGATAACTTTAGTACTAAAACCTATATTTGTATATCTCTGTCTCGCTTTCTCGACGGATGGAGTGTACTGGAACCCGGTGCATCGAACTTTCTAGGTCGCGCGTGCCAAAGTCATTGATTGCTTGCAACCTCTATGTGACTCTGTACAGTTAATTTTACAGGGAAAATTCGAATACTTTTTTTACAGGACATTTTAACCATGATCTAGAAATAAACCGCGCTAGTTTAAATAAAAAAATGCTAGCAAAATGTTTTTTTTTTTTACTCAATGTTCCTTCACAAGCACAATCAATATGATATTTTTCTTTTTATAATGCACTAACCCGTGCTATGCGCGATATGAGGGCTATGTCCAGCAGTGCACTACATAATATAGCCTGAAGAAGAGTGGTATCGTTACTATAACAAATGTACATAACATAGAAAACAAAGTAATTGGTGCAAGCCTGGATTCGAAACCACGACCTCCCGATTGAGAAGCAGGTGTTCAACCCACAGAACATAATGTTCTGAGGTTCAACCGCTCCGCTACCACGGCTAAACAGTATAGAGATACGAGTACTAACTAACAATCGTCGTTCATATTGCAAAATGCGCCATGTCAACAAAAAAATATGTAGGTTTTTTTCATCAAATTTATATGAAAATTAAAAAAATTACAAAGTAAATAGCAAGACATCATAATCCTTACCTACTCAGGCTGAGATAATGTCTTAACCTTACATTTAGGATCAAGTTTTCCTTAAATTTAGATGAAAAGGCGAAAATAGTGTTTTTTGACATAGAACATTTTGAATATGAACGACGCAATGTTATCTACGGGTAAATCCGTGTGCTTCGAAACCCTATACCGATAATGACACTCGACACAACCGGGTTCACTACGCCATGCCATCGCCACTCCAAAACATGTTTCACTGAATTACATTTTATCTATGACCGGGGGAGCGAGTCTTTAAAATGCGTAGTTGTTCAATAGAGTCATATTATTTTTATTGCACTAACCCGTGCTAAGGATGTGACGGTGCAAACCTCTTCACACCATTTTTTTTTCTTTTTTTTTATTTTTTTTTTATTTGTAGAATTGTAGTAATATTAACAGAAAACTGGATAAAAACGGATAAACGGAGAAGCAGGTAAAAAGTCAGATCTGGTCAAAGCGTAAAGTAGTAGTGGTGAAAAATGAGTGAAATCGAAGAATGTGTGACGTACATAATTTAAATATTTGAAAATGATAGATGGAAAAAGAAATAAAAATGGTGTGAAGAGGTTTGCACCGTTACAAGGACAATTTTAAAAACTTATTTAGAGGCTAAAAATTCCACCCATGCCGGGTCTCGAACCCGCTCTGGCTAACCGTGCCAGCGCTCTCCCAACTGAGCTAATGGGCGACTTACCGGCATCAGTGAAATTTCGAACCTCTTTACAATACTCTCTGTATTACGTACAGACAGCAACATAGAGTCATATTAGTCCAGTAATGGTCGTTTCATTCACACTATCGGTAGTTTTGTAACCAATCGCAATGCAATGGTATAAGTAATTTACACCAAAAATGGTATAAACACCAAAAAGCATTTGGTGTAATTAATTCTTGCCTAGTACGGATAACAGGCCGACGAGTTTTCATAGGTGAAAAGATACAAGATGAAACTTTGGAGTGGCGTAGTGAATCCGGCACAACCGCAGGACAACTTCCGTCAAAAAAACTTTTCTAACATAAAACAAAGGTCCTATGCCTGACCAACAATGTCGCGTCAACTTTACTATCCCGCATATACTGTCCATCCCAAAAAAACCTCTATGACCAAGAACATTAGACTCATCTTCCAGCCGTGGTAATGTTTCACGCAGGATGCAATGTATCAAGTTACCTCGATGGCACTCGTAGCACGGCAGCTGCGTTCGGATTATTACTAACAGCTCAAAAGTACTTGCACACTCTGGTGGTCTAGATAGTGTGAATAGGCGCTATGCGACGGAAGGTCACGTGTTTTTTGTTATCTGTTGATAGGACTAATGATCTAGTTGAATAATGATGTGTTAATTACTGCCTTGATAAAATTTCCAGGCACATTGAAATGGGCGTAAGCAGCCTATAAGCGATCTCTGAGAGAGAGTAAGGGGTCTTAGCACTAACATCTGTCCACCGTGTATTTTATGTGCCGATTTTAAGATGATATTGCCGGAAATGATAGGGAACGCCCTCGTGGCCTAGTCGAACGGAGTTCTTAGCATCAATCACTTGAGTTAAACAACAACAGGCGCGGTCAGGTGCAGGATGACCGTCCCGTGACTACCGCTAGTGGCAGTTTTTCCGGACGCTTCCATGCTTCGCAAGGCTCGCTAAGCCGTTGGTGCCGGCTGTCATGTAATTGCAGTCGTTAGGCCTTGCCAGAGGGCTCAGGGCGGCTTGATAACTTACGGGACAGTAAGCCCTCCACTGTAAAAACAGACAAGGGTCTGTAATCGCATAGTAGAGCTGTGCAACATTGTATATGTCTATGTATATCTTGTATTCTTTTCATATTTAAGTATGTACATGTGTGCGAATTTTATATGTAATTAATTACATTTAACTTTTTATCAATATAATTACAGCTAATTATTCATTTGCGTATAACTTTATTTGTATATTATTGTAACTTACTCTGTCATTTAATTAAAACTATTTAAGTATATTTTTCATTCTGTATAGATAATATGTATTCTATTGATATAGGTATTATTCTATACAACATATAAGTATTTTATTCAATATGGTACTGCCCATGCTTGTTCGCACCGCAGTCTGTGACGCTCGTGGGGTAGAATCTGGCACTGACTGAAAATCAGCGCTGAAGGCTAGTCCATCAGCATACTGCTGAGTCAGTTGCCATTTATAGCAGCAGGGACACGCCGTGACCTTTCGTTTTTCTTCTTTGTTTTTGTTTTTTGTGAATGTCATGCTTAGTAATATGTTTTAAGTTTGTTTTGTTACTGTGGCGTGTGCACTGTTTCTATAATAAATGTTTTTCTTCTTCTTACAATCCTCCACCAATCCGGACTTGGCCCCTGTGGTGGAGTATGGCCTAACCTTCCTGCGATGCAGGAAGAGACCGATGCCCCAGCAGTGGGGGCATACAAGCGTGGATATCGATAGGGTTTTAAAATTAGTGACCTTACTTTATTTAGCTTACACAATACTTACGAAATCAGACGTTAAAATCTAATTGGAGGAGCGTACACGTAGCGAGCTCAATCCAGCATGGCCGCTTGCTGATAATCATTGACATTTGCCATCATGCCAACATAAAGTTGTTGATGGCAATATTGGCAATCATGGAATCTTATCATATAGACTCAGATGTATGTAGTTTAAGATCATTTTAGAAAAGTTGATCAGAGTGGAGTTTTTTTTCCCACTGCATTTTTCTCCACAACAAATACGATCCGAAGGCAGCGGTTAACATAGTAAATTGACATTCAGCAAACAAAATGTAAATTCTGTACGTTGAAATAGATTATTGATTTCTGATTTCACGTGGATGGTCCGTTTGAAACGTAAACGTTTCGGTTTTGGACTTGTACACATACAAAAACACTCCGATTTTCACGATATTTTCTTCTACTACAGAGTTATTGGGGTAGGTCAGTAGTCACAGTTCCAAGCTCTTTTATGTTTATTGATTGCATATCTATAATATAAAAATGAATCCCCGAATGTGTTGGTAAGCGCAAATCTCGAGAGCAGCTGAACCGATTTCGCTAATTCTTTTTTAGAATATTCCTTGAAGTACTAGGATGGTTCTTACGGGGAGAAAAATTTAAAAAAAAAAATAGGAATCGACTGTTAGGCGGTACGAAGTTCGCTGGGTCAGCTAGTATAATCGATAATGATGTCTTATAATTCTTGACAAAAATTCCAAAAAGACTTAAGTAAGAGATGTTTATCGATATTTTAAGCATTTTATTGTTGATACTTTCAAAATACTTGTACTGTATATTGCACCTCAATCGTATTAAGGCACACAAACAGACAAACACAAATTTCTTTCTGAAGAAATACATAGTAGCAATAAATGACCTATACTCTCCCTCTCTCTCTCTCTGAGAGAAGTCCTGTACCCTGCAGTGCTATGTTTATAGGCTACATTAAAAAAAAGTTATAAATGTAACTATGACCAAAATGTTCTATGCAAAGAATATCTATCAAAAAAGCGCCATCCCAAGACGGATCAAACCTCGCCCCTGGCAACGACAATACGCCACCTGGCTGCTATACCGGTCAGGCCAACAGCTGTTTCAAGGATACCGGACTAGGCGTTCACTGTTCGCTACACAACGTAGTGTTCGGTCATTAGCATACGTTTTTAACCTACTTCAAAAATGAAGGTGCTCATTTCTTCCGTATACGAGTTTATATTTTTATAATGAACTAGCGAACTTCGTACCGCCTAACAGTCGATTCTTTAATGTTGTTATAGTTTTCTGTCCGTAAGAACCATCCTCGTACTTCAAGTAATATTCTAAAAAAAGAATTGGCGAAATCGGCTCAGCTGTTCTCGAGATTTGCGCTTACCAACATATTCGGCGATTCATTTTTATATTATACATAACTTCCACACCACACAGTCACTTGTGCTGGTCCCAAACTAGGATAACCTGTACTATGGTGACCAAGCATCTACGTAATTAATTATACAGCGTTCAGTGGCCCCTTCACTCACATTCAGTCACTTCTAGATCGGTTAAGGGATCACTCGGACTATGCACTTTTTAGATGGAGTCGGGTATTTTTAAGACGAAGCAGGGTATTTTTTAGACGGAGTAGGGTTTTCTCTTGAAGTAGTTTTTTTTATTAGAAAAGTGGCTTTATCATGTAGGTCCTAGTTGAAATAGGCTGCGCTAGAGAATGCGGGAGCTAAGTTATCCTCCGCATGTGAAGATTAAGAAAACAAATTCGCGGGATGCGCCCTGTTTTTCCTTGACGTGAGATATTGATATGTACTACAAATGTCCGTAACTTACACTTACCAATTAATTCAATTCAAACCCAAGACACGATCTTGTAGCAACTTTATGTCCCTACGTTACCACCGCTCTCTATCTCCCCAGTGAAACTCTGATAGTTTAAAGTAAGTCAATAGAAATTTTATGTAAGCATTTTTCTCGATTGTCCGCAGCCTACGGCAAAGTGTTCCTGGTACGGAAGCGGATCGGAGTCGATGAAGGCAAGCTCTACGCCATGAAGGTGCTCAAGAAGGCCTCCATCGTGCAGAAACTCAAGACTGCAGAGCACACTCGGACTGAGCGGCAGGTTCGTTACGTGACCATTAGTATCATAATTATCATCCACATCAACAGCCCACCTCTGCCCACCGCTGCCCAGTGATGGGTATAACCCTTCTACCCCAAAGATGAAAGATGAAGGATGAAAGTCCCTTGTCATCCGCATCCATGGACGCCGACTCTTGTCTTCTGACCCCTGTTCCTGTCCTGTTCTCGGTCGTCATCCAGATCAAATCAAATCAATTTACTTCAACGTAAAAAAATACATTCTGTTTGCCGAATGTCAATGTACGGCTTACATCGTAAATTAATGCTATCTAACTGCAATCTTCAGTCTTCAGAGGACAGATTTTACTCAAGGCGGCATCTGGATTAGTCTTGAATTTGGCTTCAGCTACTAAAGCAATTCATTGGATGCAATTTTTTTTAACTTAAGATTATAAGTTGTGTGTACCTTAAGCATTTAACTTAGGTCCCTTACTATTAAATAAAGTTATCGTTTCTCCTAGGTGTTGGAAGCGGTGCGCGAGTGCCCATTCCTGGTCACGCTACACTACGCCTTCCAGACTGACGCCAAACTTCACCTTATACTTGGTGAGTAAAGCTTTTAGGGTAATAATATCAATGATAAATGATAAAAAAACTGTTATCGCTAGGGCTTAATCATTACCGCCGTGAAATCGGCATTTAAGATTTATTAAGTCTTCGTAGAGGTTATCTTTTCGTATCTTAGAGGTTAACGTGATGAAAATTATGTTGTTTATGGTATGTCAACATACCTTCTGGTGCGCGTCTCTCTTCTACGTTTGTTGAAACTTGACACTGTTAATTTGTATAAAAATAAAATTCCGTAGAGAATGGGTTTTATAGTGATTATATTTTTTGTAGAAACGGTTTTCTCGTTTTGTGTTCTATCAATGACTGATTAGATCTATATTACAATAATACGCTTGGGATATCAATAGAAGGAGCAGACTTCCGCACAATGTCAAGATAAAGTAGCGTTATTTCAAGATTATTAGGCGTCTTGTGTGGTTCGAAAACTATTTAGTTGCTAGGAAAGTGTTGAAAATATTGAACGAATGCCAGGAAGTTGACGCACAGCGCTTTGAAGAAAACTGTAATATTATCGTTCTCAGACTTACAAATCAGTGGCGTAAAAATCAAGGACTAATATAGGTCACTCGGCTCTGCGTGAACGAACTTCACGATAGGTTGCTGGAGCGTGATAACGAGAAATTAATACGAACTGTCTTGGAAAATTAGTAATTTAAGACCGTAAGCTAATCCAATTCCTTGTTAGCTGGGCATGGCATTAGTCTGGGTGTACGTCGATGTTGTGCTGCCCTTGCCTGATTTCCATAACCCAATGTATCCTTGAAGAGCTGGCCCTAGATTATGTTAATACATTGTAGTACAATGACTATTGAACGAAAACGTGGCGATTTAATTTCATTGCTGCTGTAAGTCGACGCCCGCACACGTATATGATCTAACCGTCGAGGCGCCAATGGTTTAAAAAATACGTCACGTGACCTGTCCATTTATCTGTCAATAGCTGTGCCCCACGGTGTTTCCCGCGTTTGGTCGATTTTCCCGCAGTAAAACGTAGCCTATCTGTTAATCCAGGGTGTCATCTAACTCCATACCAAATTTTATTAAAACCGCTCCTGCCGTTTAGAAGTAACACTCACGTACTGTCGCCTTTATAATATTAAAATGAGTCTGATGTGATATAAGTGTAATTGTAGTAAAACGCACTAACAGAATTAAGGCCCAGGGCAAGTGATTGTGTTGATAACTAAACATATACAATAATAATATTTAAAACTGTTTTAATACGGTTTTCACTCGTTTATTATATATTTTTTTAATCCGAATGTTGTCATCCGAGACCACGGCACCTGTAAAAGTGCCGAATCGTCGGAAAATTGTAAAAAAAAAATATAATAAACGAGTGAAATCCGTATTAAAGTTAAAACAGTTTTAATTGTGTCTAGTACTCGTGTTAACCTAAGAAAATACTATATACCATAATATGTTTTTTTACTTACCTTAGAAGAATGTTTGTAATTAAAACTGTTTTAGTACGGATTTCACTCGTTTATTATATTTTTTACAATTTTCCGACGTTTCGGCACATTTACAGGTGCCGTGGTCTCGGATGACCAAATAAAATAAAATAAAAAATAAGAATGTTTGTACACATTGGAAATCATGTGAAACTAGAGGTCTATTCGTTTAACATAACACACAACACACACACACACACTCGTTCCGATGTAAAACCTAACTGCAAAGTAGGTAGTCGGGGCTGTAAGTGATGCAATTTGCTTAAGCCAGATGTCGCTGCCTGTACGTAATACAGAGAATAGTGTAAAGAGGTTCGAAATTTCACTGATGCCGTGAGTCGCCCATTGGCTCAATTGGTAGAGCGCTGGCACGGATAGCCAGAGGTTGTGGGTTCGAATCCCGGCATGGGTGAAATTTTTAGCCTCTAAATAGGTTTTTAAATTTGTTCCTTAGCACGGGTTAGTGCATTAAAAATAAAAATAGTATAACACACAATTTATATTACCATTTAAACGGCACCAATTCTAAAATAAAGATATAGACAAAATGGCGCACAAAATTAGCGTCGTCATAGTCACGGCGAAATTTATTCTCCCGAGATTGTTCAACTTGCCCGCGTCCAGACACCTCAATTTCAACGGATCGCGATGCCCCTGTAGGCCTCACCTTAAGTATCAAATAGCGTACAGAGGAACCTCGTTGAGTTCAAACGCCTTAAGGGAATCGCAGAGAGAACTGGAAGATACTGCGGTTAACATTCAGTTTGCCTTTGTACTTTTTTGTTAATAGTGCAATAAAGAAAATTCTTCTCTATGTCCAGCAGGCTGCTATATTAGTCCACTGCTGGACATAGCTCTCCCCTAATGAGCGCCATAGCGCCCTGTCATCAGCTTGCCGCATCCAGCATCTGCCTGTAGTTTTTCGCAGATCGTCATCCCACCTACAAAGTCATTGGTACATGCCGGGATACGAACCCAAACTTCCCGAGCGCGAGCACTATCACAGCTCCTGACGATGTAAAGTTCATGTGAAGTAAATATTTTAAGTTCCAACGTGCGCAAGAGTGGATCTTCCGCGCAGTTCCTCCCCCCCCCCCCCCTCCCGTCACACGGCGACCTTCGAGCGTTGAACCCGCGTCCTTGCGCCCGGGCACGCCCGCGGTGTCAAAGAACTCGACAAGTCGCTGTTTTGGATGTCGTAATCCGTCGACCGTTAAGAATGGCTTTTTTTATTCGTGTTTTTCCTTCACCGTTAGCGAGCCCATACTCTCTCTCTCTCTCTGAGAGAAGGCCTGTGCGCAGTAGTAGTAGAAGTAAAAGTGCAATGGGTGCTTACTTAGTTTACGCGCAGGCCTGGCTAATGTATAGTGTCGCCCTCTGGGGTGCACGGATGCTAAGAAACGGTTTATTTTTAAAAATTGTATTACAAAGAATGCAAATTTGAAATTCTCACACTGACCTCACTATGTTTCTGAAATATGTACTTTTGTAAAAAACAATATTAACCTTTTCCCACAGTATACACGCCCTAAAAACTTAAGACCCCATAATTAGAAACGCCCACATCAAAATTACAGTTAGTAAATTCTGGCCCCCATTCAATGACTGCAAAAATATATAACCACATACCTGAATCAATCAAATCAAAGAACAAACGTTTTATTAAGAACGCACTAAAAATACGTATTGCAGAAGACTACTACTCGCTGAAGGAATTTTTCGATGATGGTACTACCTAAAGATTAATATATTTTTTTTTTGTTTTAATGAAATAAAATAATAGCTTTACGAACGTACTAAATATTATAATGACAGTTGTGTTTAATAATAAGAGTCTATAAAAGAAAAGTTGTAATTATATAAGATAAGAATATTCTTTATTGTACACTGGAAAAACAACAAATACAAAACAATTGCAAATATACATAGTACAATTGGCAATATATAAGTTAGAGTACTATGAACTAGTTATTTAAGTTGCATAATTGTATATTAACAAATTTATATTGGCAGCGCCCTAGAAGGGTTCTTGTTTGATACTTTTACTATATACATCTCATGTACAACAAGAAAGCTCAATAAATATCTTATCTTACTTCGCTCTTTTGGATGTCGCAATGCGTTTCTCCAGACTACCTTACGATGGAATATTGCTGAAGGAAATCAGCCACTATTTTAAGTTTCAACTCCTAGATTTTTGAACCTAGGTTATTGTCAGTTGGTTCTAATAGGAGCTACTACGTCTATTAAGATTTATAATGTTCACTTTTTCAAAGACGAGTTTTAAAAGAAAATATTTTTTTCTTCATTAGTGGCACTAGTTAGGGCCGAGTAGCGCCACCAATGGAAAGAACAATATCACCTTGCAAAGACATGGAATTACATGTATGCTAAGTAGCCAGGCTCTCTAGCCTCAGTTTTACTTATAAAACAAGTTTTGTCGAGCTAAATGTAATGTTAGTGTATCCTGTGTCTTATTAAGTTATTACGTACCCTATATTCACGCATGATATTTAGACTTTTACTTGAGTCGACCCTGCAACTGTTGCTTAGACTGTTTATTTTACCATAGTTAAGCCATGTCAGAGGCCTTACGGGCGGCTTGATAACTTGCGACAGTAGGGCCCGCCACTGTTACATTCCTCCACCAACCCAGACTTGGTCCGGTTGTTGGAGTATGGTCTAACCATCCTGCGATGGAGGTAGAGACCCATGTCCCAGCAGTGAGGATAAATCGTTATCAACCCTTGTATGTTTCCACTGCTGGGGCACGGGTCTCTTACTGCATCGTAGGAAGGTTAGGCCATACTCCACCACGGGGGCCAAGTCCGGGATGGTGGAGGATTGTAAGACTGGCGGGCCTTATTGTCAGAAGTTATTAAGCCGCCCATAAGGCCTCTGACATGGCTTAACGACTGCCATTACATGACAGCCGGCGCCAACGGCTTAACGTGCCTTGGGGATATATAAGGGATCATCAACCTCCATTATTGGAGAGGCACAGAGGGAAGAAGAAGTCGATTTAAGTCAATAAACCTTGTTGTTCGTATTCTTTAGAAATGCCGTTCATTAGTCTCATGTCCTGTGGAATCGGATATTCACCGTACACAGCAAACACAACCTTGATAAGTATTATCTCCATCTGATAAATACGGCAGTTTCATGTTGACTTAAGGACTACCCACATTACGAGGGGCCCGACACAAGGCTGCAAACTAAAATAGATCTTAAATACATTTAGGCTTACAGACTACAATACTAAAACAAAATGGACTGACCACGTGCCGCCGACGCACATTGGGGCAGCAAACCGTAATTAGAGATATAAATTAAGTAAAAACATAAACACATTTTTTTGTATTAAACAGCACATAATTTTTTTTCAATATTCAAATTTAATTCAAAGTTTAGGCAATCTAATTTTTGTTTTATCACCAGATTAATTGTTAGCAATAACTCTAATTATTGTAGGAAACGCTTAAACTTGAGAAAATTATATTACATCCAGACTGGTCTAATGTTATTTATACAAATGTACGGTGGCCTCCAGTGGGAATCGAACACATGACCTGCGGCATGGTACCTAGTCAAAGGGACACCGCTAGGGAAACGAGATTTCGACAACACTTGGCTGAGATTTTCCCTAAGATTTTCTTTTTCATGTACAATAAAGTTCTCTATCTATAAGGGTAAGGGTTTCATTTATTTTTTTCATAATAACTCGATTCTCAGTTCAGATACAAAATATTGATTCAGTACTTTTTTTTCGAAGCGCTCGTGGCCTAGGCGAACCGAGTGATTGGAATCAATCACTTGGTGAAGCAACAACAGGCGCGGTCAGGTACAGGATGGGTGAGCGTCCCCTGACTACCGCTAGTGGCATTTTTCCGAGCGCTTCCGTACTTCGCAAGGCACGTTGAGCCGTGGGTGAGGGCTGTCATAACGCAGTCGTTAAGCCATGTCAGAGGCCTTATGGGCGGCTTGATAACTTCTGACAGTAAGGCCCGCCACTGTCTTACAATCCTCCACCAACCCGGACTTGGCCCCCGTGGTGGAGTATGACCTAACCTCCCTGCATTGCAGGAAGAGACCCGTGCCCCAGCAGTGAGGACATACAAGGGTTGATAACGAACGAACTTTTTTGTTGCCTTCTGTACTATCTACAATTAAGTTCTTTACATAATTCACCCATCATTTATCATTATTGAGGTATCGATCGAAAAAGTCAAAACTTTAGGTAATGATTTTTTTTTAATATTCGGGTTCACATGAATTATGAACCCGTTTTTTCCGACTTGATGACAGGACTATTAATCCTCTCGCTTACGAAGCAAACGGACTAACTTTTTGCCGTATATATGACTAAGGTCGGGATCGATTCTAGTTACCAAGCGAATCGGGGTCAAGGGAAGCGCCACACTCTTTACACAAGACCGCCCCGCTATGCTCGATAGCACTCTTATTCCAACACAATAGAGTTTAAATTAGCTTGTTTAGTTACCGGTTAAGGTGGTGTAAGAGCGAGGATTTGGTAGGTAACCAGTTATCGGTGACTTGTTCCGGCGAGAAGTGGAGGAGATAGCAGTTTTTGTTTTTGTAATTTGATGAGGACATTTTTAAGATTCCGTACGTCGAAAGGAAACACGGAACCTTCGTGCGATTCCGTTTTTAATTTGTTGTCGGTTCTTTTGTCTGTCAAGACCCTTTATCTTGGTAACGCGTGAAGGCGTCGAGTTGAAATTAAGTACTTTGGCATACTAATTAGTGCCACCAATGAAATAAAAATCATAACTTGTTTTTATAATACGTGTTTTTCAAAAAGTAACCATGATAAATCTTAACCATTAATGATAACTAAGAAAAATTTTAAACACCTATTTAAAGGTTAAAACTCGCGACCTCTGGCTAACCGTGCCAGAGGTCGCGGGTTCGAGTCCCGGCATGGGTGGAATTTTAGCCTCTAAATAGGTTTTTAAAATTGTCCTTGGCACGGGTTAGTGCATTAAAAAGAATAAAATAAGAACATACAGCCTAGAACGTAGAATCAAATTCTCGGACCTTAATTTATTTTCGCTAAAAGCATCCTAAAGCGCCTTAAAACCGTATACTCAGGTCTACAATCCCTTGAAGGGATCCCAGCTTCCCCATGGTCGATGTCCGTTGCACATCCACGCTCTCACAGTGAATGGTCACGTGGGCGGTGCTTCGTCCTTGAGGCATCCTCGGCATAAGGGGCTGTCGGTCAGTCCCATAGTGTGCAAGTGTTTATTCAGTGGGCCGTGGCCCGTCATAAGTGCGCAGATCGCATCTCCTCAGTCTCAGTTGCTTGCATCTTCTTCTTCTTCAGGCTATATTATGTAGTCCACTGCTGGACATAGCCCTCCCCTAATGAGCGCCATAGCGCCCTATCTTCAGCTAGCCGCATCCAGCATCTGCCGGCAGTTTTTCGCACATAGTCATCCCACCTGGTCGGAGGGCGTCCTACACTACATTGCTGGCATGTTAATGTACATTTGTGGAATATAGTAGCAATACCACTCGCTGTGACGGAAAATATCCTAAGGAAACCTGGGTTTCTGAGGTGTTTAAATACCTCAGAAAACTGCGTTTCCAATCCGCGCTGGGCACGCGTGGTAACCAGCTTGTTTTCTCTTTAAGATACCATTGATCCGCCTCAAAAAAATTAAAAAGACCTAAATTACGGTCGAAAAAAATTACACAACGTACATAAACTTACGCTTGTGTCCGAGAGGGGTAGTCAGAGATTAGAGTATAGCATTTGCCACGATCCTGGCAAATCTCGTTCGCTTCATTAGCATGATAAGCGTACTCGTAGTATTTTCGCATAAAAAACTTACTCAAATTACTTGGCTTCAACATTTCAATCTTCCTGCTTAAAAAGAACTATCGACCAAATATGAAATCGTCAGTAATAATAGCCTCTAATGAGCTTATACCAACAATCTATTCGGCTATTTCCAAAGAAATTTAACCTTTATTCCTTTAATTATAAAGTTAAACGCGTTTATAAGCACGCTGTGGCTTGGTCATGCAAAATTCAGTGCCTTATTGGACACCATTGTATTTCAACCGCGACCTAGATGTCTATTTCGTATTCAACGAACCGTATTCGTATCGTAACAAGGACTGTTTTCGTTCGTGCTGATGGTTTTTGGTGGTTTAGTTTGTAGATGAGTAATGGTAAAGAAATCTGCACTTCAAACCGACTTCAAAAAATGGTGGAGTTTCTGAATTCGTGTGTGTATATTTTTATTATGTTACTTATTCGCCACGTTTTCGGATTTTTTTCTTTTTTATGTAGCCTATAAAAGTCCCACTGTAGGACTTTCTCGCACAGACATGTGTGCTTAATTATCAGTCAAGGAATAATACATAGGGATGGCCTTTCATAGAGCCACAGGGTCTTGGAAGATTTAATGTAAAACGCAGAATGAATTGTGGTGTTTTATTTCTAAGTTGAAAGCAACAGCATACAACAGCATATATATAGAGAGAGCAGGGGCGTGCCCACTGCGGAATGGCAATTTTAAGCGCTGAGATATTACACTTTGGTTTCCTCACGATGTTTTCCTTCACAGTTAGCGAGTGGTATTGCTACGGTAACTTCACAAATGTACTTAACTTAGAAAACAAATTTTAAAAATCTATTTAGAGGCCAAAACTTCCACCCATGCCGGGATTCGAACCCTCTCTTCCTCTCCGACCTCTGGCTATCCGTGTCAGCGCTCTTCCAACTGAGCTACTGGGTTACTCACCGGCTTCAGTGAAATTTCGAACCTCTTTACAATACTCTCTGTATTACGCACAGAAAACAAAGTCATTGTTTAGTACATGCTGGTACTGGGAATCGAACCTGGGTCTCTCGTTTCCGAGGCCATCGTTCTACCCACTGAGCTACCGCAGCTGCAAAGCCGCCATGACGAATACACTCTCCAATTCTGTTGAGTACATAAATGGTATTGCGGCACTTGAAATGTCGGTTTTTATATTTTATTAAATAGTTTTCGGCATAAAAGTTTTCACTGCATGAAAGTTAATGTGGTGATTTAATGGTAGGATTTCGGTTCGCCGGGGAAAGTCACATTTTGTGATTTGTGATTTAAGAAATTTATTTCTCAATAAGAATACATTGGATTCACTTACTTGAGAAACAATAGTTATGTATATTAATAAATGTTATATAAAGCAAAACGCGCCGTTGCAATTCGCGTACAATTCTTGGAAGTAAGTAGAAAGTGGGTACATAGGATTTTTTTTTTTTTGTTAGTTTGATAATAAAAGTTTGCAATAAAAACGAACATAAGGTTGCGTTCACATTGTTGAGAGTTAAAAGCAAGCAAGAAGTTGAAGGCAGGTGTGAGGGCATACTAAAAACAAAAAATAGTGGAGAGCTTTAAGGCTTCAACAATGAAGTATCCCTCAAAATGTGGCTTCTCAGTAATCCCTTGTAGATAGGCAATGATTTGGCTTCCTTGATTTGGCTTCCTTGATTGAATTTTGGGTTGTACAAGTGGGTAATTTGATTTGTAAAGTACTTTTACTGGTAAAAAAGTATGAAATGCAGATACACGATCTGGTACCGGTGGTGGCATAGCGGTAGAATGCCCACGTTCGGGAGGCTTTTCTTTTTAAGTTAGATGAAAAGTATTTACTGCCATAAAAAGGTACAGCTTAGAAGCTCACCCCCACACTAGGCAAGGCCTTTCACGTGGGGGATAAGCTGTATTAGCAATACCACTACCTACCTGTGAAGGAAAACATCGTGAGGAAATCTAAGTGAGAGGTCTCACACCTTAGCGCTTGAAATTGCCAATACGTGGAAAACACGCATGAAAATGAAGCCAATAATATAACATAATATAACTATTACATACATGCACATACATTGTAGAGTTTTAGTCCGGATCTACTTACGGGTGTTGTTATATCTATCTATCTGTCTGTCTGTCTGTCTGTCTGTCTGTCTGTCTGTCTGTCTGTCTGTCTGTCTGTCTGTCTGTCTGTCTGTCTGTCTGTCTGTCTGTCTGTCTGTCTGTCTGTCTGTCTGTCTGTCTGTCTGTCTGTCTGTCTGTCTGTCTGTCTGTCTGTCTGTCTGTCTGTCTGTCTGTCTGTCTGTCTGTCTGTCTGTCTGTCTGTCTGTCTGTCTGTCTGTCTGTCTGTCTGTCTGTCTGTCTGTCTGTCTGTCTGTCTGTCTGTCTGTCTGTCTGTCTGTCTGTCTGTCTGTCTGTCTGTCTGTCTGTCTGTCTGTCTGTCTGTCTGTCTGTCTGTCTGTCTGTCTGTCTGTCTGTCTGTCTGTCTGTCTGTCTGTCTGTCTGTCTGTCTGTCTGTCTGTCTGTCTGTCTGTCTGTCTGTCTGTCTGTCTGTCTGTCTGTCTGTCTGTCTGTCTGTCTGTCTGTCTGTCTGTCTGTCTGTCTGTCTGTCTGTCTGTCTGTCTGTCTGTCTGTCTGTCTGTCTGTCTGTCTGTCTGTCTGTCTGTCTGTCTGTCTGTCTGTCTGTCTGTCTGTCTGTCTGTCTGTCTGTCTGTCTGTCTGTCTGTCTGTCTGTCTGTCTGTCTGTCTGTCTGTCTGTCTGTCTGTCTGTCTGTCTGTCTGTCTGTCTGTCTGTCTGTCTGTCTGTCTGTCTGTCTGTCTGTCTGTCTGTCTGTCTGTCTGTCTGTCTGTCTGTCTGTCTGTCTGTCTGTCTGTCTGTCTGTCTGTCTGTCTGTCTGTCTGTCTGTCTGTCTGTCTGTCTGTCTGTCTGTCTGTCTGTCTGTCTGTCTGTCTGTCTGTCTGTCTGTCTGTCTGTCTGTCTGTCTGTCTGTCTGTCTGTCTGTCTGTCTGTCTGTCTGTCTGTCTGTCTGTCTGTCTGTCTGTCTGTCTGTCTGTCTGTCTGTCTGTCTGTCTGTCTGTCTGTCTGTCTGTCTGTCTGTCTGTCTGTCTGTCTGTCTGTCTGTCTGTCTGTCTGTCTGTCTGTCTGTCTGTCTGTCTGTCTGTCTGTCTGTCTGTCTGTCTGTCTGTCTGTCTGTCTGTCTGTCTGTCTGTCTGTCTGTCTGTCTGTCTGTCTGTCTGTCTGTCTGTCTGTCTGTCTGTCTGTCTGTCTGTCTGTCTGTCTGTCTGTCTGTCTGTCTGTCTGTCTGTCTGTCTGTCTGTCTGTCTGTCTGTCTGTCTGTCTGTCTGTCTGTCTGTCTGTCTGTCTGTCTGTCTGTCTGTCTGTCTGTCTGTCTGTCTGTCTGTCTGTCTGTCTGTCTGTCTGTCTGTCTGTCTGTCTGTCTGTCTGCCAGTACATATACATTGCTTCGGCACCCACTATGGACACCCTGTGTCGTGGGAACCAGAAACAACGACATCACAAACACGTACACATTCAAGACCTGAGTTTTGTCGGGTTCGAACCCGGGACCTCTCGCATGGTAGGCAGATGCGCTGCCGCTGCGCCACAGAGGTCTTCAAATATCTCTCTGAGAGAAGGCCTGAGCCCTGCAATGGGACGTATGAGATGGTTGCAGCCTCTGGTGGTACCTTCACTTACTCTTGATGGGGGAAGAGACTACTCGGACGCTGCAGTGCCTGGGACGTTGTATTAAATTGGAGTGCGCTTACCCAGCCCCAAATTTATGTTTATTTTACTTATAAAGGCTAATTTAAACACGGTCAGATAACAGTGTATGGATTTGGAAACACCTGAGTACTTTTAGATACGACACGACATTGAAAACGTTGGCGTCACTATTTTAGTCCCAATTTATAACTAGAACATTCTCTGTCACTAAACGCCCGTAAACATCCGTAATGGGGGGTGGTTCTTATCAATACGAGGGACTTTTACTATTGAAAAAACGTTAAAATTGCAATGTAAAACAATTTTAGCAATGGCCATTGTTCTAAATGTTGACAGTAGTTACAAATGATAAGGATTTTTTGTTTGAAAAGGTTAGCCCATACTCTACCGCGGGGCTAAGTCCGGGTTGGTGGAGGTATTTATTTGCCTCAAATATGTATAATACTATTGTAATGACATTGTACGGTTGGTTAGTTGACTACGATAAGAGGCAAATAACAGCTACAGTCGTGCTAATAACATTCTATTAAACGACCATGTGAGTATTAGCAGATGTGAGACGCAGAACTCAGCGTCCGTGACGAAATTTTCTATTTTTTTTGTTCTCGAAATTTCGACTCCCACCTCCAGCCTGACCCCACAAAATCCACCCATCATCATTACAATCGTAAAACGACAAAAGTCTCGAGTCGTGAGATGGCACAGCGTCATTACCCGGTTACACCACCCCACATGCACGTCTATTGCCGAAATGGCAGCCGTGACAGTTATGGCCACAGAGTGTATTCGTAAACCGATCAAGCGCGTGTAGAAGGGCTACTTTACTGGCTGGGATTCGGACAGTCTATACCTGCTAGACGATTTGGTGTCCGAACGATTTTGATCGTCGAACATAAGTACATCGAAAATAGATACATAAAGTCACGCTTGTATTCCGGAGTGTTAGGCAGACGCAAGGGTTTTGTACTTGTCACGATCCTGTAAAACAAACCATTATGTGGAGTTACAGTAGTTGCGTTATTTGATAGATGATGCTGTAACCATTTATCTGTTAAAACGAATAGACTATGAATGTACTTCTATGTAGAACAATATTTTCCTGGGGGTTGCGACAATGTTAGGGCGCGTGTAACGCGAATTTAATCCCTGATGTTTCGAAAAATTTAACATAAACACACACCTGTATCCCGGAAGGGTAAAGCTAAAGAATTTATTGCCTCATCAAAAACAACTTAAACAATGTAAGACTTAAAACTAGGTATTATAAAATAAGGCAAAAGGTAGTGGCTCAGCTGGTGTTGACCCAGGTCAGCCCCGGACAGCGCTAGTTTTCAGCTACTGCCTTCTCCCTAAGGGTAGGCAGAGGCCAGAGTACGCCACTTGTCACGATCCAGATAGGTCTCTTTCGCTTCATTAACATGCATTAGTCGTCGCATGCCCGCACGCCTGTTTCAGGTATAAAAATAACAATGCAACTGGTCTAAAAAAATCAATGCTAATTTTGCTTAAAATGGACTTTCTGTTTGTACCTGTTTTGTGACTGAAGGCACAATTTCACACCTTGACCTACTCTCTACTTAGATAACAATCGTTGTGCGATTTATCAACTGAATTTCTGTTTTTGCTATCCCACATTTTATTCTCTTCAATAACTTAATTTATTATACGCACGTCCTTTATGAGGGTTTTCTAAACATTTTATTGGTGAAAGAACTTTTTAAATCGACTAGGTAGTTTAAGAAATGAATCGAGTTGAAGGTTTAGGTGTCATGTGTAAGATTAATACTCCTCAGCCATTGATGTCTGTGTGTTGCAAATTGTTAATTGCTATGCGTAGGCATTTTTATTACATCTTTTGTTTAACCTTTCCATTGATTTGAGCATTTCAATTTGTTTGATTCTGTGAACCTTTAAGATTTGTGAGGTTTTCGCTTTACAGATTTCTCTCGCGATTTGCGTTTTGTTTTGTTCCAACATCATTGTTCGTTTTGTCTTCTATCGATATGACCTACTCACGACGAAAAGCGCCATTATGCTTTATGACAGTCATTGTTTCCATTTTATCTTTTAAATATCTTTCACTGGGTGATTCCCCAAAATCGTTACTGTTCCCTCACCGACTTTTGCTCAATTCTCAAGTTTGATATACCAATATTTGTGTTTTTATATGCAAGCCTTAAGTTTTTCACATTCTTGCTCTACAATAGGTAATAAAATCAAGCTTTCCCGTAGTTTCTCAAAATCTTATCTGTTCTCTTCTTTTCTTTTTTTTTCTTTCGTTCTCTTCGATTTTAGCCCAATTTCATTCTCCAGTTTGAAATGCTTTGTTGTTTTTTTATATGCGAGCCTTTAAGTCCACTACATTCCAAGTCAGCAATTATAGCTAATCAAATCTGGCATACCCGCGACTTTTCGCAAGTATTCACTCGCAGCCAATTATTACTTTACTGCCTCTAGTAATTTAGTATATTTCAAAACTTCGCCTTGACCTGGAGCGCAGACGAGTTTTTTGCCATTTTTTAGCTTTATTTGCAACTTGTGAAAACCATTGTTTGCCGTAACGCTGGCGTTTGCACGTGTTCGCTTAGAGCGATGGGGTTTTAAGCCCTAATTCTTTAGCAATAAGGTTGTTATTGTATCTGGTTGTGGGGTGATTAGAAACCTCTTGTAAAATGAATGGTGGTGTATTGTATGGCCGTTGAGAAATATTACAATGCGCACTCTAGTGCAGGTTCTAGTTTACGAGCTCCATGCAAATTAGTTTCTGTTACAATTTTCCGTTAGCCTATTTTGTGTCCCACTGTTGGGCAAGGAGGCTTTTGCCTTTATCATACTGCTCTTTGACATTCCCCTTCCATGGAATCTATCCCTCCTAGTGAATGAAGCGAAAGAGATTGGCAGAATCGTGGCAAGAGTAACAGAACCCTCGTGGCTTACGTACCGCCATCTCCGCCTGGCAGACCAAGGCGTGGAAACGGCTTTATCTGAAGACCGGAATAGAGGAACAGCTTGATTAAATCTCACTTCATTCAATTACGCTTCAAAAGCTGTAAAAACAGATTGTTATTACAAACAGATATATCAAACAGGTACATAAAACTCTCGTGTCTCGGTTTGTGTTATCTATCGAACTCCCGAAGCTGCTTCACGGATTTTTATGAAACTTTTTGTATACATTTGGTCGTTCTGAGAATAGGTCGTAGGCCAATTATTGTGACAAAACAACGTTCACGGGGTCAGCTGGTAAGTAAGTATAAATCGAGCAAATATTGATTGTCACAATTAAAATATCTAAATCGGTAATGTACTCCGAGCTCAGGCTTAGGCATGCGTCATTCATTGGCTTAATTTTTAAATTGCGTAATTTTTAATTTTTAATTTTACTCTTGTTTACCTAACGTATGGAATGTTGATATTGTTGGTTATCCAGAAACAATGTTATGTATGTTTTACTAAAACTGAAAATCAAATCCATAAGCTCTCTAGCGCTTTGCAGAATTCATATAGGGGAAAATCTATTTTGGACTCTTGTCTCCTAAAACATAAAGTGACATGATAAATGGTAAGCTAAGAGGTTTATTAATTATATTATTTTTAATGCACTAACCCGTGCTAAGGACAATTTTAAAAACCTATTTAGAGGCTAAAAATTCCACCAACGTACCTACGTAATACAGAGAATATTGTAAAGAGGTTCGAAATTTCACTGATGCCGGTGAGTCGCCCATTAGCTCAGTTGGAAAGAGCGCTGGCACGGATGGCCAGAAGTCGCGGGTTCGAATCCCGGCATGGATGGAATTTTTAAAAAAGGTTTATTAATTTTTAAGTGAATTGTGTACCTACTGGAGAAAATAAAATATATTTGTATTCTCGCTGGATACAATCAAAAGTCTGGTTGTATTTCCATGTATATGATGTCCTTGTTTGGTTACCATAGTACGGGGTATCCTAGTTTGGGACCAGGACAAGGGATTGTATGAGGAAGTTATTATTATTACGACGACCTCCGTGGCGAAGCGGTAGCACATCTGTCTACCATGCAAGAGGTCCCGGGTTCGAATCTCGGTTGGGGACAAAAGAAAAACCCAGGTCTTGGATGTTTACTAGTTTGTGATGTCGTTGTTTCTGGTTCCCGCGACACAGGGTATCCTAGTATGGGGCCAGAACCAATGTATGTGCCTGTATGTAAATGTTATGTTATTATCACGACAAAAAATATGAACTCAAAAATTAAGAACTTTTTTTCGTATCTTATTGTCGGCGCCTGCCGGTATATCGGACGGTGGGCTTATTAGAAGAAATGCAATGTTGTACCATGTTTTTTTTTGGGTTTGGGAGCAGGACAAGCGATTGTGTGAGGAAGTTATCATTTGTATATTTTCAGTTCATAAGGGCGGAGCGTGTTACTGGAGCCAATCAATAGCCCACCATTAGCTAAATCCGTCTAGCGTCTTGATATTATTATGATGGCGATGCTTCCTTTAATAGCCGTAATGTCGGCTACTGAGCATAATGCGGCGTGGGCCGACACTCTAGCCATCTAGGTCGTGATACGACCTACATTCAATAGGCCCCATTCGAGAGGAGTCGTGTTGACTTGACTTTGTGTAATAGGCTACTTAAGTTTCAAAAATAACACTGTAAGAATAACGCAATATCTGCAAATCGTTGCAGTCAAATAACGTTAAATCAGCAAACCTTTTTTTTTCATTGAAATAACGCAAAATCTGCTACCCGTTTCTTCGGCGAAATAACGTGTTATCAGCAAACCGTTTCTTCAGTAAAATAACGTTAAATAGCAAACCGTTTCTTCAGTAAAATAACGCTAATTGTGCCACCCGTTTCTTCGGTAAAATCTACAAACCTTTATTTTTCAGTAAATTAGCAGAGGTTTGAAATTCTTAATATTACTTTCCATACAAATCGAACACGCCACTTTTGAAGATATTTTTTTTTAATTAAGTTAAAATTTTATTTATTTTGTTTGTGATTTGGAAAATTGAGTTTTTCTTTGAAATGATAGACTTGGTCCCATATTCATGAAGTTAGGATCTGTTGATGAAATCCTGGAGAATTCGAGCGAACTCTTCAAATTTTAAAGGTACGCTTGAAGCGATTTGGTTGTTTTTATAGTGACTCGTGCATTTGCTTTCGCAAAAGACGATTTTGCGGAGTCATAGCGAGATTCAGAAAAAATCGTGAATTAAAAAGGTTTAAATGAAAAATAGAAACCGAATTTAAAACACTACAGCATTTAAAGCGCAGATATAATGTAAGCGAATATGACCTTAAAATTCTATTTAGATATTGTAGAAATATATTCAGGAGTTGGTGCCCAAAATTTACGTGTTAGTTGAATCTTGGCACCGGCTCCTATTATACCTCCACAATACCTACATTGAATTTAGATGTCATATTCGTTTATATTATTTCCATGTTTTTAGTGCTGTACTGTTTTGTACAGCACTAAAGTCACTTTTAGCTATTGATTTATAACAAAAATTCTTGATCAAGTTCCCCGTTTTATAGTTATATATTAAACGTCTTTATAATAAATTTTCTTTCTTTCTTTTTTTCTTTCTAAACGGGTCTAATCACGATTATTTATAAGGTGAAACGTAGTTACCTTATTTCCCGACGTTTCGGCAGCAGGTTACAGTTGCCGTGGTCTGGGGTTAATATATAACTATGTATGAGTATTTTTATTTTATTTTATTTATTAAGGCACACACCAACATCACAAACACACTACTAGTAAAACCTTAAATCAATAACTGAGGGCTGGCGTTTGTGCCAATTACAGGACTCACAATTTAACATTAACGACTTATTCTAACAAATAAACTGATATAGTATTGCTATTAGGCTTACAAATATTTATACAGGTATCAGAAAGCTAGCTGAGATCGATTTTAGATTTAAAACACCCCAGTCCATCACAAAATACATCTAGATCATACGCCTTCCAACATTCATTATAAGTTCTTAGCATTCTATTTATCGGAGCATTTTCTCCCATGTTAGTCCTACAGAATGGCAGAGAAAAAAATGTCCTTATTAATTAGTCTTGAGTTAGGCCTTGGTACTTTAAGAGATATACATTCTAATAGGTCCTCACAATGCGCTATGCAGTATCGCGATCATTAAGAAATACTTCCCCGTTTTCGTACTCTTGTGTGAACGTTGATTGCCGCCAATGTCTCATGTCAGCTCTCCGCTTGTCCCACAGATTATGTAGCTGGGGGTGAGCTCTTCACACATCTCTACCAGAGAGAGCACTTCAACGAGGACGAGGTTCGGATATACATCGCTGAGATCATACTGGCTCTCGAGCAACTGCACAAGGTACGCCATTTCGTGTATAATTCCTCTTGTATGGTCCAGAACGAGTCATCATTTTGATAACAATGTAACAGAATACTAGAATACCAATAGCAGGAACTGGTCTTTTCTCATCAACTTTGGTGAACCCAAGACAAAAAGGTCTGTGCCTCGGCTTGTAACTAATGTACAACAATATGCAACTAGTTGCCGATTTTCAGGCAAAGCCTTTTCTTAAACTAAATTATACTAATGTTATGAGGATTAAGAACACACGCGCATGATGACAGATGTAAAAACTTAACATATAGGTATATAAATCCTATCCACTACAGCCCTTGAAGGACACCAGAAGCCAAGGATTGTTTGTGCAGCAGCCATTTACGACATTTAATTCGGAACGTTGGAAGGGTACGAGCAGCGCGCAAAGGCGGCGGCAGGTCATTCCAACATTTCGATGCTGCAATGTAAATTCTTCACGATGAAATTGAATTGAAAGGAAAACCTAACCGGATCACCCTACCCGCAGCTCGGCATCATCTACCGCGACATCAAACTCGAAAACATCCTGCTGGACGCGGAGGGTCACATCGTCCTCACGGACTTCGGTCTTTCCAAGGAGTTCTACGGCAACGAGCGGCGCGCCTACAGCTTCTGCGGCACCATCGAATACATGGCGCCCGAGGTCGTGCGCAGCGGCTCGCAGGGACATGATATTGTGAGTACTTCTTCTTAAGTCTTAGGTGCTGGAATCGCTCGCAGCCCCCCGGCTGCCTGAGTAATCTTAAACGATCGCGAAGGTTAAGCGGCATAGCATGTATGGGTTTTTCGGAATCGGAACCGCACGGATTTTTCCGTGCGGTTCGTGTGCCCTGAAACGGATTTGTTATCCAGAGATGTATCTGTGCTTCGACGTTTTCTATATAACGTGCCAATTGTAGGTTGGGTTTGAAGATGCTATCTCTATAACTTAAATTTGTGGGGTAGAATTGTTTACACATCAAATCGCCAATTAAGAAAGAATTAATTACTCAAATATTGGCCAATGGCACTGAGGCTTCTGACATGGCTTAACGACTTCCATTACATGACAGCCGCCACCAACGGCTTAACGTGCCTTGCGAAGCGCGGATGCGCTCGGAAAAAATGCCACTAGGGGTAGTCACGGAATCAAGCACCAGTCCGCGGTTGCTGTTGTTTAACCCAAGTGATTCCAATCATTCGGTTCGACTAGGCCACGAGCGCTTCATTAGAACATAAGACACACTGACAACTTAAAATGATATTCCACTGTAATGCCCGTCGCATTATATCAGTTCACACAGCGACACTTGCGATGTCATTCTTATCGATCGTCGCGTGCGTCTTTGGGAATCGATACAACTGTGCGTATTGTGAGTATGGTGACCGTGTTACGGACCTGTATGACTCACGCCTGTTACGCGAGTAAGGTAAATATTTATCGCATTGTTTGTGTGCCTCTCGAACTGGTGCTCTATTGATGGAGACAAGCGATTTGTGATTTAGCTCCTATGACGGATGGGTCATTTTGGATTGTCGATCTCGAATCTGTCTTTCGAAGTTGTGTAGGCACCAGTATACCAAACATCTGTTAGTGTCAATCCACTGTTAACGGTTGTCAGTTGTTTTGTATGCCTTTTGGCGAACTGTACTGTTGTTATCAGTAGATTAGCACCTGACTATCTAGTCAGTGTACGAGGAATAGGGGGTAAATCTGTGCCTAGGTTTTATTGTAACTCGGATCCGGACATGTTCGGATTTTAAGTTTGTTTGGATGTTTTAGATAGAGTCGCCCATTGGATCAATTGGTAGAGCGCTGGCACGGATAGCCAGAGGTTGCGGGTTCGAATCCCGGCATGGGTGAAATTTTTAGCCTCTAAATAGGTTTTTAAATTATCATTTATACTATTTTTAATGCACTAACCCGTGCTAAGGAGCAAATTTAAAAACCTATTTAGAGGCTAAAAATTTCACCCATGCCGGAATTCGAACTTGCAACCTCTGGCTATCCGTGCCAGCGCTCTACCAATTGAGCCAATGGGCGACTCACGGCATCAGTGAAATTTCGAACCTCTTTACACTTATGCAATTATTACAGTAATGCAATTTGCTTAAGTCAGATGTCGCTGCCTGTACGTAATACAGAGAATAGTGAAAAGAGGTTCGGAATTTCACTGATGCCGTGAGTCGCCCATTGGCTCAATTGGTAGAGAGCTGGCACGGATAGCCAGAGGTTGTGGGTTCGAATCCCGGCATGGGTGAAATTTTTAGCCTCTAAATAGGTTTTTAAATTATCATTTAATTTTATTTACTTTGGACGGAAATTTGAAACAAGTTTCTTTTAAATGGTTACACTACTCACGTCTATATCCCCCCCGTACTCCAAGTAAAAAAACTTGAATAATTTTGTCTATTCTTTTTCTATTTTCGTTACTCGTGTCTGTCGAATGCGTTCACTTCCTCTTACCGTCCCACTGTTTGCTCGCCACACTTTTTAATCTTATCTCAAAAGGAGTAATGAATGACCAGACATCTTCAGAAGTGCCGCTAAATTCAACGGGCACCGTTAAGGCGTTCTTAGACTAGAACGCTTTTATTGACATACTAGCTGTGCCCCGCTGTTTATTAGGAAAAATAAACTGTGTCCTAGCAGTAAAATATGTTTTCCCGTAGTAAAACGTAGCCTATGTGTTAATCCAGGGTGTCGTCTAACTGCATACCAAATTTTATTAAAATAGCTCCAGCCGTTTAGACGTGAACAAGTAACAAACATACACATTCACAAACTGTCGCCTTAATATTTTTTTGCGCGTTTATAGTGTGATAGTATAATATAGTGTGATGTGATGTGATAGTGTGATGTGATTTGATAGTGTGATATAAAAATCTCGCAAATTACTTCAGCCAGATGGCGCTGCCTGTACGTAATACAGAGAATAATTGTAAAGAGGTTCGAAATTTCACTGATGCCGGTGAGTCGCCCATTAGCTCAGTTGGAAAGAGCGCTGGCACGGATAGCCAGATGTCGCGGGTTCGAATCACGGCATGGGTGGAATTTTTAGCCTCTAAATTGGTTTTTAAAAATCTCGTGTCACAGTGTTTGCTAACGAACTCAGCCGAAATGGTTTTACGTTTTTTTTTTGTGTACATATGGTAGTCTTGAGTGTTAGATAAATATTGGATTATTAAATAGTTGAGTGTCCCAACTAACAAACATAAAGTAAATCCTTTCGCAGCTAAAATCAATCTTCTTCGAATAGTCTCTTGTTCTTTTTGCCGCTCGCGACAAGTAGGCTACCTGATTACTTGATTAGCTAACTTACATAAACACTGTGTCGTCACTCCAATCGATATAAAAAAGCCAATTTTGCGCCACATTAAAACGTCACACCGATTCAAAAGGGCCCTTCGCAAATTACGCCGGTTACCCAACGTATCTATCGGTCGGACTCAATGGGTCGGTGGCATGGTGTCAGTGTCTACCGTGACAGTATTGGCTTTCTGTAAAAAAAATAGTTATAAAGAGGAAAACCCGCCGTCTTAAAAGACAAGCCCTAGAGTATTTTTTTTGCTATACCCTTCAAATATATAAATTTTAATGTTTTATTGGTTTTTTGAATTTTATAAAAATTTTGTTGTTTTTCAACGAGGTGTTCATAAATTATAATAAAATTAAAAACAAATAAAAACATTTAAATGTGTGGTCTAAAAGAACAAAATTATTATGTTGAACGTCAAAGCCGTTAGTTTCAGAAAACACAGAGCGCGGAGTAGCTAAAAAACCGGCCAAGTGCGAGTCAGACTCGCGCACCGAGGGTTCCGTACAAACCTGTATTATAGACCTGAGTATTTGGTAAGAATTTAAATTTAATACCTCTACGCGTTTATGAGGAAATGGGTAGTAAGTTTAAAATTATTAAAAAAATATATATTATGTGATGTAACTAAAAATTTATGGTTTTCGTAATTTTTCCTTTATCTATGCTATAAGACGTTGCTTCGTACCAAATTTCAAGATTCTGAGTTCACGGGAAGCACCCTGTAGGTTTTGATTCCCTTGCAAGTGTCGAAAATTTGCGGCATAAACGGCTGTATCTTTTGATTGCGTTGGCTTAGAAGTTTGATTTTTTCACAGCTTCAAGGGACAGTAGACCTGAGTAATTGATATTCTGAGTAATTAAATTTCAGCTTCATACCTCCACGCGTTCCTGAGAAAAAGGGTCTTGACAGACGGACGGACGGACGGACAGACGGACAACAAAGTGATCCTATAAGGGTTCCGTTTTTTCCTTTTGAGGTACGGAACCCTAAAAAGAAACTTTACTTTTATTCTTATCAAAAATTTTGCGGTTGCCTAGTTTTAACCGTCTATGTGGTCTCTTATTTATAATAATATGATAATTTCACAATTGTGTACACATTATTCCCGTAACTCTTTGAAATTGTCGGCGGATTTGGTTGGCTCAAAGATTTCCTATAGAAATAAAAATCTCTTCATCGACAGTAACCGTAGGGAAGCCACAACGTTGTGTTCTTGAAACAACATACGTACGCGCGAGAAACATTACCCTCGTTCGCTTTCGTAGTCGGGTAAAAGGGAGACCTTTTTTTTATTGTTGCTGAGTTGGAAATAGGAACTCGTGGCAAGTTGGCAACGTAATTTTTATTTTGCTCGTGGGAAGCCGCGCCAATCAGTCTCTTTCATTTGGATTGTGCCTTAGCTAGGGCTGCCACCATAAAAAAATCAGGCCCGGGGACTTAGAGAGAGACGTTTTTCCACAGACCCCAGATATTCATCACGATTAAGGAGTAAGACTCAGTACCTTCGCACGTTCGTAGTAAGGCCTCCAATTGTACTATCTTCTTCTTTTGGTTATATTGTGTAGTCTACTGCTGGAAATAGCCCTCCCCTAATGAGCGCCATAGCGCCCTGTTTTTAGCTTGCATCGGCGTCCAGCATCTGCCGGCAGTTTTTCGCAGATCGTCATCCCACCTAGTCGGAGGGCGTCCTACACTACGTTTGCCGAGTTGAGATCTCCATTCAAGAACGCGTTTACTCCAACGGTTTTCGGTTCTTCGCGAAATCATTGATGCTAAGTGTCATACATAAGTATGGCACTTAGCAGCCTTTGATTCTATATGCCTCAATTGTACCATATCACACTAATAATATAAAGGAAATAGTAGAAATGAGGTCCTTGAGAAGTATGTGTAGTGTTACTTTGAATGACAGGATACGCAATAGTCTGATCAGAGAACGTTGTGGACTGAAACAGGATGTAGTGACTAGAATTGAGAAAGGAATGTTGCGTTGGTTTGGACATGTGGAGAGGATGAAGGAAGAAAGATTGACGAAACATATATTGCGAATGTGAGTGGAAGGGTTGGTAAGGGTCGTCCCAGGCGGACATACATCGACCAGATAGGGGATGTATTAGCAAAGGGAAAGATAAAAATTACCCGGAACCGGCGTGCGTGCATGCAACGACTTATGAACGTTGATGAAGCGAATGTGATCTGTCAGGATCGTGGCAAGTGGCAGTCCCTGGTCTCTGCCTACCCCTCTGGGATACAGGCGTGAGGTTATGTATGTATGTATTTATTATAATGTATGTGTAATATAAATATTAAGTGTGATTTCATTTAGCCATTACATCTTAATACCATAAATAGGTAGGAAAACTCTGACCTCCTCCGTATCCACCGCCTTTAGAGCCGGCGATTGTGAAAAATCAAATCGTTCTCGGAGTTCCTTAACAATTGTGTTTTAGTAAATAAGGCCGTTAAACTTTTAAAAAATTCGAATTTAGAACTGGCATGCCACTGCTAGGCAATAACGGTATTTCACCTCGACCGTTGAATAATTTCGTCAAATTCTTCAACTTAGTCGCACTGCCGTCTCTTTCGCTCTCGGCGGCGGCACGGTCTCACCTCTCTGTCGCACATCCGGACCGTGACCCAAATGTTGTGTTAATTCGGATGCTATCTCTACTGCACTTGGTCACTGAACAAGAATAACCGTTTATGCAGCGCAACATGACCTGTGTATGATATCAACCCTTGTATGTCCCTTGTGCTGGGGCACCACGGGTCTCTTCCAGCATCGCAGGAAGGTTAGGCCATACTCCACCACGGGGGCCAAGTTTTGGTTGGTGGAAGATTGTAAAACAATAGCGGGCCTTACTGTCAGAAGTTATCAAGCCGACCATAAGGTCTCTGACATGGCTTAACGACGGCGATTACATGACAGCCGGCACCACCGGCTTAGCGTGCCTTCCGAAGCACGGAAGCGCTCGAAAAAAATGCCACTAGCTACCTGTGTATGATTTGTGTCAAAAGCATAAAAGCATTGTGATAACTAGCGCCTCCAATGAAATAAAAATCGTAACTTGTTTTCTAATATGTTCCTGCTGGAAACAAAAAAAAAGCCCACGTCTTGGATGTTTACATGTTTGTGATGTTTTTTCTGGTTCCCACGACACAGGGTATCCTAGTGTGGGGCAAGAAGCAATGTATGTGCTTGTATGTAAATGTTAGGTTAAATAATGAACATATTAAGTTCAAAAACTGTGACAGCTATTTTCAGAACCTACAGTCTAGATTGTACTGTAGGTTCTAAACTTTAGAACCTTGGATCAACAACCTAAAAGACGGCCGTTATTGGCAAAACTGCCTTAAAGACTTGAAGAAAATTCTTGGCTTTAGTTTTGTTCTTTCTAATTTCCTTCAGCAACTTTCCATCGTAAGGTTGTCCGGAAGAAATTGCATTTAGCAATAAGGCCGCCAATTGTATGTATATTTGCAATTGTTTTGTATTTGTTGTTTTTCCAGTGTACAATAAAGAATAATCTTATCTTTGTTTGTTTGTTACACTTTATTGCACAATAAAATCGCTATTAAAAGTAAAACTTAAATAACTGGTTTGTGATAAAAATTACGTTAAAAAATTTGGTTCATGTCAGTAGGTTCTTAAAAGCCTTTCGGAGCACTTGGTCCATATTACCAAAATCACAAATATATTAAATGGTCCATAATATCAGGACGTAAGCAAGGAGGTGTTAAATTCTAACACTAGCTGTGCCCCGAAGTGTTGCCCGCGGCTCATCGTTTTTCCCATGGGAATAAGATATTTTCCCACAGTAAAACGTAGCCTATGGTAACTAACATCCAGGGTGTCGGCTAACTCCATACCAAATTTTATTAAGATCGCTCCAGCCGCTTAGATATGAAGAAGTAACATATACACAGTCAGAAACTTTTCTATTTTTAATATTACTGTGAAGTTTGATGTGATTATTGAACGGATTTCATGAAAAGGTCACCGTATGGGCGATGATCCGAACCGGGTTTACCCCTGAACTAAGTTCAGGCGAAATTGACGTTGGGCCACGTCACTGAAGATATTATTTATGAGCATCTACTGACATTGACCTCCCTGCTACCTTGGACTGACAATGTAAAACATGCTGATACAATACTCTGTAGTATGTATTACCATATCTAGTGGGTGAGCGTGTGCGTTGAATCAGTTCTGGGCGCCTGGTGTTTTAACTTTTGAATAAAAATGAAAATTGAAATTATAAATAAAAAAGAACCGACTTTAAATGAATAAAAAAGAACCGACAACCGTTGGAGTCAACGTGTTCTTGAGTGGAGACCGCGACTCGGCAAACGTAGTGTAGGACGCACTCCGACCAGGTGGGATGACGATCTGCGAAAAACTGCCGGCAGATGCTGGATGCGGCAAGCTGAAGACAGGGCGCTATGGCGCGCAATAGGGGAGGGCTATGTCCAGCAGTGGACTACATAATATAGCCTGAAGAAGAAGAATAAAAAAGTAATAACGGGACCAACCTAGATATTTCGCAATGTGTTACGTTCGTCAATTTGGGTCCCGCCTACTTAGGGCCGTTTTCTCCATAGAACCAAATCTAGATTACGGCAAGCTAAATCCGGTTTTGGACTCCTAATCGAGATTACAATAACAAATTGGATTTCTCCAACATCGTAAACCAAAGTTTAAACTGAAGTCTCTGAACGGCCGATATTGGACGATTAGTTTCTAAAACCAGATTAACAGTCAGACAAATGTCAGATATCAGCTACCAAAAGACGTCAAAGGTTTTACTTTACCAAATATTGTTTTCACTATTGGTGAATGTTGGATCCCTTTTTCGTTACAACATCATCTTTTATGAAAGCCGTTCAAAATTTATTTCGCACAAAACAAACCGCGCCAGAAACCAAATTCAGAATTGCCGAAAAAGTTTATGAAATTACACAGAATAACCGGAAATATCACAGAATTCTCGACATTTGAGACAGCTGCGTTTCAAAATAAAAAAATTAACCCTCAAATCTTAGTGTTTTTCGTCTAATCTGTAACTAGAACTAGATTTCGTGAACTAGATCAAAAAGTTACGGGAGAAATCGGATGGTCATAAATCTATTTTTTTAACTTCGTTCAAGCATGATCCGGATTATGAAATCCAGTTTTGCGCAGCAAATGGAGAAAACGGCCCTTAGTAGTTAAAGCTCAGCCGTCGGATTGTTGATTATTATTTTATAGCAGCTTTTGATTTTCGTCATTTTCTTCTTCTTCTAGTGCCTCTCCATCACGCACATTCAGTGCAATTCTGAATAGCTCCTCCGCGGTCTCTATTTTTCGTGATTTATATCATTTTATACTATTTTTATTTTTAATGCACTAACCCGTGCTAAGGACAAATTTAAAAAACCTATTTAGAGGCTAAAAATTTCACTCATGCCGGGATTCGAACCCGCAACCTCTGGCTATCCGTGCCATAGCCAGAGGATAGCCAGAGGTTGCGGATTCGAATCCCGGCATGGGTGAAATTTTTAGCCTCTAAATAGGTATATAATTTTAGTTAAAATTACGCCGATTTTACATACATACATACATACATACATACATACATACATACATACATACATACATACATACATACATACATACATACATACATACATACATACATACATACATACATACATACATACATACATACATACATACATACATACATACATACATACATACATACATACATACATACATACATACATACATACATACATACATACATACATACATACATACATACATACATACATACATACATACATACATACATACATACATACATACATACATACATACATACATACCCTCCTTTTGGGCTCCATCGCAGTCGGGTAATAAGTGGAGCGGTGGCGCTCAAAGAAATCATTTTGTTTTGGTGAATTTTACGACGGCATCTTATCAAGAGATTACAAAATTGATTCGACAAATGATTACTTCATGATTTGTTTTGATAGTTGTTTAGTCGTCGAGAAACCGACCTTGTAAATATAAATGTTGTTATACTTAAAGTCTATCTTTATATAAATTAAGAAATAGTCGTAGAGTGAGAAAATAGTCATTAGTTGGATAGATAGAGATATAGATAAATAGGTAGAACATTTGGGAAGGCTTTTGCCGAGCAGTGAGACACTAACATAGAGGACATTTGAGAGGAAACATTGCGAAATTCCGTTGTAAAATCTAACTGTGAAGTAGGTACTCGGGGCTGTAAGTGCCAGATGTCGCTGCCTGTACGTAATATAGAGAATATTGTAAAGCGGTTCCAAATTTCACTGATGCCGGTGAGTCGCCCATTAGCTCAGTTGGAAAGAGCGCTGGCACGGATAGCCAGAGGTCGCGGGTTCGAATCCCGGCATAGGTGGAATTTTTAGCCTCTAAATAGGTTTTAAAAAAATTTTCCTTAGCACGGGTTAGTGCATTAAAAATTATATAATTGCGAAAGGGATATTTTGCAAACATTTATTCTTAGAATAGGGGATGGCTTAGCAAAGGGGAAGATAAAAAAATTAGAACATAAAACCTACACCCCAGCCAGCGAGGGACCCAGGTTCGATTCCCAAAGCGAGCATGCACCAATGACTATGTTTTGTAAGTTACGTACATTTGTGAAGTTATAATAGCAATACCACTCGCTAAGTGCGAAGGAAAACATCGTGAGGAAACCTGAGCGCCTGAAGTGTTCAGAATACCTCGCCGTACTCTCTCTCTGAGAGAAGGCCTGTGCCCTGCAGTGAAACGTTTATAGGCGACATAAAAAACCATGCTTGCATTCTTTTCTTCTTCTTCAGGCTATATATTAGTCCACTGCTGGACATAGCCCTCGCCTAATGATCGCGTTGGGTTGTGCCATCATAGGGGGGTAGGGGGGTAATGCCCATAATCCCCACGCTGGGCATTTGGCTTGTGGTGTCGGCCTAGAAAATAGCACCAACCCAAATTCTTGATTATAATATCATAGAACTCCACCAAACTACGATCCTCAACCCGCATACTTGCATTAAAATGTGAAAATTACTGCTGAATTCCACCGAAAATCCCACAAGCACCATGCGGTTAGTTAATGCACCGCCCTCCCTCCCACTTTTCAAGCAGAAGCATTACACGAACACACCACCACCGACACCAATACTTGTGTGCAAAAATACCCGACGCATTTCGCCTCTAACACGAAAAAGCTTGAAAAAGTTTGCATTAACTACCGCATTGTGCTTGTAATTTTCAAATTTTAATGCTATTATGGATTTCGGCAAAGTAACGCCTGATTTCACCCAGAACCCTCAGTCATTTCTAAACCTCTCCCATTCGACTAGAGTGCCATTAGGTGATTAAACGCTATCACCATTGCTGTTTCCTGTTTCTTTCAATGGCATTAAATTTCCTAATCACGACACAAATATTCCAACAATGCAGTGCATTTAAAACCTGTCGACGCCGAACCGAAAAGTGTCTACCGTTTTTTGTGACTTGTCTCACCGAGTTCGGACCTAATTTCGTCTCGTTTAAGGACCACTTTCGATTGGCGACTCCACTGCATGACATGCACTGCACAGTATGGAGGAATGCGAAAGAGCTATAGTGGTTACAAAGAAAACAATACCTACTTGACCTCAAGACTGCCGATCAACACGTGTGGTGCCTAGCGCGCTTTGTTGTCATACAATAAACACTAACGGTGTTGTTTATAAGAACAGGACTTCTTAATGCTCGGGGATTATGGGGGGTAATGCCCATAATCCCCACGCTGGGCATGCGGGTTGGGGATCGCAGTTTGGCAGAATTGTACTGCAGGGGGCGCTGCAGCCCACCCCCCGGTTTGTGTCCCTTAGTCTGTTTTCTTAGTGTGTTTTTTAAGTTATAAATAACAATACAAAATAACAATACCTTACCTTATTGCAATATAATCGGTATATCCGATAGTAGCTGAGGTATATTCTAAAAGCTAACAGACAGTATTATAATACTGTCGCGGTCCTATCCCGAACCATCTAGAATAGTCGCCGCATGCTGCGTTTTAGTAAACAATAAACGCTGCAAGCAATAATGACTCGTATGTCCACTATCGTAAGGTGCAAAACTCTTTAAATGAGTAACTGTTCGAGCGACCTTGCCGCGTGTACCGAGTGTAGGTACGTAGTTACGGGAATGTTCTAGAACCCTGGCCGGCGGATATAAATAGCGGCCGCCGCGGCGCGCTGTCAGTTCCGTTTGGAATAGCGAAGAGTGAACTTCGAGCGAACATACCTGCGATACGAGCGATAACCTACGACCTCAGCGATACTATTGGACTTCGATTGGACCTGCGATTGGAATCTACGTGTGGACTTCGTGTCGTGAAGACCTGCAGACCAGACCCTGCGTGAATAAATCCTAAGAAGTTGTCATTGGCGTTTTACATCCAAATCCAGAACCCTAGCCCGTAACATTTGGTGTCAGAATTGGGGATTTGGAGATGCCACTGACTCCGAGAGAGGATACTCCTGGAGTGAAGACCAGGTCCAGAGGTGCTGCGGAGGCCACGCCCACTGCCCCTCAGGCCACGCCCACTGGCCATAGGGACACGCCCACTGGCCTCGCCCACCAGGCCACGCCCACCGACCAAGCCACGCCCCCTGGCCCCGCCCACCAGGCCACGCGCGTAGTGGAGACACAGCATACCTGCTCAGCGGCTCCGCCTACTGGCCACGCCCACCAGGCCACGCCCACCGCCGTGCACCAGGCTCCGCCCACCGGCCTTGACCACCAGGTTTCACCAACCGACCAACAGGCTCCGCCTCGTAGCCACGCCCAACTGGCCACGCCCACCGAAGACATTAAACCTCAGTCACGTACAATGGAGGTTTTGGATATGTCGTGCCTGATGGCAATGTTGAAGGGCATGCGAGAAGAACAGAGCAAGCAGATGCAGTGCCTGCAAGAAGAACAGAGAGGCCTGCGAGAAGAACAGAGCAACCAGATGCAGTGCCTGCAAGAAGAACAGAGAGGCCTGCGAGAAGAACAGAGCAAGCAGATGCAGTGCCTGCAAGAAGAACAGAGAGGCCTGCGAGAAGAACAGAAGGCAGATCAACAGGTGATCCTTTCTGCCGTTACAAAGTTCAGTGATACGGTCGCTAAGCTACATGAAGATGTAGAGGTAGTGAACGAACGGGTTTCCGAATTAGAGGATGACCTAAAAAATGTGAAAACCGGCCTCACTGGACTAGAGCAGGAAGTTCGGCGTATTAAAGCTGCTGGAGTTACATCGAGCGGAGTTGTCAGCATAAACCACGGGCCTAAAGTGAAGGTGCCTCCGTACGATGGTACTACATCTTGGGTCGCCTACCGCCAGCAGTTCCAGACTGTCGCTGCTTCAAACGGGTGGACGGACGAACAGAGCCTAACAGCCCTCACCGTCGCGCTCAGAGGTTCGGCTTTATCTGTCCTGGAGGCACTGCCCACCTCAGGCAGCGAGTTCAAAGACTTGCTGGAGGCACTTGAGGCTAGATATGGGGAACGACACCTGGAACACGTTTTTCGTGCTCAGCTACGCGACCGGACTCAGCGCCTGGGTGAAGGACTTCAACAATGGGCGTTGGAAATTGAGAAGCTGGTTCGAAAGGCGTACCCTTCTGCTGATAGTAAGATGGTGGACACGAATATTTTGCAAGCTTTCGTCGACGGAATCAAGGATCTTGAAATTAGGGCTGCAGTAAAGCTTCGCCACCATTCTTCATTAAAAGAAGCTCTGGCACATGCCCTGGAAGTAGAAGCTGTGCGTCATGATATCCGGCAAGGTTATAAACTTCGAGAAGTTACGGAGGAGGTTAAAGAGATCAAGACACCGCCCAAGAAGAACTCCGGGCCCATGTGTTACAAGTGTGGGGAAAGAGGGCATCTGCAGTTCACGTGTCCTAAGAAGGAGAGGCAAGCAACCAAAACAGATGACAGACTGGATGCGCGTCTCAACAATATGGAGCAGCGTTTTGAAGAATTCGTAAAGAAGCATGACGCTGCGCCCTTCACCGTGAATCAGGGAAACGAGTAAAAGCCAGGACTGCGGGGCGGGTACTGGCTGGAGCGGAGGTAGCCCCAGTAACCAAGATCTCACAAGCATGGAATGGGAACAGTCTACTAATACGCGGTGCAGTGAACAAAGTAGAGTGCAAAATTACCCTAGATACAGGAGCCTCTAGAACAATAGTGAGACCAGACCTGGTGAAAGCTGTAGGGAGACGCAAAGGCACCAGTTTATGCAGACTTCTCTCCGCTTCTGGCCAGCAGATACCCGTCCTGGGTGAAAGATCGGTTACGATATGGGTTGGGGAGGCGTCATATATTCACGACGTGATCGTAGCCGAAATTATGGATGATTGCATTCTGGGCCTAGACTTTATGAAGAAACACAACTGTCACATCGATGTCACTAACGGTGTCTTTAAATGTGGTGATGAGGAGAACTTCATACTTGGCGGTCCCGATGGAAATGTCACGTGCCTGAGGAAAATCGTAATACCTGGACGAGCACAAACTGAAGTAAAGGTGAAGCTGCCTCCGAGTCAGAAGAATCAGCGGAATAGGTGTGTGCTGATTGAAGATACACGAGACAGTGCAGCCAGTCAGAAATTGCTGACAGCAAGAACTCTCGTCTATGGAGGCAAGACCGCTGTAGTGAGGGTTGTGAATATAGGCGATCGTGAGATTACCCTTAGCAAAGGTGACGTTATTGGAAGGTGCGAGGAAGCCGTTTGGATGAGAAGCTGCCAATCATCTCCAAGCTCAAAAACATCCAATACCAGGAGTGAAATTATAGTCACTAAGCTCCTTGAGGATTCTAAGAGTAATCTGAGCTATTCGCAAAGCATGAAAGCTAAGAGGTTGCTACTGCGCTTTAGGGATATCTTCTCTGACGAAGGAAATCCTGGAAGAACATCGTTAGTTCAGCACAAAATCGACACCGGACAGGAGCGACCTATTCGTCAGCGAGCAAGACGCATACCGATTGCTAAAGAAAAGGAAGTACAAGACATGTTGGAAGACATGAAGAGAAACAAGATTATAGAACCTTCTGCTAGCCCATGGTGTTCTCCCGTAGTGTTGGTAAAGAAGAAAGATGGAAGCACAAGGTTCTGTGTAGACTATCGACGGCTTAACGATGTGACCAAGAAGGATAGTTATCCACTGCCAAGAATAGACGATACCCTGGACACATTGAGTGGTATGAAATGGTTCTCGACATTAGATCTGAAATCGGGCTATTGGCAAGTGGAAATTGATCCGAAGGATAAAGAGAAGACAGCCTTTTCAACTGGCAAAGGTTTATGGCAATTTAACGTGATGCCTTTTGGATTGTGCAACGCGCCAGCTACATTCGAACGACTTATGGAGTGCGTACTGGCCGGATTAGTTGGGGAAGCCTGCCTTGTCTACTTGGATGACGTCATAATCATGGGTAAAGATTTTGAGGACCACTTACAAAATCTAGAGCAAGTTTTTAAGAAGATAATGGGAGCAAACTTAAAGTTAAATCCGAAGAAATGCAGTTTATTTAAGAACAAGGTTAGTTATCTCGGCCATGTGATAACCAGCGAAGGCATACAGACCGATCCAGCCAAAATCGAAGCAGTGCAAAAATGGCCTACTCCCAAAGACAAGACTGAAGTGCGAGCATTTTTAGGGCTATGCTCATATTATAGACGGTTTGTTAAGGGGTTCTCTGAAATTGCCAAGCCTTTACACAGACTGACTGAAGACAAGCAGTCATTTCATTGGGATGACACATGTGAGAGTTCATTTCAAAAATTAAGAAAATGTCTTTGCGAGACCCCAATCTTGGGATTTCCACAGCCTAGTGGCCAATTCATTGTTGACACTGACGCCAGTAACACAGCGATCGGAGGAGTGTTATCGCAGAAACAGGGCGACAGAGAGGTTGTGATGGCATATTTCAGTAAATCGCTATCAAAACCTGAAAGGAACTATTGTGTGACAAGAAGGGAGCTCTTGGCTGTGGTAAAGACCGTACAGCACTTCAGCAAATATCTCCTTGGCGTGCGGTTTACGCTTCGCACTGACCACGCCGCCCTGAAGTGGCTGTTACAATTTAAAAATCCAGAGGGGCAAGTTGCTCGATGGATCGAACAACTGCAGGAGTATGACTTTATTATTGAACACCGCAGCGGAAAGGCGCATGGAAATGCTGACGCACTGTCAAGAAGGCCGTGTCCGGAAGACTGCAAGCACTGTGCCAAACAAGAGACAAAGGAACTGCCATTGAGATTGACAAGAATGAGTCCATCGAGATCTTGGGAAGATGAGGCGATGAAAGAAGCACAGGAAGATGACGAAGATGTACGGGTCATTGTCGCATGGAAGAAACGAGGCGAGGACAAGCCAAGATGGTGCGAAGTGGCTCCTACTAGTGCTGTCACCAAGGCATACTGGGCTCAATGGGACAGTTTTATTCTTCGGAACGGAATACTTTACCGAAAATGGGAGAAACCTAACGGCAGAGAGTTCCATCTTCAGATAGTTGTCCCAAGAGATAAGGTACAAGATGTCCTTCGTGAAGTACATGACGGCGTGTCAGGTGGACATTTGGGCGTAAAAAGGACTTTAACAAAGATTCGAGAAAGGTTTTACTGGCTCCATTGTCGAGAAGATGTGCAAGATTGGTGCCGCAAGTGTGCTACTTGCGCCGCGGTGAAAGGCCCACCAACTAGAAGCCGAGGAAATCTGCAACTTTATAACGTTGGTGCGCCATGGGAACGCATTGCAGTTGATGTGGCTGGACCGTTCCCAGTAACGGAATCAGGAAATAAGTATTTCATGGTAGTTATGGATTACTTCACTAAATGGCCAGAGGTATTCGCCATACCCAATCAAGAAGCCACGACTGTTGCCTCCAAGTTGTTTGAGGAAGTAGTCTGCCGGTTTGGTGTGCCCTTGGAAATACACTCCGACCAAGGCAGGAACTTTGAGTCTCAAGTATTTCAAGAACTCTGCAAAATATTGGGAATGCATAAGACTAGGACCACCCCATATCATCCTCAATCTGACGGCATGGTAGAAAGATTTAACCAAACACTTGAGAGACATTTAGCAAAAGTCGTTGACAGGCACCAGACAGACTGGGACAAATACATACCGCCATTTCTTCTGGCCTACAGAACGGCAGAACATGAAAGCACGAAGGTAACCCCGGCGCGTGTAAATTTTGGCCGAGAACTGAGAATACCAGTAGATCTGCTGACTGGAGGCCCTCCTGACGACTCACGTTCTCTACACGACTACATTTCCGAGTTACGTGAGAAAATGCGAGAGATTCATGCCATAGTACGGGAAAACGGATTGGAGTCGAGTGAAAAAATGAAGACTAGGTATGACCGCCGAGCAAATACAAGCGGCTTCGAAGAAGGGGCACTAGTCTGGCTTCACAATTTAACTCGACGAAAAGGAAAATCTCCGAAATTGCAGACAAGATGGGAGGGACCGTACAAAGTGGTAACTCGGTTAAATGACGTGACGTACCGAATTCAACGGCAGCCAAGAGGTGCACAAAAAGTGGTTCACATCGACCGCTTAGCTCCTTATCACGGCAGTAATGAAGATGCTCGGGCCGAGCATCTCTAAGAGGGGAGCAGTGTCGCGGTCCTATCCCGAACCATCTAGAATAGTCGCCGCATGCTGCGTTTTAGTAAACAATAAACGCTGCAAGCAATAATGACTCGTATGTCCACTATCGTAAGGTGCAAAACTCTTTAAATGAGTAACTGTTCGAGCGACCTTGCCGCGTGTACCGAGTGTAGGTACGTAGTTACGGGAATGTTCTAGAACCCTGGCCGGCGGATATAAATAGCGGCCGCCGCGGCGCGCTGTCAGTTCCGTTTGGAATAGCGAAGAGTGAACTTCGAGCGAACATACCTGCGATACGAGCGATAACCTACGACCTCAGCGATACTATTGGACTTCGATTGGACCTGCGATTGGAATCTACGTGTGGACTTCGTGTCGTGAAGACCTGCAGACCAGACCCTGCGTGAATAAATCCTAAGAAGTTGTCATTGGCGTTTTACATCCAAATCCAGAACCCTAGCCCGTAACAATACGTTTTTATCTAAAAGTGAACATGAAAAATGTTAACAATTGTGACAACTATTTTTAGAATCTAGAGAATCCAGTAATGAGATGATTTATACGGCGTCCAGTGGCATCTTCACTCACATTAGATGGGAGAAGGTACCAATCGGATGCTTTAGTGCCTGGGACATGGTCTTAGATGGTTTAGGCTTGCCTAGCACCTATACCATCCTGACAGTAAACTGTCAGGACGGCCTAGTCCACAGGAAAGACTAGTCAATACGTGCGGAGCCAACCAATTCGCGGGTATCCTCACGATGTTTTCCTTTACCGTTAGCGGTGGTATCCAGACTACAAATTCGCAAATGTACGTAACTTTGAAAGTAAACAAAGTCACTCCATCTTACGTCTTCGTTAATGCACAGAAATTAGGAACTATATTCCCTAATCAAACGAAGTTGTGCGCAAAGCTAGTCAAAACTATATTGGCATAGTTTTCAGAAATTATGTTTTACACACTCATTTTTCTTCCGCCATCGTTACTCTGAAGTTGTAGCGTGTTTGACCCGTAATCAATCTAGCACGTTTATTAATATGTCGCCTTCGAGAGGCGCGCGCGCCGGATGCCGTGTTAAAATAGAGCGAGATGCTATTATTGGACCTCCACACGAGTGCGAGAGAGATGGAGGCATGTCACTGGCTTCCGAGTCGAAGGATTTCTTGGCTAATTGTTTTCGCTAGGATGGGAATGTGTGTAGCGATAATTTATTCGATGTATTATTAGACGCGTTAAAAGTACAATTATGTATCATTGAATGTATTTACAGCAGGACAAAATAATTTAACCTTAATAATTATGTATGACCCACTATCAGGGCACAGGCGTTCTCTGAGAGAGAGAATTTAAGCTTTGGCCACAGCGGATTGCCCATTTGAACTCAGGAGTGTGCCACTTCAGTCTCTTAGGTTTCCTGAAGGATAGTGGTATTGCAATGATAGATTCACAAATTTCCCTGCGTTACTTATTGACTCATGAACTGGGCTTAGAAAAATACCCTTCCACATTGTCGTTCATTGGAGTGAGATATAATCATGTTTGTTTTGCTAACAATATTGATTTCATTGCGTTTTTGTACAACGAATTAATTAACCATCGCGCCGTCTCTACGCAGAGTCACAACAACCTTTTGTTAATCAACAACCTGTCTAATCGATTTATATTGCATGCCTGTAAGAATAGGATGTTGAACTTACAACATATTTTGCCGGCTTACTTCAGCAATTTACCGCTCCACAGAACGACTTGGGGCCCTGAACAAGCAATGTAATGACTACAATGCAACCAGTCGGTTCCTCAGCTCTGAGGGGTGGATCTCTAATGCCATCTCTCAGCGGTGAGGAACTGAGTGATTGTATTTAAGTCACTGTTATTGCGGTTTTAGAGGTAGGTTCTGCCATCTAGATGTAAACATTGAATGTCGACAAGTCCAACAAGTATTTCCAACTTATATTAGCAATTCTATTCTCTTCCAAACGACATGGACAAATCTCTGATATCCTAATGGTAGTCAGTGACTCCAATTCGGTTGTGTAATACGACTGATTGGACGGCCTCTCACTGCCAGGGATTGTAACATCCAATTTACCTGTGGCGAGCACATGTCAACTCTACGCGCGCACTACAAACTCCAACATTCCTGCATCGCGCAATGAAAGTGTTTCACATTGACATGACGCACCATAAATATTTATAACGTTCGACTAACAACAGACGGATCGGCCGTCTCCAGGCATACGATCTGCCTGCCTGCCTGGCGGGAAATTTCCTTTTATAGTGGACGAGCACGATCACCCGCTCTTCCCTATAGTGGTGAGCCCGACTTGAAATGTAATTTCCATTTTGTCTTCCGGCGATATCGAGCGGAACGTGATAAAGATTTGACTGCCAGTCTCGAATAACTATTGGAGTATCTACAGGTACTGTAACGATACTTCTTTATAATGTATCCGTTCAGTCTACTTGAATTATTTTAAAGGAAATCGTTACGTTCTGTTTAGGTGGCAGTCGAGTTGAGACCCGCAGCTAGACTAGGGTTTCGATGAAATAATAAAGAAAGAATAAAGAATTTTATTTTTATAACATGAGTACAAAGTTGTCATTGTTGAGAAAGTCGAGCGTGTTTTGCCATTTGAGGTGTACAAATATTTAAAATCTATAAAATTCGCAATCCTGACTGACTGATCCACTCATCGACGCCCAGCCCAAGCCGTTAGACCTAGGAAGCTGAAATTTTGCACAAAGGGTCTATATAGTTTGGTAGGTTTGGCACCTAGTTTGAATTGTAACGTTCATTAAGCCGCAGCTTCTGCGCTACTTTGAATAAAACCTTTTCATTTTATTATATGATGTAGGCAAGGATAAAGACCGGATTTTTTGAAATTCAATCCCTAAGTGAGTAACTTTATAGAGGTTTAAAAAAATATTGTGTAATTTTCTTGAAAATTAAAATAGATACTCTTCAATACAATTGATTGAACACGTGCTTCGCGGTTTTTTTTTTATTTAACCCTCAAGGGAGTGGACGGGGTTGCAAAATTTTGTAGCTACTAAAGTGCACGCGGACGGAGTCGCCGGGGGAAAGCATTACATTACATACAAAAGATAGTATTATTGATTTAATTCAGAGTTTTAACTAAGTAGATCGTTACAGTACATTGTAATTTAGAGACAATTCAAGAATAAGAAGACGTACAGGTGCAGCCAAGATCAGCCCGTAGTGATTTTTCTTGGGTGATCTATCGGTACAGTACATTGTTATGAAGGCTCTTTTTGATTATCGTTGCAAGTGTCGAGACGGTGAAATGCACCGTATTTTCGGCCACGAACGAGTTTAATTGGCCCGCGGTGAGCCGGTAACCGCGCACGCGTCGCCGTGACCCACATCACTTGTCCGCCATCTTGGATTATTCTTGCGCCTGCGCCGCTTTCGGTGCTGCGGTGCTACCTTACCGTCTTGAGCCTCAACTCTACTATAGTATAAAAAAAGAAATAAAGAGAGGGAGAGGGAAAGAATTAACACAATACAAGAAAAACATACAATTCATAGTTATATATAACATTGACACTAACGATAATCAGAGTTTTCCAATGGATTAATAAGAGTACAACGATGGCTGTGTTTGACACTGGCAGTCCTCTACAGAGAACCAATAGTATCAAAACTGAACTACTATAGAGTTGTCATGGCTAGCTGAGTTAGTTCTGTGCTATATCTGAGGTCGTGTAAACAACTGACCTTGTCAGATGGCTTTCTACACGCGAAATACTTAGCAGTAAAGTCAGATTCTGAGCAATTTTCGTAAAGACAATTTAAGCTAAGGAGTAAAACTCAAATGTTTTCTGTAGAGAAAGCGATGTTTGATAAAGTATTTACGATTTACGTACATCAGCAACGAAGGCCAACTCGTTATAATGAGTTCAAGTCTAGCATAACTCTTCGCTGTCAAATTATGTAACCCTGGCATTTTTTTCTCATTCCTGTGTATACAATGGAAACATGCCATTCAAGCTTCTTTGGCGCAAAGCGTGCTGCCGAGCTTCAAGACGTTCGTTTCCCAACCAAAAAAAAACCCAACCAAACACAATAACGATTAGAACTCTCTCGGTGGCGAAAAAAAGTGAAAGTGAATGTGGCCAGTATCAAACGGTCTCCACTTGACAATTGAGAATTTAAAATTGGAACACGCCGACCTCATTCTCCGCGCGGCTTCGTTCGAGAGCGGACGGGCGAAAATACGCGCGTCGGTTACAACATTTGAGGTTATTATTATTTATCAAACATCTGCAAACGGCATCTATTTAGCATGAAATGCAATCGGGAGCTCATAAAGGCTTACACTGAACGAATTGGACTCTATAGGCCAGTTTCTGAATTGAGAATTTCGCTAAGTTAATAATTAACTGTAGCGCTGTCTCTTCGAATTTCTCAGAAAAGAGCGTGACAGAACATTACTTTAGTATCTACTTTGTGAAATTCTCAATTTAGAAACGTCTGTGTTTGTGACATAAAAACTGTCTAAAGGGCGACGACGACGGATCAGCTGTAGGCCCCACTACCGCTGATCCACTGTGGATACAGATCTTGCAGGCGCGTAGGCCCGGTTTTTTTCACGCTTACAGGCACGCTGGCAGTAGCCTATTGTCTCTTTCTAGCTCACAAAGCTCTAGCATTTTCGTCTCTCTTGAAAGCAGTAAAAGTGAATTCCACGGCTCCGATCTCACTGTGACAACACATATGCCCCCTCCATTAACTCAAAAACGTTCACATCCTGACGTAAGAGCAAATTTAGTTAGTAGTTAATTAGTCTAAAGTATGTAATGTCAGAAGATTTCTTACTTTTTTCATTTTCGATCGATCGAAGTCGATTTTTCGAATATCGAAAAATGTCAGAAAATTTCTAAGTGACTGCTTCCACCCTGCCACCCCCAAAAACTCATTGCTTTTTAAGCGAGGTCAAACATGCCGATAGTTTTGTTGATTCTATGCAATATTGAAATGTAGTTATTTAATATTTGCACTTACGTAATCTTGCGTCTAATATTTAAGTAACATAGGAACGTCTTGGTTTTAACTGTAAGTCCTTATTGTGTATCGAAATCGATCGATATCAACCCGTTGTATGTCCCCACTGCTAGGGCACGGGTCTCTGATCGCAGGAAGATTAGGCCATACTCCACTACGGGGGCCAAGTCCGGGTTGGTGGAGGATTGTAAGACAGTGGCGGGCCTTACTGTCGGAAGTCGCCCATAAGGCCTCTGACATGGCTTAGCGACTGTCACTACCACTAGCGGTTGTCACGGGACGGTCACCCACCCTTGAACTCTAGTGATTGATTCCTCTAGTTCTCAGTTGCACTAGGCCACGAGAGCTTCGTTATTATTATCATTATTGTATATGACTAAATAAATACCGCGTGAGACCCGATGTCTCGAAATAAATCCACTCTGACCTCTGTATGTGCCCGCTAGGGGTTAGCTTGGAGCTATCCACGGTCACGGTAGATGTCAGAACGTTCCAGAAGCAATTTCCTCTTCGCGCGAACTTGTTTCGCTCTGTTTATCGCCGTTCGGGTCCGACTTTCACTCGCTGTCAAATGGTGAATTATGATGATGATTGAGAATTTGTGCAACGTTCGCGTTCCTGCAATCGAGTTTATCGAAGAGTGGCATGTGGTATAGATAAATACATACATAGACAGAGAACACTTTATTTTACACAGATGGTTTTAACCTAAGAGTACAGTCTGCGGCTTTATCATTGAAAGTTATGCCTTCCAGACAACCTTTGCATGGCCAGTGCAATGCATGGTAGCAATACAACTTACAAAAAATCGTAAAAATATGTATAGCACATGTAAAGTACATTGGCCTTATTCACGAATGTATGCGTCGTATTTCATGCAAAGTAATATTGAAGCAACATAAAGCCGAATAAGATATTTAAAAAAAAAATGCCTCTCCTGTAAAATTTAAAAATGTGCATTTGTGCCCTTGCACCACCGAAGGTGCGATGTGTAGGAGGCGAGTAGCCTCATTATTACAATAAGTTGCACTTTATGTTCAGTTAGGACTTAAGGTGCTGCGCGGTGCCATCATGGAAAAAAAACAATATCTTCTATTACAACGCGTCCTTAGAAAAGTGAACATCATCAATAGTATTTGTTAATGATTCGCGATACTCATACAGTCTATTTATTCTTACTTGTCCAATTTAGTAAACAAGATTCTAACCTTAAAATTGAGATTAGATGCCTAAACTAGACATTTTCTCGCAAATTCATGAACTATCATGAACTATGTTTATAAAATTAGCAGCGTGTTATCTAAAAGAGTGTTCCAGGTTACTTCATTTATGGAAATATGGCAGTTTTGGACTAAAAAGTCACAGTTTAAGGGTAGAATCTTGTTTACTAAATTGGACAAGTAAGAATAAATAGACTCTACATAGTCTACCCGAGACCACGGCAACTGTAACGCTGCCGAAACCTCGGGAAATAAGGTAATTGCGTTTTACCTAATAATAATCGCGATTAGACCCGTTCAATATATAACTATGTACAGCATCGTTATCAACCCTTGTAAGTATGTCTCCACTGCTGGGACACGGGTCTCTTCCTTCATCGCAGGAAGGTTAGGCCATACTCCACCACGGGGGCCAAGTCCGGGTTAATGGATTGTAAGTATGGTTGCCAACCCTACTATATAATATAGTATCCTACTATATTAGGGGTTCAAATACTATATTTAATATATATATATAGTAGACGAAACTACTATATTCTGAGTAAAAAATAAATTTTAATAATTTATATTCAGAAATTATTGAAATCAACAAAATTTTGGGCATAGTACTTTCTGAACAAAAAAATTCTTCTAAATCAACCGTGGAAAAATGGCAGGAAGTTTTTCTCCTAATTATTTTCTTAAAAATATTATTATTAAGGCGCAGTAAAAAATATTCTTTTAAAAAATAAAGAAAATATATAACTAGGTACATTAGCGAAACCTGGTCGGACTTTTCCGATATAACAACACCCGTAAGTAAATCCGGACTAAAAGTCCACAATATAACTACATACTATTTTTTTTACTATTATTTTGCCACCTACTATAATTTTACGGGTAATAGCTTCGAAAATACTATATTTGTCACAAAAAAAGTTGGCAACCCTAATTGTAAGACAGTGGCGGGCCTTACTGTCAGAAGTTATCAAGCCGCCCATAAGGCCTCTGGCATGGCTTAACGACTGCCATTATATGACAGCCGGCACCAACGGCTTAACGTGCCTTGCGAAGCACGGAAGCGCTCGGAAAAATGCCACTAGCGGTAGTCACGGGACGCTCACCCATCCTGTACCTGACCGCGCCTGTTGTTGCTAAACCAAGTGATTGATTCCAATCACTCGGTTCGCCTAAACCCTATAGGTTGTTGAGGTTCTAGAACCTCTATAGGTTCTGAAAATAGTTGTCACAGTTGTTAAGATTTCTCATGTTTACTTTAAAAAAAAAGTAGTAACTTAGATTGAAAAGTTCTATAAGGCCCAATTTGACCACCATGACAATTGTTTTCAATTGTTCCTTTCAAGGTCATTAACTAACAGACTACTTAATATACGGTCACATTTGTTATCAACTTCATTACGAGTATATTACTGGAACAAGTTATCGTTCACAACTCAATACCGCTATATCTATATCCCATCCCTTTCATTTTAACGGGTCTCCACGACGAGGAAGAAAGAGACGGCAACCAACTCGTCTCGCTGACACGCAACGGGTTTCCCCGGCTATTGTACATCTACTTTCCTTCAACGGGGGCATGTTCCAAAATTGTACCCTATGCCCTTGGCGTCAAAGTTCAGTTTCACACAAGTGGTGTTATCTCTGGGAAAACTTACTGTTTTAAATTTGACTTTTGTATGATTGGTATGATGCATAACGGCTTCTAGGTAAATACAGTTAAATACGATAAAACTCGTTGCGTTAAAATGCGTTATCTCTTGTTTCTCGTACGCTAGCATAACATAAACATAACATAGAGATTTTTCAAAAACCTATTTAGAGGCTAAAAATTCCACCCATGCCGGGATTCGAACCCGCGACCTCTGGCTATCCGTGCCAGCGCTCTTTTCAACTGAGCTAATGGGCGACTCGCCGGCATCAGTGAAACTTCGAACCTCTTTACAATATTCTCTGTATTACGTACAGACAGCGACATCTGGCTCAAGTAATTTGCATCACTTGCAGCCCCGATTACCTACTTTGCAGTTAGGTTTTACATCGGAATGATAGATTTTTATGTAATGAGTAATGACCGACATGATGGTCAGACGACATTGTGGGGGTTGCGGGTCAGAGATGGATCAGGTTAGCACAAGACCGTGAGGAATGGCGCAGTAAAAAGGAGGCCTATGCCCAGCAGTGGCTTGATGTGGGCTGATTATAGATAAATAAATAAATATTAATGGACATATTACTCATCTCGTTAGCCCTATACTAAGTACAACTAAATGACTTGTGTTATAGGTGCTATCTCGACGATAGATTTAATACAATAAATATCTATATAACATCCAAGACCCGAGACAAACTAGAAAAGTTCGTTTCCTAGTTTGACCCGGCCGGGGATCGAACCCGAGACCCGAGATAGATAGATAGTCTTATATAAACGACCCACTGCAGGGCACAGGCCTTCTCTCTCAGAGAGAGAGAGAATGGGCTTAATTACGACGCGTTCTCACCGCGGATTGGCAAATTAAAGCGCTGAAGTACCTACCTATTTGAAAAGGTCAGTCACTCAGGTTTGCTCACGTTTTCTTTCCTTCACCGTTAGCGAGTGGTATTGCTACTGTAACTTCACAAATGTACGTAACATAGACAACATAGTCATTGGTACATGCCGGGATTCGAACCCACGATCTCCCGATTGAGAAGCCGGCGGCGTTCTAGCGCTCCGCTATCACCGCTCGAGAAAATGAATATCCTAAATTAATAGTAATAATAATAAAGAAAACTTTTTTTTTAATTCAATACGGTTTAAAAAAAACTACTACCTAAGCGTGACGTCACGCGGGGTGATGGGTGTTTTAAACGACATGGCTGAAAGCAGTATAATCTTTTAACTTATTGAAAACTAGCTGACCCAGCGAACCACCTAACAGTGGATTCTTTCTATATCTATTTATAATCAGCCCACATCAACCCACTGCTGGGCATAGGCCTCCTTTTTGTTGCGCCATTCCTCACGGTCCTGTGCTAACCTGATCCATCTCTGAAGTCGATTCTTTAGTTTTTTTTATTATTTTCCTCTCCGTAAGAACCGTCCTCGGACTTCAAGGAATATTCTTAAAAAAGAATTAGCGAAATCGGTTCAGCTGCTCTCGAGATTTGCGCTTACCAAGACATTCAGCGATTAATTTTTATATTATACTAGCAGACCCAACGAACTTCGTACCGCCTACCAATCGATTCTTTTATTTTCCTATCCGTAAGAACCATCCTCGTACTTCAAGGAATATTTAAAAAAAAAAGAATTAGCGTAATCGGTTCAGCTGCTCTCGAGATTTGCGCTTACCAACACATTCAGCGATTCATTTTTATATTATAGAAGATATTGGTAATCTATTTTTTTTTAATAAAACTAAATCAGTGTTTTAAATCCTTTTCATATGTACTTTCCCCTAATGTCGTTAAATCTTTTAAACGTTAAACGTCACGCCTCTTATGTGAAAGAATTCTCCTTGGCGTAATTTTACATTATAAATGAACATAGTCCAAAGAAACTTTTTGTAAAGGACTGAAACAATCACTAAAATATTTAACTTCTCACGCACGAGAGTTGAAAATAATACAATATCACCTCTTATTTTCATTACTTTAATTATTAACAATGAGCGTATTCTTTTCGTGTTATTAATAACAACTTTAATTAGCGTCAAGTGAAACCTGCTTAGCATTTTGTGAGCGAGTTTTTATTTAACACAAGGTAAGAATCATCAGTTAACGACACGACGACGTGCTGTTTCAATGTCCCTAAACAAATGCACCGGCTGGCACGTAAAAATATTTTAAAACGCTTATTATTTTCGATGGATGGCGGTCGTTAAGCCAAGTCAGAGGCCTAAGGGCGTCTTGAAAACTTCTGACAGTTTTCAAGACGCCCTAGTAAGACCAGCCTCTAGTCTTGCAAGGCTCCACCAATCCGGACTTGGGCCCCATGGTGGAGTATGGCCTATACCTTCCGCAGGGAAGAGACCCGTGCCCCTCGGTGCGGACATAATAGGTTGGATTTTTTTTGTAGATACATTATCTATCATAACAAAGTAAAACTTATTTTGGTTACCAGCGGAATTCGAAACTTAAATTAGGCCAGTTCATCAAGAAAACTATTGAAATACTCACTTCTTCTTCTTCTTTTCGTGTCAGCGATTCGACCAGTCTTCAGATTTGGCATATTCTTCCTGCCCAATTGAAATACTGACTAAAAAAACAGACTGAATCGACTTTCCCACCACTTGAATAATGGAATGTAATGAATGTAAATATAAAATTGGCAAACCGCGCCCTGTCCGCCGCGAGTATCTTTGCTCTTTCACTTTGATCGAAGTCGGAACTGGATAAAAAAAAACTGGTCCACACCACCTCTCACACTTTCGTGAATGCGGATCTTGACATTTGCTTCACATTTTAGGCACTGACGTCAGTGTTACATATGGCATAATGTGGGGAAATGACGAAACCTCAGTAAAACACTGAATCAATGATTTAAACAAATTGCTGTATTACCGTCTGTGTCAACCTAGCCCAAGCTGTTTTCAAGTAAAATTCCGCTCTTAATTGTCACAAATAGGTGTTTTCAACCTTCTAATGGAATAAATCCTGATTTCTTTTGTTAACAATTTTCTTATGTCCCACGCAGAGTTCTCTACTATATTCTAAAGCAAAACAAATATGTTATTATTGAATAAAACTACGCAGTACATCGTTGTGTAATGTTCTTTTTTCTTTGCGTAACGATGCACAAAGTTGTTTATACTAATATCCATCTATTCTAGTGCTTGGATTATACCCGAACTTATGTATTGAAGCTGTCCCGCCATTTTGGCTCAGGCTGTAGATTCTGTAAATGCATTGTAATGCAATTGCATGAACGTGGCGATTTCATTTCATTGCTGCTTTAAGTCTAAGCCCGCTAACGCATCAAACCTTCTAGGCGCCAGTGGTATAAAAAAACGTCACGTGACCCGTCCATTTATCTGTCATTGTAGTGCCCTAACAGTGTTGAGGCCCAGGTCTACCGCATTGACGGTGCCCAAATTTGATACCTCGTTAGCAAATAATTATTACACCTTGACACAGTACATATTATAAAAAATCATGCTTGGATTTTGTTCCGTGTGTTCCGTGCTTAGCAAGGCACGTTAAGCAGTTGGTGCCCGCTGCCGTCGTTAATGGCAGTCGTTAAGCCGTTAAGCGTCAGAGGTCTTGCGGCTTCAAAACTTCTGACAATACGACCAGCCACTGGTCATGCAAGCCTCCACCAATCCGGACTTTGCCCCCGTGATGGCTTGTATCTGCTTTGCCCCTCGGTGGGGACGTAATGGGTTGATGATGAAGCTTCATTTTGTAGGTCTACCGGAAGTACTGATATCAAACTTGGTTTTGCGGTGACTGGCCACATGCGATATGCCATGATAGGTACAACTTCACACGGCTGATGGACGGTAACACCGCCAATATTCCACCACGGGAGCCAAGTCCGGATTGGTGGAGTTTCCTCACTAAGACTATATTTTTTTTTTACGTACGGATGTACGATATAGTCACCTTACTTACTATAACTTATACTAAGCCTATAGTCGAACTATACTATATTTTTTTGCGACCGAGGTTACATCATGTTATGAAAGGTGAACTTAAAATGTATATCTACTTACCTACAAATTTGTTATCGACAACTCCTTTGTATTAAGGTCATTTGAATAAACACTACCATAGAGATAAAACGTTGGTGAAGACAGTACTTCCTAGTTGTGGCGATTTAGTCCTATTTTTTTTTACAATTTAATCATAACATAAATAGTTGGTAAATTGACTTTTAGGAATATGTGTTGAGTACTGTTTACGCCGTCATCGTCATCATCCATAGGGCACAAAGCTAACAGGAGTGTAGTATTTACAGTTAACCTTTATGTAGACTAAATTACCTAAAGTATATCTGTATATTGCACAACCTTGTGGAAGAAAAAAATGTACCTACTCTAGTTAGACTATTGAAATGTTCAATAGTCTAACTAGAGTAGGTACATTTTTTTCTTTCATTCCGTTCTAGTGGAAGTAAATACTCATTTGCAACCATTGCATCATTTATAAACACAGCTGAACCTTGATCTTCTCCATATTCCGTTCATTGTTTCATAACAGCGCCTCTCGAGGCTTCTTCTGACCTTAATTTCGCAGCAACCTGTCCGAATTCAATAGCCACCACTTTGCGCCGAAGAAAGTGTTACGCCACATACGCGCCAATTCGGCCGCATAATAATTCTAAAAGTTACGGCCGGATGACACAAGCGGTAACAGATTACGGTACCGCCAAGAGGGGGGGCCGACTTTCCAACTCACGCGCACACGAACGAAACCCGTTGCTTCGACGCTCGGCCAAGATCGGGTGAGCTCGGAACTCCTCGGCCGTCTGCGGCTTTCCGGAATTTGAGACGAGCATGGAAATTGCCTCTCTATTCCTCTTTGCAAACAAAACCATTTTCCGTTGCAGACGCTTCTGAATGGGATCCCACTGATTTTTATTCTATTCTCTAATGTATTGCCGAGGTATTAAGGTCGCGTGTCAATTGCACTAACAGGGTAGCGTTCCGTTAGCAAGTGAAAGTGCACTGAGCGAAAAGTGAAACGGAATTATTTGGAGCGGCACTTGAAGATTGGCGTAAAAAATCGCGAGCTGTAATGCTTGGCTTCAACGCCACCGCTCGGTCTTCAGAGCTTGATGGTAGATCTAGCTTTTAACACTTTGAATTATTTACGTCAAATTGTAGGCCAAATTTTCAATTGTACATGACATTCAGTTTCAGGTGATTTCAATTATAATCAGAAAAATTGTGCTGTTGTACTGTCTAACATTCAATCTTACTATCCTCTACCAACCCGGACCCGTGGTAGAGGTAGAGTGTGGCCGAACCTTCCTGCAATGCAGAAAAAGACCGTGTTCCAGCTGTTGGGACATAATAAGGGTTGATATCACAAGTCTAAAAAAATAGGTCGTGGAAACCCTGGTGTTATTTGAGATGTGTATCGTTACTTTGAATGACAGGATACGCAATAGTGTGATAAAAAAAGTTTGTGGACTACGAGTAAAAGTGGATGTAGTGAGTAGAATTGAGACTGGTTTGTTATGGGGAGGAAAAAAATTATTGAAGAAAGAAATATGACGGGCGACAGTGAGCAGAGATCCAGTTCGACCTGGGGTGTAAATACATTTGGCAAATCCTGTTGGAATTGTACCATTTGCAATAGAAATTGGTATTGAATTTGATAGTTAAACGATTAGAATCGCTAGCTAGAGCGATTCTAATCGTCTATCAAATTACTGCGTAAAATAGGAGCTAATAGGGGATGTATTAGTGAAGAGCAAGATAATAAGTATTCGAAACGACTAATTAATGTTGATGAAGGGAAAGACGTTTGTCGGGACCGTGGCAAGTGGCAAACTTTAGTCTCTTCCTCTTTCCGGAATACAGGCATCAATTGGCGCGCTTTGGATGCCTGAGTTTCATGTGTCTCTCTTGACTTCGGAAAGCTATGAACGAGATTGTCAGTAGACAGTTGTAGTTGGCATTCTTTTGCCTTGTTACGCCACATTATAGTTATTTACAGACAAATATTTATGGGTTCAGGTTTAATTTATGTTCTTTAAGTATTTTTGTATTTATGTTCTTTAAGCCTGTTTTGTTTTTCCAAATAAATAGACCGACGAGATCAGTGCAGTAGGCAGGGTTGGAAAAATAACATGTTTTTTTTTTTAAGAACAAAACATCATGTTTTATTTTAAAAACGAAAAAAACATGTTTTTTATTAATGGTTCATTGCTGTTTTAAACATGTTTTAAATACGTACATATGTATAAAATAATAAAAAAAAAGTAAAAAAGTATTCGTTTATTAACATTTATATAAAAACACACCACACACACACACGCACCGTTATTGTTTATTAATACCATCGAACAAAAATAATTATGTAAACAAAAAAAGTACGTGTCCACATTCCACAAGCAAAACATGAATTGATCGATTTCGTTCGGCTTTCATTCTATGTAGCTGAACAAAAGCAATCCGCGAAATCCCTGCGTTTTATGAACATTCACCGCATTACCGCTTGTAAGTCAGGGGAATCCCATCTAGTAATATCAATGTTGCCAACTCTAGTAAAAAAACATACCATAAATGAGTTTTTTAATTTTTTCTAGTTAAAAGTATAAAGAGTTTATTTTATGTGTTTTCAAAATGTTTAAAACAAATTAGTTTTAATCATGTTTTAAACGTGATACATACTTTTGTAGTGTTTTAATCAGTGTTTTAATCGTATGTTTAAAACAAATAAACAAATGTTTTAAACATTGCCAACCCTGGCAGTAGGGAAGAGGCATGCGCCCAGCAGTGGGCTCTGATCATGGCTTGGATGGCTTACAGTTATCATCATGACCAGAATCATGGCTTGCAGTGATCAAGCGCTCATAATGCATCGACAGTTAACAGAATCGTGAGAGGTTGCTCTCGAAGCGTTTCACGGTGACTCCGTGGTAATGTTCGGCGGTCGCTCTCTTTTTTTGTGAATGGTCAAATCGGTCGGTCACGCCCTGCCCGTGGGTAGTGCCGGCCGCGCCGGCGAGTACAGGCGAAATACTTTCTGATTGATCCTCGCACGTTACATGCTCGCAAGTAAAGATGCAGGTTTTCACTGACCGCTTTTGGGACGCGTTTCATTCACTGATTTTGCGGTTACGTGAATTTGGACGCGTTTTCTTGGATGTTGAAAAGGTTTCCGCCTCGATTTTGGAGTTGAGATTTTCTTTTGTACTTAAGTATCGTTTATTGTACATTCAAAATTCTTGACGTTGATACACTCGTAATTTTTTGATTCGATTAGTTTGAAAGAGAGAGAGAGAGAGAGAGAGAGAGAGAATTAATTTATTCAACGGCACAATACTAAAAACATAACGTTTTACACTGTTTTGACACGTTCCTTACCTATCCTAAATGAGATTGGGTGAGATTTTGTAGTAATACCCCTAAAACTTTGGTCTTCGCATCTACGTAATGAGATGATTTACAACGTCCAGTGGCACCTTCACACACATAATTGTTGGCAACAATAAACGAATATTTATCACACTAGATGGTTGAAGGAACAGCCCCCTAAACTCCCTTTTGTATACAGATCCTTATAGAAATAGAAAGCGTTTATAGACATATTAAGACAAAGGGTCGAGACTAAGCATTATGCAACCAAGTCAACGCAGTTAACGTGGTACGGCCCGAACTTGATCCCCTTCTTCCGGGTATATAAGGTCGGGTTTGGGCTGAGAACCGGTGCAGGCAGGCAGGCCTTGTTATTACATGTAGACTTCTCGTTCCACTGGGATAAGTATTATATCCCAGTGGAACGAGAAGTCCATACGACCGAGCGACCAGACTAACTGTCAGGATGCTATAGGTGCTGGGCAAACCTACTACATCTATAACAATGTCCCAGGCACTGCAGAGTAGGTGTGGTCCCTTCACCCATCTAGTGTGGGTATTCATGGTTGTATTCTTTTTTCTGGTTGTGCAATAAAGTGTTATCTATCTATCTGTCTAAAGATGCCACTGGGCGCTTTATTAAACATTTCATTATGTAGATGCTTATTTTTAATACCTTAATTTAATACATATCTTAGTGTTTGTTTACGTAGCCTGTTTGTGTGGCACTGCTGAGCAAGGGCTTCACTCACTTCAGTCCAGAGTTTTGGGTCCTGGGCCACTCCCGCAGATGTTGGTTTATGCTGCATAAATAGAAACGACAATTTTCTCTGGTAGTACTGGTAGGTTTTTTTTTTCTTAATAATACAATACATAGTTAGTAGAGCACAGCATTGACAACGCGTTGTATAACCTAATTTCACAAATCGATTGTCTCTGTGTAGTGTAGGTCACGCACGGCTCGCATAGTTACACAGCTTAAGAGGGTATAATGCCAGACAAATAACTTGAAATGAAATCCGCGCAGTTGCGTTGTGTTTGCGATGTGTACTGTAGCGACACCTTCCGACACCATTAAGGCTCCACCGGCGTCACACACGGCGAAAATACTATCTTAAGATACAATCGCTCGCCATACTATTCAATGGACCATCACACAAGACGAAGATAATATATCCTACTAACATTATAAATACATGACTTGCCACCGAGTGGGTACCACGCGGCGGTCCTCGCGTACGGGGCTGTCGAGAAGACGAAGGCGGGATGATGTCGACAGGTTCTTGCCGGAGTGGTCAGATGTGGCAAATGAACGAAAAACTTGGCCTAAAAAGTAAAATATTGACAATCAAGGGCTTACCATTAGTCCCACCACTAGACGGTAATCTGTATAGTGAGGACGGAATTGACAGTGTTCCACTTTGGCGACTACAACATCAAACTAAGAGTCACATTCAAAACCTATTGGTTTTGGTTGGAGATTGAGCCATGCACGGTACCTCTGCGCTTAAAATTGCTAATGCGCGGTGGGCACTCGTGGTAATTAGCCTCATTCTCTCTCTCTTTCTCTTTCTCTCTCTGAGAGAAGGCCTGTGCCCTGCAGTGACAATATGTACGTGTCACTGCAGGGTACGTTTATAATAGCCTATATAGGCTACATTAGAAACGAAACCTTAGCTGCCTGAATTTTTTTCCTGCCGCTGCTCTCCGTAACTTCCCAATTAGTGGATTTTCTGTTTTATCCAGGCCAAAATGTCAAATTATGTATGCATTACATAGTTCGATGTTACAAAATAAATTATAAATTTACCTTCCCAGAAGAAAGTTAAAAACTGCACAAAAATCCTCCTTCGAGGCCTTAAAAGACACTGTTTTATTTATATCCTATCTTATCTTGACACGTGGCCTTAGAATCTCAAAAGGTTTCCAGACTAGGGTTGCCAGACATCTGGATTTCACTACATCCGGAAGTGCCCGGAATGTCTGAACATGTTTGACTTTTTACGGTCATGTCATGGTAAATGTTTCGAATAAAATAGAAAATAAGACACAACAACATTTTCCTTTAGTAATTCAGGAATTAAAAAGCTATAACAAGCAAAATGGAATAAGAATAAATAATAATAAAATAATGCTTTTTACAATTAAGCACGCCCTTGTACATTTACATATGGAATTATTTACTTACCTGCAATGAAATAATTAAAACAATAATAAAATTCAAGTAAGTTCCACCGGGATTAGGCTAATAAAGAATATAAGACGTTTATTTGATACCAAAACTTTACTAGTTTATTTTTATAAGAGCTTCAGAGTCGATCACATTAAAATTTCAGTATTATATGAATTGTACGTATTGGACGGGGAATACCATCCACAGCAACCGTGAGCGTTTTATAAATTCAAAGTTGAAGCCAAAATGTTTTTATTCATAATGCAGAAACTTTATATGTCACAAGTTAATCGTAATTCATGTCCGGATTAAGGCCGAGAGGCTAGGATTTTATAGAGCGCCAAGTCCGGATGTTGTATCTGGCAACCCTTTACAAGACCCGGTTAATCATATCCGCTCAACTTTTGACATTTTCCGAGCAGCACGTTTGAAGGGAAAACTCGATTAAAATCAATGGCGGTTGCTATTTCTGGATAGTGCATATTTTTCAGTTTTAGCGGAAGAGCTTTGTTACCTAGGTAACGAAAAAAGGTATGTTTTGAACGCGTATCTATGAAATTATCACCTCACACTATATTATCAAACTATCACACTTCACACTAACATTATAAAGGCTTGTGTGTTTCAAAGTTTATGAGTGTGTATGATTGTTACTACTTCACGTCTAAACGGCTGGAGCGATTGTAATAAAATTTGGTATGGCGTTAGCTGACACACATAGGCTACTGCGGGAAAATATCTTATTCCCATGGGAGAATCGATAAACCGCGGGTAACACCGCGGGGCACGGCTAGTGTACATATATGCGTCACACTGCGCGAAACAGGTTTTCTCTTAGAGACGGTGCCTAATTACGTTAGAGGGACTCAGACCAAGATCCTTGCTAGGGTGCTGGGGCCCCGATTGAGGGCCAGTGGGCTTGACTGCCGCATCTTAGCCAATAGATCTCTTTGGCGGTGCAGCGTGGCAATGCTGCCAGCGTGTTGAGATCATTTGGTTCAGATATTTCCCGGAGTGCTATATCAGTTTTATATCAATCCTTTGTATGTCGCCATAGCTGGGCACGGAACCTAACCTTGCTGCATCGCCGGAAGGTTAGGCGGTAGGCCATACGAATTGTAGTTTTAAGAAACGCGACTCGGTTGGTATTTATTTGTCTTTTTATTCAAGAGACTATCATACCACCTCCAGCTATGCCTGTCGGCTTGGATACGAATGAAAGAGAAGATAGATAATTTTACAGACATCACAAGACAGTAGCCAAGTCGCAAGTCAAAATAATAGATGATTCTTTTCTTCATGAATGTTAAGCCACGTCTCCAGAAGCAACATAAAAAAAAATTAAACATTAAAAACGATTCTTTTGTTGTTTAATAATGTACCATGTCACGAAAAACACTAGAGACGCCCTTTACACGACTCCGCCAAAGAAGGCTACTGGTTGCAATTTTATCTATGGCAAAAAGAAAAAAAAAACTGCTTAGACACTTAATTTATACTGATCTACAATGAATGAATACCAAAAACAAGAAAAAAAACGACTAAATCGCATTGCGAATCCGCGCTGTCCTCCAAGCCGAACTTGCCTCTATGTACCTTAACGTTAAAGGAAAAATTCGCACGGCACCGTTGTAAATATGCCACACGCCGAGGTCGCCAGTAACCGGGTCACTCGGCCAACTGATCTGGGTCGAGTCGGCCGACCAGTCGCCGGATCGGTCCGAGCCCTGAACTTGACCGGTTGCTGACGCTGCTGGCCAGTATTCGCGAGCGCAGGGCTTAGGTAAAAAAGTGTTTAATTAAGAAAAAAACATTATTATTAATACTTTATTGCACCATAAAATTGTACAATGCGGCGAACTTAATGCCATAAGCATGGAACACGGCTTGAAAAAATATTTGGTTATTTTGTTATTTTTTTTCGTTTGGACCTTCGATTAGATGGCTTAGGTAAAAAAAGTATATAAGTGTATTATGAAAAAAAAACTTTGAACGTGGCTTAAAGAAAATGAAATATTTGGGTGAATTTCGTTTTTTTTTTATTGGACCTTCGATTAGATGGACGTTCGTCGATGGCCATAGCTGGCCAGTATGACACCGTGGATGTTTCGTAAACTGATTCGGGTGAAAAGTTTAAATAACCGTACAGAGTAGTATTGATTATTACAGAAGTTTCACTGTATAATGTAACATTACATAAATTCACGTCTGTAGGCCGGAGGGGTAAGAAAAGGTCAGGTTTTTTTTATAAACACTCGTTGCAAATAAGCGTTAAATCGGTTTCTATCTTTTAAAATAATCCTCTTTTTTGCCTGGTATTGTCAACATCGTCATCATCAACCCATTATGTCCCCACCTAGGGACACGGGTCTCTTCCCTAAGAAAGGTAGGCCTGGAGTATAGGCGTTCTTAATAGTAATTAGTATTTTATTCTAGCCAACCAAGGGGTCCCGGGGGACGGTGGGGTTATTGTTAAACCAGAAAATTAAGGAAATACTGTTTTAAATCTGATACCTATACATATAAAAATCCCGTGTCACAGTGTTTATTATCGAACTTCAGGGAAATGGTTTCGCCGATTTTTTTTTGTATACATATTTGGTAGGTCGTAAGAGTAGATCCTGGGCTAATTAATAAAATATATAGCAAAACAACGTATAAAAAACATCAACTTGCGTGCATCAAGTTTTATTCTATAGGTACTAGTTGACCCAGCGCACTTCGTATACCTCCTAATCGATTCTCTCAACCTAGTCGATTCTTTATTTTTTTTTTATTTTTCTCGTAAGAACCATCCTCGTGCTTCAAGGAATATTCTAAAAAAAGAATTAACGTAATCGGTTCAGCTGCTCTCGAGATTTGCGCTTGCCAACACATTTAACGATTTTTTTTTATTATAGACTAGCTAACCCAGCGAACTTCGTACCGCCATAACAGGCAATACTTTATTTATTTATTTTTCTCTCCGTAAGAACCATCCTCGCACTTCAAGGAATATTCTGAAAAAGGAATTAGCGAAATCGGTTCAGCTGCTCTCGAGATTTGAGCTTACCAACACATCTAGCGATTATTTTTTTTATTATATTTTTGTACGGAGATACCACGTAATCGATTATTATTGTTATTAATCTGTTAATTTAAATTTTTAACACATTCGTCTGTCAGATATTACGAAAGAGATCAAATCGATCGTGACAAGACCCGAGATCGATAGAACTCGTTATCGGTTGCGACAACCTAACAGCCATCGCGATACGAATGTCAGTCTTGAGTTTAAAAAATGTATACCTCGTCGGTGTAAATTGAACTCTAAAACCTTGTTTCGAAGGTGGCACTTTGAATGTCTGTGGGGTTTCGTATGAATGATTTGCTCGTGACACGACAATAGCGAAAGTTTGTTATTAACACGCTGTTATTAATTGCAGTCTGCTGTTACACTGTACATACAAATTGTAGTCTTGTGTTGTAGATTTCATGTTAATACAGAATGACTGTAAAATCGTCACGATATCGAGTATACTGAATACTCCCCACTAGGGCTTCACAATAACTTCCATTCAACATAACATCAATCATTTATCCACGGACGTGACCACGTAAGTCCTCCACTGTTTGGTGTTGACTGATTTAGCCTGCTCCGAACTGTCAAATCATACATATTTCGAGTCGTCTCAATGCTTAACCCGATAGAGTGGAAAGTTACGTGATACAAGTACTGGTCCCAGATTACGATACCCTGCGCTTATTGTAATCAGGCAAAGACATTACTGACATGGTAACACAGCCAAACCGACCGAGGCATTCCGATCAATATGGAGCATTGGTCTCGTCCTTCGGCCTCGACTGGACCGCAGCTTGGCTTTCGGCCTCGGCTTGGCGGCAGTTGTCAAATTGACTACCTCAGATATAGGGTGACTATGGTAACCAGGGTCGCGTTTCACAAAACAAAAACTCGCAGCAAACACTAAAATACAATAAAAACCAACACAAAAAAAAACAAAAAATGATCCGAACAGCCCTCGAGCAATTTTCGCATACTCAAAACAATCCTATTCAAGTTAAATGAGTTTCTTTTATGTAGCGTATAAACGTCCCACTGCCGGGCACAGGCCTTATTTCAGAGACGTAGTATGGGTTTAATAACTAAGCATGCCCGCCACGGTTAAAAAGGTTTATTTGGAAACCTACTATAACATTTTGGGGCTCGGACTGGTGATTTTCTAAGACACCACAAAGTTTGCCAGCAAGATTGCTAGAATATTTTTCAAGGTTATGTAACTCAAAAGGAAAAAAATCACTGCCTCTCTGTTCTTTTTTTTTTGTAAGCTTTATCGTTATCGCCTAAAAGGCCTCCTCTACAATCCTCTTGTAGGAAATACCACGTACAAAACGACAATAATTTTTAGTGCATATTCGAACAAATATGCACTAAAGCGGTGGTAGCTCAGTGGGTAGAACCATAGACTGGCAAGAGAGAGCCCCAGGTTCGATCCCGAGTGCGGGCATGTACCAATGACTTTGTTTAATTTCAAAGTTACGTACATTTGCGAATTTGCAGTCGCAATACCACACGCTAACGAATGTGAAGGAAAACATCGTGAGGAAACCCGCGCCTTGGTTGGCTCCGCACGTATTGACTAGTCTTTCCTGTGGGCTAGGCCGACTAAGCTGTCAGGATGGTATAGGTGCTGGGCAAGCCTACACCATCTATAAAACCATGACCCAGGCACTACAGCGTCGGAGTGGTCCCTTCACCCATCTAGTGTGAGTGAAGATTCCACTGGACGCTGTATAAATCATCTCATTAAGTAGATGCACTAAAAATTATTTTATCACTAGGTAGTTTGAACCAAGTTGAAATAAAATAAAAAACGATTTGAAATGAAAGTGCAGTTCATGAACGCGATCGATAAATAACACGGCCGTGCCACATAATATCGACGCTAATGGAATGTTCCGCTTATTTAATTCGACGGCCGCCATCTTGAAATTGTTTTACTCCGTCAAAAATATTTCCACGAATATAAATACTGAGGGCCAGTTTCCGAATTGAGAATTCCGCTAAGTTAATACTTAACTATAGTGTTGTCTCTTCGATTTTCTCAGGAAAGAGCGTGACAGAAATTACTTAGGTATTTACTTAGTTAACAACCCTTGTATGTCCCCACTGCTGGGGCACGGGTCTCTTCCTGTATCGCAGAAAGGTTAGGCCTCACTCCACTACGGAGGCCAAGTCCGGGTTGGTGGAGGATTGTTAGACAGTGGCGGGCCTTACTGTCAGAAGTTATCAAAGCGCCCATAAGGCCTCTGACATGGCTTAACGACTGCCATTACATGACAGCCGGCACCAACGGCTTTACGTGCCTTGCGGAGCACGAATGCGCTCGGAAAAATGCCACTAGCGGTAGTCACGGGACGGTCACCCATCCTGCACCTGCTGTTGCTTAACTCAAGTGATTGATTCCAATCACTTGGTTCGCCTGGTTCGCCTAGGCCTAGGTGCTTCTTATTGAAATTCTCAATTCAGAAACCGGCCCTGATTCTGGACTAAGTGCAACATTCACAAATATAATCTCCGGTGGACCAATAAGAGGCATACATACCTGTTTTTTACTGCCCTGTTGGTTTAACGGTAAGGCGGTCCCGTCGCCGCAGAGGTCGTGGGATCGGTCCGCGCAGGGGCCCGTTCAAACTCAAGCTCAAAAAAGTAATTGACAAGACGTTGAAGACGTTATTGTTCATCAAAAACGATTCCTTAAAAGACACCCCAGGGGCAGTTTAAATAGTCTTTGGTAAAGGGTAAAGTGGCTAAAGGCAAACCTAGCGACATTGATATATTATTTAAACAGCAAGTATAAAATAAATCTTCTTCTTCTTCTTCAGGCTATATGTTAGTCCACTGTTGGACATAGCCCTCTCCTAATGAGCGCCATAGCGTCCTGTCTTTAGCTTGCCGCATCCAGCATAAAATAAATAGTCTGTGGTAAACGGAAAAACCTATACCCTATTTAGTGAAGCTTGAGACAAAAGGTAAACAAACAATAGAAAGGGTAATTTATTATGCCAAGTTTATTATTAATCAGATATAAAATTAAAAAAATCGACATTGATAAAAGTATCGTAAAAATATATAATATGTTATATAAAGTATATAAAATAAATATCAAGTTTAGTATTCATATTTTGGTAATAATAATAACTTTAATAGAATTGTGGCACTATAAATAACCCAAAAAGTCAGCGCTTCACAAATTTTGAACTTATTATAACTCTGCTCATTAAAGATGTAATGTAATGCAAACGTTCTAATTTGAAAGATGCTATTTTATTTTCGTTCGGGTTATAACCGCCATTTTCATTCTCCCAACTTGTTGACGTGCTGTTTCTTCCGATAAAAGTTTGAGAATCACTATTTCTGTGTTTACATTTTGTCTCAAGCTTCAATAAATAGGGTATAGTAAAATATTATTTAAACAGCAACTATAAAATACACTTTAAAAACACGACTCCTGTAAAAGGCTGATAATGATGATAATAACTCTTGTTATCTGAAACTAGGTCCTGCTGTCGACTGTACCGGTGCCTACTCAACTAATTGCCATAGAGTAGAATAATTAATTTTAAACTACCCTACTCTTTGCCATGGTAACTTTGATGACATCCACATGTGGATGGTATTTATTTACCTGTGATATTTACATAATTAAGCTTATTAAACATTTTATTTACATTGCGACTGAGCTGGATCGGCATAAAAATAACGCAAGCCTCATACACAAGGCTTATGAAGCAACGCAACGAAACAGTTATTTTTGTTCAAACCACAAATAGGCAAAACAATCATTTCGCCGAAACTTTTTTCTTTCACCGAAAACCGCAAAAATGCTGAATTGTTTTCGAATATTTCTTTGCAACTGAGAAGTTTTGTTTCACTCAAGTTTCTAAGCAAAAGAAGTTTTCAAAATGGCGACGACAAAAATAAATATTAGACATTTATTATTGCAACATGAACTCTCTCTCTTCCCAGCTTTAGCCCCACGTGGTGGTGGGGTCAGCATACAGTCTGTTAGCTTTTAGAATATACCTCGGCTACTATCGGATATATTCGTGTAATAGAAATATCGGAACTAATATGACATTTAATTTCAAAATGGGACCTAATGTGACACTTTTAGTATTATACAGAGCAGGAAGTAGTAATACACTCGTGTGCTTTCGGCGAAAACCGCAGCCTTGTCTAGAGCCCGAGGTATATTCTAGAAGCTAACAGAATCTACCGTATTTGTTCTCTCCAATAAAATAGAAAAAGTTTTATCCACATTTGATTTTAAGCCTCACTTCACTTCTAGTCAAAACTTGATTTATTGAGACTCTACCTTCTGTGATATCTTTCTTTACTCCATCCATCCGCTTACTTTTCGAATCTCCGCCCAGCTTGGGAAGCACAACGTCACGACAAAAGTTTTATCCCATTATGGGCTAGCGCCATCTTGCTTTAGTTCATCCCGTAAAGCGAGACGCCGCTACCCGATAGAGGGATAAAACTTTTATCTTGACCCTGTCCTCCCTTAAAATTATCTAAGATTTTGAAACAGACATCTAGTTTGGATTGTAACGTTCATTAAGCCGCTACTTTCAATAAAACCATTTCTTTTCATTATATTTTCATTGGTGAAGACTAATCAGGGAGACTGCGGTCATTTTGACTGTTAATCTTGCAGGAAGAAATACTTTGAATGGATTTTTGACCGTAGGCTGTTAAAATACAAACAATATAAACTTACGCCTCCCGGAGGAGTAAGCAGAGACCAGGAATTTCCATTCGCTAAAGTCCCTACAAGCTCTTTCGCTTCATACACATTCATTAGTCGTTGCATGACACTTTTGGTCTTGCACTTCGCTGTTACGTTTATGGTCGAAATATTATTTGTTCGTAGACATATAAGGGAAGGATTTTCAGTCCTTTCACCCGCATATTGTAATATTTCAAATTATTTAAACACTGTTGCATTATATTATTGTATTTTTAAGTATTGCTATAATACTACGTACATTTTAAACCTAGTTTTATATTCATGACATAGTTTAAAAAAAAAAAAAGAATGTCATGAAATATCATAATTCATAAACTACAATAGTGTTTGATTACAACAATTTTCAAAGTATACCGGAATAAAATTAGTGTAAGAGGTAGATAATTTATATTTTTAAATAAATAATTCTACCAATTTTTTTATTCGGTAGCTATTTTATAATTTTTAATTGCGTTATAAACCAGGTAAAAGTATCAAATCAAGTAAGTGAATGAAGTTATAAATAAATGAAAAATAAATAAAAGTAGCTCGTATTGACGAATTGAACCGTAGCCGAACCGAACAGAACCCTAGTAGCCTTTTCGTTTTCTTAAAATATTAACGTAAATAGTTTTGAATTTTTCTCGTATCCAAATGAAAGCTTGGGCCGGCCGTTGCCGCCATATTGGCCTTTTCCCGCGCTGTCACGTGACTCGGCCGGCATCTTGGTGCACGTGACTTGCGGCACGTTGCAACCTGCCCCGCGTGCGTCAGAGGCTCGAACTTGGCGTAATTGTCACGTATAATAATATACGTGCTAGCGAAAGTTGGGTTGCGTATAGTCACGGGTACTTCATATAAGCACTCCAGTACCTTGTCAAAGTCAAAATAGTCAATTTCTCATACAGCAGGCTAGAAGAGCATAATGTGACACGGTTCTATTCTAAGGTGTTTAAATGTTAGTGCACGCGACTGTACAGTTAACGATATCAGCCTTTCGCGCCCACTGTACTACTAGCGAAGTTGATCGAGGTACAAAGTAGGAATTGCTCTTGAAAATGATCTGGTCGCTGACCGTCACGAAGGAACATACATCACATCACACTTGACACTACATTTATTATATTATCACAATACACTAATATTATAAAGGCGAAAGTTTGTGAGTGTATATGGTGTGTATGTTTGTTAGTTCCTCACGTCTAAACGGCTGGAGCGATTTTAATAAAATTTGGTATAGAGATAGCTGACACCCTGGATTAACACAAGCTACGTTTTACTACGCGAAAATATCATGTTCCCATGAGAAAATCGATAAACCGCGGGTAACACCTCGGGGCACAGCTAGTACTTACATGGGTGTGGAAAACAACCCCCCATTTCATTCGCCGCCGGGTAAAAAATTGCCCTAGTAAAGATCAAGAACAGGCAAAGCGTAGGACGATTTTCGGACGGGCCGACGAAGCACATCACAATGAAACACAACAAGATTTCTCAATTTGTATCAGAATTCCCATTGACGCGGGATAAAAGCATATTCTGTGCAGGAAATTGACTACAGCATCAAGGATCATTTAGAAGACAGTTGGTATTAAAAAGTAGTTAATATTCGAAGGTACTCGAAGGATTGGAAAGGAAAGATTGTGTCTACAGTCTATTTATTCTTACTTGTCCAATTTAGTAAACAAGATTCTACCCTTAAACTGTGACTTTTTAGTCCAAAACTGCCATATTTCCATAAATGAAGTAACCTGGAACACTCTTTTAGATAACACGCTGCCAATTTTATAAACATAGTTCATGATAGTTCATGAATTTGCGAGAAAATGTCTAGAATAGGCATCGAATCTCAATTTTAAGGTTAGAATCTTGTTTACTAAATTGGACAAGTAAGAATAAATAGACTGTAGAGTCCAACACATTTATGAGTAACTAGCTGACCCAGTTACTCGTACCGCCTAATAGTAGATTCTTATTTTTTTTTATTTTGGTCTCCGTAAGAACCATCCTCGCGCTTCAAAGAATATTCTAAAAAAAATCATTAGCGAAATCGGTTAAGCTGCTCTCGAGATTTGCGCTTACCAACACATTCGGCGATTCCTTTTATATTGTAGACTAGCTGACCCAGCGAACTTCGTACCGCATAACAGTCGATTCTTCAGTTTTTTTTAATTTTTCTCTCCGTAAAAACCACACTCGAACTTCAAGGAATATTATAAAAAAAGAATTAGCGAAATCGGTTCAGCTGCTCTCGAGATTTGCGCTTACCAACACATTCAGCGATTCATTTTTATATTATAGATAATTTTTACGTTAAATAAATCTGTTAATCAAGTCTTCCTTTCCACATAATATATTGTGAAACCAACAACTTTGATGTTCATTAAGTAAACATTTTATTTTTATAACGAATAAAAATGCTTTGATTTGATTTCTCCGAAAAGAGTCGTTGTGTCGTGAAGTGGCTATTTCCAGCGGTGGCCGAACGTGCGCTGGTGGAACTAGCGGTGGTAACGAAGCGGTAGAACGCCGGCCTCTCAATCGGGAGGGCGTGGGTTCAAATCCCGGCATGTACCAATGACTTTTTAAAAAAACCTATTCAGAGGCTAAAAATTCCATACATGCAGGGATTCAAGCCCTCGACCTCTGGCTATCCGTGCCAGCGCTCTTTCCAACTGAGCTAATGGGCGACTCACCGGCATCAGTGAAATTCCGAACCTCTACAATATTCTTACGTACGGCAGCAACATCTGGCTGAAGTAATTTGCATCACTTGCAGCCCTGAGTACCTACTTTGCAGTTAGTTAGGTTTTACATCGGAATGATATCGCTGCACCCACATGATTATAATTATTTTTAGTGCACTAACCTGTGCTATGGACAATTTAAAAAAACCTATTTATGACTTTGTTTTCTAACTTATATACATTTTTGAAGTTATAGTAGCAATACCACTCGCTGGCGGTGAAGGAAAACACCGTAAGGAAACCCTAGTGTCTGAAGTGTTAATGTACCGCAGTGCTTGCTACGTACAATGGCTCAAGGATAAGTGCGGAAATCTCAGGTCTAACTGACTGGGTTGGATTGGATTCGTTTCAGTGCTGCTATTTACGAGCAAACGCGTGCAGAGGTCAACCGGGCCAATCCGCGGCATTGTCTTATGCAAGCGAGCACGGTTAGGTAGCTAGGGTTGGGCTGCTGAAAAAAATATCGTGTCGATATTTCCAAACCGTTATTTGGTACGATAAAAATACACAAAAATTGATGAAGCCGTTTCGTAGGAGTTCGCTTACAAACGCTTGACACCTTGACACGAGATCTTTTTTATATTAGAATCTAAAGATTTCTAAGATAAGTAGCTATTCATATTTTGATATATGATCTGCAAAATTAACGACGTGAAGAAAGTTAGACTTAATCCATTGAATGAATTAACTTATGCAAAACATTAATATTATACTGAGATGCGTTCAAACAAAAAATATGAACATAATTATAAAGGAACGATATTCTATATACCGTGGATATTAAAAATAACATTTTTTGTATTTAATATTACTGTATACAGTATATTGATACTGAAAATAAATATATTGTTAATGCTTATAAATATTGTATATATCGAGATTAAAAATATCGACAAACGGATTTATTATTATATTTTATATAGATCGATTTTTGTCGATATAGATTGTGCCAACCCGCAGCTAAATGGAGCGTGCAATTGGGGCATTTGCCACCGGCCGCTGAAGTTATATTATAACTGTTGAGGTTATAAATTCGGTTGTGAATTCGCGAAATACTAGGATTTCTGACTACATCAAAAGTAAATCTATTTCGTAAACATTTTGTTTCTCCTGCCATAAGACAGTTAAATGAGGTCGGTATCAACCCTTGTATGCTCCCACTGCTGGGGCACGGGTGTCTTCCTGCATCGCAGAAAGGTTAAGCTATACTCCACCAGGGGGGCCAAGTCCGGGTCGGTGGAGGACTGTAAGACAGTGGCGGGCCTTACTGTCAAAAGTTATCAATCCCATAGGGCCCCTGGACACGGCTTAGCGTGCCTTGCGAAGCACGGAAGCGCTGGGAAAAAATGCCACTAGCGTTAGTCACAGGACAGTCACCCATCCAGCACCTGACCGCGCCTGTTGTTGTTTAACTCAAGTGATTGATTCCAATCAATCGGTTCGGCTGGCTACGAGCGCTTCGTTTTTGATAAGACAGTTTTTCAAGTCTGAAGCTCCGCAGACCATTTTATTGCTTAAAAGCTTTATTCTTCCCGTCTGTAGATTTCTTTTGTCGCCAAAATTGCATTGTCACTGCCAAAAAATACACACGCAAAATCTTCATGATCCGTCTGACCTACAAACATTATCTTTGTCGCATTTGCATAACGACCTAACTGCCGAGGACCTTGCCGGAAATCTCTCCTTATTTCGGGAACTGTAAGTGACAAAATTGCTTGCATGCTAGCTGCATTTTGGTTGAAAAACTCAAGACCTTGGGTAGATAAAATGCATAGAAGGCACATTCTATTGTAGACTATTGTAGCCCATTATAATCTAAAATCTTAACACTGCCGATTTTACACCAGTGGCTAGAGATGTTAATAACTTTCGATTGTAATCTAATAACTATTATTCCTTATTATCAACCAATATTGATGTAATTGATAATTGTTCAACAATGATCATCGACACATAAGCTTTTAGGAAATAAAATGGTGAGCGGAGCAAACCTGAAAGACTATTCAGCAACGAAGCGCTCGTGGCTTAGTCGAACCGAGTGGTTGAAATCAATCAATTGAGTTAAGGAACAACATGCTGGGTGGGTGACCGCCCCGTGACTACCACTAGTGGCATTTTTCGAGCGATGCCGTGCTTCGCGAGGCACGTTAAGCCATTTCAGAGGCCTTGTGGGCGGCTTGATAACATCTGACTGTCAGGCCAGCCACTGTCTTACAATCCTCCACCAACCCGGTGTCAAGCCCCCGTGATGGATCGTGGCCTAACCTTCCTGCGATGCAGGAAGAGACCCGTGCCTTGGCAGTGGGGACATACAAAGGGTTGATATCGATTCGTTTTTGTGTCTCTTATTCTATTAAAACATTTTCTAGTGCAAGTTCTCCATTCTCAGTGGAGCGAATCAGTCTTTCTGCGACACTATTAATAACTTCAGGTGAGTATATTTTGTTGGAAAATTCGCAACCTTCCTTAGGATGAACTAGCGTGTTTCACTGGCCTCGGCGCAGCCTCGTTCAAGGTACTTTATCGGAGCCCGTATCGGTGCTATTTTAAGCCCTATCTGTGTTGTTTTAGGGCTTAGAATTGTTTTTGTTTGCTTTGGTTTGAGGTTGCGAAATAGAATAGAATATAGTGTAGTTTTCGTGCAATTGAATTTGGTATTGAAAATGCGTTTTGTTGATAGAGAACACGTTATTGTTTATAGCATGCCATGGCATGTCCTAGGCAGTACACCTTCTTGGTTATATTCTTTTTATTGCACTGACCCTTGCTGAGTGAGTACTTTATTTTTAAAAACTTATTTACAGGCTAAAAATTCCGCCCATGCCGGAACTTGAACCAGCGACCTCTGGCTGTTCTCTGACCGTAGCAGAGGTGGCGGGTTCGAGTCCCAGCATGGGCGGAATTTTTAGCCTCTAAATAGGTTTAAAAAGAAAAAAGTACACCTACTACACGGCACAGGCCTTCATTTTGAAAGAGAGAGAGTGGGTTTAACAACACTTTGAACGACAATTTGCACCGCTGTACTATAATGTGAACAGCTCTAGTTTCGTCCCGATGTTTTCCTTCACGGTAAGAGAGTGATATCAATACAGTATAGTAAATTAAAAAAAAATTAATTAAAAACTTTCATAACAACGTACTTGGCCTCCGTGGTGGAGTATGGCCTATACCTTCCTCAGGGAAGAGACCTGTGCCCCTCGGTGGGGACATAATGGGTTGATGATGATGATTACAACGTGATAACCTCACAAATAAGTATTATAATTTTTAATTCAGCTCAAGTTAATTAAAAGTCAATTTCTTGTCCTAAGAGTACCAACGGCGGTGCTATTCACCAAGAGTGGTTTCTTCCAGACAATCTGTGTAGTTTTGGGCGTCGTTTTTGCTTCGATCGATATCGACCCTTGTATGTCCCCACTGCTGGGGAACGGGTCTCTTCCCGCATCCCAGGAAGGTTAGGCCATACTCCACTACGGGGGCTAAGTCCGGGTTGGTGGAGGATTGTAAAACAGAGGAGGGTCTTACTGACAAAAGTTATCTAGCCTCCGACATGGCTTAACGACTGCCATTACATGACAGCCGGCACCAACGGAAGCACGGCACGTTTTTGCTTCGTCATCGTCGTCAGGCTATACTAGTCCACTGCTAGACATAGCGCTCCCCTAAAGAGCGCCACGTTGTGCTATCATAGGGGGTAATGCCCATAATCCCCACGCTGGGCATGCGGGTTGGGGATCGCAGTTCGGTGGAATTGTACTGCAGGGGGCGCTGCTGCCCACCCCCCGGTTTGTGTCCCTTAGTCGCCTTTGCTTTGACATAAGTTATCTCTCTTTCAGAGTGAGAGAGTTATCTGTCTGGCAGAAGGCCAGGCGATAAGATAGTTATGCTAATTAATACATTAGGTATGTTGGTCTGTATGTATATAGACAGGTGCCTATTTAGTACAGGGACCTTGATGCTAACAAGGCTATGGCTATGTTGGAATCATTATTAAGTATACAGAAATATCTTGAAATATAGTTGAAAGATGGAAATATGGAAAGTTATTTAACAGAGTTATTAAAATGTTTTTAAAAACGTATTTAGAGGCTAAAAATTCCGCCCATGCCGGGACTCGAACCCGCGACCTCTGGTTAACCTGAGCCAGAGCTAACGGTTAGCCAGAGGTCGCGGGTTCGAGTCCTGGCATGGGTGGAATTTTTAACATCTAAGTAGTACCTACTTAGTTTAACATTAAAATGTTTCCAAATATTTTTTCATCACCAGAATCGGGTACACACAAATAAAAAAAAACAGGAAGATAACCAGGCAGTTTTCAACCGACTTCAAAAAAAGGAGGAGGTTCTCAATTCGACCCGTATGTTTTTTTGTGTTATAAAAATGTAATATTTTTTTGTAGCAGGGACAATATTTTTGTCCTTAGATGCAAACTGACGACCTCTATAGCGCAGCGGTAGCGCATCTGCCTAACATGCGAGAGGTCCCGGGTTCGAACCTCGGCTGAGGACAAAAAAAAATCCCAGGTCTTGGATGTTTACACGTTTGTGATGTCGCTGTTTCTGATTCCCAACGACACAGGGTATCCTAGTGTGGGGCCAGAAGCGATGTACGTGCCTGTATGTAAATGTTATGTTATAAATTTATTCCAATCTACATTATAAAGTGTTCTTGAAGTAATTCAAAACCTCAAAACAGTTATAATTAAACCACATACAATGAAGAGAAATTCTTCTTCTTCGGGCTATATTAGTCCACTGCAGGACATAGCCCTCCCCTAATGAGCGCTATAGCGCAAGGTTGTGCCATCATTGGGGGGTTATGCCCATAATCCCCACGCTGGGCATGCGGGGTGGGGATCGCAGTTTGGTGGAATTGTGCTGCAGGGGGCCCTGCTGATTATTATCGATACTGAAGAAACAGTTTTTACCTTTACACTTTGTGTAAGGAGTAACTATAGTTCACCCTCCAGTGACCGGCAACCTATCCTACAAACTCAAATATATAAACAAGCATTATCACAGACAAAATAAGAGCCATTATCGAATGAAATCATACTTCCTATGATTACATACTTCATACGGCAATACTAAGCCAAGGTTTATTCGATCGGTACGGAAACCGCCCGACATTGAATGGTTCGGAGGTATTCGGAAACGTTCGGCTAACATCGGAAGTGCTCGGGGATCCCCGAGAGAACTCGGGGCGGCTTATTATGGCAGTTAATAGAAAAGTGCGCGAGTGATTCGTTTGGCACTTTGGGCGAATGGTGATTTACAGTCACCATCTGTGTAGTTAATGCGGATTTCCATAATAGCCCCTGGTTGCGACAGTGTTATACCTGATATACAAATGAGGTACTTGGACTGTTGAAATAACAGCCTTTTGGCTCCATCACGAATTCAGTACAGTTATCAGTAATACTCCATTTATGTGACAAATTAAATGGACATTTACACGACAATTTTTTCACGACTTATTTTTTACACGACACGTTACGACGACAGAATACCAACGTTGTAGGTGTATCTCTGTGCTCCTGCAACATATGCTGAGTCGGGGCTATTCTAGGGACTCAAAACTTTAAACTCTAACTTGGAAATGTAGTTCCAAAACTATGGGCTGGTTTCTGAATTCAGAATTTCACTAAGTACTTTAGTAACGTTCTGTTAAGCTCTTTGCTGAGAAATTCGTAGAGACAGCACTACATTTAACTATTTACTTAGCGAAATTCTCAATTCAGAAACTGACCCTATAGTTTGCAAACTTACACACTAGGTGGCGCTGCCGGTATTCTGCGTCGCTTTACGGTTGTGTCTGTAATGTAATGACGTAAAGATTCAATTGCAAATTGACAGCATTTTTTTTGGTTGCCATACGAATAAAATAAAGCCACGGGCCTTATCTTAGAGAAAGAGAGTATGAGTGCCGTCGCTATTATATTGTACCTCATAAAGCTTAATTAAAAAGCTTAAAAATAAAGCAAATATAATAAATCCTTTACATAAGAATCTATAGGAATAATGAAAAGCTAAAACTCGCGTCCGTTGCATTTAAAATCGTTGCCCATTACAAAGAATAATTATAGTTTGCCCAAAAGTGAGACACGATCAACCCCTAAGCCATCTTACGTAGGTAATAAATGAACAAACCCAATGACATAAATGCCCAACTGTGGGTTCTATTCATGGCCTATTCAATATATATATATATTCCGGCCATGAATAGAACCCACAGTTGGGTTAATCCAAAAATATTTTTGATGTAATCAAAACAGCTTTTATTCAGTAGGCTTACCTATATTAATAATAAATTTCTGCTCATAGTAACCCAACTCCGTTTTCACTTTCAATACACGAGTTAGCCCAGCGCGGCGTGACTGGCCGTGAAGTGTAGAGGCGTCGCCTTGGCCCTTTGCCCGCCAGCTAATTTGGTTGAAGGAAGGATTCATGCACGAAAGTCATGATAAATAATTAACGTCCACGTAGGAGAACTACGAGTACTTGACTGTCGAGGACTACGGTGACTAAACAAGAGAAAAAAATCTATTTGAGGCATGTGTTTCGGCACGACAGGCCTAAGGCCCGGCAGATAACTTTACCACAAGCGCAGAAAGCAAAGATGTTTTTCTTTACAGTTAATTTGACTAAAGTCCGAAGAATTCTAATAACGTACAACCCGCGTCCCATGTCACGGACACCCGAAAACTTGGATGCGAAATGACTATATTACTTAGGACTAGTCTTGCCATCAGTGTCCACGTTTCAAGATTGAAATTATCAAAAAATGTGTTATTTAAAGTAGCACAGAAACTGAGACTTAATGAACGTTATAAGTTAAACTAGGGGTGAGTTCCGAGATGCGATGAAATCGATTACAATGCCAATCCATATAAGTGCAGGCACAAGAACCTTATTTCGTGCGAGACACTTTGGGACTACTAAATTTGGTCGGGTTCGCGCTGTAATCGATTTGATAGCGTGTCGGAACCCTGGGTAGGTGTCCATTTCAAAATCTGTCTTTACAGAATGGAGAAAAACTGAACAAGAAGACTTTCAAATTTTTGGCTCTTCACATCACATCACGGAAAATATCTCATTTCCATGGGAAAATCGATAAACCGCTGGTAATACCGCGGGGCACAGCACAGGTCATAGCTGGCAGGATGCACTGGTTGAAGCCCCTTGTCTTTAGGCTAAGAGGAAAAACCGAGGAGAAAACCTGTCTTTAGTCACACGAATCGATTCATTAACAGTAACCTGCGCAAGAGTTTAATAATTGAAAATATACTCGCCGGACGGACGCAACTAGAGCGTGAAGTTTCCAATCTCACAGCGGCTTGTTTACTCGATTTAGTACGATTACTAAATCGCGAATCGATTATGTTATTAGCCGCGTTCGGTTGTATCGATTCGTGTCTACTCTTCTTTTCTAGCGATAGGTACTACTTAACTGTCATTACATAGAGCTCACAGCGGATTAAGTGGGGAATATCCAAGGATACTTACATAATTGTCTTGGGGAGCATTAAGTCCTCAACCACAGATTTCCACTTCTGAGGTTCGCGGCAGGCTTCAATTCAGGCTAGTGCCGATTGATTTGGCATCTTGCTATTGGTCCTGGTGGCGATTTAGGTTGTCGTAACTCGACTGCTAATTTGGCCTCTTAGACTAGGAAGCTTTTCTAAGTCATCTTTGGCCGTCCTCGCTTTTTTTCTCATATCTTCTTCGGTGCCTTTCCACTAATGGAGGTGGGCCGTCACCTCCGCATACTCTTCCTCGTTTCTTGCCAAGTAAATCTTAGTCGCTGGCTGGATGTACCATTCCCTGATGTTTCTGAACCACGACTCCTCATTTTCTTAAACCATCAAGGGAAGGATTCCCTCAAAACCAATTCCCCAATTCATCACCATCATCATTCGGCCACAAGAAGTCCACTGCTGGACATAGGCATCCTCCATGGATTTCCAAAAATACCGGTTGGAACTGGCTTGCATCCAGCGTCTTCTTGCCACTTGGATGAGACCTTCTGTCTATCTTGTGGCTGGTCGTCCTATATATTCGAAAACTTTAGGACCCATCGGCCATCAGTTTTGCAGCCCAGCTGACGTTTCCAATTACTGTTGTTAAATAAATGCTGTTTAAACACCTATTTAGAGGCTAAAAATCTCACCCATGCCGGGATTCGAACCCGCAACCTCTGGCTATCCGTGGCTATTCGTGCTGGCACGGATAGCCAGAGGTTGCGGGTTAGAATCCCGGCATGGGTGAGATTTTTAGCCTCTAAATAGGTTTTTAAATTTGTCCTTAGCACGGGTTAGTGCATTAAAAATAAAAATAGTAAAATGCTGTTTGTATTCCCAATTCTAATTCGCTACCTCTGCCTTGCCCGCAGGCCGTGGACTGGTGGTCGGTGGGCGTGCTGACCTACGAGCTGCTGACCGGCGCCTCGCCCTTTACCGTGGAGGGCGAGCGGAACACGCAGCAGGAGATCACCAAACGGATCGTGCGCTGCAGCTACCCCGTACCGCCTGACGTTAGTCCGCAGGTGCAGGACTTTATCAAGAGGTGAGTCATTCAACAATATTCTTCGGGATTCTCTACCAGTGCAATCTAAATTTAGAAATAAACAATCATAACCACCACAAATCATCCTTGCGCTGCTAACAAGTAGCAGATCTTAAGCGGCTCTTGCGCTGCATTTACCTCGTGACGCCTGATATCAGTCCGCAAGTGCAGGACTTCATCAAAAGGTAAGCCTTCATTACAATAACTAAGGCTTAGATATAACCTAACCTGTTTGCTGCTAACGCGCAGCAGATCTCAAGCAGCTCGTGCGCTGCAGCTACCCTATGCCGATCGACCTCAGTCCGCAGGTGCAGGACTTCGTCAAGAGGTGAATCGTCCAACAATATTCTTCGGGAATCTCATCCAGCGCAATTTAAATTGACAAGTGATTGCGTTCCTAATCAACAAACATAACCTATGCTTTGCATTGACTTTAACCAACGTAACCTAACCTGTGAGCTGCTTACACGTAGCGGACCCTGCGCTGTAGCTACCTCGTGCCGCTCGACGTCAGTTCGCAGGTGTAGGACTTCATCAAAAGGTGAGCCTTCATCATGGTATCTACGGCTTAGATTATAATGTGACATAACCTGTGTGCTGCTAACACCTAGCTGTGGTCGAGCAGATCGTGTGTTGTAGCTACACCGTGCAGCTCGACGTCAGTCCGCAGATGCAGGACTTCATCAAGAGGTGTGTCGTCCAACAATATTCTTCGGGATTCTCTTTCATCACAGTAACTAAGGCTTAGATATAACTTAACCTGTGACCTGCTAACACCAAGCAGATCCCAAGCGGATCGCGCGCTCCAAAGTACTCCGTGCCGCTAGACATCAGTCCGCATGTGTAAGATGAAAACCAGGAGTTCAGTCTTCATCTGAAATACAAATACAAACATTTTTATTTCTCAATTCACAAATCGAATACTATTTTTGTAGGTAGAAAAGGTAGATGCGAGATAAAATAAGGGTTTTAGGTTTCTATGCCTCAACACAAAACGGTTGATATATTGTACTCGTAATAAAAATTTACGATGAGCTAGCGATGCATACCATTATCAGTATCAGACAATTATAGAGAAACTAAACGTAATTAAAAATATAATTTACAATATCTTAAATTACACTATTTTTATTTTTAATGCACTAACCCGTGCTAAGGAACAAATTTAAAAACCTATTTAGAGGCTAAAAATTTCACCCATGCCGGGATTCGAACCCGCAACCTCTGGCTATCCGTACCAGCGCTCTACCAATTGAGCCAATGGGCGACTCACGGCATCAGTGAAATTTCGAACCTCTTTACAATATTCTCTGTATTACGTACAGGCAGCGACATCTGACTTAAGCAAATTGCATTACTTACAGCCCCGACTACCTACTTTGCAGTTAGGTTTTTAACATCGGAACGATATCACTGTACCCACATGATTACACTATTTTTATTTTTAATGCACTAACCCGTGCTAAGGAACAAATTTAAAAACCTATTTACGAAAGTCGCCCATTGGCTCAATTGGTAGAGCGCTGGTACGGATAGCCAGAGGTTGCGGGTTCGAATCCCGGCATGGGTGAAATTTTTAGCCTCTAAATAGGTTTTTAAATATCTTAAATTCTTTCTAAAAGTACATAAATGTACGAAGAATATGAAAATCTTTCGTTTAACAGCACAAGCACGTGCAATAAAATAAAATGAAAATTGATATAATTTCAACAACAGGCGCGGTCAGGTACGGGATGGGTGAGAGTCCCGTGACTACCGCTAGTGGCATTTTTCCGAGCGCTTCCGTGCTTCGCAAGGCACGTAAAGCCGTTGGTGCCGGCTGTCATATAATGGCAGTCGTTAAGCCATGTCAGAGGCCTTATGGGCGGCTTGATAACATCTGACAGTAAGGCCCGCCACTGTCTTACAATCCTCCACCAACCCGGACTTGGCCCCCGTGGTGGAGTATGGCCTAACCTTCCTGCGATGCAGGAAAAGACCCGTGCCCCAGCAGTGGGGACATACAAGGGTTGATAACGATTGATATAATTTCAAAACAATTAGGGATCCAGGGTAAGTGCAGCGGTGAAATGGCCTCGATCTCAATATACAGTGTGACGTGGAAGAAATACATTTGTTTATCGCCACATATCCAATACCACGCCAACACAACGATCGCGAGTTATGCAGGGAAAGAATAAACAAAACGTACGAGTGGAAGAAATACGATTCTTGGGGTGACTGAACTGTGTGTTTTTGGTTTTTTTTTTCCACGTATCCTATAAATGTCCCACTGCAGGGCACAGGCCTTCTCTCAGACAGAGAGTATGGGCTTAATTACCACTCTTGCCCACCGCGGATTGGCAACACCTCAGACACACCTTACGAAGTTTTCCTTCATAGTAAGCTTTATTTGTACTCCATTTATACTATTTACATGTTTTTAACAGACTTCAAAAAAGTAAATATGTGCTCTGAATAAAGAATTTAATTATCTTAGCGAGTGGTATCACTACTGTAACATCACACTGTAACTTCATAAATGTATTAGAAAAAAGTCTAACTATGTGTACAAGTCGCGAAAGTTTATGTGTACAAGTCGCGAAAGTTTATGTGTACAAGTCGCGAAAGTTTATGTGTACAAGTCGCGAAAGTTTATGTGTACAAGTCGCGAAAGTTTATGTGTACAAGTCGCGAAAGTTTATGTGTACAAGTCGCGAAAGTTTATGTGTACAAGTCGCGAAAGTTTATGTGTACAAGTCGCGAAAGTTTATGTGTACAAGTCGCGAAAGTTGAAAATATGTTAGAAAAAAGTCATTGGTTTATACCGGGATTCGAACCCACGATCTCCCGATTGAGAAGCCGGTTCTACCGCTCCGCTACCACGCCGTGTTTTTGTTTCCGTTGTGTATATTGTTTGTGCTATGTGTTTTGTCTTTGGCGCTAGTTTTTAATTTGTCAATATTGGTCTAGCAACCTGAAATAAAAGTATATTTTTTATTATGAACATTAACGTAATTTGGTTTAAATTCTTTAAAAACAAAAATAAGAAACAAACTGCTAAGTTAACGTAAAAAAATAACACTCAAAATCAAAGTTTACAGGGTCTTTTTCAAAACCTATTTAGAGGCTAAAAATTTCACCCATGCCGGGATTCGAACCCGCAACCTCTGGCTATCCGTGCCAGGGTCTTTTTCGTTGACCTAGAACTATACAATTTGGAAGGTTGACCTAGAACTATACAAGTTGACGGCCTCGGTGGCGCAGCGGTTTGGCTCGCTGACTTCAAAACCGAAGGTCTCGGGTTCGATCCCCGGCCGGGTCAAACTAGGAAACGAACTTTTCTAGTTTGTCTCGGGTCTCGGATGTTGTCCGAGTCTCTAACAGTCTCTAACACAAGTCATTTAGTTGTACTTAGTATAGAGCTGACGAGATCTGTGTATTATGTCCATGAATATTTATTTATAAGGTAATGTCATACTACATGAACCGGTAAAAACCTGAAAACTATACGTTTCATTGTATTTAAATCATAAAAAAATTGTCTTTGAAGCTTGGAAAAAACTGCGTGACTCGATTCCGGAACTATTTATACGTAATATGTAAGCACCTACAAATTTGTACGTAATATGTAAGCACCTACAAATTTGTACGGAACCCACGGTGGGCGGCTCCGACTCGCACTTGTCCACCATTTTTGTGGTTTCTAATACTGGAAAAGAATATTATCTTTCGAACAAACAATAACCTGGTCTCTTTGTGGTCTTCCGCAGATTGTTGGTGAAGGACCCGCGCCGGCGGCTCGGCGGCGGCGAAGACGATGCCCTCGAACTCAAGCGGCATCCATTCTTTGCTGTAAGTTCATCATCATCCATTTGACGCCCATTTTTCCGCCCTCTCCCTCATGGTTTTCCAAGTTTCCCGGTCTTGTGCCGCCGGGATCCAGCGACTCCCGTTAACAGGTCCTTAATTCTATTTAGTGCGTTACTCTACAATGACAGATAAATGGACGCGCCTGTTGTTGCTTAGCACAAGTGATTGATTCCAATCACTCGGTTCGACTGGGCCACGAGCGCTCGTGGCTACAATCCGACATCCATTAGGAGATGGCACCAAAAGAAGATAGATACATGGTGGGGTCACGTGGGGTACTACTGGCATCTACTGGGTCACGTGGCAGCCGGGACCAGTAGTGTTTGACTTTTTTTTTCTTAATAATGGTACTGGTGAAAACGTGGCTTTACGCAGCGGCTCGATGTCACAGATTCTAACTCAGCGTCTGTGTTTCCTCCACAGAAGTTAGACTGGCCGGCTGTGGCTCGACGCGAGGGCAAAGCTCCTTTCGTCCCAGCTCTATCCCACGCGGCTGACACCTGCAACTTCGCCGACGAGTTCACTCGCATGCCACCGACTGACTCGCCCGCCGTCCCGCCCAAGCACCACGATAAACTGTTCCTGGGTAAGTTAGTAGACTGGTGACCGGCGAGTTAGGTTGACCGTTCAAGCTGTGCCCGTGTGCCACCCACAGACTCGCCCGCACAAGCGAGCGCCAGTATTAACTGTTCCTGGGTAAGTTAGTAGACTGGTGACCGCCGAGTTAGGTTGACCGTTCAAGCTGTGCCCGTGTGCCACCCACAGACTCGCCAGCACAAGCGAGCGCCAGTATAAACTGTTCCTGGGTAAGTTAGTAGACTGGTGACCGCCGAGTTAGGTTGACCGTTCAAGCTAATACCTGCGCCCGTGTGCCACCCACAGACTCGCCTGCACAAGCGAGCGCCAGTATAAACTGTTCCTGGGTAAGTTAGTAGACTGGTGACCGCCGAGTTAGGTTGACCGTTCAAGCTAATACCTGCGCCCGTGTGCCACCCACAGACTCGCCTGCACCAGCGAGCGCCAGTATAAACTGTTCCTGGGTAAGTTAGTAGACTAATGACCGCCGAGTTAGGTTGACCGTTCAAGCTTATACCTGCGCCCGTGTGCCACCCACAGACTCGCCTGCACCAGCGAGCGCCAGTATAAACTGTTCCTGGGTAAGTTAGTAGACTAATGACCGCCGAGTTAGGTTGACCGTTCAAGCTAATACCTGCGCCCGTGTGCCACCCACAGACTCGCCTGCACCAGCGAGCGCCAGTATAAACTGTTCCTGGGTAAGTTAGTAGACTAATGACCGCCGAGTTAGGTTGACCGTTCAAGCTGATACCTGCGCCCGTGTGCCACCCACAGACTCGCCTGCACAAGCGAGCGCCAGTATAAACTGTTCCTGGGTAAGTGATGTTAGAAAAATATGAGACCCTATTTCATAATAGAAATTATGATAAACCTACTAAAAACTTGTTTTGCTGGTTTAAAAATAATGTATTTCTATTGTCTCTTTATCCTATCCCTAGGCTATCTCGGGATCGACTGACACCTAAAACAAAACGTAACGATTTCCTTCAAGTAATACTCGTAGGCATAACGAAACATTTTAACCCTTAATTAGGCATGGTTAATATGAAATTTACATTGAATTTGGACTTTATTTCGAGGTCTTTATTTACAAAAAAATCTAATAAACGAAAGTTTAACGAAGGTTAAAGTAAGTTTTCTAAAATTATTTTAAATGAAAAACATGAAACGTCAAATGTGTCTACGCGCAGCCAAAGATCTTTGGCTGCGCGTAGACACATTTGACGTTTCATGTTTATTTACCTAGGCGTGACATCAGATGCGACGCCATGACACTGCGAGCTGTTTTCCCACAGATTTAAAATAATTTTAGAAAACTTACCTAAAACTTACTTTAACCTTCGTTAAACTTTCGTTTATTAGATTTTTAGATTTTTTTGTAAATAAAGACCTCGAAATCTTTGATTATTTGATACTGTCGTCAAGCCTTTTCAAACTCTGTCTAGACGGTTGCGCCGGCCAGCTATTATAAAGAAGTATCGTTACAGTACCCAACAGCAACGGCAAGGCATTCCTCTTGACCACGTTGCCTCTATCAAAAGCCTACCGAAAAGGAAGGTGTTCCTTTCTTGATAGCACAAATAACCGGTGTGTTTCCGGTCTCCAGGCTATTCTTACGTCGCGCCGAGCATCCTGTTCACGGAGAACGTGATCTCGGACCAGATCTGGCAGAAGGCCACCGGCCAGCGGCACGAGAAACTCAAGGGATGGGTCGCCAAGGTAAGCAGATACCTCAAACTTTACCTCAATCATTGTTGCGTTAGCTATTACTTCAGCAGTTAGTATAACACTCAATCGCACGCACACTCCCGGCACGAGAAATCTTCTTATTATTTATCTTTACATCATCCGTAATCATCTCTGTACGTAATACAGAGAATATTGTAGAGGTTCGAAATTTCACTGATGCCGGTGAGTCGCCCATTAGCTCAGCCGGAAAGAGCGCTGGCACGGATAGCCAGAGGTCGCGGGCTCGAATCCCGGCATGGGTGGAATTTTTAGCCTCTAAATAGGTTTTTAAATATGTCCTTAGCACGGGTTAGTGCATTGAGTATATTTACATCATGCGATTCTTAAAAAATATATAAAAAATCTAAAATAGCACTATATTATAATCACACTAATATTATTAAGGCTAGAGTTTAAGTGTGTATGTTTGTTACTTATTCACGTGTAAACGGTTGGAGCGATCTTTGTAAAATTTGGTACGGAGTTACCTGATGATGATGACGACCAATGATGGCACAACCTTGCGCTATGGCGCTCATCAGGGGAGGGATATGTCCAGCAGTGGACTAGTATAGCCTGAAGAAGAAGATGGAGTTACCTGACACTCTGGATTAACATTTTACTGCGAGAAAATATCTTATTCCCGTAAGAAAATCAATAAACCGCGGGGCACAGCTAGTAATATTATATTTCTAATTTCCTATTATAGTAACTTAGCACTTAGATTCCGTATAAGTAAATGTTTTAGTTTCCGTGCAAGTGGTGCCTACAAATGCGGTATATACCTTTGATTAGTATAATTGCTAGCCCTATGTCACATTTATTATTAGAGAGAGAGAGAGAGAGAGAGAGAGCCATTTATTGTACATAAAAAAGGAAATTACACTTATCTAAAATTTATCACTAAAATTAAATGAAAAAAATACAAAATCCATTATTTGGGGTCAACACCCCTCGTTCTTTTGCTCCAAAATGTTACGTATTGTTCTTGTTTTTTAATTCAACATATTTTATTATTATATAATATGTTAAATTATTTTGATTAAGCTCTGCGAAACCTGGTCGGACTTTTCCGATATAACAACACCCGTAAGTAAATCCGGACTAAAAGTCTACAATATATTATTATACTTTATTGAACACGAAACATTTAACAGGACATAACATAAGGAATTAAAAAAAAACCTAAGAAATAACTTTACTTTTTTTACTGCTTCTCCGACTGTCTAAGGTTTGCTGGAAGAAATCTCTTTTAAGATAGATAGATAGATAGATAGATAGATAGATAGATAGATAGATAGATAGATAGATAGATAGAGAACACTTTATTGCACAACCAGAAAAATATTACAACCATGATTCTTAAATCTAACTAATGTTATACAATTGGCGGTCTTATCGCTAAGAGCGATCTCTTCCAGACAACCTTAAGATATAAGCTCTTTGTACATGTTATTTCTTATGTAATGTCCTGTTAAATGTTTCGTGTGCAATTAACTATAATTAATTCATTAAATAATATTTGCAAAGGCGAGCTTATCTCCGCAAGGATTTTCAGCGAACCCTGAAGGGTATGAGAGGCAGTAAATAATAATACGGGTCTAATTGATATTAGGACATAACATTTTTCCCCACAGGACTCGCCGTTCTTCCAGAAGTACGCGGTGGATCTGAGCACGCCGCTCCTAGGAGACGGCTCCTACTCCGTCTGCAGGAAGTGCATTCACCGGCAGACCGGCAAGGAATACGCCGTGAAGGTTGGTCTGATGTTTTAGCGTGTTGATGGCAAGCCATCGTCGTGAAAGGTTAAGATAAGTGTGGCGAGCACATGTCAACTCTGCGCGCGCACTACAAACTCCAACATTCCTGCATCGCGCAATTAAAGTGTTTCAATGACATACCATAAATATAACGTCCGACTAACAATGGTTGGACCGGCCGTCCCCAGGCATGCGATCAGCCTGGCGGGAAATTTCCCTTTATAGTGGAAGAGCACGATCACCCGCTCTTCCCTATAATAAGAATATCCTTTATTGTACACCAGGAAAAAAAACAAACATAAAACAATTATAAAGATACAGTACAATTGGCAGCCTTATTGCTCACAGCGATTTCTTCCAGACAACCTGCGATGGAGAGTTGCTGAAGGGAAAGTGAGATAGGTAGTTGGTGCAAATGTGCTTATCGGCAGGGGCTTCCATTTTAGTAAATTTATATTCATAAAACAGAATGTAAATTCTTTACGTTGAATTAATATTTTCTGATTCGAATTTAATTTATCTGAAGTTGTTTACTCATGTAAAGGTGTTTAGCACTGAATTATACATTAGAACTAGTAGTTTTTAAATGGAACGGGATAATACTGTTGCAGTAGCTAATAAATAATAAAAAATAATGCTATCAATTACAAAGTAATGATTACAAAGATTTGCAAATAAAATTACAAACATATAAAACCTAAATAAGCAGAAACGAGGAAACACAGGATTTTAATTTTTAGAAGGATTTTAAACGTTTGATTGAACCAAACGTTTAAAATTGTTTTGTTCCATGACGTATTATATTTATAATTACATTAAATACGTCCGAACTGAACAAACACATGGAAAAAATGTACTAAGACCTTACACTATTAGGGCCGATTCGACCAAACTATTTATGCTTGGTATAAGTGCTAATCTTGGAATAAATCGAGAATTTATCGAGAGAATTTCTCGATTTATTCCAAGATTAGCACTAATATACGTCTAATATACCAAGCATAAATAGTTTGGTCGAATCGGCCCTAATGTTTACATTGAGATTCGCGCCCACTCCTCTAATTTGGTAGTCAAGTGAGTAATTCGCGCCCACTACCTCTAATTTGGTAGTCAAGTGTGTAATCTCTAGACTAACGAGACAGTCAATATATTTAGAAATAGTACTCGTATAAGATAGATAAAATATTCTCTATTGTACCTACACAGAAATTACAATAACAGAAATTATATAAAAAATACAGTACAATTGTAAGCTTATCGGCTTATCCCTTGTTGGAGTATTGGCCTATACCTTCCTCAGGGAAAAGTCTCATGAGGCTATAAATTCCTTTTTATTCTGTTGGTCATAGTTGTCTAATCTGGACTCGGACCGCGTGGTAAAGTATACCTTTCTCAGGGAAGAGACCCGTGCCCCTCGGTGGGGATATAATGGGTTGATGATGATGATAAGCTTATCTAGTGAGCTCACCTGCAGATTTCCTCCCGCAGATAATCTCGACCCAGAAGAAGGACATCAAGCAAGAGGTTGAGATGCTGAAGGCTAGCCAGGGCTGCCCCTACGTCATCACACTGCATGAGGTCTTCCATGACTCGGTAAGTTAACAAATACATACATACATACATACATACATACATACATACATACATACATACATACATACATACATACATACATACATACATACATACATACATACATACATACATACATACATACATACATACATACATACATACATACATACATACATACATACATACATACATACATACATACATACATACATAACCTCACGCCTGTGTCCCAGAGGGGTAGGCAGAGACCAGGGACTGCCACCTGCCACGATCCTAACAGATCACCTTCGCTTCATCAACGTTCATAAGTCGTTGCATGCACGCACGCCGGTTCCGGTTATAAAAATAATAGAGTATGAAACATAAAATTTTATTTGTTTATTTGTCTTTAACCCTGAAGGGTGATGGTGGTGAATTGCTTGGTGAACTAGGCAGTGGTATAATAGTTACCACCTTAAATGGAAGCTTATTATGGTAGTGCATCTGTATACCATGCAAGAAGTCCCGGGTTCGAACCCCGGCTGGGGACAAAAAAATCCCAGAACTTGGATGTTTACTTGTTTGTGATGTCGCTGTTTCTGGTTCCCACGACACAGGGTATCCTAGTGTGGGGCAGAAGCAATGCATGTAAATGTTATTATTATTATTACACTGACATAAAGCCAATTAAAATATGATAGTCTGCCCGTTACAGTGTTAAACATTGAAAGCGAAACGAAAGATCGCTTTGGAAAAGATGTTATTGCAAATGTAACTTACTGAAAACGTCGTTGGCTTTTTATTTACATACCACATGCCGAATCGTAATGGAACTTTGCCAATACGTTTAGAGGAAACAAATAGATTCTATCGATATCAACTCTTGTATGTCCTCACTGCTAGGGCACGGGTATCTTCCTGCATCGCAGGAAGGTTAGGCCATACTTCGCCACGGGGGCCAAGTCCGGGTTGCTGGAGGATTGTAAGACAATGGCGAGCCTTACTGTCAGAAGTTATCAAGCCGCCCATGAGGCCTCTAACATGGCATATCGACTGCCATTACATGACAGCCGGCACCAACGGCTTAACGTGCCTTGAAAGCACGGAAGCAAGAAGCACGGAAAACAAATAGATTAGATCGTGCTGAAAATAGGAAATAAACTTTTAAAAAAAAAATATAGTCTTGAGAACACTTTCTATGAAAAGTCTTATGAGGCTATAAATTCCTTTTTATTCTGTTAGTCTTAGTTGTCCAATCCAGACTCGGTTCCCGTGGTAAAGTATGACCTATACCTTCCTCAGGGAAGAGACCCGTGCCCCTCGGTGGGGACATAATGTGTTGATGATGAAGATGTAGATGATTGGCGAGTCCACTGCATTGCCTTATAAACTATACTTATATGCAATAAAAGTGTTAGTAATAATAATAGTGATTCTTAATTGTAAGCTCGATCAAACCTCGATTTAACTCTCGGAGCTTCTAAGACAGAGGTTGCCTTCTGTCTTCTTCTGTTCCTCTAAACTTATTGAGAAAGTTACATTGCCTCGCGACATGTCTGTAAATAAAAACCACGAGAATAGCTCCTCGAGGGAGGCTCTCAACGGCAATCTCCCCGGCAGGCGTTCACGTACATAGTGACGGAGATGGCGGCGGGTGGCGAGCTGTGGGCGCACGTGGCGCGCGGGCTGCCCGAGCGGCTGGCGCGGCGCCTGCTGGCGCAGCTGGCGCTGTGCGTGCGCGCACTGCACGCGCGCCGCATCGTGCACCGGGACCTCAAGCCGGAGGTGAGCCTTACTCACTCCACGGAACTCGGCGCTCGGCCTCGGCCTGCTAACTCGGAACTCTGCGTTCGGCCTCGGCCTGCGATCCCGTAAATTCGGTTTTCGCTCGCTTCGGCTCGCTGGTGCTCTGCGTGCGAGCCGAGCGCGCGCTCCGCATGATGCACCGGGTCCTCAAGCCGGAGGTGAGCCTTACTTGTTCTTCTTCTTCAGGCTATATTAGTTCGCTGCTGGGCATAGCCCTCCCCTAATGAGCGCCATAGCGCAAGGTTGTGCCATCATTGGGGGGTGATGCCCATAATCCTCACGCTGGGCATGCGGGTTGGGGATCGCAGTTTAGTGGAATTGTACTGCAGGGGGCGCTGCTGTCCACCCCCCGGTTTGTGTCCCTTAGTCGCCTTTACGACACCAGAGCCTTACTGACTGGACGGAACTCGGCGTTCGGCCACGGCCTGCGATCCCGTTAACTCTGTTTTCGGTCGCTTCGGCTCGCTGGTGGTCTGCGTGCGAGCCAAGCACGCGCGCCGCATCGTACACCGGGATCTCAAACCGGAGGTGAGTCTTACTGACTGAACAAAACTCTGCGTTCGGCCTTGGCTCTGCGATCTCGCATAGAAACTATGTTCGGCCTCCACGAGCGGCTCGCTGGTGCTCTCCGTGCGCGCAATGCACACGTGCCGATTTGTGCATCGGGACACCGGAGGTAAGGTTTACTGACTGGACAGAACTCTGCGTTCGGCTTCGATCACGAGGATCAAATCTCTTTGAAACTCCGCCTCCGCCTCGCGATTAATTAGATCAATGGTGAGGCTCCCCGATTAACTAGTCGTTGTATAGGTAGTTGTGTAGCTAATCGGTCGCGACTAAACAGAAAGCAGAATGGATATGAATAAACCAACAGGAAGCAGAGTTACTCTAGCACATTTACCGCGTGGGACCGCATGGAATGTCTGTTTTCGGCCTCGGCCTTCTTCTTAGCCAAGCGGCGCTCTGCGTGTTCGCCATGCATGGCGCTGCAAACAGCACCGAAACCGAAAACCGTGGGTGGGAGAGCGTGTGAACATGTAGTCACAAAGTAGCAGGAATAAGCAAGGCGATACGTAGCCCGGTGTTCTACTAGACTAAACAGAATAGCTAATAAAACCCAGCAGAATCACTCAAGAAACATAACCGGTAGCATACAAAATCCGTATTCGGTCTCGGCCTTAATGCGGCTCGGCCCTCGGCTCCCGCGATAAAGTCAAGTTCGTCTTTGCTTCCAGAACATTCTGCTGTCGAGCTCGCGTCTCCACGAAGCGAAAGTGAAGGTGGTGGACTTCGGCTTCGCGCGCCGCTTGCCAGATGACGAGCGCGCGCGCATGATGACGCCTTGCTTCAGGTGAGAGTGACGGATGTTTTGTAAATAGGCATATATTTACGAGTATTACCGAAAAAAAATTGGAAAAACATTCACGTGAACAGAGAAAATAGATTCTGACGCGGAATTCTGACCCTCGTCTTTTCTACACTTTAACTTCTAATCGATCTGTCGATAAAGAAAAACTTCGAGTTGATTTTTGCCCCTTTTATATGGTGAAAATGGGGCTTTTAACACCCTGTACTATGGGGAATCTCTAAAATGGCAAAAGTTTCGACTGCCGACAATATAATTTACCAAGTCTTATAACAGTAGATCAACTTATTTCTACTACGAGAAATCATGTGAGGGTTTCCTTCATGTCTTTCAAGCCTATTGACCTGTATGATTCACTAGTAACGATCGCTGCGCCATAATAACGGTTTCTGTGGCGAGTACCTGTCCAAGCTAAGCGCGCACTATATACTCCAACATTCCAGCATCGCGCATTCAAAGTGTTTCACATGACATACCATAAATATAACGTCCGACTAGCAACAGTCGGACCGGCTGTCCCCAGACTTACGATCTGTCTGGCAGGAAATTTCCGTTTATAGTGGAAGAGCACGATCACCCGCTCTTCCTCTTTGTTTCCGTTGTTAATTTTCAAGGTCGAAACGTAACAGGTGACCCACAAGTTTCTTATAGCCTCACGTACGCAAGAGTTGCTTCATTAGAATTGTAAATAAACTTAGAAAAACAAAATTATATTCTTGAGAATAGTTCCTATGATCGATATCAACCCTTACATGTCCCCACAGCTGGGGCACGGGTCTCTTCCTGCAGCGCAGGAAAGTTGGGCCATACTCCACTATGAGGGCCAAGCCTTCTGAGGCTATAAATTCATTTTTATATGCTTATTCTCAGTTTTAATCATGATCAAAACTCAAGCGTATTGGCGAAGCGTATAGCCAACTGGCATACAGAAATTCCCATTCAAACGTAGTTCGACTTGAATGACAAACGACATGCCGGATTAAAAGGGCACTTTCCCAATACGTTTAGAGGAAATACATCGAGGTTTGATTCATGCCGGATTAAAAGGGCACTTTCCCAATACGTTTAGAGGAAATACATCGAGGTTTGATTGGCTTAGAATTAGGATTTAGGAATAAACTGATAAAAAACAAATAGCCTTGAGAATAGCAATATCATCATTGTACGTCCCCCCTGCAAGGGCACGGGTCTCTTCCTGCGTCGCAGGGAGGTTAGGCCATACTCCACCACGGGGACCAAGTCCGGGTTGGCTCCGAATTGATCATTAGCTCAGTTGGTAGAGCGCTGGCACGGTTAGCCTGAGTTCGCGGCTTTGTGTTCCGGCGTGGGTGGAATTTTTCGCCTCTAAATAGGTTATATTCTTTTTAATGCACTAACCCGTGCTAAGGGCAATTTTAAAAAACCTGTCTGCTAAAAGTTCCACCCATGCCGGGATTCGAACCCGCGACCTCTGGCTATCCGTGCCAGCGCTCTTCCGACTGAGCTAATGGGCGACTCACCGGCATCAGTGAAATTTCGAACCTCCTTACAATATTCTCTGTATCTATGGCATCGAGGAAGCGCCACCTAGCGACAAGTATGGAAATTAAAATTGCTGAGTGCTCGTTGTAATGGTTTACGTTGAGAAGTGAACACGTTTACCGGCCAAAACACGAATATACGCGATGTGCGAGTTGTACTGTGACAACGTTTTGCCAGTTCGAACGGTTAACTTAGGTACTCATTCTCAATGCTCGATTAACGCGGTAGTAAAGTTATTCGATTGGATCTGTCAAACTCGCACTAAGCACTCTGCACCCGTTCGAGTAGTTAAAAAACTCGCACCAAGCACTCCGAAGTGACCCGCAAGCGTTCGGCAGCCTCCCGTACGCGGCGCCCGAGGTGCTCCACCGCGCGCGCTCGCCCGCCGCCCCCGGCTACACGCGCGCCTGCGACCTGTGGGCGCTGGGCGTGGTGCTGCACTGCATGCTGGCTGGCCGCGCGCCCGCCCGGCCCGGCGCCGGCGAGGCGCTCGCGCACTACGCCGACCGCGTGCGGGCCCGGCACGCCAGTCTGGACGGTGAGTCAATTTATATATGCACGCTACACGCGACTGGCGCGTTGCGGTACGCCAGTCTGGACAGTGAGTCGCATTGTACGGGCCAGGCACGCCAGTCTGGACGGTGAGTCAATTAATATATGCACACTACACGCGACTGGCGCGTTGCGGTACGCCAGTCTGGACAGTGAGTCGCATTGTACGGGCCAGGCACGCCAGTCTGGACGGTGAGTCAATTAATATATGCACACTACACGCGACTGGCGCGTTGCGGTACGCCAGTCTGGACAGTGAGTCGCATTGTACGGGCCAGGCACGCCAGTCTGGACGGTGAGTCAATTAATATATGCACACTACACGCGACTGGCGCGTTGCGGTACGCCAGTCTGGACAGTGAGTCGCATTGTACGGGCCAGGCACGCCAGTCTGGACGGTGAGTCAATTAATATATGCACACTACACGCGACTGGCGCGTTGTGGCACGCCAGTCTGGACGGTGAGTCGCATTGTGCGGGCCAGGCACGCCAGTCTGGACGGTGAGTCAATTAATATATGCACACTACACGCGACTGGCGCGTTGAGGCACGCCAGTCTGGACGGTGAGTTAAATACATAGGCTGCTACTTATGTATGCGGAATCTGGGATTCCAATAATTTTAAACGCAATGTCTGACCTCCATGGTCAAATTCGTTCTTTTTTTAAATACTGGCCGCTAATATTTTTCTCTTATATACGTTAGTGTTTTGTTTTTGTTGGGTTTAAAATGTCATATCGCTGAAAAAATGGAACTCACTCGTGAAAATATTCGTGCTATGATTTACGCAACAACAGTGCGTAGATCAATTAACTTCGACTTTTGGTGGTGAAGCTCCATCAAAAACGACTGTGTATCACTGGTTTAGTGAGTTTAATCGCGGGCGCAGTAAGCTCACGGACGAAGTTAAAGAAGGTCGCCCGAAATCGGTGGTTGTAATAAATAATAAAATAAATAAAATATGTTTATTTTCAGTATCAAACTTAAAGTAGGTTACAATTTGTGTGGGAGTTTCCTTTTAAGTAAGAATTACCTGTGCCAGGAAAACTCCCGAAACTCCACTCCTGGTTGTGCCACACAATATTGAAGCTGTGCGAAAACTAATAATGCAAGACCGCCATGTAACGTATCGCGAGATAGAGGCTATTCTGGGCATATGTATGACGAGCATTCATCGGACATTACATGAACATTTGTCTGTAAAAAAAATTTGTTCGCGTTGGATCCCGCACAACTTAACTCAGGATCAAAAAGATGCTCGCGTCGAATGGTGCAAGAAAACCTTAAAAAAATTCAACGTAGGCGACTCAAAATCTGTTTATAATATCTACACAGGTGACGAAACCTGGATCTACGCGTACGATCCCGAAACTAAACAATAATCAACAGTTTGGGTGTTTCAAAATGAGCCGAACCCTACGAAAGTGGCTCGTGCAAAAAGCACTGTAAAGCAAATGGTGGCCTGCTTTTTTGGTATTAATGGCCATGTGGCTACAATACCACTGGAGAATCGCAGAACGGTTAATTCGGAGTGGTACACGACCATTTGTTTGCCGGAAGTATTTGAAGAAATACGCCAAAACAATCAGCGACGCAGAATCATACTTCACCATGACAATGCCAGCTGTCATACATCTCAGGAAACAACTACATTTTTGGATGGTCAAAAAATAGAATTGATGGGTCATCCACCATACAGCCCTGATTTGGCTCCCAATGATTTCTATTTATTCCCAAATGTAAAGAATAAATTACGTAGGCAACGATTTTAGACCCGCGAAGATGCCGTAGATGCGTTCAAACTGCACGTTTCGGAGATACCTCAATCAGAGTGGAAAAAGTGTTTTACAAATTGGTTTCATCGAATTCAAAAGTGCATCGATCATAGTGGAGAATACTTTGAAAAACAATAAAAGCATATTTAGCCATATACATTTGTTTATTTTTTCTATTCCGCATACATAAGTAGCAGCCCTCGTAATACATACATAACACACACGCTCCAACTCCGATGAGGCACTGTCGCATTGTGCGTGCCCAGGCACGCCAGTCTGGATGGTGAGTCAATATATACACACTACACTCGCCGCAAAGCAGACGAGGCACTGTTGCATTGTGCGGACCGCGTGCGGGTCAGGTACGCCAGTCTGGACAGTGAGTCAATTAATATATGCACCCTACACGCGACTGGCGCGTTGTGGCACGTTGCCAGTGTGGACGGTGAGTCACGACACACATACGCACTACAAGCACCCCAATCCCAACGAGGCGCTGGCGTATTGTGCGGACCGCGTGCGGGCCAGGCACGCCAGTCTGGATGGCGAGTTGCGACACACGTACACACTACACGCGTCCCAACACAGACGAGGCGATGGCGCGTTGAGCGGACCGCGTGCGGGCCAGGCACGCCAGTATGGACGGTGAGTCAATTAATGCATTCATAACAAACACGCTCGAACTCCGATGAGGCACTGTCGCATTGTGCGTGCCAGGTACGCCAGTTTGGTCGGTGAGTCAATAAATGTATATACACTACACGTGTCCCAACGCAGTCGAGGCACTATCGCATTGTGCGGACCGCGTGCGGGCCAGGCACGCCAGTCTGGACGGTGAGTCAATAAATGTATATGTCACCGGAAAATAACAAGATCCGCCAGTTTATAAATTTCCTAGGAAAATTATAAACTTTATAAACTTTCGTAGGATTGTAAACGAGAGATATATTGTATTATCTTACGCCCACATTTTTGCAAATTGATAATATCGCAGTTCAACATTTTGTTCGGCAAGTGACTAGTTCTGGAACCAGGAGAGATTAACAGCAACTGGCGCATGCATGGACATGCCCTTTTCTAACAGTAGATATCGAAGGGCTGAAGAACCTGATAAATAAATAAATATTCATTGACATATTACACAGATCTCGTTAGCCTTATACGAAAAACAACTAAATGACTTGTGTTACAGGTGCTAACTCGACGATAGATATACAATAAATAAATAGATAACATCCAAGACCCGAAATAAACTAGAAAAGTTCGTTTACTACTTTGACCCGGCCGGGGATCGAACCCGAGACCTTCGGTTTTACAGTCAGCGTGCCAAACCACTGCGCCACCGAGGCCGTCATAGATAAAGTGACATATCAAAATACTCTATGAACCCAATCTAACCTACACTCTCCCGTCTACCCCCAGGCCCGGAGTGGGATGACATCTCAACGGACAGCAAACGCATAGTGGCCGGCCTACTGCGAGTGGATCCGGCTCGCAGGACCAGCATCGACACGCTGCTCAAGCAACTAGGATACCAGGAGCCCAACACCTTCCAGTTGGCTGTAAGTATCCAGGTGGATATTTAGATTAACAATTTGCATTTGCTTCCTTAACAAAAACATTGTAAAAAAAGCAAATATAAATATATTTCGTTACATACATCATTCGTGCACACAACTTGGTAGAAATTGTTGCTTCCCTTTTTAAACGATTTCTATAATGGTTTGGTTTACATGACATTGTAGAACAAAGATGAAGACCAGGGAGCCGATTCTCGCTCATGCGAATTGAAAGCGTAGACGCAAAATATTCGAAGGATTGGACTTTTGTAGCATAAAAAGAAGATAACATTATTCGACAGAGTCATTAGACATTTATTTTCTCATTCGAATTCAAACTAGCATGGCGTTCAGAATATACATTTTGGCTGTCGCTCGACTGTTTATGTGGAATTCAAGTCATAAAACTTAGAGTCGTATACGAATTATTTGCTAATGAAGTGAGAATTGGCTCCCAGACGTTTCCAACCTAGACCCATTTTCATTTCTACACATTTTACACGTACCATTTCTACCACACAACTAAACCCACCGTCCTCCCGCAGGACATGACCAAAGCGGAGCTCTACAAGCGACGCAACAAGAACAAGCAGCGCGCTTCTAGCTCCGAACCCGGTACCTCCCGCGAGGAGAAACCCGACTCTGATGGCCAGGAGTCCCTCATGGAGACCATCCAAAATCTCAAGAACAGAATGCAGAACAGCTCCATCGAAAACGACGTCGAATTAATTCGCGCGAACACACAAGACACGCCTGTCAACGAGGAGTCTGAACCCACCTTCACTGACACAGAGGTGGAAGACATCCCTGCTGTGAAACCCGTCGAAAGGACATACGCTAAGTCCAGATCCAAACTCGACGAGTACGTCTACATAGAAAGCAGTCAAGGCCTGGACGACATCGAAGTCAGCCTGGCTGGTAAGAAAAAAGAGGAGACCTCCCCCGTACCCAAGAAGCGCAGGAAAGTCGAGACCAGAAGCAAGGTCAAGGAAACCGTCAGAGAACTGAGAAGTAAAGACAATAAGAAAGGCAAGAAAACAGTCAAGAAGGCCGCAGAGAAACGTCCCGTGAAAAAGGACGCGGCGCCGGCAGAGCCTAAGAGGACCAGAGCCAAGAAAACTACGAAGGAGTCCATAGAGAACGACAAGACCACGCCCGTCACTAGGGTGACCAGAAAACGCCGGCACGAGGAGATTTCCAAGCCCGTCCTGCGCGAAAAGGGCCAAAACGGACACGCCTCGCGCAAAAACAGCCTCGCGGAACCAACAAACGAAGTTACCACACGCAAGATAGCCAGACCGAAGAAGACCAAGTTGAAATCGAATCTGACTCCATTGAAATTGGACGTGGAATCCAACGTGCGCATGACTCGGTCCCGGCAGCGGAGACTGGAGATCAGCCTATCGCCGTCTCAAGTAAAGAACTTCGTCCCAGCGTTTTCGTTTGAGTCCGACCGTCGTATGACCTCGATCGAAAGCAACAAGTCGGCGAAATCTCAGCCCAAAGCTAGGAAAGGTAAGAACGTAAGCAACACTAAAGCCGCAAGAAAGCAGACTAGTAAAGTTAAGAAAGTTCCCGTCAGGGCCACGAGGAATCGCGCCAACAGAAGGTGAAATCGTTCCTAGGTCCTAGATTTTGAACAATGAAATTCTGGTTGCGACGAAATCGTTTAGTCTTTTTTAACGCCTGTGTGTGCGTTCACTTTTTTAGTTGACGTTAAATATTATTCGTGTTAATTATTCGACTTAAAATTGATTAAGTCGGTGTTAATTTGTAATGGCATGTTCTTTGTGCTGGCAATTTAGCCGAGATCTTTAAGAAGTTTTCGCACAACGTGAGGCGTTACCTTAAAAAAAATGCTGCCATTTTCGTTCAGAAGATACAAGTTTTCCTGAGATGTTTCAAGTAGATATAGAGCGGAGTGGATAGGAAAATGATGTTTACAGTAATCAAAAATTTTCACACACATTTAGATTTCAAAATGGCGTCGATTCTAACCTCAAATTCCAAATAAACGAGACAAGATAGTGATGCCAATAAAGTAATTAAAAAATAACGGCAACTTTGCTCACGCGTGGAGAAGATGGAATATTTATTCACAAAAGAGTAAAATATATTTCCTTTTTGTCTAGATAGAATATCTTTTTAATAATACGGTGAAAAATTAAAGTAAGTTCTAGGCTCGTTTTTATTTTTTAGTCCTTTATTTAATGTTACTTATAATTTATAAGGTATTTTTTCCTTAATATTACCATTAGATTAATCATTCAATGTTGGTTATTATGTATTGAAATAGTTGATAACTATTAAATAAATAAAAGAAAATATCTAGGTAATTTTGAATGAGTCTGTCTGCTGAAGTAGTTAATTCTGTGTTCCTTACCATGAAAATCAACAAATAGTATTCAGTTTATACGATCTGTTTCAGTGTTGCCCCTTTTAAAATGAGGGCAACACAAAAATCTTAAATAGATTGATTGTTAAATGCATTAAATGCGTTGACAAAATGCAATCAGAAATAAAGTCAGATCTCTTTTCCATTTAAACGATCAGCTGATGTTGTTTGTGTGTGTATATTTGTTTGACAAGAATAATAGGTTTAATTAAAGTAAATGTTTTTTCGAGAAAAAAATATTAGCTATTAATAATATTAATTGTAATAGTGACTTTTATAAAATCCTTTTATTGACTCATTCTATTGTCTTCTTCTGCGCGGTTTTGTGAAAAAAAAAACCTATTAAAAAAAGTATAAAAAAAGAGCGAGAGTGCCAAAGTTTGCTTCAAATGGTATTACATGAAATTGGCTAAAGAGGTGATAAAATTATGATATATTTGTATTTATTTTCTTTTAGGCTGCTTTCCATTTTTTTCACGCTTTTACCAAATAGAAAAATTATCACAGGTCCTCTATTGCAACTTTGTTTTCCCACAAGTAGCCCACAATACAATATAATATAAAAAGTTTGGCAGGATCTATGAGATGTGTTTATGTAAAATTATACATACTAGCATTTAGTAAAAGTATGGTGGAAGTATTTTTAAAATCTCATTCATTAGTTAAAATTATAAAAAGCACATGTCATATCACTTTGTTGGTAGACTTATAACTTATAAAAATAAAAAACTCTTATAAAAATGTGTTGCGTCCTTCGGTAAACTCAATTGAATTTTTTGTTTAAGACAAATTATTTACGGTCTTTTTCTATCCGACTTTAAACCTACTCTAGCTTAGGATATTCTAGCTCCTGTCTCTAATTTAATTAGCACTTTTTTTCAAAATGTTTCCTAAACGATGCGAGCTAGAAAATCGATTTTTTTTTAATTTATTCTCTATTGTTGAAATTTGTAGTATAAAGCAATCAAATCACCACCAAAAAGTTGATTTTGTCAAAATATAGAATTTAATAGAAAGGCATTTAAAAATAAATAGTGGTTATACAAAGTAAAATGTAAAGCATAATTTTAAAATTAAAAAGTGCCGGTTTTGGTGACTCGTGATAACCCTATCATGGAGGGAAACGAAAAGACAAATAACAGACTGCTCTAGGCTAGGGTTGTCACGAGAGAAACCGATTTTTCTTTTCGATTTTTATCGGAAATTGTGAATTTCCTCGTAAGCTTCGTTCGATAGCCTTACACCACATTTGGCGTGTGAAGTTGTTAAAGTGCACTTATTTAATAAAAAAAAAAATGGATTGTACCAAAAGATTATATAATTTTATAATAAAGTGTATAGAAGTTATTGTAAAGTCGGCGACAACAAATTTTGTAAGTAACGGAATGCCGGCGAGGATATTGGATTGTAATAAATATACCATTTTAACAATTACCTCGTTTTTTTTTTTATAACATAACGTAATATTTACAACACATTGCTTCTGGCCCCACACTAGGATACCCAGAAACAACGATATCAGAAACCCCTTCGGCCACTTTGGAAACCAAAGTTTCGAAACCAGTTTCGAAAACAGAATTATTATTATTTTTAGGAAACCTGGTTTCGAATAAAGAATAATAATTCGGTTTTCGAAACTGGTTTCGAAACTTTGGTTTCCAAAGTGGCCGAAGGGTCACAAACATGTAAACATCCAAGACTGGGCTTTTTTTTGTCTCTAGCCGGTGATGATACTAATATATCGACGATACGATGATAATAATGTTATGAATTGACAAGTCTAGTTAGACCTGAGATTTCCACACTTCGCGTCGTAGTTCGACTACTGTACATAGCAAGCGCTAAGGTGTGTTAACTCTTCACAACCAAGGGTTTCGTCACGATGTTTTCCTACACAGTTAACGAGTGCTATTGCTACTATACTTCACAAATGTACATAACGTAGAAAACAAAGTCATTAGTACATTCGAACCCACTACAGCTGTTCGAGAATCCGGGGTTCTACCGCTCTGCTCTACGAATTGATGAGATCAAAGAATAAATAGAACAGAACAGCTGAGTTACGTGTGACCGTCAGGTTCGCTGGACAAAATGAGATATAGAAATCAAACCATGCGTATTATTTACTACCCATTTGCTACTATTTACTACCTATCATAAAGTATTTGCAACCTTTACGGTATCGAATTTATCAAAAGAATAAAGTGGCCAGCCATTCTGACGTCTGGTTGGCTGGCTACTTGGATTTTCATGTCATGTTAGTTAAGTGTTAACGATGTCATTGATATCAGTATTTACTACCTTTTTGCTACCTAAAGAAAACATTATTTTTACAATGATAAAAAGCTCTCATAAATCTTATTTAGATAACAACATTAAAACGCCTGTACTAATTGTCACACCACCTATGTGCTCCATGAAGGTAATGGCTAAAATATTTTCGCAGGCGCTCAGTAGATTCTAGACCAAGTATTGTAACTAATTTTATTATACTTCATGCTTATTTATATTTCTAAATTCTTAAGATATGTAATAAAAGTTCATAAATATACCAATAAATTATTTATAATAAGATCTGAAATTGGCATACCATTAATTGTATTCATGAACATTGTCGGTAGTTTAAAAAATATTATTTACAAATGACCTACATAATATTTGCAACGGTGACAGATTCTTGAGTAAAGTTTCCTTGTATGTAACGATAATCAATAATTGAAAAACGTTTGACGAGAACGACCCTCTTAAGTATGACAGGAACTTTCCGAAACTCTTGTATAATAAAGTAAACAAGATTAGTTAAAGCTACACCACCAGAAAGCTGAAACACGCAATAACATGACATAATTAGACCGACTATATTATTTATTATTTCAATTAAGTTTATTGTAATTTTTGAGTCTTCTAACGATTTTCATAAAACTCTACTTATTATGGTATCACAAATTCAACTAAAACCCTAGACAGTTCATTTAAAATCTACTTCTACTAAGCGCCTGCAGAAATATTTTTGCCATGAATAACACGGGTGGTATGAGCATTTGCACAGGCGTTTCGTTTTTTCCTAAATAAGGTTTATGCGAGCTTTATAACATCGTAATAATAATGTTTTCTCTAGGTAGCAAAAAGGTAGTAAATACTGATATCAATGACATCGTTAACACTTAACTAACATGACGAGAAAATTCAAGTAGCCAGCCAACCAGACGTCAGAATGGCTGGCCATTTTATTCTTTTGATAAATTCGATACCGTAAAGGTAGCAAATACTTTATGATAGGTAGTAAATAGTAGCAAATGGGTAGTAAATAATACGCATGGTTTGATTTCTATATCTCATTTTGTCCAGCGAACCTGACGGTCACAGTTACGTTAGTGTTAGGCGTTTACACATCACGGCTTGGCGGTAGCTGCACCCGCCGTTTCCTGGGCCTTGATTATGATAGTGCCTATAATGACAGGTAGGTACATGGTTGGGTTACGTGGGGTATTTTTTCATAGTGACGCGAGAAGGTTCGATGTGCGCGCGTAGACCTGAAGCAGCAACGAAATTAAATCGCCTTGTTTATGCAATTGTCATTGTACCACAATGCATTAGCAGAATCTAGAGGCCCTACACTAGCCTCCCTTAGGAGGAGGAGGTATGGAGCCTTACACACGACGCCGCGGCATCGTCGATATCAACCCTTTTGTACGGCCCCACTGCTGGGGCACGGGTCTCTTTCTGCATCGCAGGAAGGTTAGGCCATATTCCACCACGGGGGCCAAGTCCGGATTCGTGGAGAATTCTAGGACAGTGGCGGGCTTTACTGTCAGAAGTTATCAAGCCGCCCATAAGGCCTCTGAAATGGCTTAACGACTGCTAGCCGACACCAACGGCTTAACATGTCTCGCGAAGCTCGGAAGCGCTCGAAAAAAATTCCAATAGCATAACAAGTAGAAGCGCTCGTGGCCTAGCGGAACAGAGTGATTGGAATTTATCACTTGAGTTAAGCCACAGGCGCGATAGGTTGCAGGATGGGTGACCGACACGTGACGCGGTGGTCACGTGTCCTATCGCGCCTATTGCTTAACTCAAGTGATAAATTCCAATCACTCTGTTCCGCTAGGCCACGAGCGCTTCTACTTGTTATGCTAGATTTTATTATAAAATTATTATTGTTATAAAGATACCCTGGCAGTGGGGACATACAAAGGGTTGACATCAATATCAATCAAATAACGTGGTGTAGGACGCCCTTCGATCAGGTGAGATGACGATCTGCGAAAAACTGCCGGTAGATGCTGAATGCGGCAAGCTGAAGACAGCGCGCTATGGCGCTCATTAGGGAAGGGATATGTCCAGCATGGAACTAATATAGCCTGAAGAAGAAGAAACAACATAGAATCCGTCTCATTTGTTTATTGTTTTCGCACTTACACAGAAATCATCGCTATGTAAATTCACAGAGTAGAGCTAGTGGTTCGCAAAACCACGTACACTACGATTAAAATCAGTTAACGATTCGGCCAACCTTCTACCCACACCAAACACCACTAATGTTTTGGTAGTCCGTTAGTCCGGCCGAACTTTAATACTCCGTAGTTCGTTTTTCTGTATTTGCAGTAGTTCCATCACTTGACGATTGTAATGCGCATACTTTTAGGCCCCAGATCTGTCATATAGCCACAAAACTGGACATCTTCATATCTGCTAATTATGCATTTTAACGCAGTTCCTGAACGATTCCAATCGTCTAACTGTCGATTAGTGCCCGTGTTGTAGTAGCAGTACTACGACGGAAAATCCTTACTAGTTCGGCCAACGGACTAAACAGCCCTTGCATATGAGGCAAGCGATGCGCACCACGCATAGGTTGAACAGAGTGCTTAGTGCGAGTTTTTTAACTACCTACTCGATCGCGTTAACGTAAACCCATATAACGCAAACCCAGTGGTGTGGAAAGTCCTCTAAAACTTCGAACTCAAAAGATGGGATCACATTCCACCGGTAAGTAAAACGGGGGTGATCTATGAAACAACCAAACTACTGAGACAAGGCGACCGAATACAGACAGGTAGGTACATCATACATAACTTATTCTGCCCATTTGACCACAAAGAGTTGCGTATTCGCACACGGCACAATTATCGGCACGTGGGCGAGAATATTCTCAATTGACTGAGAACTTATAATTTCGAAAAAGTGCAAATTTATTTAAACTTAAAGTAAATTCAGTCTAGTTGTAGATTACATTGAATTACTTAGACGAGGTGAAAAGTCCGGGTTTTCTGTAATTCGTATCATTACTGTTGCTTCTGTTCTGACTAATTACGTTACATTATGAACCTTTGTATGTCCCCACCGCTGGGGCACGGGCGTCTTCCTGCATCGCAGGAAGGTTAAGCCACCACGGGGGCCAAGTCCGGGTTGGTGGAGGATTGTAAGACAGTGGCGGGCCTCACTGTCAGAAGTTATCAAGCCGCCCACAAGGCCTCTGACATGGCTTAACGACTGCCATTACATGACAGCCGGCACCAACGGCTTAACGTGCCTTGCGAAGCACGGAAGTGCTCGGAAAAATGCCACTAGCGGTAGTCACGGAACGGTCACCCATCCCGCACCTGACCGCGCCTATTGTTGCTTAACTCAAGTGATTGATTGCAATCACTCGGTTCGACTAGGCCACGAGCGCTTCTGACTAATTGCTTACGCTGTATTGTTTTCTGTGTCTAATGTGTGATGCTTTGTAAGCTGTGTGTGTCTTATGGAAATAAATAATTTAACTGTCTATCTGGACCTTACTGCCTTACAATCCTCCATCAACCCGGTATTGGCCCGCGTAGTGGAGTGTGGCCTAACTTTCCTGCGATGCAGGAAGAGACCCGGGTCTCAGCAGTGGGGAGGTACCCGGAGGTATAGATTATCTAGATGACAATGAGGTCTGGAATTATAGCCAGTACAATGTATGAGTTCTATGTTTATAATAATTATGTAAACTATGTTAATTAAGGACTTTGAAAAGACTAAGTTTGGAGTTTTTTTGTCCATTTTTTCTCCAAAATGATCTAGATTTTGAAATGGACACCTAGTTTGAATTGTAACGTTCATTAAGACGCAGCTTCTGCGCTACTTTGAAACCTTTTCATTTAATTTCATTTCAAAGGGTTGATATCATATCATCACCGTAACAAGTAAGGTCTTACTCTAACAGCCTTACTAATAAATAAGTTATACACTCTGAATAACTATTTGACGTATATCAATTTAAACTGGTTTAATCGCATTTGGCGTACAAATAACCAGTTTGTCAGACCTCGCATAACGGCTGTATACACAGCTCATAACATAACCTTTATTAGTAAGGCCGTTAGAGTTTTAGACTCCTGGGAGCCAATTCTCACTTCATTAGCAAATAAGTCGTACACGACTCTATGCCTTGGAATTCTACGTAAAAAGTCGAGCGACATCCGAAAGCTGTATTCTGAACGCCATGCTAGATTGAATTGGAATGAGAAAATGAATGTCTAATGACTCCGTCGAGTTATCATATTTTTAAGCGACAAAAGTCTAAGGGCGAGATAAATAGTCGCTTCTAAGAACGAGTCTTAGCGAAAGCACTTGCTTAAGAATCGATTTGTCTATCATAGACAGTACTTTAGCACTCTTTTAGTCGCGAAACCCGGACTAATTCTTAGCATTGGCCTAAGAACATAGTTAGCTAAGCAAACGTCTACTTTGATACTTAGCTAAGTTAGCCTGAAGTAATGCTTAGGGAAGCTTGAGTGCGGACTTGGGCTAAGCAACGACTATTTATCTCGCCCTAAGCCTTCGTCTACGCTTTCAATTCGAGGGCGGGCGAGAATCGGCTCCCAGGTGCAAATCAAAGCGAACGCACAACCCTTTGTGATCTGTACGGCCTATTGAGAGGTTTCATTGACTGTCGATATGCAGAGGACCAGCCTCCGCGCAGGCTGCGATCGACTCTCGTGACAAAGTAATACAGTACAAATTAACTTACAATTATATTATTGGAACATTACAGTCTAATGTTTGTTTTAAATTAAACCTTTTTTTTTCACAATTTCAAAAGGTACGCGAAGAAGACTAGAGTCAATAGCTGTGCTTTAGCATCATACATAAGTAATCAGCATTATTACAATCACACGTGATGTAATACAATTCCCATCACTTTAGGCGGCTTGTGCCGAGTTTCATAGAGCTACAATTCGTAGTTTAAGACAGTTCGATGTGCATTGCTTAGCAGTCTTCCTACTCGTTAATCGACTTTGCAATGTACATAGAATTGTCTTCATGAAACTGGCACCAGTAATACTTACGCTTTCGCTTCTAAATTCATTTCTGCAGGGGTAGTACGATGAGTCACGCGTTTTGTGGCGATATAAAGTCAGAAATTAACAATGAATATACTGGAAAGTCGGGACTTTAGACATTTCCAACGCGCGACTAGCTTCGTCTTTCTACCCAGGCCGGTATAGATACTCCAACGGCAAAATATAGTCAAGCCTGGGAGGCTCTACCAATAATCTCCAAAAGCCTCACACGTCGCCTGCTGTGTCTGAAGGGATGCAAATCTGCGCAAAGCCGTGGCAATTCTGACCGGGTCATTAATCACTGAATAAACTCTCTCACACCATGGAACGATGGAACAGACCGACACAGCCGCGTTATGTATGGCATAAAGGCTTTTTTTAAGTAGCCTACATACAGACCTCCCAGAAAGAGAGTACGGGTTTAATTACCACGCGTGCCCACCGCGGATTTGCAATTACGAACGCTGAAGAATTCACCATCAAACACTCAGCCAGTAATGAAAAAAATTACGTCTATTTAGGATCCCCACGAAGCTTATTTCGTTAAAAATTTTTGCTCTATAGAAAAACGATATCTTTATGTAGGTATGTAATTAAACGATGACACCTACCATTGTAATATCCAGACGCTAGATGCATCGAGACTAACCAGCAATGATTTAACGCAGCTTAAAATAAGTTAAACTTTATAAATAAATAATTCGCTTTTTGCATCAACGTACTGAGATGATTTATACAGGGTCCAGTGGCATCTTCACTCACACTAGATGGGTGAAGGGACCACTCGTATGCCTGAGAGACGGCTTAATAAAATGTGCAGCTATTGTGTGTATGTATGTGAGTGTGTGTGAGGGTGTATGTGTGTGTTTGTGAGCGTGTGGGCACGCGTGTGCACTCAGCAGTCGGCGTCGAAAAAAACGTTTTTTTTGCACCTACATATTTGATTAAGCATTAACAAAGTTCTGTTGAAGTATCTATACTAATAAAATTTCAGCCGTTTTGTCAACAGTGAAAGTCAACCTATTCTTAACATTGGCTACACTTCACTGGGCTATCAATCTATAAATAATATAATACTAAGTCCCCTTTTCAACACTACTTTACATTCATTGCTCAACTTTTGCGGCAGAACAGAGATACAACCATACTTATTACAAGCTTATTTAGCTATTTTGTCTGTTCCACCGACAAATACAAAAAAATATGTTGAAATGAAAAGTTGACAGTAAAAAAATCCTAGTCGCTGGACCAAGGCACTGGAGTACGTAATATGTTTCTGAAAAATCTGGGATCATTTGAAGAATATCCTAGTAGGCTGATCTTCATTCGGGAAAGAGATAAACGGATGAGTCTGTTTATGCACCAGCATCTTCTTCTCACTCGAGAACTTCTCGCCGCAAATGTCACATTCGTGCTCACTTTTCACTTTCACTTTCGATTTCTCTTCACGCTTCATTTCTTCTTTCACCAGTTCATTCGCCGTGGAAGGACCCATCAGATAGTCCTTCATGCTTAAGTGCTTTGCAGACAACTTGTGATTCTTTAGCCGGTTCTCGGAGCTACATCTGTACTCGCAAATGAAGCACACAAACCGCAGATTTCCCGTGTGAATCTCCATATGAACCTTCCGCTTTTCGGGTGTCGCAAACCGGAAATCGCAGAAGCGGCAAGGGAACTTGCGGTCTTCCGAATGCAACCGCATGTGGCTCTCCAACCCCTTCTCGTCCTTGCAGTTCTTCCTGCAATGAACACAGAGCACTACTGGCTCGTAAGTTGTGTCTTTGTGAACGAGCCGTCTGTGCGATGTGAGACCTGACGAAGTTGAAAAGACTCTGCGACAATCCAGGCATTGTTTGTTAGGGTCTAGCTTTGTTTGCTTGTGTTCGGTCACGTTATGCTTCGCTAGCTCGTCCGCGTTCTTGAAGTTAATCTTGCAGTCCTCACACTTCCAAGACTGTGCCAGTTTGGCGAAAGCTTTCAGCAGTTCTATAACGGACTGCCCCTTGGCGTCTGGATGTGTTTTCGAGATGTGCGTCGCGTAGCTAGCTGTGGTCTTGAAAGTCTCCTTGCACTGCTGGCACTCGAGAGGTCCCTCGTGGTCCATGACGTGGTCTTTCAACTCTGACAGTCCAGTGATTTTGTTCTCGAACTTCACGCCGCAAAGGAAGCAACTTAGGGTCTCCTCCCCTTCCACTACTTCTGAGATAGCTTTGTATTCGAGCAGTTGCACTTTTTTGTGCTTGCTCAGATGCCGGAACAGATCTTTGTGAGTGTCGTAGTCGGTCGGGCAGAATTTGCATGGGAACCGTTTTTTCTTCTTCTTTTTGCGCTTCGGACATCTTGTGCAATTCGTTGGGCAAGAGTCGACTTTTGGCTCGAGTTTGCTGAGACAGGGGGATACGCCGCATTCGCAGCGGTGTTTCTCGATCTCCGCCTTTTTTATTATGCGCTTCTCCCTGCACCGTTGGGAAAACTTGATACGACCCCTTACCCTCCCGGTTTGGTACCGTTCTATAGACTCGTGGACTCTCATGTGTCGTTTTAGGGAACCGGTATTTTTACAGACTTTGGAGCATTCTGCGCAAGGAAACATTTCCTTGGGAGGCTCCGAGTAGACCTCTCCGAGCGGCAGCAGGTTTCCAGTTATGGAGTTGAGCTGGAAGGCATCTTCGGGGATTTTGAGCAGGGCTTCGGTCGTTGAGAGGATCTCGTCGGGTTGTTTGCCTACTTTCAGCAAGTCTCCACTAGAGCAAGGCCTGATCTCCATGATCAAAGTTCTGGTGGTCTGAGATTCTATGAGACCGTCGTGGGGACGGGTGACAGTTGAGGTGGTATTGTAAAGTTTGTTGGAAATGAGATGCGTTTCGGTGACGCTGATATCTGGTTCGAGCTTCAAGCATAGCTTGTTGAAGGATGCTTGAGATTCTGGGTTCTGCGAAATTGGAGTATAGTTTTATAACTACAACCACAGACAGCAAGGTAATTATTATAACCTAGTCCATTTCAACTTCCTGAATTTAAATATCAATCAATAAAATGTTGGAGATCATTGCAAGCACAGACATAATGTTCTATTTTTTCTGTCGGTTACTGAATTATTTTCAGATAAGAGATGATATAATTAAATTTGTGCAATGACAAAAGAAAACGTGCTGAGGAAACCTGCTTCTGAGGTGTTCACAATCCTCAACCCATGAAAATGTTAATATATAGAGTTGGTTAAGTCCATACTATCCCTCCGAGTATTAACATAATTAGGGTTTAAAAACCTATTTAGAGGCTAAAAATTTCACCCATGCCGGGATTCGAACCCGCAACCTCTGGCTATCCGTAGCCAGAGGTTGCGGGTTCGAATCCCGGCATGGGTGAAATTTTTAGCCTCTAAATAGGTTTTTAAATTTGTTCCTTAGCACGGGTTAGTGCATTAAAAATAAAAATAGTGTAATAATTAGGGTTATTTTTCATGGGTGCTGGTTCTGGAAAGTGATGCCCTGCCTCACCGAAATATGCGTGACTACAGTAACAAATCAAATAATCAAAGATTTAACTATAATAGGGAAAGTACATATTTAAAAGGATTTAAAACACTGATTAAGTTTTATAAAAAAAAAGGGATTAGCAATATTTTCGATAGAGTACAGATTATAATACTACTTTCGGCCATTTTGACTGAAACACCCATCACAACGCGTGACATCACCTTAGGTTAACATTGGTAAACTAGAACCGTGCTTTGTTGTTTGTACTAGTGAATATGATGTGGAGTGACGTGAGATTCTATGCCATGACACTGCAAACTGTTTTCCCACAGATATAAAATAATTTTAGAAAAATGTTACCCCTCAGCAACCCCCATGCTTCTGATAGAAGTGGAAAATCCCACTTTCGCATATATAATTGTAAATTTAGTTCTTACTATATCATCTTTATCATTAATTGGGCCAAGAGAAAAAGTATACCTTGTGGACCCAATAATGTGACAAAAAAATTTCACTTACCACAGTGGATTAGCAATTTCAATTAGATTATGTTAAGTAATCTTAGTAACAATTTATTAACACATTCTGCTAAATTTAAGTGGTATTCCGCTAACTTGACAATCTGCAAATGTGGCATTCTGCAAAAGTGGCAATATTTAATCATAATACTTTAATGCACACGAAACATTAAACAGGACATTACATAAAAAACGAAACATTAAACAGGACATTACATAAAAAATAACATGTACAAAGTCGGGCTTATCTCTGTAATAGATTTCTTCCAGCAAACCTTGGCAATCTGGTAAAGAAACATTCTGCCAATGTGATAGATATTATTCTAATGTGACATTTTGGGCATCCAAAAAACAGTGTAATATTTGTAGAATGTGATGAAGGTGCAATGTTGTATTAGAGGTGAATGCTTAGGTTTATCACCACCTTTATAACAGAGCCCGGCCGGCCATCCGTCTACAACTCTGGGGTACACACGTCAGCATTATGGATATACTTACACCACAAAGGTCACTATTCTCCATCTTGACGTCAGCCTCCTCACTGAGGCAGGCCTCCACATGACCCATGGCACTCCCATCATACTCGTCCATACTGCTGTCATACTGTGTGTACTGGTAGAAGCTGCGGTCACATTCACCAGCCTCATCTTTGACGGCTACGAGACCGTCTGTACAAATTGGCTCGAGATTTTCTTCTTTGACTCCTGTGAAATAGGTATGTGAAACATTAATTTCAATAACTTCACAGTTCAGTATTAGTTTGTAATACAGAGTCATTAGAGGACAAAAATGTCTTGTATTTATAAATATTGTTTTTTTTTATTTTATAATATATCCCTTCCACTGATAGTTCTTACCAGATGGGTTCTTGAGGCTTTTTTTTATTTATAAAATTTATATAGAAAAAAATTACCTGAATTCACTCGTGGCACTGGCATTTCTGAGACAATTTGCTCAGAATTTCCCGGCTCTACGTCTGAAGTGACTGATTCTGTACAAGCATGTTCAGATGGATTATTTACACCGAGTATTTCTTCTGGGTTAGTTCTAGTTGGAAATAGGTTTTCTCGATAAAAATCATGCTCTGTAATGTCCAATTCATGTTTTATATCCTGATGTATATTATCAATTAACCTTGCGAGGACATTATCCGGTTCGCTCAGGGGTTCATCGGGAATTATATGCATATGTTCATACTGATTTGGGGATGTTTCTTGGTGTTGAAATAACTGTGGCGTCTCAACAGGTACTGCCTGTATTTCCTGTTTGATTTGAAGGTTCATGGCACTGGTAACTTCCGAAACATCTTCCGCTATTATAAATTGGTCTGGTGTTTTGTTTTCTATATTCATAGCTGGATGAGATGAAGTGCTTTTCCGAATGAATATCTCTGCATAAATAGAAGCTCCCTGGCAGTTTTTCACATGAACTTCTCCTTAGAAGTGCCTATTTTTCCTACCGACTGCAGAATACAGTATTTGTCTTGCGAATACTTAGCGAAATAATAAAAGATTTTTAGCTCGCAAAAAAATCCATCTCTTTGTTTGACACATGACAGTTATACCACCTCAGAATAATCAAATAATGTTACACATATGGACATGGTTACACTAAGGAAACCTACCACACAGAACAAACCCACCACCACACCACAGACTAGAAACTAAATTTTTTTTGTATCCTCTTATTTTATCCGACTACATCCGACAACGGAGTCCAAAGGGATGGTAATGTACTTGGCTCGTTTGTATGTCAGACGCCATATTCCGATCAGATTTAAAAAAAAAACATCTTAGAAGAAACTCATAAATCAGCATTGAATAGTGTAATGAATTAGACGGACGGTTCTTGGCAATAAACGGTTATTCATTCATGAGATTCCCTTGTAGCTCAGCTGTGTTTAATTAATTAATTAACCACAAATTAGGAAGGTAGTATTAACTGACACTATTTATGTAATTATCTAATTTTGCTAGGAACTAATAAGTCATCGTATGATCTCAGCCAACTGTTACTGGTTTTCTAGGCTCTCCGTGCCAGCGCTCTTTCCAACTGAGCTAATGGGTGACTCACCGGCATGAGTGAAATTTCGAACCTCCTTACAATATTTTCTGTATTACGTATAGGTTTTTTAAATTTGTCCTTACAGTGCGTTCACATTAACTTGACGCGTGAGAGAATTGGTAGCACTGAGATGTTTACTGTTACCATGTTAAATAAGAAATCATTCCCATTACTTGGGGAAAATTAAAGGATTGAGGGCTTGTTTTACCGTCTTCCGATTAGGTCCAAAAGCTAATTCACATGTTATGTCCTTGTTACCAATTCTCTCACGCGTCAAGTTAATGTGAACGCACTATAGCACGGGCTAGTGCATTAATAGTACATTATGATATAAGTGCGGTAAGTTGAAAATTACAGCCGAGGCGATATTAATAGCCCGAGCCATCGGCGAGGGCTATTAGGAAGCAGAGGCTGTAATTTTCAAAGCGCACGTATGTCATACGACGTTTTATAACATATTTACGAGGAAATTAATAAAACTCTAACTTTGTTATCATCACTACTTGACGACATTTTCAATTAAAAACAATACATCGAAAAGAAAAAGCGCGCGGATTTATTTTTACTTGTCCACAAATAAGCGATGCGCGCGCATCAACTTTTTTTTTTTAGGCAAAGGTACAAAAACAGCCAGTATTACTAATAAAGTAAATTAATATTTTTGTGTTTTTATTACAGATAAATGGTTGTAATTTATTGTCAAAATTAATTAAATAAAGAATTAAATGTTTATTTGTTATATTTTATTTCCCAAAGTTAATTTTATTCATAAAATATTGACCACTTTCTTGACATAAAACCTCTTTGCCAAGATTTTTAAAAGTATCGTTCATTTTTAGACGGAGTATCTTAAAACTTTATTAAAAAAAACACGTGCCTTTTACATTACATTATCGCACAAGTACGTAATGAGATACATTACGATATTGAAATTGGTGTAATTACAACCACTTTGCGAGCAAATATGTTATAAAAATAATTTATGCCACACCTGGCAATAAAGTGGCTTTTTCCGCACGCTGCGCGTACGGAAAAAGCCGCTTTCTAGCCAAGTGTAGACATAAAAAGATGTACACAACACGGGAGGTAATAAAGAAAGCTATCGATCGCATATTTACGTCCCTCGCTTGCAGCTCGGGCCGCAAACTTCTGCGATCTCGGCCTTTCTTTGTATTACCACCCTAGTTGTGTAATGTACTATTACATATCTCTAGCTCTGTAAGTAGTCACTTACTTCCCTGAATGCCGGGGTGTATGGATATCATTACAGCATAGGTTTCAAAACATACCATGTAATGTTAACATTACAGCATAGGTTTTGGAATTTGAAAAAAGAACTGTCATACTCATACTGCAAGAAGAATATTACTTTAAAAGTTACTCGAATCGGAATCGAGACAATTTTATATTAGAATTTATGAAGATTTCATTTTAATTATCGAACCAGCACGATTTGACGCGCGTGCGTGCCATAAAATCGTGAAAAGTAAAAAAGTCAGTCGACTAGCTAGGCGCGAAAGTAATTTTTTTTCGTGTTTCGTGGGGTTCTTTCTCAAAAGTTTTGAAAAATGTCAAGTGACGAAGACATGGATCTGATTCTACCTAACCCCCGATTTTATAAAAGAAGAAGCAAAAACAGTTTTAGAAAATCTATTACCGCCGAACTCGAAAGAAAGATAATACCTACGTATGTAAAGGCATACGACGAATTTATGAAGTTGCGGTCAGAAAAAAAAGTTAAATCTCTTTCTGAAAGTGTTTTTATATCATATTTTAATGAATTATCTAATAAGCTACAATCTTCCAGTTTATGGTGCTTTTATTATTTATTACCACATATTTATTTCTATGTTCATAGAAACCTGCTTTCTTGTTTTTTTACTTAAGCTCACAAATCTCACATTCGATATGTAAAGCAGTGTTTACCTCGGGTGTAAGCATCAATAATTGCATACTCGGGCTAATTAGCGCCCCTCGCTGCGCTCGGGCGCCAAAAACCTGATATGCAATTGATGTCATACAGCCCTTGGTTAACAATCTACTAAACCTACACAATATTTAAAAAATGAGGCGATTTGGCCTTCGCGAAATAATCGATTTTCGGGCGACTGTCTTCCCACGTCTTCCAAATGCGATACCTATAGCCATAGAGTACATTATACTGAGACCTATAGCCACCTATAGCCGATATAGCCGTGCTAGCGTTCAGGCAGCACTAGTCTTGTCGTCACATTTTGTCTTTGCTACTCAGAACAAGGACTCTCAGTTCTTATTCTGAGCTTTACTTTAAGTGTCACTTGTCTGTCGCTTTTCTGTCTTTGTCGGTTGGTCCAGGTTGGTCGGTCGGCCATTTTATTTTTCTTGATCGCTTCCATAGTTCGAAAACGTAAGAAATTATTTCCTATTGAACTGAACGCATCATATAAGTTTTGGTGGTAAACATTAGTTTGCAAAATAGGTAGTAACCAAAAGTTTCTTAATATTTGCTTTATTTACAGCAGAAAATATGGTGAGCGTGAATATAAAAAATGTAGTGTCACATCTGGTGAACGGAACTTTGGAAGATAATTTGTGTCGTGTGTGCTTATCACCTCTGGACGGGACCTGTGAGAGTATTTTCACCGAGATCTGCAAAGACGATAAAGCTTATTCCATCGCTGACGTCCTTGAAAATGTTGCCCAGATACAGGTCAGTCTTCAGAAGCACTAACAAAAGAATGATACTGGTTGGTGGGTAGGGTTGGGACAAAACTTGAGCAGCTTTATTGAATACTGCTTGTTGAATAATACATTATTTACAAGGACATAGCCGACATAGCAGTGTTGGTGGGTAAAGTTGGGAGCAGTACAATAGGGTATTTGTCAAATAATAACATTTCTAAACCTAAAAACCTATTTAGAGGCTAAAAATTTCACCCATGCCGGGATTCGAACCCGCAACCTCTGGCTATCCGTGCCAGCGCTCTACCAATTGAGCCAATGGGCGACTCACGGCATCAGTGAAATTTCGAACCTCTTTACACTATTCTCTGTATTACGTACAGGCAGCGACATCTGACTTAAGCAAATTGCATTACTTACAGCCCCGACTACCTACTTTGCAGTTAGGTTTAACATCGGAACGATATCACTGTACCCACATGATTACACTATTTTTATTTTTAATGCACAACAATTTTAATACAATTTGTAGCATATCAGGCTACAAATTATAAAGTAGGGTCTGAGATATACAATATGTATGTGTATTTATCTCGGACCATACTTTTCTAAGTCAAAACAAAATTAACTTCCTTTGACCATAGTTAGTTTGTCACATTGTTTCGGGTAGTTAAAGGGTAGTTAAGGGGGCGCAACATGAAAAAGTTTGTAAAACACTGTTCTAGATGGTATGGGTTTTTTTTGTTACATAAACTTAATATCATCTATCCAGGCCATGCTCCAGAACGGGTGCCTAGTCCGGGTTGGTGGAGGATTGTAAGACAGTGGCGGGCCTTACTGTCAGTAGTTATCAAGCCGCCCATAACCATAACCATGACATGGCTTAACGACTGCATTACATGACAGCCGTCACCAACGGCTTAGCATTCCTTAAGCACAGAAGCGCTCGGTGACTACCGCCAATAGTGGTAGTCACGGGACGGTCACCCATCCTACACCTGACCGCGCCTGTTGTCGCTTAACTCAAGTGATTGATTCCAATCACTCGGTTCGGATAGGCCACAAACAAATCCTACTGTCATGCTCACCTTATACGTCTCCAGCCTATCTCGCCCATTGTCATTATTTTATTTTTTTTCCCATTATTTTTTTATCTGCGATCAGTCATCAACCATAAGCAGATGTGTTGTAGTGTCATGGATGATTGGTATGCATCTTCCAGTGAAGAGTGCTATACATATATGTAGAGAGGCTAGTGTCGTTCTTTTAGCTCGAGTATGTTTGTCTTTTAAGACGCTTGGTGTGATGTGCCGATAAGAGGCTTGATGCTAAATTATTAGGGTGATGTAGGAGCTTGGTTTTATATTTTGCTGAAGCAGCCCGTATTTCTTCCTTGACTGTGTTCATCGTCATGTATTCATGTATTTCACCTGTGGTCGTGAACCATGGCGCGTCCGATATTGATCGTAGGATTGCATTTTGTGATCTCTTTAGCATCATTATGTTCGTGTCGCTAGCTGCACCCCAGAGTTGTATTCCATACATCCACACGGGTTTTATGATTGTTTTATAGATGAGAAGTTTATTATCAATAGACAGCTTAGAGTTTCTTCCCACAAGACAGTACAGGTTTTTGTAGCGTATTCTTATTTCATCTCTCTTTTTCATAATGTGTTGTTTCCATGTGAGCCGACGGTCTAGGTGCATGCCAAGGTATTTCACATTGTCGCTGTGTGGTAGGGCATTACCTTCTAGTCGTACTGGGGGACAGTTGCCTTGTCCTAGTGTGAATGTTACATGAACAGATTTGTTTGGACTTGCCTTTATCTTCCATTTATGCAGCCAACTGCTGGTTTTATCAAGGCTTTTCTGGAGCAACGCAGATGCTTGGACTGGGTTTTTATCGCTAGCTAATATTGCAGTATCATCAGCGTATGTGGCGGTAGTAATAATTGGTATTATGGGGAGATCAGCTGTGTAGAGAGTGTATAGAGGATTGGTCCCAGAACAGATCCTCTAATCGCCTGCTCTTATCGCGTAGAACTGTGAAGTGGAGTCAATCAGTTTCACCTGGAACAGTCTTTCTGATAAATATGATATCAGGACAGGAATGTAGCTGTGCGGGAGAGCACTTTTGAGTTTGTAAATGAGACCTTGGTGCCAAACCTTGTCAAAGGCCTGCTGTATGTTGTAATAATTTTTAAAAAAAAAGAGAAAATATTTTTATTTATGTAGGTATTTTATAAAGAATATTTACTTGGTTAGGTTAGGCAATATTTTAAAAAGAATATGTTGGTTAGCTTATTTAAGTTACGTTTAATTTGGTTTAGTTCAGATTGAACTTTCAATTAAGGCGAGGCTCTTCTTGATGTTCAATAAGAACCCACTTTTAGAGGAATGTTTAGCACTGACCAAATGAAATGCAAATAAATAGAAATATAAGAGAAACAGCTTATTAATTTAACCCCTCTACTATAAAACAATTAGAAGATAGGCTGAAAAAAAATAAACAAATTAGAACTCGGGCGCCAGGCCAGCACTAAAAGAAGATACCGTGGATAGTAGTAGGTAAAGCGCTTGGGTTTTAATCTCAAGGCGGGCATGAATTGAGTCTGCTGAAGGAGATCAAAGAAACTAGTTTAATGTTTAAATATCTATATATTGCAAGATCTTACATATGGCTTAAGGCCGCTCACCATGGAGGTTTAAAATTTATAACATAGCAGGTTAAGTGGCTGTAGGTATCACCAGGTCAGTAGTCAAGTCGCTCCACCCCTCAGAAAGTCAAGTAGCGAGGAAGTCAATGTGGAAACTTAACCACTAGCCGTTAGATCCTAGTGAAAATTTATGATAAACAACACAATAACTTGGTGAATTATCTGAAACCCTAAGGAAGTTCTAATAAAGTTAAATTTAGCCAAAACTACTTATTTTAAATTTGTACCGAAACTACTTATTTTAAATTTGGACCGAAACTACTTGGATTATCGCTTTCAAGTTATTTAAAGTTTAGAGGGCATCACCTCTGGGAATGCTTCTCTCCGCAGAAAATTAAAAGGAAACATACCGGATAACATAAGTAATATATAAAACATCTGGATGGAACCTGCGGACCTCCAACTCTGGGTACTCAGGAACCCGCAGTCCTCACCACTCTCCGGCTCAATCCCGAAGCATTATGTAGTAATTAGGAAATTTCGAATGGCAGTTATTTATTTATAATATTATTTATAATAAAAAAAAAACCCGACTAGGAAGTCTGAAAAAGAAAACAAACCTACTATTAACATCATGGCACTTCTAGCAAAGGAATTCGAATGAATTTATTTGGTACGGGACGAAAAATGCCCTAACGCAATTAAAGAAAAATCAAGAACACTCACAGAGTTTCTTTAGGTTAAATATAACGACGATACTCCATTGTCGTTAATAGTTTATATAAAATTCTGTAAGAGAAAATGTGCACTTTTAGGTTACTACGTAAAAATATGATGTAATTCGATCGAAAATCGCTTTTATTTCCTAGCGAATCCTTGAAATACTTACTATAGAAAAAGATCAAGACATGTCCCGTCTATATTTCCGGGGACATGGAGGAAAAAGCCCGAAAACCTGCAAAGGCACGCCAACGTCAATATTTTATATTCGACACAAAACCCAAAAATAATGATGGAATCGAGTAAATCCACTCACCGGGAAGAAGAATAATATGGTGATCGGTCGCTAGATACGCCGATCACAAAAATAGGAACGGCTTACGCCGTCTATCTCGAGATCAACCACTTTGTTCCATTGTGGTGTCTCGTATGAAGACTTCAACGAACGTCAAAATGTCGTTGGATAATGTTTTTTTTAAAAGGGCCTATTCACGATCCAAAAAGAACAAAACACATCACTACACGAACTTCCGTTTTAAAACAGAGATGAAATAATCTATGTTCCTCCACAGAACCTACTCAAAATAAGGTTCGATAGGGTAACCCTAAGAAAAGTACTACTACCTGTCAAAACAGGTAAACAAATGTATTGTGTAAATATAAAGAATCCAAAAACTGGCTTAAAGCCAATGTAGCGAAAATACAACGCTACATCACACCCCACCCCAGAAAAATAAAGACTGAAAGTCTTTATGAAAAACTTCAAAGTATGAAAAAGAAAGCTAATAATGAAAATCTTTACCACCAGACGGACACAATCGTCGCTGACTTTAAACCTCCATAGGAAATAAAAATAGGAATAAACAAAAAACTCTAATAAAATAATAAGTATGGTATATTAGAAAATATTGAAGATCAAAACGGCAAACCCGTCGCTGAGACGATCTTCCACGTATGTATAGAAATTGGAATCATATGCAGAATTAGAATTATGAAATGGAACGGAGTAAATGGAATACGCTATATGCGTGCATGATAGGAGATCAGTTAGACACATTCGTCGCTGACTCAAAAACTTCACCAAAACTCAACATCCGTAAAGTAAATAAAGAACTAGATAAAATTCAGTTAGACACCATCGTCACTGACTTTAAGAATAATAACTGTAGAAAAACTATTTTAAGTTCAGTTTGGCACCCTCGCCACTGACTCTTTAAAAAACTAAACCTAAGAAAAACTATTTTAAGTTCAGTTTGGCACCCTCGCCACTGACTCTTAAGAAAACTAAACCTACCGAAGAACCATTTGAAGTTCAGTTAGGCACCCTCGCCACTGACTCTAGTTGAAATGCATAGGACAAATCTAGAAAAAGAATCGCCCCCGAAACAAACACCAACCCCGATGAGTCTAAAAGTAGAACATCACCTTTCAAAATAAACCCCAATAAAATGAAGATATGAGTCTACGTGACTGGAACAACAAAACACCAGTCTTCCATGCACGGAGCTCAGTATATGGTATGAATGTTCATTACAGCTTTATATTCAAAGCTGTAACAAAAAGGTGGAACGATGTGACTGGAACAACAACCCACCAGACTTCCATGCACAACGACCAAAAAAAGTAAGATGAAACAATGTGACTGGATCAACAACCTTCCAGACTTCCAAGCACAAAGTCCAAATATGTATGTGTAAACTAACTCAATACCTAGAGCAGCTACGAAAAATATCCATCGTGACTGGACCAACAACTACCAGACTTCCACGCACGATGTAAAGAATATGATTTGGTATGTATGGGAGACCTTAGCCTCAAAAGATTTTATTGCAACCCTCTACAATCCGGAGAGTGCAATAAATGTTGGTCGATCAGACAACGCCGTCCAAAACGAAGCTGATACAACAAGGGAATAAGTCAAAATCGAGAATGTATGTATGTGTCAAATCCGAGGTTCTTTACAACTTAAACTACGGTGACTAAAATTAAGGTATGTATAGATAGTTAGCTTAAATATTTATATGGACAGGTATATATGGTTATCTAGACAGCTAAATTAGAGAGAGGTATGCAGAATATAAAATTTTATACATCTTACTCATAAAATTTTATACATAAATATAATATACAAAAACTTTCTTAGTGTTTTAATTTAGAATGGGAATTTATTTAATCCAAAATGTCCTAAGTATGGTAAATATTAAATTTAAAATTAGTAATTGTAAATAGAGTATTTTTCTTACATTCTTTCTCTTTCACAGGGCAATATTCCTTTCATACAACATTCATCATCTTTACAAAATCACCTTCTCTATCAAAACCCGTACCCTAATATTGCAAATACTAATAATCCGAAAAGGTTAAAAGGAAAATAAATTTTAAACTTTAATTATGTCTTTAACGTGAAAACGACCAACTTTCCCATTAGGAAGATTCTTTAAAACATACACGTTATTTGAAATTTTATTTACGACTTTACATTTAATAAACTTAGGAGCCAACTTAGCAGAAAAATAATAAGCAGCATTAGATTGAACAAAGTTACGCCTCCAAACAATATCACCTACACTATAAGAAACCACCCTACGACCTTTATTATAGTTGGCCGCGTTACGCTTATATGCGTCCAACAAAGAAGAAGAAACCTTCTCAAAAATGTCTTTGAGAATGGATAAAGAATCAGCAAAGGTTTGCCTAGTAGAAAAATCAATGGTATCTAAATCAAAAGAATCATTGAATCGATGCAAAGAAGCGTCAATTATCAGTTCTCTACCGAACATCAAAAAATTCGGAGTAAAATCCGTAGCTAAATTAACACTATTGTTCAAAGCCAACTGAACATGAGGAAGAAATTGAGACCATCTTCTATGATCATCTCTAACAAAGCAGGATATACAAGTTTCAATAGTTTGATTATACCTCTCAACAGGATTATTCTGTATATAAAGTATTATAAAATATTTTATTTATATTATATTGATGTAAAAAGTCTACAAAATTTTTAGAAATGAACTGTGAACCGTTATCGCAAACAATGACCTTGGGAACCCCAAACTTCAGGAATACATCTTTTTCAAGGAACTTTACTACGGCGCGAGTTGTAGCATTGACCAGCGGGAATATCCAGCAATACTTGGTAAACACATCTACTACAGACAAAATATAACGATGACCAGAATATGTACGAGGTAAAATTCCAATAATATCAATAGAAAGCATCACCATAGGGCGATCAACAGTTTTAGGATTTATCATTGTACCAAAAGGTGGAGAATTAGAGTGCTTATAAGCTTTAAATGTATCACAAGAATTGATAAATTTACGAACATCATCAAACATTTTAGGCCAAAAATAGTGAACTTTTAATTTATTTAAGGTTTTATGAATACCTAAATGACTTGAATTTACATCATCATGATTATTTCGAATAGTATCCAAAATGTTTTCTTTAGGAATAACAATTTTCCAGTCTAAATTTGAATTTAAAGAATACTTTGCTTTGCAATATTTATATAGTATTTCGTTTTCAACTCTATAATTTTTAAAACGTACAGGATATTTTTGACAATTTATGAAAATATTTCTATACCAAACATCTGTTATTTCATCATCAGGTGCAACGATTTGTACTTCATCAACAAAAAGTGAAGCCACTTCAATTCTAGAAAGCGTATCAGGAACCACATGTAAAGAGCCTTTTTTATGCATAATGTCAAATGTAAATTGAGAAATTCTAGCAGCCCAGCGAGCTAAGCGTCCACTAGGATTGCTTAAATCGAGTAACCATTTTAAACTAGCATGATCTGTAATAACAGTAAATTTCATGCCTTCAATATAAGGTCGAAAATGTTCAATTGAATCTAAAATTGCCAAAAGTTCTCTTTCAGTTGTACTATAATTTTGCTCACACTTAGATAAAGCTCGAGAATAAAACGCAATAGGATGTTGAGAATGATCGTCATCTTCTTGACTTAGAACACTTCCAATGCCTACAGAACTAGCATCACAATGTAAAAAGAAAGGCTTCTCGAAATTAGGACATTGTAAAACAGGGGATGATACTAATGATTGTTTTAAAGCAACAAATGCATTTTCAGCTTCAGAGTTCCAAATAAGTGAATGTTTTGAATTTTTACTACCACCAGTCAAACGTGTCAAAGGAAAAATTAGATTTGTTGGAAACATTTGAAACTTTGGAAATATTTGGAAATTTGGAAATAGTTGAATTTTTTGAAATATTTGCGTTTTTTGAAATGTTAGAAATACTTGTCAACACGGGAGCAGGGGGCAAAAATTGCTCAACCTCTCTACCGAGCCTAGTTAAGGAATCAAGTGAAGTTATATTCCGGCCAATAAGATGAACGGCGTATGTAGGCAAAATGTTGTGACGAATTATTTCGAACAATGTAAGAAAACCAAGAGGATTCGATAAATTATTGTTGAGATAGGAAATTTCAACAATAAAATTCGCTAAACTTTCCGTAGGTAATTGTTTACGAGTGCGTAACGCAAGTTCGGTTTGGTAATCAAAATCAAGCCTATCAAATTGTTTGAGAAGTTCCACTTTTAAAGTAAACCAAGAGTGAACTCGTTCACGAATTGTTCTGTACCATTGTAACGCGATACCGTCTAACACCTCAGTAAATGCCCTGACAATTAAGTCGCTGTCAACGTCTCGTGCAAGACGAAACTCCTCCAGTCTCTGTATGAATTCTCTGACGCAAGTCGAACCGTCAAATTTTAACTTTGATTTAGTCAAGTCAACATATTTATTTAATTTAGTTTGAAATAAAGCAGTATTTGCATAGTCAGCTCGAGTAACGGAGCTGGAATTCACATTCGCATTAGCAGCCAAAGGAACAGTTACATCAATCATGTCCAAATGAGGAAGATTCTCTAAAAGGTTTAAACTCTCAGGTTCAGATGTGACAATATTTAAAGTTTGAGTAGCCATATTGTTAGAAACTACCCGCTCGTCCCTAGAAACGAAGTTCTTATCAGACCCTTCCATTATAAAAAATAGGTCCCAAAAATACACCACTTAAAGCTAGCACACAGTTCAAAGCAGTAAAAAAGTAACAGCGAAAACTGTTAAAATAAAGTTATAGCATTATAATTATAACAGTAGAGAACCTTAATTAACAACTAAGTTGCTAAATATGTATGTATGAAAATATGAGAGAATATAGCGATAATACAAGCAGTCCAAGTAAACAATGTTTAAACCTCCCAAAGCAGAACTCAGGAAAAAGAAAGCATTTAAATATTGTATGGTATGCATGAATGTAAAAAATATTTAAGTATGGTATAAGGTATTTCAAATATAATAAGCAGAAAGAATTTCAAGCATATTATGTAGGAAGAATTAAGAATTTCAAGTAAAATATGCAGGCAGAATTAAGAATTTCAAGTATAAATGCAAAAAGAATTAAGAATTTCAAGTCCCTGTTCGCTTGGCGACAATTGTAATAATTTTTAAAAAAAAAGAGAAAATATTTTTTTATTTATGTAGGTATTTTATAAAGAATATTTACTTGGTTAGGTTAGGCAATATTTTAAAAAGAATATGTTGGTTAGCTTATTTAAGTTACGTTTAATTTGGTTTAGTTCAGATTGAACTTTCAATTAAGGCGAGGCTCTTCTTGATGTTCAATAAGAACCCACTTTTAGAGGAATGTTTAGCACTGACCAAATGAAATGCAAATAAATAGAAATATAAGAGAAACAGCTTATTAATTTAACCCCTCTACTATAAAAACAATTAGAAGATAGGCTGAAAAAAAATAAACAAATTAGAACTCGGGCGCCAGGCCAGCACTAAAAGAAGATACCGTGGATAGTAGTAGGTAAAGCGCTTGGGTTTTAATCTCAAGGCGGGCATGAATTGAGTCTGCTGAAGGAGATCAAAGAAACTAGTTTAATGTTTAAATATCTATATATTGCAAGATCTTACATATGGCTTAAGGCCGCTCACCATGGAGGTTTAAAATTTATAACATAGCAGGTTAAGTGGCTGTAGGTATCACCAGGTCAGTAGTCAAGTCGCTCCACCCCTCAGAAAGTCAAGTAGCGAGGAAGTCAATGTGGAAACTTAACCACTAGCCGTTAGATCCTAGTGAAAATTTATGATAAACAACACAATAACTTGGTGAATTATCTGAAACCCTAAGGAAGTTCTAATAAAGTTAAATTTAGCCAAAACTACTTATTTTAAATTTGTACCGAAACTACTTATTTTAAATTTGGACCGAAACTACTTGGATTATCGCTTTCAAGTTATTTAAAGTTTAGAGGGCATCACCTCTGGGAATGCTTCTCTCCGCAGAAAATTAAAAGGAAACATACCGGATAACATAAGTAATATATAAAACATCTGGATGGAACCTGCGGACCTCCAACTCTGGGTACTCAGGAACCCGCAGTCCTCACCACTCTCCGGCTCAATCCCGAAGCATTATGTAGTAATTAGGAAATTTCGAATGGCAGTTATTTATTTATAATATTATTTATAATAAAAAAAAAACCCGACTAGGAAGTCTGAAAAAGAAAACAAACCTACTATTAACATCATGGCACTTCTAGCAAAGGAATTCGAATGAATTTATTTGGTACGGGACGAAAAATGCCCTAACGCAATTAAAGAAAAATCAAGAACACTCACAGAGTTTCTTTAGGTTAAATATAACGACGATACTCCATTGTCGTTAATAGTTTATATAAAATTCTGTAAGAGAAAATGTGCACTTTTAGGTTACTACGTAAAAATATGATGTAATTCGATCGAAAATCGCTTTTATTTCCTAGCGAATCCTTGAAATACTTACTATAGAAAAAGATCAAGACATGTCCCGTCTATATTTCCGGGGACATGGAGGAAAAAGCCCGAAAACCTGCAAAGGCACGCCAACGTCAATATTTTATATTCGACACAAAACCCAAAAATAATGATGGAATCGAGTAAATCCACTCACCGGGAAGAAGAATAATATGGTGATCGGTCGCTAGATACGCCGATCACAAAAATAGGAACGGCTTACGCCGTCTATCTCGAGATCAACCACTTTGTTCCATTGTGGTGTCTCGTATGAAGACTTCAACGAACGTCAAAATGTCGTTGGATAATGTTTTTTTTAAAAGGGCCTATTCACGATCCAAAAAGAACAAAACACATCACTACACGAACTTCCGTTTTAAAACAGAGATGAAATAATCTATGTTCCTCCACAGAACCTACTCAAAATAAGGTTCGATAGGGTAACCCTAAGAAAAGTACTACTACCTGTCAAAACAGGTAAACAAATGTATTGTGTAAATATAAAGAATCCAAAAGTTTTTTTTTTTCTGCGTTGCTGTTTTTGGCTAGCACGTGCGCTCTCGGTTTTTTGGTTTTATTTAGCTCTCTAAGAGTACCTCTTCGGTGGCTTTACTGTTGTTTTGTCTTGTGTGGTGTTGGTAATCTGTGTCTGTTTAAATAAAACAGCAGTCCGGTAAGTCCAACCATTTATTTCTTAAAAAATGGACACAACAAAGATCCCCCCTAAACCCCCAGATATTGAGCCCTTTGAATTGTCCCCAATCCTCACGGTTACTCTCCCCCAGACTCAAAATGCCGTTTCCGAGAAAATGGAAGTCTCTGAAACTCACAATAGAAAGCGCCCAGCGGTGCCTAATTCCCCTAGCGAGATGCCGGTAAAATTGTCGAGACCCATTTCCAATCCACCTGCCAGAACGAAATACTCTGCACTTGATAAAGGTCCATATGTAGTTCATGTTTCTCTGATTGAAAATGAACCGAATTCGGGCACGACGTTACACCATGTCAAGTTCGGACTATTTCTGATGAAGAACAATGTTAATAATGTATTGCAAGATGGAATTAAAAAACTTGGACGCAATAAAGTAGAAGTACAGTTTAAGGCACCGGAAGACGCGAACGCTTTCATCTCTAACCCATTATTGGAAGCCCACAAATATAGAGCGACAGTACCCCAGTACAACGTAACTCGCATGGGTTTGGTGAGGGAAGTCCCTCTTGAATGGTCGGAGGAGGAGATAGTTACACGAACAAAAGTACCAGCAGGCTGTGGCAGGGTTTTGAAAGCCCGGAGGATGAACCGTAAGTTTGTATCTAATGATGGGAAACCGGAATGGAAACCAACACAGACAGTAGTCCTCACATTTGACGGTCAAACCCTGCCAAAGCGTGTGTACTGTTGCTACTCTGCACTGGAAGTGGAATTGTATATGTACCCAATAGTTCAGTGTTTTAACTGCTGTCGTTTCGGACATACTCGAAATCTGTGTCGCTCTAAGCCCAGGTGCTACCAGTGTGGTCTGGACCACCCTGGTGATGGCTGTAATATTCACAAGAGTGAAGCTTTCTGTGTTAGCTGCCAGGGAGATCACTCAGCTATTAGTAAAGACTGTCCAGAATACGGCAGGCAACGCGCAATAAAACTATTAATGGCAGAGCAATCTATCTCATACCCAGAGGCCAACAAAAAAATCCCAGCTGTAATTAGAAGTTACGCATCTGCAGCTAAAATGTCCACCCCTCGCCTTTCCCAGGCTCGCTTAGGTGTTTCACAAAATGATTCTACCTTATCTCACAAGCCACAGTCGCATGAATCCCCAAAGTCATATAAAAAAACAGTCTTCTCGAAACCTAGGGCCCGCTCCCCACTATCCCCTGGATTTGACAGACAAACCCATCAAGCTCTAATACATAATTATTCATTCTCGCCTTCCAAAAACGGGTGTGCTCTAAGCCAAGAGCACCAAAACATAACATCACCAAATAGAGAGGACCCGATGGAACAACTTGTTTCCTTAATCTGTTCCTTGATCACTTCCAAATCCCTACCAGACCACGTTGCCCACAAACTGAACATGATTATGTATACTCTTCACAATGGCTCCCCCCCTCACTCTTCTGCAGTGGAACGTGAGGAGTATTAATAGTAAAAAACATGAACTGATTCACCTTTTAAATAAATTTAACCCAGCTATATGCTGTCTTAGTGAAACTTGGCTGCGGCCAAGTTTTAATTTTAGTATAAATAATTATAATTGTGTACGTGATGATAGGGTTGACAACTATGGCGGTTGCGCTATACTTGTCAACAATAAAATTCCCTTTTCCCCAATTCAACTCCCTCCATTAAACAGCGACGATAGTGACTATGTCAATGTTGTTGCTGTAAAAGCCCTTGGAATATCCTTTGTATCTATTTATATATCCGACCCCCATATTTCCCTAATTACTTCCCTTAGATCCATCTTTATTCATCTGCAGGGTCCATGCATTATCATGGGTGACTTTAATGCACATCATTACCGTTGGGGCTCAGAATATTGCAATAGTTTTGGTGACGAGCTGGTTGAGTTGATTGATGATGTTGGATTGTGTGTTCTCAATGATGGTAGCCCAACTCGCCGAGGTAACATTGGGGAAAGAAAGAGCTGTGTGGATCTCTCCATGTGCTCAATGGATGTGGCTTCCAGCTGCAACTGGGACCGCTTGAATTCCACCTATGGAAGTGATCACTTTCCCATTCTGGTTGGCTTACCTCACAAATCTATACCGGAAAGGACGGTGAAACCATTACTAAGATACCGATTAATCAGTAGTGGCTGGGAGCCGTATTCTGAGTGCATGGAGCGGGAGATCCAGTCGCTTCCGACCCCTGAGGCAGGTAATCTTCACACGGCTTACAATGGCTTTACCAGTGCCATCAATAAAGCTGCTGAATCGGCTTTCCCGACTAAGAAACTCTCGGCCGGCAAAATCCCTTCACCTCCCTGGTGGGACGAAGAGTGCTCCCTAATAATAAAAGAGCGCCAAGAAGCAGAACAAAAATGTAATGAAGTATGCTCCATAGGCAACTTAATTGAATACCGTCGCATTCTAGCTAAATCAAAACGAGCACTTAGGAAAAAGAAGAGGCATAGCTGGTTGTCGTTCTGTACCTCCCTCTCCCCATCTACCCCTCCCTCCTTAGTGTGGAAGCAAATTAACAAGTTCAGGAATAGTTTCTCTCCAAAATTGTCCGCCGCCATTTCCAATGAGGTTGCCCAAGCCTTCTTTCAAAAGTTAGCCCCCCCTTATGTCCCCGCTGAGGATGAGCTGCGCATTCCCGACCTTCCCACAGTTGGGTCCAGTGACCAGTTTGACGAGCCTTTCTCCATGGAGGAATTAGAAACTGTTGTCTCTCAAGTGAAGGACTCGGCCCCCGGGGAGGACGGATTGCCATATTCATTCTTAGACAAAGCTGGCCCCAATACCCTTCAGTACTTCCTAAATTTCGCCAATACGTGCTTCGAGGCTGGCTATGTACCGGATCCATGGAAAAAACAACTAGTTATGCCCATTCTTAAACCTGGAAAATGCTCCGATGATCCGAATGGCTTCAGACCCATTGCCCTCTCCTCCGCTTTATCCAAGGTACTAGAACACCTCCTGAAAAACCGGCTCGAATGGTTAGTAGAGAGTAAGAACCTTCTACCAAAGACACAGTTCGGGTTTAGAAAGGGCCTAAGCACAGTGGACAGTGTTGCTGTACTGGTGACGGACATCAGAATTACTCTGAGCAGGAACGACTCGGCGGTGGCAGCTTTTCTGGACATAACATCAGCATATGACAGTGTACTTCTTTCAGTCCTCAGGCAAAGGCTGCTACAGCTGAGGGTTCCTGTTAAGATGGTCCGATGCATATGTCTGTTACTTGTGTCTCGAACTGTGGCTCTACGCGTACCTGACTTGGAACCCGACTGCAGAACTCTATGGAAAGGCCTCCCGATCTGTGTTGAGCCCCATTCTTTTTAACATATACACATCTGACATTAACTCCAGCCTTAACCACAACTGCGGTATTTTACAGTATGCTGATGATGTTGCTTTATATGTCTGTGATAACTCTATTGAGCTTGCAGCGGAATCATTAAACCTGTCCCTTAGTTCCCTCAACCTATGGCTGAACCATCGGGGCCTTTCTGTTTCGGCTCCGAAAAGTGCCGTAATGATATTCACGCGTAAGCGGAATATCCCGGATATCACGGTCAAAATAGGTGATGTGCCTGTACCACAAAAAACTATGGTAAAATTTTTAGGAGTCTGCTTAGACACTAAACTTTCTGGTATCCATCATGTTGAGCACCTTGCTAAAAAATGCGAACGCGTCTTTTCCATTCTCAGGGTCCTTGCTGGCGTTTGGTGGGGTGCCCATCCAGTCTGCCTTAAGCTCGTTTACAATGCCCTGGTTAGGAGCATAATAGATTATGGGTGTTTTGTCTTAGAACCTATCAGTAGTACCGCTCTGCTTAAGTTGGATCGTATACAGTTCAAGTGTTTGCGACTCATTTTGGGATGTATGCGTTCTACGCCTACAAATGCTCTTCAGGTGGAAGCTGTGGAGCCGCCTCTTCATCTGCGCCGTCAATACCTTTCGGACCGGTTCGTGACTAAGGTTTGCTCCCGTTCATCCCACATTCTCCTCCAGAAGCTGCAGGAGCTTGATGACTTGGTCCGCACCAGTAGTTACTGGGAACACAAAAACATGCCTACTATACTTAAGAGCTTTAGACAACTCAAGCACTTTGAGAAGTCTCTGGTTACTACTCATAGTGTCCCTTTGTTTGACTACCAGTACTGCGTTTTGATATTTAAACCGAACATTATCCTGGATATTGGCATCGGTAAAGACAACCCTGCGGCAAATGCACTATTCAATAATGCAGTGCACGAGCGCTGGAGCGGTTACCAGAGACTTTTCACTGATGCGTCAAAATTATCACCAACCACTCCCGTTGGAGTTTCGGTATTCTTAGAGAATTCAAAATTATACATGCAATTTAAGTGTCCCCCTGAATCATCAGTCTTCACTGGAGAATGTGTTGGAGTTCTGGAGGCCTGTTTATTCGTGGAGTCCCACAATATCGAGAGAGCTGTAATTCTCACTGACTCCTTAAGCTGTCTCCAGGCCTTAGGCCGGAACCAACTCAAGTGCAAACTGAATAGCCGCATTATTTTAGATATAAAACATACGCTATTACGCTGTTATAGCAAAAACCTTGATGTGGTTCTGGCCTGGGTGCCGGGACATTCGGGCATTGTGGGCAATGAGAATGCGGACTCCATCGCCAAACAGGCCTGTGGTCGCGAAGTGGACCGAAAACACTACTCGCACCAACCCTACGACTTACTCTCTTTGCCGAAGAAGCGTCTTTCCGAAGTGTGGCTAACTCTGTGGCAAGAGAGCAGCCTAACCAAGGGTTCTCGTTTCTTTGCCGTCCAACCAACCATCAGAGCAAAACCGTGGTTCTTCACTTTTAAAAAAGTTGCTAAGAGGGTAGTCTCGATAATCTGTCGGCTACGCATTGGGCACTGCTGTTCACCTGTCTTCCTGCACAGAATTGGAGTCCGGGACAACCCAATTTGTGACTGTGGTCTTGAGGAGGGTAACCTCGACCACATTTTTTTCAATTGCCCAAAAAACAATAAGTCCATTGACTTATATTTGTCCCTTCCCCTAATTAACATCCCGCTTCCTGCCAACTTCACCTCCCTCCTAAGTCATAATATGTCATCCGATTTGTTCAGGCTTTTAATAAAATTTATTGGGGAAAATGAAATTAAATTATAATATTTATGTATATATTACATGTCCTTTGTCCTAAATGTCTTTAAAAATGTATTTTAATGTCTGTATAATTATATTTTAAGTACTTACATAATCATTTTTGTTTATTTTTCACAGAATATGCATGCGTATTGTGCTGTCCACATGTAAAGCCTACACGAACTGACAAAATTAAAACGGTGTTTTGTTCAGACTTAAGTGTACTTCGTGTCAAGACGTGACTCTGGCAGAAATAGTCGACATCGGCTGGTTGCCATAAAATTAAAATTGAATTGAATTGAAGAATCCAAAAACTGGCTTAAAGCCAATGTAGCGAAAATACAACGCTACAATGTCAAGGAAGACTGATGAGCAGTATTCTTTGCGTTCCAGTGATTCTCTTATCTTTCCACACACTCTGTGGACCTGCTCTACTGTTGAGTGTTGCTGTCTGAATCCAAATTGGTGGTCCGGGATAACTTGGTTTTGTTTTAGAAAAGGTTCAATACGGAGAAGCAATAACTTTTCAAAAACTTTTGACAACACAGGTAATAGGCTTATTGGTCTGTATGACGTGACCTCTGTGTGAGGTTTACCAAATTTGTGTACCATTAAGATTTGCGACACTTTCCAGAGTTGTGGGAAATACTGTGTTCTTAAGATGCCATTATACAGATAGGTTAGGAAAAGTAAAGCTTTTCTAGGGAGCTCTTTTAATATTTCTTTAGTGATCAAGTCAAATCCAGGGGCCTTTTTGTTATCCAGGTATCTGATTATTCTTCGAACTTCAGCTGGAGTTACTGGCTTTGGAGGAACATCATGTTGATAGTCTTGGTTAGGAATTAAGTTTATCTCGTGTTTAGTTTCTTCATTTTCATCATCAGTTTCATTCGGAGTAAATACTTTGTACAGGTGTGATGCAAAAGCATTCACTTTTTCTTCATTTGTTTTGGCCCATTTACCGCTATCCAGCTTTATCGGTGGTATATGTTCTTGGGGTTGGTTGTGTGATTTAGTAATCTTCCAGAGCGAGTAGTTAGTGGACGATGAAGCTGTAAGAGACAATAATTTTGATTTCAGAGTTGCGTTCTCGGTGTCCTTTAACATCTCCTTTAGTTCTCTTGCAGCTCTGTTAAATGCTTGTCTATCTACTTGATTTCTACTGGTGTGCCAGACTCGCTGTAATCTTCTTTTTTCTTGTATTTTGTACTTAATTTCCAGTGGGGTGTTGGTTTGCGAGCCTTTATCAGTTTTGTTCGCAGCAGGGGTATTATTCCAGCAAGCTACTTGAATGAGGCGACTTATGTATTCAGTTGCTTTTTCTACATCGTCCGTTGTTTTTAGAGCCACCTTTAATTGGATATTATCGTTAATATAATCCCGCACCGAGTCCCAGTCAGTCTGTTTGTTACACAGCGTGTCTGGTCTTTGAGAGCAAATTATAGTGGTGCTAACTGTCAGTATAACTGGGGTATGATCCGACGAACCATCAAGGCACGAGTCTGCTTTAATGTACTGTCTAGATAGGCCTTTGACTATGAAGAAATCTAGCAGGTCGGGAATTTTCTTTGGATCGGATGGCCAGTAAGTGGGTTCTGCAGTTGAGATTGGTGTTAAGTTAAGACTGATTTTAACTGAAGATTTTAACTGTCTTCCTCTGGTTGTTGTTAGTCGTGAGCCCCAACACGTATGCTTGGAGTTCCAATCTCCCCCAGCCACAAATCGGCCTCCAAGTTGACCAAAGAACCGAGCGAACATAGCTTCAGTTATTTTGTATTTGGGTGGACAGTACACTGATGCTATTGTGAAGTAGCCGCATTTGTCTTCGACTGTACTGGACACGGCAGATCCGCCGTGTCCAGTACCATCTGGATGGCAGGTTATGTAAGTGGAGTAGCCGTCTATTTGAATGCTACTTTTGTAAGTACAGTGTGCCTCTGATATGAGGACAACATCGAGTTTCTGTTCATTTAGTAAGGTTTGGACATCACCTTTATTTGGAGTCAGTCCATTTATGTTCCATGTTGCTATGCGTATTGAATTCATTTTGACTGTTTATCAATGAGCATAGTAATGAGTCTCATTGAAGTACTCATTTGTTGTAAGAGGAATTCAAAGTTTTGTGATTGTTTCAAGAGTAGCTGCTCTAGTCTATCATACATTGATGTGTGTTCAGTAGGATTAATTTTGTCTGTTTCATTCTCCAGCATATTTGCTACCTCATTGACATTGGGTTCGTTCCATTTTGATTTTCTAGGCAGCGGAGGAAAGTCAGTGGGGTTTTCTTTATACGGTATTGAAGAGCTGGATAGTTGGACATCTTTATCTGTGTTTAGTGACGGTCTTGGGCGGCTGTGCCCGTACCTTCTTTTATGGATTTCTTTATAAACTTGGCATTCCTTGTAGTTTGCCGGGTGGTTTCCAGAACACAAGGCACATTTGGCTGGGGAGGTTTTGTCTTTCTTAGAGCAATCAGAGGTTTTGTGTCCTTCGCCACATCGGACACACCTGTGAGGTCTCATGCAGTTGTTCTTGCTATGACCATATTGTTGACAGCGTTGGCATTGTATTACTGTTCTAGTCTTCTTGGGATCTTCTATTTTAATTGCTTGGTGGAATATGTATTTGATTTCTTTTACCTTTGCATTGTTGGTATTTGGTTCAAGATTAACAAAAAATGTGGATGTTGGCAGTTTGTCTGGCCTAGATTTGGCATTTATTATTTCTCCGCTAACCTTGTTCCCCGTTTTAGCTATCTCCTCTATAATGGCTTCATGTGGTGTCGTATGGTGTAGGTTTTTTATTACGATTCGGAAGCATTTTTCTTCTCTGGGAGTAAATGTATGTCCAATTAGGCCATTAGACCGCATGAGGTTAATAGCTTTTTTGTATTCTACAGCGCATTCAATGTGGATTCGTAGCTGGCTTTTATTAACAATTCTATAGTTATACTTGGCTTTGTCTATACAGGACTCTAACAATTTGGATAGTTCGTTGACATCTTCAATCCCATATAGTACAATCGGGGGAGGTTTGGTAAGCTTGTTCGCCTTTACGGGCCCAGGATCTTCTGTGCAGTCTATAGGTAGACTGGAAAAGCTGTTTGAAATATTTATTCCTGTACTGGAAGTTGGGGATGTTGAATAAGTTCTTTTCCTTTTGTTGTTGTGGGCTGAGGGATGTTTTTGCCATGACGGCTGTGTTTGGGTTGACAACTGGGGCATTGCCGGTGTATTTTTCGTTGTTGGCATAGCTAGAGCGTTGTTTGTTGGTTCCGGGTTTGACTGCGAGGATGTAGACTCATCGCCCCCTGATTTGGGTGGATAGTTATGAAAGAGGCCTGGATGAAACACTTGTTGGACAAGGTTGGGCATTATCTATAGGATTTTTGATATTTTGTTGGAATTTATTTTTGTTTTTTATATGGAGGGTAGTTTTGAGACATTTTTTGTGAGTTTTCACTGGTTTTTGCCGAAGAGCACTGAATTTATTGAGGATAACACTCTCACTGTATTCTATCAATGCACTTTATAAAATCCAATCACTTTCACAATAATTATTCACTTTTAGGTAATTAATTTCAACTATTTTCATAGAGGTGCAAAATTCACTACAAATGGTAAGTTTATTGTCATAAACTTACCTTATTATTTTCCAGCTGAACCCCAGGGACAACTACTGCGTTTGCTCCAGCTGCTTCCGCATAGCTTCGGTAGCATACAAATTCTATCACATCTGTCAACGTACAGAGTCGATCCTCAGATTCTACGTAGCAGAACTAGACAGCAATATAGCACTATTGGAGGAGCCTGTGGAAAGCCATGCAGATTCATATTGCATCTCTTTGCCGTTGTTCAAGACGTTAGATACATTTGACTACGATGTGGAGGGTAAAGCTTCACAAAGCCCAGATATATATGACTATGATCTTGAGGTTAAACCTTTACGAAGCCCAGCTAAAGAAGTAACGTCGTGCAGTTCTTCGGACAAATTAGATGTTTTTGAACGTGAAGCAAAAAATGAACTGTTACATTACTGTGCAGAAGATGGAAAAGAAGACGATGATGAGGGGCTGGAGGAAGATGTATTAATGGTCTTGGATGAGAGCCTCAAAAGAAATTACTTTAGGTCAGTATTAAACTATCTATGCTACCTATGTAATGTGCTTTGCCAGACAGTGATAGTAACCGCCTTAAATTGAACCTTATCACTGTCTGTCACCCTATCTTACCGTTTCTGACCCTAGGCACAACTGCTATGCTCAACTGGTTGTGCCGTGGGCACTTTTGTTTCCCGTCAGTTCAACTGAGTTACCAACGACTCAACTCGGGCCCACTACGCAACTATTATGCTCAACTGGTTGATTCGTAGGGAATCCAGAATTCATTCCAATTCCCCATAGCACAACTGGTAGTATTATCTCAAGCTGTGTTACTGGGAATATGGGCGGTGGTACGGTGGGTCAGAAGGATCAACCAGTTGAGCATAGCAGTTGTGCCTACGGTCAGAAACGTATCTTACAATCCTCCACCAACCCGGACTTGGCCCCCGTGGTGGAGTATGGCCTAGACTGCCTGCGAGCAGGAAGAGACCCGTGACCCAGCAATGGGGACATACAAAGTGTTGATATCTCTCTGAAATAAATTTCAATGAAAAATGTATGCTAGCTCTGCCCATTACAAATAGGGTTAGAAATAGTGACTGATGCCAAAAAACTATGAATACTGAATATCAATATGAACGATTCCCTGAATCAAGTTATAATTTATATAAGAACTTCATAATTTTTGCGGGTTGAAACCCAGAAATGTTGAGTGAAAAAAACTTTTTATTTTAATCAAAATATAGGAAATGTTGACATGCATAATTTTCAGCATTGTTATGGCATTTATCTTATGTTGTAGTAAAAGTATGAAATAAGAAATTACAAACTCAACTGTACTATTATTAGGGCTATGTGCAGCAGTGGACTGACACTGGCTGATTATGATGAAACTTGTTTAAATTGACTCCGATCCTGGTTAGTTTTTTTATATATCATAGTTATACGTATGATATACGTGTCCTAATCGCGATCATTTATATTATAATACTAGCTGTCAGAAGTTATCAGCCGCCCATAAGGCCTCTGACGTGGCTTAACGACTGCCATTATATGAAGCACGGAATCGCTCGGAGAAATGCCACTGGCGGTAGTCATGTGACGGTCACCCTTCCTGCTCCTGACCGCGCCTGTTATTGCTTAAGTGATTGATTCCAAGCACTCGGCTCGGCTAGGCCACGAGTTTGTATTATGCTATATGATTACAGGAGCAACAAGCAAGGTGGCTTGGAACCAATAGACAGACATGAGAAGAAAAGCTACGAGATTGCGTTCAGGAACACAGAGGTTGGGAAGAATTTGATTAACAGCATAAAAGAGATGCGGCCGAAGAAGGAGAGGAAGGTGCGTTCGCGTATGGGGTACATGGAATGCAGTCGGTGCCCCGTCAAGTACAGGTTCCACTCCAAGCTTAAGCTCCATATGAAAACAGACCACGGCATTGAGCTTTACATTTGCAAGGTTAGTGTATGTCGATAACAACCCTTTTATGTCCCCTGCTGAGGCACGGGTCTCTTCCTGCACCGCAGGAAGGTTAGGCTATACTCCACCACATTGGCCAAGTCCGGGTTGGTGGAGGATAGTAAGACAGTGGCGGGCCTCACTGTCAGAAGTTCTCAAACCACCCTTAAGGCCTCTGACATGGCGTAACGACTGTTATTGACAGCCGGCACCAACCGGCAGCGGTTAGTGTATTAATTGTTATGTGTTATGTATTTATTTATTTTATGTATGTGTTTTGGCAACACGGTCACTATATAACTCATGTTTATTAAATGTTGATAAGTAAAACATGTTTGAGCATTTGTACAGATAACAGAAAAAGATAAAGCAGGTATAGTACTCCACTGCAACTCTTATGGGTTACAATCTATTTTTTAGTCCTCGCATTACCGGGATCAAGTAACCTATGTATTAATTCAGATATTTGTCTTTCCGTACGCCAAGTTTCATGTAAAATCGTTCAGCCGTTATTGCGTAATTGACTGACAAACATCCAAATTAAGTAATCTGATGCTTGATTTGAATTTTAGATGAATGATGACTTTTTTAATTTTACATATCTCTTGCTCTGTAAGTAGCCACTTACTTCCCTGAATGCCGGGGTGTATGGATGTCATTACAGCATAGGTTTCAAAACATACCATGTAATGTTAACATACAGCATAAGTTTTGGAATTTGAAAATAGTATATTTCATTACAAGTGCGGAAAGGCTGTCATTGCAAAGAGTTCCGACAAATGTCTACCCGAGCCGAGGCGCAGCCGAAGGCGAGGGTTGACAGTCGGAACAAGTTGCAATGACGGTTCCGCACGTGTACTGAACGACTATTTTTAATACAGTTGCGAAAAAATATAAGCAATTTAATAAAGAAAAAATATTTGGAAAATGGCGCCAACCATAAAGCAATATAAGCAGAGATTTTTTTTCTTCACCCATTCTAGTAGGCAAAGGGAACTATGCCCATACAGCCAAGTCTTCAGTAGAATTTTTTATTGATATGAAATGAAAATGAAATTTAATGAGAAGAAATGAAATGAAACCTAACTTAACTCATTCAATCAAATCATTAAATCTGATATTGAAACAAATTAGTAGCTCATAATAACTTCTATGATTTTCTTTAGTAAAAACTTCATGGTTGGTTATTCTTTTTAATAGACATTATTTTGACAGTTGGGAAAGAAAACGCACGAGTGCAGGGAAAGGTAAAAAATAAGCACGAGTGTGTAATAGCCCACATACCGCACGCTATACGTCCCTGTAATACGCCACTTTTTGAGCAACTGTATTAAAAAAGAACTGTCATACTCATACTGCAAGAAGAATATTTTTTTAAAGTTAATATTTTTTTTCTCGGTATCGATTATTTACTCGAATCGGAATCGAGACAATTTATATTAGAATTTATGAAGATTTGATTTTAAATATCGAACTACTTATTTGTTTCGCAGTCACATCGTATGTTAATTGAAATCGATTTAAAAATCAAACTGGCAAGCACGATTTGACGCGCTTGCGTGCCATAAAATCGTGAAGACTAAAAAAGGGTACGAATCCCGGCATAAGTGGAATTTTTAGCCTCTAGATAGGTTTTTAAAATTGTCCTTAGCACGGGTTAGTGCATTAAAAAGAATATAATATTTTTAAATTTTTATTATTGAAAGAAAATAATCATTCATAATCATTTATTTATTGCATGTCATTGTAATAATATTAATAAGTAATTCTAGTTCTTCATGACACCCTGTAAGGGCACTACAACTTTGCTTAAACTATATATTTACAGATATGTATCAACTTCTTTACAATTTAATTATTAATTTCCATTACATTACATTATTCCAGTACATTATTCAATCGTATTATTTCATTAAATTATTTCATTCATTTAACTTATTATTAAAATACTCATTTATTGTATAATAGCTGTTATTTATTAAATATTGCGTAATCTTGGCTTTAAAAATATGTAATTTTTTTATATCTTTTATATTTTCTGGCAGTTTATTATAGATTTTAGCCGCCATTGTAAGAGGGCCAGAGTTTACTATTTCTAATTTAGATGTGACCGTAGCTAGCCGAGCCTGAGGTCTTAAACCTGTTGGGCGCGTGTGGTGCGGAAACAAGCTTGGGTTACTCCTTACAAACATGCACAATTCCAAAATGTAAATTGATGGAATTATATTATAATTAATAGATAGAATTAAAACCAACAATTATATATTTTTATATATATGTATTGTGTATATTTAAGTATCTATATATTATAAATGTGTATATATAAGTATTTCACCGCCTCCCCTACTTTTAGTATTTTGCACTACCCACCCAGCCATTATCGAAGAAGACAATCAATGCTTCTTAGCATTAAGTACGCCTTTTTTTTAAGTAGGACAGGTTACACTTGACCCCAGTCACGCCGGACGGTAAGCGAAGACGGGGTCTACGATGTTACGTGCTTACCTGTTAAATCTACTTTTAAAGACACCCAGTTTATATGTCTCCGGAAAGACACGATGGCAGCGTGTTCCACGACTTTGCTGTTTTCAATTATAAAAGAATAAATAATATAATAATATTTTATTATTATTTACCACAAGAGCGCTCGTGGCCTAGGCGAACCGAGTGATTTGAATCAATCACTTGAGTTAAGCAACAACAGGCCCGGTTAGGTGCAGGATGGGTGACCGTCCCGTGACTACCGCTAGTGGCATTTTTCCGAGCGCTTACGTGCGTCGCAAGGCACGTTAAGCCGTTGGTGCCGGCTGTCTTGTAATGACAGTCGTTAAGCCATGTCAGAGGCCTTATGGGCGGATTGACAACTTCTGGCAGTAAGGCCCGCCACTGTCTTACAATCCTTCACCAACCCGGACTTGGCCCCCGTGGTGGAGTATAGCCTAACCTTTCTGCGATGCAGGAAGAGACCCGTGCCCCAGCAGTGGGGATAAACTAGGGTTGATAACACATAACATAACACACCACAAGAGCCTTGCTAGTTAAGTAACTCTCCCGCTTCACAGCTGTGCAAGTACATGACCGAGCAAGAGAAAGACTTCCAGAGTCACATGGAGGGGCACCTCGACATATTCATTTGCGGCGACTGCGGCATGGGCTTCAAGAAGCGGTCCACGATGATACAACATGTGAAGAGTCACCAGGATTCCAATACTCCTGGAGTGCGGGTAAGACCGAGTTCAAAAAAGGGTTTGGGGTATTACAGGGTATTACATTACATTATTACAGGCTTCACCAGTTCTATAACTGCCTGTCTGAATTACAAATAATAATAATAAAAAATGTTTAAAGTACACTTTGTGCCAAAAGAGCTACTATAATATTAAGGATTATTTAGATGACAATGATGTCTGGAGTTCAAGCATGTAAAATTCACGAGTTTTGTAGAATCTGTGTAAATTCTGTTAATTAAGGAATTTGAAAAGACTAAGTTTGGAGTCTTTTTGTCCATTTTTTCACCAAAATGATCCAGATTTTGAAATGGACACCTAGTGTGACATGTGACGTTCATTAAGCCGCAGTATCTGCGCTACTTTGAATAAAACCTTTTCATTTCATTGCAGACCTTACATGTTCTGGTGATGGTATGGCGCTCCCCATCTCCTGCTATATTTAAATCTAAAGTAGTAGAATTCTTTCTCTCCAAATATATCGGCGACCTCGGTGGCACAGGTGGCACGCTGACTGTAAAATCGAAGGTCTCGGGTTCGATCCCCGGCCGTGTCAAACTAGGAAACGAACTTTTCTAATTTGTCTCGGGTCTTGGACGTTATCTATGTATTTATTGAAATCTATCGTCGAGTTAGCACCTATAACACAACTCATTTAGTTGTACTTAGTATAGGGCTAACGAGATCTCTTTAATGTGTCCATGAATATTTATTTATTTATATTTTTATTTCCTTTTTGTCTGTAGGTATATCCCATTTATTGTTCCTATCATGGTTGCTATTATAACTTAATTTTTATGTCATCTTTATGTTAGTATTTAGGTATCTATGTAACTTTATTTTATTACGTCTACGTATGTAAATTAATATTCGATGAGCACCAAGTACCCGTCTCAATTTCTCTTTCTGCAATCTTTCCGATTTAAAGTTGCGTGGAAGAAATTGCTATCAGCAATAAGACCACCAATTGTACCTCTTCTTTTGTAACTGTTGTCTCTGTGATTATTTTATGGTGTGTACAAGAAAGAATATTCTCATCTCATCTCATCTCATCTCATCTCATCTCATCTCATCTCATCTCATCTCACCTCACCTCATCTTATCCCATCCCATCCCATCCCATCCCATCCCATCCCATCCCACCTCGTCTCGTCTTGTCTTGTTTTGTCTCGTCTCGTCTCGTCTTGTCTTATCGTATGATATCAACCCTTTGTATGTCTGCTGCTGGGTCCCTTCCTGCTTACGTCACCCACTAGAAATTTATGTATTTATATGTATTTAGACACTATTACGCGGCCAGACACACGAACAGAGCGTCACGCACTTATTATGTTTTCCCGACTTATCTAAAACAATTATCTTATGCTTTGTCATTTAAAGTTACTAATGGCAATCATGGAATCTTATCATACGTATACGGGGCCATCCATAAATTACGTCACAAGAATTTCATGATTTTTTGACCCCTCCCCGGTCCTTGTCCCGGTCCACAGCTGATCACATTTGTGAGACTCCCCCTTCTCCCTAGTGTGACGTCACATATTTTGAAATTTTACACTTGGAAATTATTGAATTCAAACAGCATTTCTCAAATTAGTTTTATAGACATATAGATAAATAGATAGATAGATAGAGAACACTTTATTGCACAACCAGAAAAAATATTACAACCATGATTCTTAAATCTAAGTAATGTTATACAATTGGCGGTCTTATCGCTAAGAGCGATCTCTTCCAGACAACCTTTGGATGGAGTGGATTGCATGAAGAATATAGTCGGTACGTGGTGCATGTACATAAATAGTTAAATCGAAAATTATATTGATAACAAACAGCAAAAGAGTGCGAGAATATGATTACTTATAATTACCTACGATATAAGGTACAAATATTTAAATAATAATATACATACTTAAATAACTAAAAAAAAAAAAATACATATACAATTAAATACATATAGATAAGCAACATATACTTAAATAAAAATATACATAATTATTACCTAAAAATAAATACTTATACAATTAATACATACAAGCAACAGTTTTCCAGTTTATATGAAGAGTTGCAAATATTTTGTGCACATAATATTTTGTAAAGAGTGCAAAGTTTGTGTTTTAACACTTAGATTTGGAAATGTGACGTCACGAATTTAGGATCCCTCCCACCCCCCTGTCACACAATGTCACACTTCGTCGACCCCCTCTCTCCCCCTTAACGTGTGACGTAATTTATTATTTGGATTTAAGATGATTTGAGAAAGATGTTTCAGTCAGAGAGGAGTTTTTTTTCTCCACTACACTACGGCCCGAAGGCAGCGGCGTTCAGTTTCATTGTACTTTGACTTTCAACAAACAGAATGTAAATTCTTTACGTTAAAATAAATAGAATTGAAATTGCTCTACCCTTGAAACAATACATTGTTAACGGCCTCGGTGGCGCAGCGGTTTAGCACGCTGACTGTAAAACGGAAGGTCCCGGGTTCGATCCCCGGCCGGGTCAAACTAGGAAACGAACTTTTCTAGTGTGTCTCGGGTCTTGGATGTTATCTATGTATTTATTGTATTAAATCTATCGTCTAGTTAGCACCTATAACACAAGTCATTTAGTTGTACTTAGTATAGGGCTAACGAGATCTGTGTAATATGTCCGTAAATATTTATTTATTTATTTATTTATTTATTTATTTATTTATTTATTTATTTATTTATTTATTTATTTATTTATTTATTTATTTATTTATTTATTACCTACAGTCTACAATTTTAAAATAAACACATTGGATTGAAAGTCGTATTCGGTATCAACCCTTGTATTCCCCCACTGCTGGGGCACGAGTCTCTTCTGGCATCGCAGGAAGGTTAAGCCATACTCCACCACGGGGGCCAAGTCAGGGTTGGTGGAGGATTGTTAGACAGTGGCGGGCCTTACTGTCAGAAGTTATCAAGCCAACCCGTAAGGCCTCTGACATATTTATTTATTTCGCAAATTAACATAATTACATTACAGCTTACGCTATTTCATAATTATTTGCGGTATATACTTAATCTAATTAAATAAACTAGCATGCAAACACAAATTGTACTGACAATTTACATAGCTTAACGACTGCCATTACATGAGAGCCGTGGGGTTTCGTAGGAGGGGCTTTTGATTGATTGATTGATTGGCGACTTTCAAAGTAATTAAGTAATCAAAGTAATTTTCTAAGGAATTTGTTCGAAGAACATAGCATAACATTTTCCACGATCCTGAATTCCTGACAGATCACCTTCGCTTCATCAACCTTCATATAAGACGCTGCATGCACGCACGCCGGTTCCGGGTACTTTGTATCGTCCCCTTTGCTAATACATCCCCTATTCGGCCGACGTGTGCCCGCCTGGGACGTCCCTTACCGGCTCTTTCACTCACATTCGCAATATATGAAGAATACCTCCTTTATGTTGCTCGACACAGACTTTTTTATTTATTTATTTATTTATTTATTTAAGGCAAATAAGTATAATGAAATTAAACGAAACCAAAAACACAAAAACCTGGAAGGTTTATGCGTGATTTTCGGAGTACACTATACAATACACAACAGTTTATATCATATAATATGGTAATCAACATTAAGTTGATTAACTTAATCCCGGATTCACTTGCTTAAGTAAGTGAATCGGGAATCAAGCTGATAATATGTGGTGCTTAAGAAAGTAAGTTCGAACATTAGTTTTAGCTTAAGACTAACGTACTTTTTCAATATAAATCTAATCTTTTCGGGTTCAGATTCCAAATCACATACTTCCCTATGTGGCAGTTCGTTTAAGATAACAGGTAGCAGGTAGTCTGTAGTACCTACGCATACCATAAACATTGCGGTATTTTGGTGCTACAAAAGTAGGCAAATACAGTAGATGTTATGTTCTGTCTATTCTTTCCGCCAGAGAGGCGCCCACGTCTGTGAGATCTGTGGCCAAATCCTGCCGAATGCCCTGCACTTGAAAGACCACTATGACAAGAAGCATGATAAGAAGTACACGTGCTTCTACTGCGGACGCAGCTACAAGGGGGAGGCTGCCTTCGAGTCCCATATCAAGAAACACGAACAGCATACCGGGATTAGCAATGACAAGTAACGGAGCTTTTACGAGTACATTGTTTTAAAAACCTATTTAGAGGCTGAAAATTCCACCCATGCCGGGATTCGAACCCGCTCTGGCTATCCGTGCCAGCGCTCTTTCCAACTGAGCTAATGGGCGACTCACCGGCATCAGTGAAATTTCGAACCTCTACACTATTCTCTGTATTACGTACAGGCAGCGACATCTGGCTTAAGTAAATTGCATCACTTACAGCCCCGACTACCCACTTTGCAGTTAGGCTTTTACTTCGGAATGATATCACTGTACCCAGATGATTATACTATTTTTATTTTTAATGCACTAACCCGCGCTAAGGACAATTTTAAAAACCTATTTAGAGGCTAAGAATTCCACCCATGCCGGGATTCGAACCCGCGACCTCTGGCTATTCGTGCCAGCGCTCTTTCCAACTGAGCTAATGGGCGACTCACCGGCATCAGTACATTGTTTACATTGCTTTTACAGTCGGCCTCGGTGGCGAAGCGGCTTAGCACGCTGATTGTAAAACGGAAGGTCTCGGGTTCGATCCCCGGCCGGGTCAAACTAGGAATAGAACTTTTCTCGTTTGTCTCCGGTCTTGAATGTTATCTATGTATTTATTGTATTAGAGTTAGCACCTATAACACAAGTCATTTAGTTGTACTTAGTATAGGGCTAACGAGATCTGTGTATTATGTCTGTGTAATATACTGTAGAGTAGAGTCGGTATCTGATACGCGGAAACAATAAAAAGAAAAATTGAGGTTGTCGGCACCAGCCATAAGACGCCCGACCCACAGTTTTTCTTTTTCTAATTTTAAAACTTCTTAATAATATTGTTTGTTAAATGGAGGTAGTTTTGTGTACCTAAAACATTTTTGTTTGACGCTAAAGTTTTTCAACTAGCATTTAAACGTAAATCATGGTAAGATTGCCCTCTTAATATTTGTCAATGGAATTCAATCTGTCTATTGACAGCTAATAAAAATAATAGTAACTTCCAAAAAAACAATGCGCTCGTACATAGTTATATATTAAACGGGTCTATTCGTGATTATTTACTGGGTAAAACGAAATTACCTTATTTCCCGACGTTTCGGCAGCGTTACAGTTGCCGTGGTCTCGGGTAGACTGAAGTGGCGAGTAAGTCAATTATTGTAGGTAATCACTATTAAATTTTCGCAACTGGCCGACACACAACACACACTACGCCGACGGACAGGTCCGGTGACATAACTATGTACAGTCTATTTATTCTTACTTGTCTAATTTAGTAAACAAGATTCTAGCCTTAAACTGTGACTTTTTAGTCCAAAACTGCCATATTCCCATAAATGAAGTAACCTGGAACACTCTTTTAGATAACACGCTGCCAATTTTATAAACATAGTTCATGTGATAGTTCATGAATTTGCGAGAAAATGTCTAGTTTAGGCATCTTATCTCAATTTTAAGGTTAGAATCTTGTTTACTAAATTGGACAAGTAAGAATAAATAGACTGTAACTAGTACAGTCTATTTATTTTCTTGTTTCTTAATGATTCGCGATACTAGATCGCGAATCATTAATAAACACAATTCCCTCGTAATTGCCTTTTTTTGTTTATTTTAACCGATCTACTTATTTAACAATTACTAGTACGTGGGTTGTTTTGTATATATTATTTTTAATGTACTAACCCGTGCTAAGGACAATTTTAAAAACCTATTCACAGTTTAAACATTCCACCCATGCCGGGATTCGAACCCGCGACCTCTGGCTATCCGTGCCAGCGCTCTTCTGAGCTAATGGGCGACTCACTGGCATCAGTGAAATTTCGAACCTCTTTACGATACTCTCTGTATTATGCACAGGCAGCGACCGGCATGGGTGGAGTTTTTAGCCTCTAAATAGGTTTTTTAAGTCGTCGTAGTCAGGCTATACTAGTCCACTGCTGGACATAGCCCTACCCTGAAGAGCGCCACGTTGTGCTATCATAGGGGGCAATGCCCATAATCCCCACGCTGGGCATGCGGGTTGAGGATCGCAGTTCGGTGGAATTGTACTGCAAGGGGCGCTGCTGCCGACCCCTCCGGTTTGTGTCCCTTAGTCGCCTTTTACGACACCCGCGGGAAGAATTAAGTTTGCGCTATTCTCTAACCCCCTTATTCATAATAGTCCGCTAGCTTAAAACAGCTGCTAAAGAGTGTTCTCTTTCATTCTGACTTAGGTCAATAGAAGAGGACAGAGTGATAATAAGCATTGCTTAAAGTTAACAGACTATTATGAATAAGGGGGTAAGCCGACACCAGTTTTTTTAAATACTTGTAGTTAATCCCGTATTTCCTCCCCTTTCTTTCTTTACAAATAAAATAAGATAAAAATCTGTCTCTGTGCTCCCAGATTCACCTGCCGCGTGTGCCATTCGAGTTTCTCCTCGGCCTACCGGCTAGACAAGCACGCGTCGGTGGCCCACGGCTCAGCCGCGGCGCTGGCCTGCGCCGTGGAGGGCTGCGACCGCACCTTCAAGTCTGAAGCCGCGCTGAAGGCGCACACCAAGGCGCACAGCTCAGAGTTCAGCTGCGAGGTAAGCAGGGCCGGACTGGAGCTCAGGGGCCCGGTGACATTTCGGTTTAGGGGCCCAACGCACTGATATTAGCAACAATGCTATATATGAAATGCTATTAATCCCTTACAAATAATAAGAACTGGAACGGCTTCACGTGTTGTTTTATTTGTAGATTAGTGGTATAATAAAACAGAAAAACTGGATAAAAACGGATGAGCAGGTAAAATAGTCAGATCTGGTCGAAGGGTAAAGTAGTAATGATAGAAAAAGGTGTGACGTAATTTAAATATTTGAAAATGATAAATAGAAAAAGAAATAAAAATGGTGTAAAAAGGTTTGCACCGTTACACAGTAATTAATGGAAGGGCTTCTTTTGGCCCGGTCGAAGACCGGGTTGAGAGAAAATAGAAATGGAAAATATATAGCAATGCAATGATTCTTCAAACTTCAAAACTATTGATGATCATAAAGTATTTCTTAATGATTCGCGATAATGAGTCTGTCTTCTATCTAGAATTAAGGGTACAAAGTAATAAAATAAATATTGGCCTTTTTGCATCTAATTAATGAGATGATTTATACAGCGTCTTTACTGCGATGTAGGAAGAGACCCGTGCCTCTGCAGTAGGGACGTACAATGGGCTACAGTATAGAAATCTTATGGATTTGAACACTATTACTCTACTCTTGAAACAATACACTTGTCATTGCTTACAGTCACCAGTTTTAACATAAACACAGATTGGAATTAGTATACTTACATTTTATTATTTTAACTGTTCTTAACTTCTTGTTCTTGCTTGTCCTGTAATGATAGACGTAAGAAATTCAATAAATAAATAAATAATAATAATAAAACTTTTTACCTCACAGGTGTGCGGTCGAGGGTTCGTGGATGCGCGAGCGCTGCTTTGGCACCAAAGGTTGCACAGCAACGAGAGACCTTACATTTGCAAGGTCAGTGTCTAACATTAACGCCTATGGTATATAAAGCTTGCCTGAATCGCGGTTCAAAAAATATGTTAAGCACACTTTGTGCCAAAAGGGCTACTATAACATAAACGATTATTTAGATGACAATGAGGTCTGGAATTAAAGCCAGTACAATGTATGAGTTCTATGTTTTATAATAATTATTTTAACAATGTTAATTAATGACTTTGAAAAGACTAAGTTTGGAGTTTTATTGTCCATTTTTTCTCCAAAATGATCTAGATTTTGAAATGGACACCTAGTTTGAATTGTAACGTTCATTAAGCCGCAGTTTCTGTGCTACTTTGAATAAAACCTTTTCTTTTCATTTCATTTAATTATGAACGTCCCACTGCAGGGCACAGGCCTTCTCTCAGAGAGAGTATGGGCTTAATTACCACGCGTGCCCACCGCGGATTGGCAATTTCAAGCGCTGAGGTATGAATATCTCAGACTCTCAGGTTTCCTCGCTATGTTTTCCTTCACAGTTAGCATGTGGTATTGCTGCTACAGATTGATACATGTCGGGTTTCGAAATTACGACCGTCCGAATGATATGTCTCTCAATCGGGAGTTCGTGAGTTCGAATCCCGTGGGCGTGTGTCAATGACTTTGTTTCGCATTTGGTAAGTTATAGTAGCAATTACACTGGCTAAATAAAAAAAACTCGTGAAATAAAACATCGTGAGTAAATCCTAGTGTCTGAAGTGTGTACATACACCATTACCGATAAATCATTGGCATTACTGTTTCCCATAAAGAAAAGAACATTCTCTCAAAATTTGTCAATCAGATTCGAAGTCACACTGTAAAACCACTGTTACTTCTCAATGCTAATCCCGGTACGCTGTTCATGTTTCTTGATATGGGGGGACTCGAGCGGTGTAGAACGCCGGCTTCTCAATCGGGAGGTCGTGGGTTCGAACCCCGGCATGTGCCAATGACTTTGTTTCCTAAGTTATGTACATAATTTGTGGATGGAGAAATAATGATTTTTGTTATTTTTTTTTTGTATTTGTACTCGTGTAATTAGTGCAATGGAGACTTAAAATGAATGTATGTCTGTCCCGCCAGGAGTGCGGGCGCGGGTTCGTGACGGCGTACCGGCGCAACGCGCACTCGCTGACGGCGCACACGGCGCCCGCGCGCCGCTGCCCGCTGTGCCCCGCGCTCTTCCACCTGCGCTCCATGGTCAACTCGCACATCAGAAAGGTGACCAGACAGAATCCCCTATTTGACTCTCTTTTCGAGTAAGTCTTAAACGGCAATTAACTCTTCCATTAGTCCAAAAAATATTTTTGTATATTTTTTGAGGACCGTAAAGCGACATAACGAATATATTTTAAAACTTTATTTTCCTAAACGGCCAAAAACACGGGCGCTCCATGGTCAACTCGCACATCAGAAAGGTGACCAGACAGAATCCCCTATTTGACTCTCTTTTCGAGTAAGTCTTAAACGGCAATTAACTCTTCCATTAGTCCAAAAAATATTTTTGTATATTTTTTGAGGACCGTAAAGCGACATAACGAATATATTTTAAAACTTTATTTTCCTAAACGGTCAAAAACACGGGCGCTCCATGGTCAACTCGCACATCAGAAAGGTGACCAGACAGAATCCCCTATTTGACTCTCTTTTCGAGTAAGTCTTAAACGGCAATTAACTCTTTTTTTTTTTTGAACTAAAACTTTTGTAAGCACAACACATTGTAGACTTTTAGTCCGGATTTACTTACGGGTGTTGTTATATCGGAAAAGTCCGACCAGGTTTCGCTCCGATTCGCAGAGCTTAGTCATGGTGGGCAGAGACGGAGCTCGCGTCGTCGGTTGCTTGTCTCACACTACGGGCAAGCGCGCGGCGCGCCCGCGCCGAGATAATTAACTCTTCGAAGAGGCAATTAACTCTTCCATTAGTCCAAAAAATATTTTAGTATATTCATCAGACAGGTGACAAGACAGAATCCGCTATTTGACTCTCTTTTCGAGTAAGTCTTAAACCGTAAATAACTCTTCCATTAGTCCTAAAAATATTTTAGTATATTCATCAGACAGGTGACCAGACAGAATCCGCTACTTGACTCTCTTTTCGAGTAAGTCTTAAACGGCAAATAACTCTTCCATTAGTCCAAAAAATATTTTAGTATATTCATCAGAAAGGTGACCAGACAGAATCCACTACAAATAGAGTCAAAACTCTCTTTGCAAGTAAGTCTTAAACGGCAATTAACTCTCCCATTAGTCCAAAAAATATTTAAGTATATTCATCAGAAAGGTGACTAGACAGAATCCCCTATTTGACTCTCTTTGCAAGTAAGTCTTAAACGGCAATTAACTCTTTCATTAGTCCAAAAAATATTTTTGTATATTTTTTTAAACCGTAAAGCGACATAACGAATATATTTTAAAACTTTATTTTCCTAAACGGCCAAAAACACGGGCGCTCTATGGTCAACTCGCACATCAGAAAGGTGACCAGACAGAATCCGCTATTTGACTCTCTTTTCGAGTAAGTCTTAAACGGCAAATAACTCTTCCATTAGTCCAAAAAATATTTTAGTTTATTCATCAGAAAGGTGACCAGACAGAATCCCCTATTTGACTCTCTTTTCGAGTAAGTCTTAAACAGCAAATAACTCTTCCATTAGTCCAAAAAATATTTTAGTATATTCATCAGAAAGGTGACCAGACAGAATCCCCTATTTGACTCTCTTTTCGAGTAAGTCATAACCTCATAGGCCCTGGCGTCCTAGAAATAGGACATCATAAATAAATTTATTTATTCACACCAACGATTTAGTAGGAAGTCCAAAAAACTTACTGTTCCAGGTCCAATATTTTCCTCATAATTTTTTGGACAACATCAAGAAAAAGTTCTTCAAAATTTACGTAGTTTTAGAAGACTTGATGTAACTATTACCTCCAGGGCTTAGGAGGTTAAACGGCAAATAACTCTTCCATTAGTCCAAAAAATATTTTAGTATATTCATCAGAAAGGTGACCAGACAGAATCCCCTATTTGACTCTCCTTTCGAGTAAGTCTTAAACCGTAAATAACTCTTCCATTAGTCCAAAAAATATTTTAGTATATTCATCAGACAGGTGACCAGACAGAATCCCCTATTTGACTCTCTTTTCGAGTAAGTCTTAAACGGCAATTAACTCTTTCATTAGTCCAAAAAATATTTTAGTTTATTCATCAGACAGGTGACCAGACAGAATCCCCTATTTGACTCTCTTTTCGAGTAAGTCTTAAACGGCAATTAACTCTTTCATTAGTCCAAAAAATATTTTAGTATATTCATCAGACAGGTGACCAGACAGAATCCGCTACAAATAGAGTCAAAACTCTCTTTGCAAGTAAGTCTTAAACGGCAAATAACTCTTCGTGAAACTTTTAGCCTCTAAATAGGTTTTTAAATTTGTTCCTTAGCACGGCTTAGTGCATTAAAATAAAAATAGTATAATCATGTGGGTACAGTGATATCATTCCGATGTAAAACCTAACTGCAAAGTAGGTAGTTGGGGCTGTAAGTGATGCAATTTGCTTAAGCCAGATGTCGCTGCCTGTACGTAATACAGAGAATAGTGTAAAGAGGTTCGAAATTTCACTGATGCCGTGAGTCGCCCATTGGCTCAATTGGTAGAGCGCTGGCACGGATAGCCGGAGGTTGCGGGTTCGAGTCCCGGCATGGGTGAAATTTTTAGCCTCTAAATAGGTTTTTAAATTTGTCCTTAGCACGGGTTAGTGCATTAAAAATAAAAATAGTATATATATTTTTTTTAATCATAATTCATACTTTGGTAAAAAAAATGAGGCCCAGGTTCACCAGTAGCCCGGGTTCACCAGTGGAGATGGTACCAGTGACTGGTAGGAGTTGGCAGCTGTGACCGGCAGTCTGCTACTGGTGAACCCGGGTCTGAAGGTACTAAGCACATTTTTAAAGTCTTGTTTAGGATTTGATCAGAGGAACGCGGAGGCATTTGGGGCCCCCCAAGACCGGACGGGGCCGCACAAGAAGGGGCGGGCCGGACGCCCCTTCCGCCCCCCTGTTAGTCCGCCACTGTTTCGCACACACATGTATACGTTAAAAGTTACGTAATCAAGGCGCTGGCAGAAGGAAGCGGCGCGCCTTTGGGGAGGCCGATGTCCACTCGTGTACGATTAAAAGCTGATGATTAAATTATTCTATCAACAGGTACACCTAAAAGCGCACAAGCGGCGTAACCGCACCAACCGATGGGCCGACGCTGCTACCGTGTGCTGGCCTACTGAGACCGTTCCCTTACAGGAACTTAGCGTAGACATACAGAGCGATCTGCTCGAGATGCAAACCTACGCGATGGTGAGTGGGGCCCGTCACCTAGACCAACTAGGGGATCACAAGGTCAAGGTAAAAGTTTTATCACACTGTCAAGCCGGGTTCGAAAGGATAATATTATCCGTGATAATTATCTTTAATACATAATAATAAATATTCATGGACATATGTCCGTGAATATTACGTAATATTACACAGATCTCGTTAGCCCTATACTAAGTACTTACAACTAAATGACTTGTGTTATAGGTGCTAACTAGACGATAGATTAAATACATAGATAACATCCAGAAAAGTTCGTTTCCTAGTTTGACTCGGCCGGGGATCGAAACTGAGACCTTCCGTTTTACAGTCAGCGTGCTAAACCGCTGCGCCACCGAGGCCGTCAATCTTGATAAAATAGCTCGATAATTATCAATTGATAGTAACAAAAATTTCGTTTATGCAAAGCAAACAAAACCAAGCAGCGAGATCTTAGTTGGCTATTAGGAATAGGTCAACAAATAAGTTCTACTGCAGCTACAGCAGCAACACAGCCAATGGAAATAGAATTATCATCGGATGGAGATATTCCTTTGGCATCTTTGGTCAATACAATTTAATATATATTTAGAATGTCGAATCTGATTGACACTTTACTTTAATTAATGTTAATTTGTGATGGATTTTAAATAAAAATTTATTTCTTTTTGTTAGAATTGGCCAAATTATAATGTAAAAACCTATTTAGAGGCTAAAAATTTCACCAAGCCGGGATTCGAACCCGCAACCTCTGGCTATCCGTGCCAGAGGTTGCGGGTTCGAGTCCCGGCATGGGTGAAATTTTTTGCCTCTAAATAGGTTTTTAAATTTGTCCTTAGCACGGGTTAGTGCATTAAAAATAAAAATAGTACAATCAAATTATAATGTACCTATTTGTTATGAAACAATATAGCAAATCAATTTCTTACACGGGTGATAATTATCAAGCAGCGTAATTATCCGATAATTATCAAGCAGCGTAATTAAGTTGATAATTTCGAACCCTGCTATCAAGTATCGGCGTCTCGCTTTACGCTGTGAAATAAAACAAGATGGCGCCAGCCGATAATGAGATGAAACTTTTAGAGCGCTTGTAGACGTCCGTTTGTTTCACCGGATAACGGACCGTGTTCTTGTCGGATTCGCCGTGGTGTATGGTTTATGATGCGTATGCATGGTCCGGACATCGGTCCGGCGCACAATTAAAGGATAGCCGGTTATTGACGGTCCGTTATCCGGAGAAAAAAAGGACGTCTACAAGCGAAGCGCTCTTATCGTGACTTTATGCTCTCCTAGCTGTTGACCAATTTGCAGAACCTGAGGCATTATTACGTAAGTATCCACTGAGTTGAGTGACGTTGATTTTTTCTTTTTTTAAGCTACATACTCCGGCTGTCAAATGCATACATTTTTTGACACTTAGAAGTCTTCGAAATATTACGTAGCACTCCACTCTATAGAGTGGAGTGCTACGTAATAGGAGGGCTGGAGGTTTATAAGTGTTGCCAGATAGCTTTTTCAATGTACGTAATACAGAGAATGGTGTAAAGAGGTTCGAAATTTCACTGATGCCGGTGAGTCGCCAATTAGCTCAGTTGGAAAGAGCGCTGGCACGGATAGCCAGAGGTCGCGGGTTCGAATCCCGGCATGGGTGGAATTTTTAGCCTTTAAATAAGTTTTTAAAAGCGTTTTCAATTTTTACATTTCCTTTTTGACAATGGTACCGCTTTCCGCTTTATACCGTCGCGGTCCCGCTTTTTCGAACCAATCTGCTCAATCTCGGATTTTTCCTTTACTAAAACTTGTACATGCATGCAAGTTTTCGATTTGGTCATGGATTTTTTATTATTTAACCTGCAAGTCCCATAACCTTGTCCCACAAACCAAATTAACATAAGCCTTTAGGCTGGGAGTACAAAATCTCTGCAAATACAGCAAAAAATACCACTTCATTTGCTGAAATTCCCCTTTTTTGAAGCACTACTATTTTTTATTTCCCCATCTGCCAACATTGATGCCCACTGCACTCATGCATCTTCTTCTTCTTCAACACTGATACATCTTCTTCTTCTTCAGGCTATATTAGCCCATACGGTCGCGGTCTAATAATGTTTATTATTTTTCAAATTTGATTCTTTATCACACTGTGCAGTAAAGTCTAAAATGCTTTATTATATCTGAGAACGTATTACTTTTTAATAGTTGTAGCATCGATGCTAACAAAAAGAGTATTCATGACGTTTTGATGATGAAACTCTTTTCTTTATTTAAAAGTTGACATAATTGATTTTTTTACAATGACATCAAAATACTAGGATTTATTGATTGTAAGTAAAACTATGGCAACCTCGCTTGGGTGAATCTCTATTACTTCTTCTATGCTCTATGCCTAATCAAATCACATAATATCATCGACCATGTGGCATAGATTTGTGCATGCAATTACCAACCTTAAGGTGGTAAACATTTTCAGACCGCGAGTGTACATAGTGTAGGTACTCTTGGTAAACGAATCTAATCGTGATTATTTAGTAGGTAAATAAAACGTAAGAGTTAAAGCCAAATAAATGCGATCTTGCACTAGGCTGTTGGACATAGGGCCCATAATCTTTCTATTTCTGTAGCACACCAACGGTACTGCAGTGTGCCGCCTATGACCTAGCCCCACTGGTCTGAGTCACAGATCCCTAAAAAGTACTTAAAAGTTTCTCTCATAGATTCAAGTTTGTTTCGACATATTTTTGAAGTGCTTTAAAAAAAAACAAGTTTGCGTTTTTGATAGCTTTTGTTAAGGCATGTTCATTTTACTACGGTTTTTACATCACCCAAAAATCATAGTGTAGAAGCTTTGCCAGGACAGGAACTCTACGTCTGTAAACAGAGCGATCTGCTCGAGATGCAGATAGCTTTGTGAACTTACGCGGTGTGCGATGATGCCGTCACTAGACAAGCGGTTCTTATTCTTGCATGGATATCATGGATAAGTCACTGAGATTCCCGAAACCATAGATTCCTAAATCTGGAGGTGGTTCGCGGCATATTCCAAAATTCATTCGGTACAAAAAAATCTTATTGATTAATCTTTCCCATAATTGTGTTATTTTTTATGTGTGTGCATTTGTGGCAATTTTAATAAATGTTATCGATGGTTATCCTCACTCAAGCAAGCGCAATGAGAGAGGATATATAGATAGAGAACACTTAGGCCCACTTGCGTCAGCCCGGGTTAGCTCGTTTAACTCGAGTTAACCGTGTGCAAGTGGGCCTTAATGCACAACGAGAAAATCGCAAATCACATTAGCCACTGAATCGTTGGGTTTTTTTTAAGCTAGCGCCATAATTCAGTGTTAGAATGACCCCTGAAAAAAATTATGAACGAATTCTTGGTTCTTTGGTGCATTCGTTTTGTGTTGATTTGCGATAGTGGTACTAATATATTGAAATGAATAATTTTAATTATATTGTGTTCGTTGCAGGTACAACCATAGAGGTGGATTATAGAATAATATTGTCGAATTACAGTACGCAATCATAATATATTTGTAGTGAGTTATTGTAAATTATGAAATATATAAGCTTCTATACTATTTTTATTTTTAATGCACTAACCCGTGCTAAGGAGCTGTAAGTAATGCAATTTGCTTAAGTCAGATGTCGCTGCCTGTACGTAATACAGAGAATAGTGTAGAGGTTGGAAATTTCACTGATGCCGTGAGTCGCCCATTGGCTCAATTGGTAGAGCGCTGGCACGGATAGCCAGAGGTTGCAAGTTCGAATCCCAGCATGGGTGAAATTTTTAGCCTCTAAATAGGTTTTTAAATTTGCTCCTTAGCACGGGTTAGTGCATTAAAAATAAAAATAGTATAATCATGTGGGTACAGTGATATCGTTCCGATGTTAAAACCTAACTGCAAAGTAGGTAGTCGGGGCTGTAAGTAATGCAATTTGCTTAAGTCAGATGTCGCTGCCTGTACGTAATACAGAGAATAGTGTAAAGAGGTTGGAAATTTCACTGATGCCGTGAGTCGCCCATTGGAGGTTGCGGGTTCGAATCCCGGCATGGGTGAAATTTTTAGCCTCTAAATAGGTTTTTAAATATATAAGCTTCTGTTTCAAGATTTGTGTTGTTTTCTGTACTTTATGTCAATAGATAAAAATAAAAGCAGCATTCCCTTTTGTATATACATTTATTTCTTTTTTTTTCATTTTCACTTTCATTTTTTTTCTTTTCGACATATATATTTTTCATATATAATAATCAATTGGCTATCGGTATATACAACTTACAAATAACATGAAAGTCCTTAATAGAAACTACATTTGAGTCTTAGAAACTAGATGGAATCCATATTTTTCTCCGTAATAGAAAATTCTGAATCAGTGCAAAGATTAGCGTTAATATTGTTTCATTATCCTCATTATATATATAATACAAATAATTTTTTTTTTTCAATTACAACATTAATTTATTCGTTTCACTATATTTGCACATAATAAAGTAGAAGAAATATATTTTTATATGTATAGAGTCCACCTTAAGAAATCAGCGCCCATCGACATCAACAAAAGGGTGATTGGGGACACCAAACATATTCTTGGGACGCCATAGGGACACCCTACACCATGGTAAGAGTCGAAATATAAAAACAGTAATAAAAAAATAGCGACATACCTACTCAAATGAACTTGGAATATTTCTTCGACTTTGTACTGTAAAATAAATCACAACTGTTTGCAACTGACTGATACCTGACGAATTTGCACGACCACTTTCGGAAAGAAAACTACAGTAATCTTCATTCGGAGTTAAGGAGCTCTGGAGTACAGCGACAAATGGAATAAAAAGCATGACTTGTTTTATAATTTTAAAAACCTATTTAGAGGCTAAAAATTCCACCCATGCCGGAACTCGAACCCGCGACCTCTGGCTAACCGTGCCAGATAGGTAACCGTGCTAAATAGGTTTTTAAAATTGTCCTTAGCACGGGTTAGTGAAAAAAAGAGTATAATTTGTTTTATAATGGAATTTTTTTTTCAAAATGGAAACATCAAAAACTGTGATTTCCGCACTGAGCCTCAAAGGTGGGCCATTGTACGTAGAAACTGCTGAAGTATGTGAACACCTCAGAAACTCGGGTTTCCTCACGATGTTTATTCACATTGTGTACGTAACTTAGAAGACAAGTCATTGGTTCAAGAACTATGCAGACCATTACATTATACTACAAGGTGGTGCACGTCAGTACATGTAAATTTCGTCGGCCTATAACCCGCTAACAGAATCGAAGCGTAATCTATGGCTGACTAAGGACAGAATGAAGATGAGGAAAGTGAATTGCCTTGCCGGAGGCTTGTATCCAGCAGTGAATGAACACAGGGTGATTGATAGAAAGCAGACTGGTCTAGCGAACCTTTGACAGGCAATCCGAGAAAACACTTCTTGCCGTGTAGTGAATACATGGAATAAACTACCAGAGACAGTAATCAGTGCCCCTGCAGTGGACTAATTTAAAAATATACTTACTAGATGAACATTTAACAAGTGTACGGAATTGAATAATGCAAGTTTTTTCACAATTTTATTAGCATTACAAGTATAGTAATAGGATAGGGAATTTTATGCAGATTGTAGTGATATATAACACTTATTGAATAATTACGTAGTACTTTCTATAATTTGAGAAATGCGGAAATGTGTCCACAAAAAATTTGCAAAAAAAATGGCAGTCCAAACTTTCCGGGGTCCGCGCGCGGCAAGGGTTAAAGCTGCTTGTGTATTAACTAATAATAATAGAAGACAGACAGGACAGGACTATTTTAGCAAGCCTCAGGGAAGCCATGTCCAGCAGTGGACGAAAGGACTAGCGAGCATCGGGGAAGCCATGTCTAGAAGTAGACTTATAAGGGCTTAAAAAATAATATTTGATCGAATCCAAAATGAATTCCAGATTGGAGTTGACGTAACGCACATTCTTTGCGTTTAATTCTCTTCAGACCGAAATCCGAAATATTACGTCAGTTGCAAACAGTTGGTTTCAAAATGGTGGGTTGTTGAGCAAAACTTACATGTAAACAACGCGTGGCGACCTCCGATCGTTACGCGAACCTGCAAACAAATTTAGTCAATTTATGCAAAATAAAGACTGAAGCAGCATGGTATGTATGTAGAATATCCCCATACTTTGTAATGCTGCAGGGATCAGTTGATATATTTTCGCGATTTTGAATTGCATGCCCTTGTTCACATTCATTTGCAGTTAATGCAATAAATAGTAATATGGGGATTTTCTCACATGTACATAAATCAATTTAGTTGACGAATCGAGTATAGCATGGTTAGTTTAAGAAACGAACAGAACAGAAAGAAACGACAATTCAGAGAGAGTGCTAAAGAAAATTTCACTTCAAAATTATTCCAGTTGGCACTGCCAACTGGTCTTACCAATCTCACAAGGGCGTCAGGCGGCACATTAAAACCCTCACACCACAATCCATCACTTAGACGCTAAATCACAATCCGCCACTGTCACTGTACGCGAACATTGTCACGGAAAAGCGTGTCCGTTCACATTACACAATTAGATATTACAGTCTTAGATCGCGGCACGCTTGCCACGTTTGGTCGGTTGCGGCGCGCCGAATATGAACCGCTGCCGCCATTGCTGATAATGCTACGTGCAGGCAATCGAGCTGGACGTCGATGGGTGGTCGATCTTCTCGGCCTCGGCCGAGGTTGCCGTTGAGGTGGGCTCGGAGGTGGCCGCGGCGAGGTTGCCGTTCTGGAGGTTCACCTCGTACACGTTTGACGAGTTCGAGTCGTCGTTGTAGGAGATCACGCTGACTTCGTCCGTCTGAAACGTGGGGTGGTTAATTTAAGTTGACATACATTACATTCGTGGTGTGCGTAAGAGTTTTTGGTCAAGTCACACAATAGGAGTTTTAGGAGTTGGCGGAGTATGGCGTAAACCGCCTGCTATGCAGGAAGAGGCCCGTGCCCAAGCAGTGGGGACATACAAGGGTTGATATAGACTGATTGATAAGCCAATAACTAGTCTTTCCTGTGGGCTAGGCCGACTAAGCTGTCAGGATGGTATAGGTGCTGGGCAAGCAATCTATAAAACCATTTCCCAGGCACTACAGCGTCGGAGTGGTGCCCTTCACCCATCTAGTGTGAGTGAAGATACCACTAGACGCTGCAAAAATCATCTCATTAAGTAGATGCAAAAAGGCCAAAGTATAGTACTCACGCTGCTCTCGGAGAGCCGCTTGGTCTTCTTGAGCGGCGCGGGCGGGGGCGGCGCGCCGCTCTCGCTTTTGCGTTTGCTGCTGGACGTGGTCCGCTCGCGTTTGAGCAGCGACGGCGACAGGTACTGGTGGAGTTGCTTGCGGCGGACGTGCCGCGCCTGAGAAGACGATAGATAGATACATAACATAACATTCACATACAGGCACATACATTCAAGCAAAAAAAAAGTCCAGGTCTTGGATGTTTACATGTTTGTGATGTCGCTGTTTTGGGGTTTCCACGACACAGGGTATCCTAGTGTGTTATGTTACATGTTTCTGGTTTCTGTGTCATTGCTTCTGGCCCCACAATAGGATACCCTGTGTCGTGGGAACCAGAAACAACGGCATCACAAATATGTAAACATCCAAGACCGGGGCTTTTTTGTTCCCAGCCGGGATTCGAACCCGGGACCTCTTGCATGGCAGGCAGACGCGCTACCGCTACGCCACAGAGGTCGTCAATAATTCAGATAATTCTTTATTGTACACAGAAATTATAGTGACGGTAAATAAATACTTTCCACACAAAACAATCACTAATGCTCCTTCAGGTTTTATTCAGTAGAATAAAACTAAAAAAAACCGCGATAGGGGATATATTTTGTAATGGTAACCCTGCTTGTTTTTTTTTACATCGAATTAAAAACAGACTTTAGCTCAAAGGCTTATACAAATAGCTTGGGTGACCTGTATCTAGCTAAGGACACAAGCCCTTATCTCGAGGGACCTGAATTCAGCTCAATTCATCAGTATCTAATACCACAGACCTATATCTAGCTCAGGACACCTGAATTAATTCAGGTCTTAACTTAAGTTCGGGAGAATCCAGTCTAAAAAACCTTTGCACAGCCATAAAGACCCCAAGAACTATTATTAGAAAGAAAGAAAAATATATTTATTTGACGACACAATACTCAAAAACACAAAATCACGCAACATAATACAACAATCAGCAGAAAACATAAACGGGTGACGGTAGAAATACAAGTAGTAAACAGTTAACACAGAGACAAACTTACAAAAATCTAAATATCAAACAAAATATCGGGAAGTTTTAAGTTTTGAGTCCCCAAAATGGGCCCGACTCAGCATAATGTTGCAACCGAGAGATCAGTTGCAACGCTGATTTTCAGTCGGGTCCATACTGCGGTTAGTAATGTACGTGTATTTGATTTATTAATTTGCGCCTAATGTGAACAAGAAGGAAAGACCATATTATATTTACTTAGATACTATAAGATGTGCAGTGGTAGTGAGAGTAATAAATACGTATTGTTATCGGATAAAAAGAATAAATAATAAGTAGTATTAATACACAAATAAATTATATTGCGAGTGTGCCCGCACAAACGTAGAAAAACAAACGATGGATCGATGAAGTTATTTGTGTGTGGAATGGTGACCTACGGATGGACCTACCCTACGTTCAAAATTGTGTATTACTCTATCCAGCATGTACCAATGACTTTGTTGTCTTAGTTATGTGCAGTTGTAAAGTTAAAATAGCAATACCAGACGCTAACGGTGAAGGAAAATAGTCGTGAGGAAACCCTAGTACCTGGAGTGTTAACATACCTCAGCGCTTGATGGCCCAACTGTGAGGGTGTAGGGAATAGTGGGTGATTGTGCTCTTCCACTATATTTATTTCAATTTTATTGGGAATTTTTTCTGCAAGACAGGTCGTACGCCTGGGGACGGTCGGTCCGACTGTTATTAGTCGGCCGTTACGGTATGTCATGTCTCTGTCTGGAAATCTCAGATCTAACTAACTACTTAATCCAGCCTGTAAAATCTATGTGTAGTCTGGAAGAACTCGGACTAGGATGAGCGTCCAATGGTACCTCAATGGCTGTGTTGTTGACAAGGCTAAGTGCAGAAATCTCAGGTCTAACTACTTAATCCAGGCTGTAAAATCTATCTGTAGTCTGGAAGAACCCAGACTACAAAGAGCGTCCACTGGTACATCAATGGCTGTGTTGTTGACAAGGCTAAGTGCAGATATCTCAGGTCTAACTACTTAATCCAGGCTGTAAAATCTATCTGTAGTCTGGAAGAACTCGGACTAGGATGAGCGTCCAATGGTACCTCAATGGCTGTGTTGTTGACAAGGCTAAGTGCAGAAATCTCAGGTCTAACTACTTAATCCAGGCTGTAAAATCTATCTGTAGTCTGGAAGAACCCAGACTACAAAGAGCGTCCACTGGTACATCAATGGCTGTGTTGTTGACAAGGCTAAGTGCAGATATCTCAGGTCTAACTACTTAATCCAGGCTGTAAAATCTATCTGTAGTCTGGAAGAATCCAGACTAGGATGAGGGTCCAATGGTACCTCAATGGATGTGTTGTTGACAAGGCTAAGTGCAGAAATCTCAGGTCTAACTACTTAATCCAGGCTGTAAAATCTATCTGTAGTCTGGAAGAATCCAGACTAGGATGAGGGTCCAATGGTACCTCAATGGATGTGTTGTTGACAAGGCTAAGTGCAGAAATCTCAGGTCTAACTACTTAATCCAGCGTGTAAAATCTATCTGTAGTCTGGAAGAATCCAGACTAGGATGAGTGTCTAATGGTACCTCAATGGCTGTGTTGTTGACAAGGCTAAGTGCGGATATCTCAGGTTTAACTAACTACTCAATCCAGCATGTAAAATCTATCTGTAGTCTGGAAGAATCCAGACTACGATGAGCGTCCAATGGTACCTCAACGGATGTGCTGTTGACAAGGCTAAGTACAGAAATCTCAGGTCTAACTAAGTAACTACTTAATCCAGCGTGTAAAATCTATCTGTAGTCTGGAAGAACCCAGACTAGGATGAGCGTCCAATGGTACCTCAATGGCTGTGTTTGTTAAATCTCAGGTCTAACTAAGAAACTAATTAATCCAGCCTGTAAAATCTATGTGTAGTCGGGAAGAACGTAAACTATAATGAGAGTCCAACGGTACCTCAATGGTCATCCCTTCACGCAGCATATTGGTGTGTTCGGCCTGGTACTGCACGGCCTTGGTGAATGACTTGATGTCATATGTGAGGTCCACATTCACATTGCTTTTCTCGAAGACCAGTCCGATGAACCACATCGAGCACAGGTTGGGCTGGACTTCTCCCTAGAACAGTATTGAAGTTGAATAGAATGGAATAGAATATTTTATTTGCTAAAGCGTGGTAATTACATATCATGTAGGTTATAATAATACATATCATGTAACTTAATATTATGGTATAGTCTGTTAGCTTTTAGAATATTCCTCGGGCTCTAGAGTAGGCTTCGGTTTTCGCCGAAAGCACACGAGTGTAATACTGCTCTGTATAAAACTTTATGTTGTAAAGCTAAGTGTCATATTAGTTCCGATATTTCTATTACACGAATATATCCGATAGCAGCTGAGGTATATTCTAAAAGCTAACAGACTATACAGGCAACAGGCATGCTTTACCTGTCTGGGTGCGCAAATATTACTTTGCTTGTGAAAACAAAACTGTGAAGTTGAATTCGTTTCACGAATCTCTTTAGTGGTCTTGAACTTTATTTCAAAGTTCAATTTATGGTGGGATCTATTACACCATTGCCTTGTCGGAAGAGCGAATTCTCCCTAATACAGATATAAAGGAGTTGGCTAAATAGAAGTTTTTCATTTGTTTCTTTGTCACACTATATTGCACAAAAAACCCATTAACAACTACTTAAAAAACATCGTCGTCGTCGTCAGGGTATACTAGTCTACAGCTGGACATAGCCCTCCCCTAAAGAGCGCCACGTTGTGCTATCATAGGGGGTAATGCCCATAATCCCCACGCTGGGCATGCGGGTTGGGGATCGCAGTTCGGTGGAATTGTACTGCAGAGGGCGCTGCTGCCCACCCCCAAAAAAACATGAAATGGTATAAAAATTACGTACAAAGGCGTACTCATCTAAACAGAAATTTCTTCCAGCCACCCTAAAAAAATTATGCAGATGTTTATATCGACAAGTCTCTTTCGACTAAGGTAATTGAAACAGCATTTTTTTTTAACCTATCTGGTTCCATGAACTTT